>OY282497.1:10873390-12073390 GCA_958295605.1 Ajuga chamaepitys
GATTATGCGTATATGTGGCAAACATTTTCTTTTTAAACAACAGGCTCGCCTTAGTATACGTGCATCTAAATATTCATTCTGTTAAACATTAATTTAAAAAATCGGGAGTCCATATATTTATTTAAAGTTTATTTAAAACTCTAATATACACATGTCTAAATATTTATTCTGTTGATTAAATTAGCGAAATAGTATATTTCAACGAATGTATAATTTTTGAAATATCTCAACTACATTTTACACTATATATTAAAATAAATTACATGTCTATTCTTTTGTTTTATTCGGTTCGGATATTTAAATATTCTAATATTCAATTATATTTTACCCTTTGATTTTAGATTTGTATGGCCTTTTTTTATCCTAACTATATATATATATATATATATATATATATATATATATAAATTCTTTTATTTATAAATTGTATTATATAACTATAAATTTTAAATAGATATGATGTATTTTAAAATTTTAAAAAACATATCTGTAATATATTTTTTAATTTCTAAAACATCTCAACAACATGAACAATTCAAAATTAAATATATACCATGTTGATATGATTTGGACTGGATATTTAGATCGTTTAATATGACAATTAGATTTCCAATTGAAAAGTAAATTAATATATGGCCTTTTCAACTCCACGGAATTTTCAATAGAAATATTTTGATTTATAAATATATATTTCTACGTTTTTTTCTTTTTAGAATATCTTAACCAAACAACGCTTTTGCCGAGATATTTTAATTTATATATATTTCAATGATTTTATATTGCTTACTAAAACATTATCAGAATTGTGAATAATGTCGATTCAATTGAAGTTGATACATGGATTTATTTAAATAAAAATTATAAAATTGAAATCTACTACTACAATAAAATCAGATTTGGTCTTCAACATCAGCGGATCCTCGAATGTTTAGCGAATCTCTAACCCTTTTCCAATATTCTTCGCGGATTGGCTGTATACATGTAATAAACCAAATTGTTATTTTCTTAGAAAAATATATTGACAACAATTTAAATAATTCACATAACAAGAAATAAATAAATCTAAACTTTTTATATGATTTATAGTAGGTAAATTTGATTTTTGCAATCTTCAAAGCTATTTTCACCAGAATCATGATTCAGTGTTGCTGATTTTTTCTTATCTTTATTTGCAGGTCGTCCCTTTGGAGCATCCATTATGGTGAAGTATCTATCAAAGTTGACACATAATAATTAAGGAATGTCAGAATAATAGAAATTTGCATCCACAAATGTGAATCCAAAAAACTGTAATAGTTACAAAGCTAAGAAATTGTAAAATGAATAAGAAATAGAATTACTCAGCAAAATCAAATATGAATGAAATAAACTGAAAATGAATAAGAAATAGAATTACTCAGCAAAATCAAATATGAATCAAAATAGTGACGAAATAAAGAAATTGCGAAATGAATAAAAAATAAAAATACCCAGCTGCAAATGTGATTCTCATTTACTGAAGACACTGTATTTATAGGAGCAAATATGTTATCAGATAAGGATTTTTTTAAATTTTAAATTTCAAAATTTTAAATAATATAACAAAATCTGTTTTAAATATCTTTACAGATTTATTGTTGCTGATTTTTCGCCAGATCTCAAAATATAACATGGGATAATTTAAAATTTAAAATTCAAAATTCAAATTCACTTCTATTCTTAGTATCTAAATAATTGGGCGGGAAAAATCTTAACTTAATAATTCTGGATGACTTGGCTTATTATATATATAGATTATATATCAATAATCGTGTATTGTATTATAATAATCACATATCCTAATTATATTTGTACCAATTGCTTAAGAGAACACAGATGAAAGTGACACACACGTTCTTCACATCATCTACAAATATTTGTGGATATATACCAGATCAAACTCGCGTTCGTTCTCCATCCTAGAAGCTTGCCCGCATATAACCCATCTATTCTACATATATTTCCTATCAATTTTCTGCTCTTCTATGCGTGAAATTAGGTAGGTTTTCATTAAATTTATCTAATGACGATTATCGTGCACGTTTTACGTAATTGTCACCATGAAGCCATACACGTTTTTGGGGCTAAAATTATTTTTGGACCCATAATTTTTCACTCATACGATTTTAGTTAAAAAAAATAAAAGTTTTAATTTAGTATTATGACTTTAGAATGTTCGAATTTAATCATTTTTAACTAATCTAGCCAACAAATGGTGGTGGCAATACGGGTCATCTGGTCAAGTTTATGCTCGTTTTCGGGTCGATATGGGTTATATATTAAATATAATTTGAAACATATAATTATTATATTTAAGAAAAAAAAAATTGATTTCGAATCGATTCGGATTGAAATCGAATTAATCGATTTATGTCGGGTTAGTTGCGGGCTTCCCTCGATAAATTTGGATCGGGTCGGGTCGGGTCCGCTGATATAAAAGAGTTACTTTAAAATTAATATACACTTATCACAAAACCGTGAAACAAGATTTATGTTCAGAAATATTAATTTCATCAACAATTTTTACACGTGTCGAGAGTCATGACCAATTATAATATATGCCGCTATAAACCCATGCATGTTTAGTTCCCAGCATCGGACGTAACAAGTTATTAAAGAGGTTTTGCCTCAAATGGCATCTCTGGATTTTAGCAGTTAGTGTCTAATGCTACATTTGATTATTGGAAAATATACAAATTCCTATATATAAAAATAAAAATACTATAACTTTATGCTACATTTGTATAAAAAGTGAAACGTTTGGATATATTCGAGTTTTTGAACGCAGAGTCAACCCATAAAGCGCAAGGTTTGATGTCGCAAGCGGCAAGCCTAGCAACTCTGGTTCATATTAATTACTACCTCCGTCTCACACTAACTTTCCTACTTTCCTTTTCGGTTTGTCTCAACTTAACTTTCCAGCTTATAAATGACAAATTTCTCTCACAATCTCCACCCTCAAAATTTTCACCATCAATCTCCACCTTTAAAAAAGTCAAAGATTCCACAAAATTTGCTTTTTCTTAACCTCCGTGCCCGATCAAAGTAGGAAACTTCAGCCGAGACGGAGGGAGTATATAAGTATTCTTAATCCTAATAGGATTCACCCAAATTAATATAAAAAAACTAAATCCTAATCCTAATAAGATTCATCCCAAATTAATATATATATAAAAAAAAAAAAAAAAAAAAAAAAAAAACTCTTAGCAAATGAGTATCAAATCTATTTTTCCTTCTAATATTAGATATTCAATATCACAAAAGATATTATTATTATTATTATTATTATTATTATTATTATTATTATTATTATTATTATTATTATTATGACCAACATCAAATCCATATCGATTAAGTATTTCAAATCCTTATAGAATTCACCCAAATCAATATAAAAGGACATAAAAAACAAACAATTGTCACCCTATTCAAGTTTTGCACTCACAATCGAGTTTTGCAAGAGACGTTCTTATGTGATTTGAAACTTTTATATTAGTTATGAATTCACTTATATTTATCAATTCATTGTTCATCCAATTTGATTTTCAAGTCTTCAAAAGTTCATAAATTAAGGTAAGAAAATTACCTAATCTTACATGAAAGTGCCATCAACAAAACGTATATCACAAAAGATGCAACAGTAAAAAAAGTTAGTCCTATGTATCCAAGTGCACATAGAGTTTATACATAGAAGTTTCAACACCTTAACAGAAGCCTCGGAAAGTATACAAATGAACATCACCTACAATTTTGTGAAGTTCAAAGACGTGCCGTAAAAGCACAAACATAATGAAACATTTGATAAGCACAATTTCTCCAACTATTACATAAGATTTCAAATTAATTAAATATATAAAAGTTCTTCTAGCATCATAAAAAAAATGTATAGATATTTATGGCATGTTGACAAGGGTAAAGGAATGCGTAAAAAAATGTGCTCACAAGAATGGACTCAAAGATAAGATATAGATTACTATCATGAACAAAGACTGAATCAAAATTATATTTACAATTATATATATATATATAGAGAGAGAGAGAGAGAGAGAGGGAGAGAGAGAGAGAGAGAGAGAGAGAGAGGACATAATTCATTGATATTATAATAAATTTCTTGTCGTACTACACTATCAAGTCAATGTAATTTGCTTATTGAATTTACAGGTACCAATTTATAAAAGTAAATATATGAGAAGATATGGCAAAAAAATGAAGGACAAATATTAGAGAAAATAGTCAATCAAAAGTCAATGATTGCTCTCAGAAAGATTACATCAAATGAATTCAGAGGTAATCAATTAAAAAAATATATAAATTAGAAATTTTCAATAAGTTGAAATA
The DNA here is from genome assembly GCA_958295605.1 of Ajuga chamaepitys. Classification (NCBI taxonomy): domain Eukaryota; kingdom Viridiplantae; phylum Streptophyta; class Magnoliopsida; order Lamiales; family Lamiaceae; genus Ajuga; species Ajuga chamaepitys. The sequence continues at coordinate 10,877,747 of OY282497.1, forward strand.
TATTGTCATGTTAGGGGAGCTTTAGTTGCAAACAACAGCAAACTCAATTGTAGTAATTAATCCACCTTCCAAAGAGCTTAAGGATATGCAACAATGGTGAACTCTATATATAATTTGAAAAAAAAAATAGTATGAGTAAATTATCTTTAAAGAAAGTCTATACAAATAGATAATATATTAATTTTTGTGCAGGTCATGTACCGTTCAGGATTCGTTGGATACGTGCAAACTATCAAGATCCAAAGGATAAAAAGTGCAAAGAAGAAAACACTTGAAGATTTCATAAAAACAAAAGGAAGGTTTGACAAAGGTAAAAATAACAAAAAAATATAAGTAGACGATAAAATATTAACAAGAAAAATAAAATTAAAATACAACTGTGGATTTTATTGTTGGTTACAAGCATCCATTAAGAAATATGCTAAAAAAATCATTCAATTAAATTAAAAAATCAATTAACTTAACCGTAGTTCTGTTCATAGGATACCTACTGCTATTTCACCGAAATGGTTGAAGGTGTTGAAAATGATGCAAATATATGGTACGGCTCTTGCAAAATTTGCACTAGATTGGTGCACAAAAGTGAGACTACCGTGATATGCAACAAGTGCTACGATGTGCCAGCGGAAGCAATACCAAGGTACAAATTAATATGTCTACACTATAATCTTTGTGATCCTTTCATAACTACGTACACACACAAAAATATTAAATGATATTTAATATACTACAGGTACATAATAAAACTACACATTCATCAAGGAATCTAAGACGCAACAATAATCATGTTTAATGAGATAACAACAGTATATGTTGGATGCTCAGCACGGGTGTACACCATAGAAAAAATAATAAATTACTTTGCAATAACCAACACTAATAAGTTCGTATATTGCAACAACATGGACAAACGGCAACAATGGAATAGAAGAAGAAAGGAAGAAACACAAAGACAAAAATAGAAGACAACATTCAAATAGAGAGCGATGATGACCAAACACTCAAACAATTTTTTAAGAAATGACACCAAAATAAGGTCTCGGTAACAAGGAAGATCAAGAAGGAGAAAAAACGGAAACAAGTGCATCCGTAAAAAAAAAAAAAAGAATTACTCCATTTCAAAATAATTTCCAAAATACATAGGTTTTTTATTTGTTCTTTTTATTTTTTATTAAGATAGATGAAGAGTTTCATATAAACCAATTTGAAGCAATTCATTTATATGTATTAGGACTAATTTTTTATGTTATAATTTCCCTTGGGTTACTTATATTATTTACTATTAATTAATTCAGTAAACAAAATTGAAGATTTTATTCTACATACTGACATTTTAATAATTACACTATTTTAGGATAATTTTGATAGAATAATTTGTTTAAAAATAGGTTACTATTAACATATGATCAGTTTCACTTAATTGTATGGGAAAGAAGTGGTAATGTGAAAATATTATGATCCACTTACACAATTCTCGGAGTAAATGATTTATTCTCTGAATACTTCCCGCTGAAAATATTTCGAAATTACAAAAAATGGAAATAATACAAAATAAAAGTACCAAAATATAATTTATAAAATTAACATACTAAGTGCCTTATTCTAGTAAAATAAAAAAATCTTAGAAAGAAGACCTCCTGCTCATACCTCACCTTCATCTTCCTCAACCTTACTGTAAATCTCATCCCAACTTCATCTTCCCCAACCTTACTGTAAATCTTCTGCATAATTCCTCTTCTCTACATGTACCCTTCTTGTTTCCCATCCTTAGTGTACTCCGAAACCTTTGGAGATTCACACAAAGAGACTTGGTAATAGCATTAGAAAGAAAAAGACACAAAATTTGGAGGAAATTTTGAATCGACATTAGTTTATTCATTCGCTCGTTACTTAATGTATGTGAGTGTGTTGGATATTTGACAAGCCAAAAGATTTGGAGGGGATTTTGTAAACGCTATCTAAGTCAAACAAACTAGTGAACTTAATCCAACTTGGTCCATAATTAATAAAAGTATCAAAGGTGCAATTATTTTCAGAAGCTTTGAGGAAGAAGGTTCAGAGAAGATTTACAGTAAGACTGGAGAAGAGGAAGTTTTTAGCTTTGTTAAAACAACGTAACATTCAATTATTTTAATTAGTTTTTCTAGTTTTCTGATTATTTTTCTAATAATAGACTAATTTTTATATTTTTTCCAGTAAGATTAATAATGTGGCACAATATTTATACCCAAGAACTTGAAAGAAGTCACAATATATAGATATCACGTAAGTCAAAGTGGTTGAAAATATAAAAATATGATGTCACAATGACTCATGAGATACATTTTTATTTTCCGATGAAATATGATCATCAAAACTATACTATATAATATAACAAAATCCGCCAAGAATAGTAATATCAACATTTTTCCGCCCAAAACAACACTGCTAATTCTGGAAAACTTCAATATTAGCTGCATTAATTAATTAAGTCTTATGTATGATATAATTTGCTGCATTAATTGATATTACCTTATATATGTTAAAACATTCAAACCATTTAATTTCGGAATTGCATTTAAAGTTGGTAATAAGTTACAATTGATTTACACAAATCCCGCAACATAATCTTTTCAACTCAAACTCAAGACAATATATCATATTATAATTTCCAAATATTGTGATTGATAAATATTCATGTTCTGGGCTCGGTAATGAAGCCCAATTGATTTTTCTCCAGGAAGGTGTTTTTCTCCAGGAACCATTGTATTTCAGTCTGTGTAGTTTTGAGTGTCAGAGTTTAATAATAAACCTCTCGGTAGTAAAAAAATGAATCCTCAAAAATATCATAAGTAGCTAAGAACAAAACAATTAAAAAGATATAACTGAATGTTTCTTGCTCTTGAATTCTTGAACTCTTCCTTGAATCCCTTGCTTGACACTCCAAATTATGACAGAAGATGTATAAAATTTTATCTTTAGGTCCCCCTTTATAGTTGGAGAATTAAGATATGAGTTGAAGGGTGAAAATCCTAAAAAAATTAGGAAAAAATGCATGTAAGACTCGACTCATATCGCATGGGCCGTGTAATGGGCTGGATGACCCAAAGCTGCATTCTTCTCCAACTTCAATGTCGTCATATTTGAAGGTCTTATGGTTAGAATTTGGAAACAACTATCTATACTTAATAATAATATAATAACAAAATCCACTGAAATCAGTAACATTGAAGTTTTCCCACTCAAAATCTATTACCAATTCTGGAAATCACAATTTTTGGTATATAAAATTCAACCCAATATAAAACACAATTATTGGCAATAACTTACCATATATTAGCCTAAATAAATATGATAAAGCTATTTGGGCTGATTTTGTCTGGGCCGAAGAAAATATGTTTTCTTAAAATTATTTTTTTTATAAATTATTGACTATTATTAATGAAAAATTATTTATGAAGACGGTAACTAATTTTTAACATTACAAATATATCCTCTGTCAATTGCATATTGCAATTCCAGCCCCAATCATCAACATGACTTCTATAAAAGGATGCTAAAGATATTCATACATTAAAAAAAAAAATATTCGTTCTAATATATATTTTAGTCTTTAATACTTTTTACTGCACTCTTTTTTCATTAACATATAATTTTTTATATCTTATTATTAAAATTATATAAAAATATAAAAAATATTAATTTATTCATCTGCACTTACAAACCGTGCATCGCACGGGGATACTACTAGTAAACAATAATAATACAAATTGATATAAATAGCAATGTACATATAAATTGCAATGTGAAACTAGGATAAGCATGAGGCAAACGTTTGCCATTTTCCCATATAATAATTGAGCACCAACTTTATCAATATTCATTGATTTGATATCTTATATAACACATTTAAGAAGCAAACCCAATTCCATTGTTCACCATCCATCCGACAAAAACAAGAAAACCCTAATATAGTAATAGTAGTAGTAATACTCTTCTCCTGGTTTTGTTGTATCCAGATCCAAGCCAGCCATGAATGAAGAATCTATGGGTTTTGCCTCAGAAAGACATTGAAGATGGTGACAGAAGAGAGTGAGCATACGCAGGCAATTCTATATGGAATATACATTTGCTTACTCGTATGCTCACTTCTCTTTCTGTCACTAACCCTCTCTTTAATCTCTTTCTGCTTCACCTTCTTCATAACTACTTACTCTGTGTTTTCTCCCTTTTCTTGCAAAACATTGTATATATACATCAACTGTATCTATCACTGCCACCCGCCGCTCTATCTTTACTGCTCCACCGTCTGTTACACACACACACACACTTATTTTGTTGACGACAAAGAAATATTTCATCTTCCATTCAAAATTTTGAGTTTGTTCTATTTTTGTATGTATGGCTAATTTATGCTGCCGAGTGGATTTATATGATAATCCGACTATACATTTAGAAAGTAAATTGAGATTAATAATTAATTTTAGTTTAATCTGTTTACTTTCTAGAAGATGGTTGGATCGCGCAATCGAATAGTACACGAGTGGGCTGGGGGACTGGGTAGTATATGGTTGGATTAGTACCTAACTGGGATATCATATAAGTTATAACTAGGTATGATTCTCAGTGTGAAATTATCATTTTATTTTATTGAAATTGTCGCCTGAGAGGCGTTAATTTTTATGTGTGTGTGTTGGAGAGGACGAAGATTTGGGAGGTACGCCTGGTTACTGTTGTGATTTAACGGAACGGTAAATACTTGTGCTTTATTTAGGGCCATAATATAAGCTCAATAAAATATTCAAATTCAAACCTCCATTACCTTTTTCTATATTTATAAATGTATCATCCTACTACTCCCTTCTGCAACAACGCAACGACAGTGATTTTTCCTTCAAATTACAAAACCTGGATTTTCGACACTTGGATGCAATATTTGACTATCGCGATCTTTTTCTGCCGGAAAAAAATAGTATTTTATGTGATTTTCCATTTTTAACAACATGGGGATTTCTTGTCTGGCTTCTCTCTCTTGAATTTGGTTATGGTAATTTTGCTTTTTTTCATTAATTGAAGAAAAAGATATGAATGAAATCCAGAAAAGGGATGATTTTGTTTCCTTACTGGGGATGATATGCACGCCATCATGGGAACGCTCAAGGCTGGAAATCTTGTACAGGTTCAGAAAATTTCATCCTTTTTTATCTTGATTTATTTTCTTCAGTATATAATACTTTCTTATCTGCGGTATTTTATTTACATCTTGGGACTATATAATTCCTTGGATTACAGTTACTACTTGGTCTTGGTGCTGGGGGCAATACTTACATATCTCCCTTTGTGGAAACTTGATCTCTCAGGTATTATATTCATGTTTTCTCTTTTTCCCCCCTTTGTGATTAGTGATGTGATCAAATATCATGTGTTGCTTGAACAATAATTTGCTGTATATTTAAGTAGTTCTCATGCAAATGTTCGTGCTGATGATAAGATGTGATAGATTTTGAACAGAATTCCCTAATTAAATTTATTCAACTTGTCTAATATGATCGATTTGTGAGCGGGTGTATAAAGATCTCCCTTTGTGGAGATTTTATTAGTTAAGGCTGGATTCAGATTGCATGGTTTTGAGTTTAGTATATAAAGGTGGAAATTTGTTTAAGTATGGAGTTCATTTTAGTTGCAGTTATTGAGTATCTATACAATTAACTTTGATTTCTTGAGGTTGTCGTTTGGAACCATGCTTGCTCTATACTTTATCACTTAAAGCTTTTGCTAGATTTTATCCTTTTGGCCATAAGAAGAATTTTTAAGTTAACTTATCTGTTGGATTTTATTTTATGAATTGGCTATTTAGTTCAATATCATGAAGCAGTTCTTATAATTCTTCTGGTTTTGTAAAATTGGCTAAGTTGGTTAAAGAGTAAGCCTGAGTCAATTAACGAGGATTTTGATCCATCACTTTTCCATTCCCTTTTTGGTTTTTAAGAATAAGATGAGACTAAACTGTTTAATTTAGCCTCTCAATTATAATTAAATAATCGTGTCCAGTTTTGCAATGCTCAATGTGAAAATAGTCCCACAAACACGTAGCATTCCGCAGTGGTATCAAATGTATACGTTGTTTTAGCTATTACCAGTAGTTTCTGGATAAAAATCTATCTTTGAGAAGTTAGAAACTTCCCAGTTTCTAAAGATCAGAATACATATTCAAGAACTAGATAAATACGAACTGTTCGAATGTAATATTTGCGCTACTTTCGAAGAATATTTGCATGGTCATAAATTGTGAACTTATGCGAGATGTAAATTATCTATTACAGTGATGTACCATAAATTGCTGTAAGTGAGATCATAGTACTCAATTTATGTTAGATCTCTCGATTCAAAAGAGTGTTTTCATTGTCGTTACTTGTGAATGTATGATGTGCGAAGACTTTAATTCCTTACTGGCTGTCTAGATTTCAAATATAATGTGTGTTTTCATGTTTTGTCATAGCTTTGTGGGGATATATCTTCATAAGTGCCATTTACTGATTTCCATAACTAAAAGAAAATATGTTCCTCAATTATATCCAAGGGCAACCTCAATTCTCTCCAACTGTTTTCATATTATACTTTTTTGTTTCTTTATTATTTTAAAATTCCCCTTGGTCGTGTTTTATTATATATTGATCCTAGCCAGCAATTCAACTTTAACAGTGAATAAATTTGAAGCATGAAAGACTAATAAGAGTTTTGGGCAAGTGTCATTAATGCCTTTGACAGAATTTCTATTGGAACTGAGTTAGAATTAGGAAAATGCATTATAAATATAAATGTTAGATTTTTGTTACTTTTTACTGGCCAATTAAATATGCTTATAGCGTTGTATGCTCGATTGGAAATTAATAATATTACTCTCTTATGTAGTTATAAAGAAATTACAATAAGGATTTATCTATAAGACATACAGTAAATATGATAGTGAAAATATTAGTGCTGAATACTTGAATTATGAGCTAGATGGATGTTGAGTGTTATCATATGAACCCTGCATTCTTGATGAAGGACAATGTAAACATGTTCAAAGTGATATATACAATACAAATAACAACTCTAAATTTTAAGATTTTTCCATTTTCCTGGGGTAGGTAGGGATACGAGGGAGACTAATTATCCCTTTTTTAGGGGAAATAATTCTCAAGGAAATATATTTGTTCTCAACTAATCGTGCGTAGCATTCAACCTGAATTTATTGCTGCATCTTTCATTTAGCTTCTTGTATAAACAAAGTTTTGAATTTAATATGTTATATGTATAGAGTTGGATATTCCTTATTTAGCGCTTAACATTTATTATGTGCTTAAACAGCTGCAGAAGCGTGGCTCTTTAGGACATCCCTTGTCTTGATTTCCCCTCTATATATTTTAAGAAGAGACCTAGCCTTTATTCATTCTAGTTGCACTAATCTTTCATGTGTATTATGGATCATCCCATTAGTTCTCTAAGTCATCAATTTGGTTGGGTTGGGACAATGCCCGTATCATCTTGTAATCGTCTTTGCAGATTTAGAGTATGTCAAAGGGTTTTCGGCTAATTTTTGTATGTTATGTTGCTGGTTTTCTTTTTCGTTTTTTCTATTGAGGAAGGTATAGCTAGAACAGTTACATATATAGTGCATAGTCAATATGGATCACCAATTTTTGTTTCTTTTAATCATAGACCTAGTTTTTAATCTCTAGTACGTCTAATCTTTTATAGATATGGTGTTAAATCTTCTATCTTTTGTTTAATTTCTCTTGTGGTCTCTTATCATCATTTTCATTTTGCTACGTCCAAGTTTGCAATCTATGCCTATTGTTTCTTTCGATTCCTTTTGTGTTTCTGATAATCAAACTTTTCTGGTTGAAATATTTGCATATATTTTTGAAGTTGTTTTCTGGTCTGTGACTCCATATGACGATGGACGGATGTTTTCCATGTATACATGTGTAGTCCTAGGTTTCAATGAAATTAATTTAGCTTTTCTTCTATTTTTCTTCGTTATCTATTTCTCTTGTCCTGATAACAGATGCTGACCGCATAAGATCCCCGTATATTTATAGGACTTGACCTGAATAATTAAATGACTGCTCCTTTCATCGCGTAATTGCTCGAATTTTAGTTGTTTCCGGACTTGGAACTGCCTATAAATGTACCCAACTTATTCTGTTAACTTAGTCTAATGCCCACTTTTATTGATAAGGTAAAGATGGAAGAGCCGAGCATTTTCTCCGGTGGCAGAACCAATCAGTGGGGCGAAATCTCCGATTCCAGCAGCAGCAGCAGCCGCCAGCTTCCTCTCAGGCATCCAACACCCAATGGTGGGCCCACAACCTCAAAGTTCAAGGGGGTGGTGAGTCAATCCAATGGGCACTGGGGCGCACAGATATACGCTAACCATCAGCGTATTTGGCTTGGAACTTTCAAGTCTGAGATGGAAGCTGCAATGGCATATGATAGCGCAGCAATCAAGCTCCGTAACGGGCTTGCAACTAGGAACTTCCCGTGGACCCGCATTTCGTTATGTGAACCGAGCTTTCAAGAACAGTTCACTACGGAGATAGTCCTAAACATGATCAAAGATGGCTCCTATAATTCCAAGTTTTTGGACTTTCTCAGGGCTCGAGGTAGACATGGCAACTGTTTGGCTTCTTTCTGCGATACGCCGGGGTCCAGTTTTCGGGAACTTTTCCAGAAAGAGCTCACACCAAGCGACGTTAGCAAGCTTAACCGCCTGGTAATTCCGAAGAAATATGCGCTGAAGTATTTCCCGCGAATTTTTGACACTAGTGAACGGAGTGCTAGTGAGGGGAGTAGAGGTACCGTGGACGACATGGAGCTCATATTCTTTGATAGGTCGATGAGGTCGTGGAATTTCCGGTACTGCTACTGGAAAAGCAGCCAGAGTTTCGTTTTCACTAGGGGTTGGAACAGGTTCGCCAAGGAAAAAGGGTTGAAGTCGAGGGATAGGGTCATTTTTTCTTCGTACGAGTGTAGTGATCAGAAGCTTTGCATAATTGATGTGGAGTATGACGGTGGAGCGAGGCATGAGCCAACTGGCGAAGGGGAGGCGTTGGGGATGAAGGTTGGGCAGGCAGGATCGGATGGAGGGGACGGTGGAGATGTGATGGAAAGCGAAATAGAGAGTGGTAACGGGACGACGAGTGAGTCATGTCACGGGGCGAAAAAGGGTTTTAGACTCTTCGGAGTGCAAATTGTTTGAGGTTTTTGGTCGGTCGCCTGATCTGGAGGAATTAAGTGTTTTGGTAGACATTTTATTTTGAAGAAGTTATGGTTGGCAGATTTTAGCTGAAACTTCTTAGAGAACGCGCAGTGATCCTGCTATTAGTACTTTTTAAGATACTAACTTCTAAATAGTTTCGTTAAATATTGTAGCTCATTGCAGCTATTATTAGTTGATCTTGGTAATATTTATAGGATTTGGAATTTCTTGAATACGTATTGTGGTTATTCTGAAATTTTTCGTTTTTTTTTTTTGGAAATATTCATCAGTCCATAACTCGATCGGCATTTCAAATATTTTCTGTTTAATGTTAATTTCCATTTTTAGCAATTCGATCGCTGGTGGTTGTATTCGGAAATATTTTGATTTGTATCCAACTCAACTTTTTCATTCCATCGGATTGAAAGGGGAATTGTGTGCATAAGATGTACAATGTGGTTAATTGTGTACCTCCTTAAAATTAATCCAATCTATATATATATAAAAACAAAATGGATTTATACTACTTTTGGAAAAAAAGTGTTTTTCCCGCCCATTTATCATTACTTATTTGGGAAAGAAAACATGTAAAAACAATGAAATCGTACTGCTTTGATGATCCCTTAAAATAGCTGACAAAATCTCTTTTATTTGGTAATTTGTTACAATTTTATACATTAGTTTGAGAACAAAATTAATTTCCCCCTATAAAATATATGGTTGAGATTTTCACTCTTTGTTGATATCGAAAGAGTATCAATTTTAATTAAAATGAATTAATCTATATCTATATCTATATATATAAAAAAAATAACAAAATGTATTGTTTCCACAATTAAAAAAATATTTTTTTCCCGCTCATTTTACATACGTAATTGGGAAACAAAAAATTGTGCAAAACAGAACAATCTAATTTAATTGGCAACCTGTTTGATGTATCTGGAGAAATCTCTTAATTTTAACAAATTAATCTTTTTATACATTTAATCTAAAACATAATTAATTTTATTCCAAAATAAATTTGTTGAGATATTCCCTCTATTTTAAAAACTGAAAAAATCAATTCATAATATAGTAACTACAATGTGTCTACATTCATCTATATTGTTAAACAAATCATTTTCTTAAAAAAAAAAAAATCTGTATAGATTTGTTAGCAAAAAAATAGGGGTTTTGAGAACACATTCAAACCCCAACAATATCAAAAGATTCTAAATAAATATAATTGCACATAATTAGGGTGCAAAAAACTAACATCAAACCCTAGCTGTTAGTTTAAATGCTAGATCATGTTTTTCCCTAAAACACACTTCCAAAACTCCATATACTCTCGGTCGAATTGACCCGAATCCTATCGCTACTCTTCTTGCTTTCATCTGACAAAGTCTTTGGTTAATCATTAGAAGAAGAATGCGATGGTTCACCATGCTCGCGAGAAGTAACACGAGTAGAAGATATGAGTGCAGGAGGTCTGTCATCAGCTTTGAGGTACGAATTTGCAGGTGCTGATGTGGCATCTGGACGAGGCTCGGAAGAAGCTTTAGCCCAAACAATCTATTTTTATTTCCTTTCCTTTAGAGCTTTCTGGACTAAGAATGTTGTGACCACTGTACATATATATTTAGTTATTTACATGTATATATAGTTTTATTTTAATCTTTTCTAATTGAATTAACAATAGATGTTAGATTATAAATTTTCCTTCTCGACACCAATAAATTGAGGATGATCGAGTTCAAATTGAGACTCAATCTTTCAGTTTTCCAGTCATCAAACTCGATCATATACATTGATTCGATTACATTTCTATATAATAGCATAAAAAACTAACATGCATCACATTTTTATTCATTCCATTTTCTCTTCAGTTGATATGGGTTAAATGCAATTCTGCAAATTTTATGCAATTCTCTTTCTTCAACAATTTCTTTTTCCCTTATGAGCTATCAAGTTGTTTTTAGAAAAATCGTCCTATCAAGTTAGAATAAAATTTTCAGACTACAATAAGGGTAAGAAAACCAAGGGCTAAATAAATTACCACTAAACTATACAAATTTTAAAAAAAAATTAGAAAGATGTATATATGAGTTTATCAACAGAACTGTAACCTCTCTAACTAATCCGCTGGGTTAATAATTTATATTCTTTAGAGAATTTAATAATTTATACTATTATATATAGTGATACCAAAGGATTCTACAATATAGAAAGAAAAAAAAGAAGAAATTTCAGAATAGTGACTAGGAGCTAGGGCGAGTACCGTGCGTAGCGGTTTGGAAATTCGAAATTTTTCGGAACTAAACTAAAATTCAAAAATATCCGGAGATTTCTAATAAAATCTCCAGAATCACTCCACCTATCAGTTCCTTCTGCAGATGGGATCTATTTACTTCGAGTAATCGGTGATTTTTGAATTTTTAATTTAAAATAAATATTGTTATTTGAAAAAACTACATGAAATGATTATTGTATTGCTGTATCTAAGATAAAACTATATTCTCTATAAAAAAAATTGTACAATAGTATCTTAAAATATAGTATCTAAGTTATATCTTACAACAACTCCTAAACCTAAGCTTATAAAAATAAACTTTACAAGTTAGTAAAGTAAACGACGCATCTAAAAAGGAATAACACTAAATTATAAAGTTGTTAGCTTTGGTTATTAAACCTCTTTTTCGTATACCTTACAATAAAATTTGCCTCATACGTGAGTTTTCGTTCTCTTTTAGTTATAAATAACTTAAAATGACTAACTATGGTGAAATCATAATTAACTTAAAAAGAAATATGGGATTTCACCAAAAAAATGGAGAACCGGAAGCGTTAGAGTTCATATTTATGAATTCTACCTTTATATATTTTAATAATGAACTATTCGATTATAATAAATTTTATTGGCAAATTTGACTAAAAAGTAAGTTAAATTTAAACATATTATTTATGATCTATTACTTTATATAAACTACAAACATATTTACTATCTATTCTCTATATTTTATATCTATATATATAATAACAAATGACATATTTTTTTTTATAAATCATTTTATCGCCCATATGGCTTGCCAATTTGGGAAATAAAAATCACCAGGAAAAAAAAAAGATTTCCCTCCATTTTTTCCGCTCAAACACTAGGGAAGTTTTAGATTTTGACTAGATTTCTTGGAAACAATGACATATCCACTTTTTCGCAGCACTTTAACATTCTAAGTTAATAAAAAGTTATGACGGTTTCGAACAAAAAATAAAAAGATATAAACTTCAAATCTTTTCAAATTAATGCATGAGATAACTAAAATATATGTTTGGATGTGAAATAACATATCATGATTCTATTTATTAGACAAAAGCTTAATAGTGAGTACGCAAGTGATTTTCTTTTTGTGTGGAGTACGCAAATGATATTTTGATCAAGATGCACAAACAATATAAAATAACGGTTAGTTTTACCCTACTCCCGTGAGTAATATCCGTATACACTATGAACCATTGGATTAGTCCATGTGCAGATGTGAATCAAAGTAATATTAACCTTTGATTTTATCTCTACACATGCACCAATCCAATGATGTATGAAGTATGCATGTAAAATTTATATTACTATAGATACGTACAATCAATTAAAACGTCTTCCCACGCATCGCGTGGGTACCTATCTAGTTGATAAAAAAGGAAAACAGTTAAAATAAGAAAAAAAAGTCAAAATTCGCGAGCTCCCTCCTCTTTTAAAAATGACACGAGTTTTTTTCATAGTTTGCAGTATAGTTTGTTTAGCTTAACAATATAGTTTACTACGCATAACAATAAAATTATAATATTATAACCAAAATTTATTTCGACAATTTACAATATAGTTTAGCAGATAATCTCTAATTTTAGTTCTACTATAAACTGTAAACTACAGTACATTTATTTTTCTAGCTTACAATATAATTATTGTTCCCTTATAGTATATATTAACTTACTTAAAAGTATAAGATCATTCAGTAATGCATTATTTACAATTTACAGTATTTTTATTTATTCTTTGTATATTACTTTATAATTATTTTTTCAGTCTATAAACTATTTGCTTATAGTATATACTCCCTCCATTTCTTTTTATCTGTCTCATTTTTATCCATTCATACAAACCAATTTTTCATTAATTAGTATATCCTTTTATATAATTACTCCTTTAATTATAGGAGCTCATTAATTATATCAAATTTATTATTTCTAGATTTTAGAGGAGCCAATCACATCTCTATATTTTGATTTTAGTCAAAATAATAATTAATGAGTTTATAATTACAAGAATTGTAATACTCCACCGTTACAACTCTTTGTTAATTTATTAGGGTTATTGATGGAAAAAGAAGGTAAAATGACATCAATAAAGGACTTGTGACAATTAAAAAAGAACGGTATTTTGGATAAATAAAGGAACAGAGAGAGTATTATCTTGCTTAATAGTATATGATTATTAGTTACATTATTTAGTATACTTCCTCCGTCCCGCCCTAATTTGCATATTTTCCTTTTTCGACCGTCTCACCCTATTTTGCACACCTCCAAAATGAAACTTTCTCTTACAATCTCTACCCTTAAATTTATATCCTCAATCTTCACTTTTGAAAAAGTCAACTAAAAGGCAAAAAATAATTTTTTCTTAATATACGCATCGAAATAAGTGTGCAAATTAGGCCGGGACGAAGGAAGTATTTAGTATTTGCTTATATAATATTTTATGTTACCTTATTGCAAGTTTATTAGTTTGAATGTGAAATTAGTAGTTTAAATCAAATAAAGTGAATCTTTGTATGATCTGTGGTTGCTTGTATAAAAAACACAGAAACACAGAACTGAATCCTTCTGAAAGCACAAAATACAATTAGAACATGAACCATAAATAGACACCGAGAATGTTTGATTAAATCCAGCAGAGAAAAGCAGGTTTGGTGCTATAACAAGTGAATTAGATAAATATATGCACGACGAAGCAGCAAAACTGGAGTGAATCTGCTGGATCACCAAATCCATTCGCAACAAACCTTACCATTTTCTTGAAACCATTAGACATCGCAATCCAACATAAAGTCTCGTACAAATTCTCCACACCCACAGGAATTCCTCCACCCGGGCTTTGACTTTGGGCCCACCACTCTTAGAATTCATAAACACCAGAAGTAGCCACCAACAAAGAGAGACCGTAATTCTTAAATTTGTGTCATCAAGTGCACGCAAATTTTTGCCCAAATTGAATTATCTTTTAATTTATTTTAAAGTGATACCGAGTAACAAAAACTAAATCAAATCTGAGATCTTTGTAAATACTTATTTGAGCTCACTTAAATAAGTGCTAAAGTTATTTTTGATCCGTAATCTTTCACTACTATAATTTAGCCGTCGGTAACTAATTTAACTGGAAAATTGCACGTATTGATCACATGATCATTTTTTTGGGCCTTTTTTTTTCCTGTACTTTTTTGTACTATTTTCCACATAAGCTTGGGGTATCACGTATTCAAGAAAACGGCCGGACAATATGGTCATGTGAATGGCAGTGCGATCTTCCGGCTAAGTTGGTCACTGGTGATGGAAAAATGACTAAATGCAGATAAATAAGAACAAGATTAAATTGAATTTTTTATTTTTTTTTACCAAAATTATACAAGTGATAATTTACGGAACTAAGAGGGTGTTTGCGATTGCTTTTGCTTTTGAAAAAGTGATTAAAATTAGAGATTCTATAAAAATCACTTATGCAAAAAGTAGGTAGTGTTTGCAAAAAAAATGATTCTCAATAAAAGTAGAAGCTGGAGTGTTTACTATAGAATCACTTATGTCTTTTAAAAAATATCATATAATTTACAGAATTGTCATTGAGTGGAGAAAAGCATTAAATTTCTGCTTTTAGCTTTTACATTGGAAGCACTCCATTTAAAGCAGAAGTTGGTTTTGCAAACACTACAAAATAGTTTTTCTCAAGTTATAAGTTGAAAATCACTTAGGAAAAGCAAATGCAAACACCCCCTAGATATAATTTTAGCCCTGTTAATAAAGTACAATCTATATTAACATATGAAAGAATATGCGCACATGATCCAATAAATTAAGGGTTTCTGGTAAAATTAAAATTTCGGATCATACATAATTTTTTCTAGACACGCCTTAGCATATAGGACCTAAAATGAATTTTTTCCTCCATTTTCTCGGCCAATCCATTTTGATTTTGTTTGTGTTTTTGACATATGATATATAGAAATTATTCACTTTGACGATCTTTAATGACTCCCCTAGTATTTCGAAAATGAAATATTAGACTCAAATTGCATTAGTATATTTGTTAATTATTTGAGTTATGTTTTAAGTACCTGTTAAAAGTTGGACCATTTGTACTCAATTGAGCTGCAACCAAAATCAATTAAGTAATTTTCTTAAGAAAATAACTTTGTTTATATAATTTAATAATATTAATCAGTGGAATATATTTGATATTTAAACCTGAATTTCATTATATAAATAAATTTATATTCATGCTACTAACTTATTGTTTCTCACCCAACAACTATTTTGGTAAAAAGGATTACGATTAGTTTATGAAAAAAAATGACAAATCAACTTACAAAAACTTATAATTCGACCTGCGTTTTGGTAAAGTCTTTATCAACCCTATAAATATCGAATTTTTTCTTAAACAATCTGAAACACTAAAACTTTGGTTATATACTACTTTCATTTTTTATTTGTTCTTTTAGACTGTGTTTTTTGTTTTGAAATAATTGTCCTTTTAGTCTTTTTCCCACATCTCTTCACATATTACCCCTATAATTAATCCAATAAAACCTCCAATCTAACTTACCATATCTACTTATTGGTAACATGTAATTGTATAAAGGAAATAGGAGATTTTTTTAGTGGGATGAGGGAAGGAGGTTCAAACCTCTGATCTTAATTATAAATTGTTGAAGCGATGTCACTAGGACTACCAGGGCCTTGGCAGAAAATAGAAGAAAAGTAAGGAATTGAGATGAGGACTTATTTGTCCATTTTTCTTAATTTTTAATTTTCTTATCAACTCCACAAGTGTAAATAAAATAAAAAAAAAAAAAAACGGAGGTAGTATTAGAAATTGCATATTGTGAATAAACACATGTTTATATATAGAAAATGATCTCAAACCACTGTGAGCTCATGTTAATAACACTTCTCGCGCATAATGATATTATCTCTTAGTTAAAGATGAATTTATATACTATGTTTTAGGAGATATTGTCACATAAGCAGCAAAGTTAACTTCTTTTTAAAAGATATTGTCACATAAGCTGGTGAGCAAATTTATGCGACTAGAGATTAGTTGAGCAGCAACCTAAAATTAAGAATGTTCAAATCCTAACCATTTAAAATTTATATTATCTATACCTGTCTCAAACTTATCTAAAAGATACTTACAATATCAATATTCATCCAAACCCGTAGCTCATCACCCTAATCCACCCAATATGTATTTAAATTTTAAAAAGTACTCGTATTATATTTCATAAATATCTAAACGAGTATGGGTAACGATCAACAAAAGATCGATCAATTTTAATTTTTCTTCAAATACTCCCTCCGTCCCGGCTTATCTTGCACAGGGGGGTCGGCACATTTATTAAGAAAAGTTGCTTTTTGGTTGTTTGTTGACTTTTCAAAGGTAAATTGAGGGTGGAGATTGAGGGTGAAGATTATGTTATAACTTTCATTTTTTAGGCTGTGCAAGATAAGGTGGGACGGCCGTTTAAAGAAAGTGTGCAAGATAAGGTGGGACGGAGGGAGTATATGATAGTTAATATTTGTCTTAATTTCTTCCATAAAATATTTTATTTATTAAAAAATAAGTGTACATTCAATTCATGAATAGCACGGAAAAATAACAATATGAATCCAAAAATTGTTTAAAAAATATTAAAATTAATTTATAAATATAAATATAAAATTAATTTTGAAAGAATTAAAAAGTCATTTTAAATATCTAAAAATTATCTTAAAAAGTATATAATTATTCTAAAGTCCAAAAAATAATTTAGAATATGAAATTATTTAAAAATCTAAAAGTTATCTCCATAATTAAAAAAAAAAATTATTTAAAATATCCGAAAATTTATTTTCATCTCGAAGATGTGTCGCCGGCCGTCACTGGCCTCCACCCTCGCACATCCCTCTTCTTCTTTGGATCCAGTCACCAGTTTCACGTGACACCGCCATAGAGATCCAATCACTGGAAAAACAAAAAGAAAACGAAAAACGAAAAACGGAGTCTCCTTTTTCGGATCAAATTCACCATCCATATAGATCCTCATAGATCAATCCCCAGCCCACTGAGATCCACCCTCACAGGTCCAGCTCAGCGCCCATGGAGATCCAACCTGCAACAGTTTCAAAATATTTATATCTATACATCAATATTCTACTCCGTTGAAGGAGGTTTAGCCAGGGATGAAGCCAAAATTTTATAATGGGAAGGGCGAAATAATTTCTCTGAAATATATATAAATGCTTTCGGGAATTTGAGGGTGGCGAAATTACTGTATATGTATATATACAGTGTAATGGTCGAAAAACTTGAGGGGGGCGGCCACCGCCGCCAGCCCCACTTTGGCTCCGTCTCTGGATTTAGCACAGCTGGTCATCAAACAAAGCTAATCAATCAAGAAATATACAGAAAGTGAACTACTAATGTAATGGATGCAAGGGTCGCAACTGCCAGAATCATTCACGTTGAGGATGTACAAATTGGTAGAAGATGCCGAGAACAAGACGAAGCTCGACGATCCACTCCAAGGAGGACAAAGACACTATTCAAATTGTTCTAAGTATGGCAAAGAAGATAACGAAAAAGCAGAGCAAGAAGTAGCAGAGCCAGCTCAGCAGCTGAGTGAGCATGAGGAGAAGCACCATAGCCAACCACATCAGCATGAGCATGTGAAGAGCACGTCATATTCCAGCTCAGCTAAACTAGTTAGGAAGTTGTAACCATGATAGTGAGTAGTAGGTTTAGTAGCTGAAAAGGAATTAGCAGAATTGGAAGCAATATCAGTAAAATTCAGTGTAGAAGGTGCGAAATTAGAAGGGGTAGAGTAAGGCACTGTAGATTGATTTGAGCTAGGTGTTGACTGGAGAGCCACAACTTGTGCCTGAATAGCTTGATTCTCCAAACCAGGATACTCGTCATCAAATCTCCAGTAACATTTCGGGGCAAAGTGATTATTCTTACCACAAATCTGGCAAAACATCTTTCCTCTACCAAATGATCTTCCTCGGCCATAAAATCCTCCTCTAGGTGCTGAAGTCCTGCCTCCAAAACCTCCTCTAGTGTTCTTGTTATCAACAAATTTATTGTATTTTTGAGGAAACTTCTTGTTTGCCAAATTAGCTGACGGCTGAATAGTATCTCCACCATTGAACAGTTTCAAATGCATCTCATGTGTCTATAAGGTATACTGAATTTCAAATAGCTTTTGAAGATCAGCTCTGGATGTGATATTTACTATAACTGACTCATTCTCCTGCCCCAAGCCATTAAGGATTTGCAGAATAAGATCCTCTTCGTCAATGGTGTGATCAGCAGCTTTAACTTCATGAGTTATGGTCCTCATTTTCAATATGTACTCTTCCACCGACTGATCGCCTTTCTTTGTTGTTAGAAGCGGAGACTTAAGATGTAACACTCGAGCTTTCGAGGAATAATTGAACAACGTCTCGAACTCTGTCCAGATCTGTGCAGAAGTTGTGCATTCTTGAATGTATCCTAACAAACTCTCATTTACTAAATTCATCAACCAACTAAACAAGTGTTGATCCTTGCGTAACCATATGAGGAATTGCGGATTCGGAATCGACTTTGTTGAATCAATTGGATCTGGAACGAACTGCTCTGGTGCAGTATTGACCCCAAGCAAGAAATCATCCAAACCATGCGCTGTAACAGTTGCTAAGTTCTCCAATAGCTATAATTTTTTCTATCTAGCCGTAAGGTGAGTGTAGGAAGACTGACAATGGATGTCGCCATTGATGAGGATGGAGCTATAATGGCAGTTATGCCCTAACTCTAGATACCGTTCTATAATACACTTTTAGAGAGAGAATGTAGGAGATAGCTCAATGAAAGATTTTATTCATCTCAAATGAATTACAAGCAGGATTACAGCTTTTATACACACATGCTATGCTTCTAGAATTTTGATGGTTACAGCTTCCTAACTAGTTTAGCTGGTTCCAGCTCAAGTTCAGTTGCCTCTCATGATCCGGAGTGGTATTTTGACAGTGGAGCCACTCACCACGTGACACATGATCTTAGTAATCTAAGCTGCCACTCTCCCTATACAGGTACAAATTCTCTGGTTGTAGGGAATGGTTCTCTTTTGCCTATTTCACATACTGGTCTTGTATCACTTCCCACCCAACTCACATCTACTTTCATTACTCTCAATCACACTCTCTACATTCCAAATGTCAACAAAAACTTAATTAGCATCACCAAACTTCTTGCTGACAATCATGCCTATATTGAATTTCACTCATCTGGTTGTCTTGTCAAGGACATGGGAACACATCACACTCTACTGAAAGGCCACCTCAGTGAAGGCTTGTACAAGCTGTTAAGACCCAACACTATGGCATCAACCAATCCAAAAAGGAATAGAAGCATTACCTCCACTTTCTATCTGTTTCCATTAATCCCCGTTGTCATGCTGTTGTAACCAATTCTGCTTCCACTCTTCATCTTTGGCATGCCAGATTAGGGCACCCATGCTTTACTTTGTTATCTCCTGTACTCAAAACCATGCAACTATCATCTGATATGAATGAAATGAGTCTTTGTGAGGCTTGCATATATGGGAAACAACATCAGAAACATTTTCCCTCTGTTATACATCACACAACTGCTCATTTCGAGTTAGTGCACACCGATGTGTGGGGGCCAGCTTCTGTCCCTTCCACTGAAGGCTATAGGTATTATATTCACTTTGTGGATGACTATACTAAGTTTACATGGATCTTTCCCCTTACACAAAAATCCTAAGTCACCACTACCTTTCTTCAGTTTAACACCATGATTGAACGCTAGTTTCAGACTAAAATTAAACGCCTTCAATCTGATTGGGGGGGGGGGGAGGGAGAATACAGACCACTCAAGACTGTGTGTCTCAATCTGGGTATCCTTTTCCAACATCCCTGCCCTCACACCCATCAATAAAATGGATTATCTGAAAGGAAACACCAACACATATTAGAAACTGGACTCACCTTATTAGCTTATGCGTCTCTTCCCCCTAAGTTTTGGTGGGATGCATTTTCCACCTCTGTATATCTCATTAACCGACTTCCAAACACATCCATCGGCCTCATGACTCCGTACACCAAGCTCACACATAAAACTCCAGATTACAAGTTCCTCAAAGTATTTGGATGTACGTGTTTTCGATTCCTTCGCCCTTACACTTAATGCAAATTGCAATTTCGATCGTCCAAATGTCTATTCCTGGGTTATAGTCCATCGCACAAGGGCTATAAGTGTCTTGACTCCGATGGAAGAATGTACATAGTCCGGACGGTGGAGTTTCTGGAAACTGAATTTCCCTACACCTCTCTCTTTCCTTCCCCGTCCATGTCTGTCTCTCAAACTCCAAATCTAGTTCAATCTACTCTTCCACTGTTTCCTGTCCCTACATTTCAGCAATCATCTGACTCTGATTCTTCGTCTGTCAGTAGTCCTATTCCAGCTTCCTCCTCAAACACATCTTCTTCTGATCTCCCTCTTTATCCTCCCCTGACCATGTGTCACGGGGCGCACGTAGTGAGAATAATTAACACGCGCACCGTGTGGCAAGCAATCGACTCCTTCGATTACTCCCGCCTCTCGATCGCACACGTCGGACAGCTCGGCTGTTGCGACGCAATCACACCCGAAGGTGCTTTAGTGGCACAGCAAATTGGAAAGCTTGAAAGCTTGATTGTATTAATGAACGCAGCAACGATTACAGTATGAGCTTGTGGAGAGGGGGGCCTCCGACAACACTCGATCTCACGACAGCTCAAATTTTCTCTTCCCCCCTATAATAGCGAAAAATAAAAATAGCCTACTGACAGTAGTAGACATTGAAAAGCTGAACATGCTGGCGAAAATTGAAAAGGGACCCTACAACATATATTTACAAATATTACAAAAGACCTACACCTAAGACTTGCATCCGTTGGTGAAGGTTGCGGGACAATCTGCCGACAGCCCGAAGTATGATAAGTTATCCTGGAGTTATCCCGGCGGCCCGGGCATAACAAGGGGCATCCCGTGACAGCTCTCCCCCACCTGAGATGGCGACGTCCCCGGCGCCACTGAGGCCAGGTAACCGTCAATGAGCGGTTGGAACGCCTTAAGGTTCGTCGCCCGCTCCCAAGTAGCTTCTTCAGAACTGCAACCAAGCCACTTCACCAAGTACTCCCTGTGGATCTTCTTCCTCTTACCTGTATCTCGGTGACAAAGAATGGCTTCAGCCGCCCGTTTCTCTGTGTTGCGCGATAAGGTCATTTCTGGGCGGCGCAGTAGGTTGCGGGTGGCATCCTCCGTGTCAGCCTGATATGGCTTCAGCTGGCTGACGTGAAGAACATTGTGGATTCGCCACCAGGGAGACAACGCTAGCCGGTAGGCTAC
The DNA here is from genome assembly GCA_958295605.1 of Ajuga chamaepitys. Lineage (NCBI taxonomy): Eukaryota > Viridiplantae > Streptophyta > Magnoliopsida > Lamiales > Lamiaceae > Ajuga > Ajuga chamaepitys. Next base: position 10,899,649 of record OY282497.1, read on the forward strand.
CTTCCCTATCCTTTGAAGGATCAGCACAGGTCCGATATATTTTTGCATCAACCGAGGATCGCCGGCGCGCAAAGATTTGCACAACCTTTGATCAGGGACCTTAACCAATACCTTATCCCCAACACGATACTCAACAAAGCGGCGTTTAAGATCCGCATACTTCTTCATCCGCTTCTGAGCTTTTTCGAGGCAACCACGGGCCAGATCGAGATTCTGCTTCCATTCAATAGAGAAATGCTGCGCAGGAGAAACTCTGGCACTACGCGGGGCGTCAATCGTGTGTGGGAGTAGCGGCTGCTGCCCGGTACAAATCTCGAAAGGGCTACTATTTGTGGTAGAGCACTTTTGAGCATTGAAGCACAGCTGAGCAGCATCCAAGAGCTTCACCCAGTCCTTCTGATTAGCGCTTACGAAGTGTCGAAGATACTCCTCCAGCATCGAATTGAAGCGCTCCGTCTGCCCGTCGGACTGTGGGTGGTAGCTTGAGCTCATGTTCAGTTTGGAACCGAGTAGTTTGAAGAGCTCGGTCCAAAAGTTGCCAGTGAATCGGGAGTCCCGATCACTGACGATATCCCTTGGCAATCCCCAATGTTTGACAATATGTTTGAAGAAGAGCTGAGCCGTCTCTTCTGCCGTAACACTTTTAGGGGCTGCCATGAAAGTAGCATATTTAGAAAATCGGTCTACCACGACAATGATAGCGTCGAGCTCCCCAACCTTGGGTAGACCGGTGATGTAGTCCATGGAGACACTCTCCCATGGACGAGTAGGGACTTGTAGAGGCTCCAACAAACCCGCCTTCTTTTGCCTATCTGCCTTGTCCTGCTGACAAACCAAGCAGGTACGCACAAAAGTTGCGATGTCGTCGCACATCTGTGGCCAATAGTACGCCCGCTGGACTAGCGCCACCGTGCGCTCTTCTCCCGGGTGTCCAGCCCACAACGTGTCATGGCACTCTGCAATAATTGATTTCCGCAGGTCCCCGCCCCTCGGAACATATAGGCGGTTTCCCTTGGTCCTCACAATCCCATCCTCCAACCAAAACTGCCGGGTTTTGCCCTCCCCGACAAGATGAACCAGAGACTGAGCCGTCGCATCCGCCTTCGTATGCTCACGTATCTGGTCCCGCAAGTGGGTGGTAACCGTGCTTGAGGAAAGCGTAGCTACCACCTGAAGATCAGCCCTTCGACTTAGGGCATCCGCCACATGATTGCTGGAACCCGCACGGTACTCCAGCGTGAAGTTAAACTCGGAAAGCAACTCCTGCCATCGAGCTTGCTTCCCCGTCAGCTTAGCCTGCGATAGAAAATGACTTACAGCGGTATTGTCCGTCTTGACAACAAACGGTAAGCCCAGCAAGTAGTGCCGCCATTGTCTGAGGCAGTGGACAACGGCCAGCAACTCTTTCTCATGCACCGAATAACGTCTCTCCACGTCCTTCAGCTTCCGGCTCTCGAAAGCAACCGGATGTCCCTCCTGTATCAAGACTCCCCCCAGTGCAAAATCAGAGGCGTCGGTCTCCACCACGAATGGCTTCGACAAATCTGGCAGTGCCAGCACGGGGTCGGTCATGATAGCCTTCTTCAAGCTCTCGAAGGCAACTTGGCATTGAAGTGTCCAAGACCAAGTCTCCAACTTCTTTGTCAAATTCGTCAAGGGACGTGCTATCTCGGAATAGCCCTTCACAAACCGTCGATAGTAGTTAGCCAACCCAAGGAACGAACGCACCTCATGTACATTGCCCGGAGGCTGCCACTCCTCAATAGCACGAATCTTCTGTGGATCCATGCGAATCCTGCCTCTCTCCAAGACATGGCCCAAGAAACTGATGCTTTCCTGGGCAAACGAGCACTTCGATGGTTTGATGTAGAGTTCGTGCTCGCGTAGCCTTACGAGGACCTTGCGGAGATGCGCCAAATGATCCGCCAAGGTCTCGCTGAAGACTACAATATCGTCCAAGTACACCACCACAAATTCATCCAGAAACCCGTGGAGCACTTGGTTCATAAGGGTGCTGAAAGTGGCAGGGGCGTTCGTCAACCCAAAAGGCATCACCATCCACTCGAACGCCCCATACCGAGTGACCACCGTCGTCTTGTATTCATCACCCTCCTTGATTCGGACTTGCCAGTAGCCCGACCTCAAGTCCATCTTTGTAAAATACTTCGCCGGCTAAGACGGTCGAAGCAATCGGCCACCAAGGGAATAGGATAGCGATTCTTCACAGTAATCTTGTTTAGTGCCCGATAGTCGCAACAAAACCGAAGAGAACCATCCGCCTTCTTCTGGAAAAGGACCGGGGCTCCAAATGGTGACTTTGCGGGCCTAATCAATCCACCCTCAAGTAGCTCCTTCAATTGTTTCCTGAGCTCCGCAAGCTCAGGCTGACTCATTCGATACGGCGCCCTGGCAGGGGGCCTAGTCCCCGACACCAACTCAATCTCATGATCAACGTCCCTCTTCGGTGGCAGCCTTCGAGGTAGTTGATCCGGCATCACATCCTCGAACTCAGCCAGCAACTTCTTCACGACTCCCGGAAGAGGTCCCGACTTCTGTTCGATCTCCTCAAAACTAATCGTGCACAAGAACGATTGTTCACCGTGCTTGCACCCCTTCTCAAACTGCATAGCCGACAGGCTCTTCTCCCCCAACTTGCTAGCCCAAGTGGGGATGATGCATGGCTTGTTCCCCATCATCATCAACGAATCAACGTGCGGGAGGACCGCAGTCCTCGTATCCCGCAAGAATTCAAGCCCGAGGATGAGCTTGAAGTCGTCCATCACCACGACGGACAGATTTGTTCTCCCTTCAAAAGGACCAATCCGCAGCAGCACGGACTTGGCCACACCGGCGATAGGCTGCGCAGCGGAATTTATAGCCTTCACTCGCCCAACTCCCCTTTCTAGCACCAACCCGAGTCTCTCCACTTCGGCGCTGGCCAAGTAATTATGTGTGGCACCTGTGTCGACCATCGCCCGCACAGGCTTCCCATTGATTTTCACATCAACAAACATCAACCCCTTCCTTTTCGGAACTCTCGGCGGTTGATCGTCTTCAGTTTGGCTCGTAAGAGCCGGGGCAACTTTCCTCGGCAGCACCTTCTTCTGTGCCGCCACTTGGTGGGACAACGCCGCACACCAATGGGCAATGGCCCCAAGGTTTTCCTCCTCCTCGGAGTCATCCCCACCCTCATTGGACGCATGGGACTCGGTTTGCTTCGATTTATTCCCCGATCCCGCCAAGCTTGTTATAGCATTCAACAACTGCTTCTTCGGGCAGTCTTTGATTCGATGAGGCCCGTCACAGAGGAAGCACCCACCACCCCTCTGGGACGAGCCCTGTTTGCCATCTTGCGAGGGCTTCCGAACGGAACTCCACTGAGAATTGTTCCCTTGTGAGTGAGACGGTTTGTCTCCCCCACCTCTTCCAGCATTCGGCCTAAAAGACTTCGCACCACCCCCTTTTACTTGGCCACCACTGCTCCCAGTCGGTGGCCTCGTGTTGATACGGGGCTCTGTCGAATAATCCATCAGGCACTCGGCCGCACTCATTGCGGACCCGATAGTGCTCACCCGTTGGCGCTGCAGCTCAAGTCGCGCCCACGGCTTCAAGGCCTCCATAAAAGTGAAGAGCTTGTCTTTCTCGGACATGTCGTGGATGTCCAGCATGAGAGCCGAGAAGGCTTTCACATAATCTCGCACGGACCCGGTGTGTTTTAGATCCCTCAGCGCCCGTCGGGCATTGTACTCCACATTCTCTGGGAAAAATTGCTGCCGGATTGCCTCCTGCAACTGATCCCACGTTTCTAGCTCAACCCGACCAGCCTGAATCTCCTTATACTTGCCACGCCACCATAGCTTGGCATCTCCCGTCAAGTACATGGTAGCCGTGGTCACCCGATCTGCCTCATCGATGTTGGCACCTCGGAAGTAGTGTTCCATATCAAAAAGGAAGTTCTCGACCTCCTTCGCATCCCTCGCACCATTATAGGCCCTCGGGTCAGGTACCCGAGAGCGCGACCCTCTTTCACTAGCAGTGGGGATGGCGCTCACCGCCCGCTGCAGCATCACAATCTGAAGTTGTGATTCCTCCCACTTCCGATTGGATTCCTCCAACTGGCGATGCACATCAACCGCATTGGATGCCCTCACGGCCTCCGCCAATGCGTTGCATGCCTGCCGACACTCATCGAGTTCGGCCTTTTGTTCCGACGCAAACCCTTCGAGTTCCACAACCCGTTCCTTGAGGATAGCATTTTCCTCCCGAAAATCAGCGCACATTTCCTCCAACGTTTTCAACCGCTGGTTAGCATTGGGGCCTCGCCCCGTTTGGGATTCTTCCGTCATCCCGCCTCGGTCCCGGTGGTCAGGCCGAGGCTCTGATACCACCTGTCACGGGGCGCACGTAGTGAGAATAATTAACACGCGCACCGTGTGGCAAGCAATCGACTCCTTCGATTACTCCCGCCTCTCGATCGCACACGTCGGACAGCTCGGCTGTTGCGACGCAATCACACCCGAAGGTGCTTTAGTGGCACAGCAAATTGGAAAGCTTGAAAGCTTGATTGTATTAATGAACGCAACAACGATTACAGTATGAGCTTGTGGAGAGGGGGGCCTCCGACAACACTCGATCTCACGACAGCTCAAATTTTCTCTTCCCCCCTATAATAGCGAAAAATAAAAATAGCCTACTGACAGTAGTAGACATTGAAAAGCTGAACATGCTGGCGAAAATTGAAAAGGGACCCTACAACATATATTTACAAATATTACAAAAGACCTACACCTAAGACTTGCATCCGTTGGTGAAGGTTGCGGGACAATCTGCCGACGGCCCGAAGTATGATAAGTTATCCTGGAGTTATCCCGGCGGCCCGGGCATAACAAGGGGCATCCCGTGACACCATGCCTCTCCACCAAATATTCCTCACAATACTCACTCTATGACCACCAGGTCCAAGGCCGGTATTAGCAAAGCCAAACACATATACATAGTATCCACTCCAAAATCTCTTCTTGAGCCTACTTCCGTCACTCAAGCTTTGTCCAGTCCCAACTGGAAGAAAGCTATGGACACTGAATATAATGCTCTTATGTCCAATAACACCTGGCAGCTTGTCCCATTCTCTCCACACATGAATCTAATCTCCTACAAATGGCTCTTCAAAGTCAATCTGATGGGTCTGTAGAACGATTGAAGGCTAGGTTGGTGGCTCGGGGTTTCCAACAAAATGCCGGGATAGACTATTTTCACACCTTCAGTCCAGTGGTGAAGCCTTTAACTGTCAGACTTATGTTTACACTTGCTGCCACAAGGGGTTGGCATGTACATCAAGTGGACGTTAACAATGCTTTCTTGAAAGGGGATCTTCAATAATGTTTGTACATGCAGCACCTCGAAGGCTATGTGGATTCAAACCGGCCCTCGTATGTGTGTAAATTACAGAAGTTGTTGTATGGGTTAATGCAGGCTCCCAAAGCTTGGAATGACAAAGTCAAGGCATTTCTGATAAGCCAAAGGCTTATGGTATCTGTGTCTGACAGTTTTCTCTTTTATAAGTGTACTGCTGGGAAGTTGTTGCTTGTATTGGTCTACGTTGATGACATTCTTGTCACTAGAGATGACAGAGAAATGATAGCTCAACTTATCAAGCAGCTGGACCATCAATTTTTACTTAAAGACCTTGGAGCTGTTCATTACTTCTTGGGGATTGAGTTGTTTCGGACAGCCAATGAGGGCTTCTTTCTGAACCAGACTAAGTATATTCGTGATTTGTTGGAGAAAAGTGGCATGTCAGCATGCCCTACCCCCTTTCTTCCTAACAAGAAGCTGCATCTACTGGATAGCATCTCCTTTGATCAACCAACATTATGCAGAAGTGTTGTTGGAGCATTGCAATATCTCTGTCTGACTCGACCTGATATCTCGTTTGCGGTAAACAAATTAAGCTAATTCATGAACAATCCCACGATCAACCACTGGACAATGTGCAAACGTGTGTTACGATATCTACAGGACACTCTTACTCATGGACTGACCTTCAACCCGCTTCAGAAAATGACCCTTACAGGGTACTCGGACGCCGATTGGGCTAGTTGCATGGATGATAGGAATTCTACGAGTGGGTTTTGCATCTTTCTAGGGGAGAATCTGCTAGCTTGGAGCTCCCGCAAGTAGAGTGTAGCCGCACGGAGTCAGAATATCGTGCCTTCGAATTACTCACCACTGAACTTGTTTGGATTTAGTCTCTCCTCACTGAACTTGGTATTTTGGTTACACAACCAGCAGTAGTATGGTGTGATAATGCAGGAGCGTTAAGTCTTGCAAATAATCCAATGTATCATCAAAGAACGAAGCATATTGAAATTGATATTCACTATGTCCGACATCAAGTGCAGAAAAAGGCTATCGACATTCGGTTCGTTCCATCATAGGATCAACTAGCTGATCTATTAACTAAGCCCTTATATGTGGGACGTTTTCACAAGTTAGCTCAAAGTTTGTGTTGGAGGAAAGAGTGTTCGGTTTCAGTGGTGGCATGTTGTAAGTATGGCAAAGAAGATAATGAAGAAGCAGAGCGAGAAGTAGTAGAGCCAGCTCAGCAGCTGAGTAAGCATGAGGAGAAGTACCATAGCCAACCACATCAGCATGAGCATGTGAAAAGCACGTCATATGCCAGCTCAGCTAAACTATTTAGGAAGTTGTAACCATCAAAATCCTAGAAGCATAACATGTGTGTATAAAAGCTATAATCCTGCTTGTAATTCATTTGAGATGAATAAAATCTTTCATTGAGATATCTCCTACATTCTCTCTCTAAATGTGTATTATAGCACAAATTGATAAAATACAAGATAAGCTGAAGGGCGCCACGGTCCAGGGGCGGAGCCAGAAATAAATAGTAGGGTGGGCTGAAACATAATATTCAAATAATTTAATATTATCGGTAATATGTATTATTGTACAATATTAGTTAATGGAAAAGAAGCTAGAAGAATAAACAAATTTTCTATTTGAATTTTGAAGTCAGGTTTATGATGTAGATAAAATAAGGCTTAACATACAAGAAGGTTTTTTCTATCGTGTGAGTCGTGTGTGATGGTCTCACGTGTGACGGAATAGACTTTTACAAGAAAAATTGATACTTTTACAGGATAAAGTGATACTTTTACAGACAAAAGTGATATTTTTATTATAGTGATACTTTTACAGAGAAATGTGATACTTTTGTTACAAAAAGTGATACTTTTTTTTTCCCAAAATAATTATACTTTTACAGATAAACGTGATTCTTTTACTACAAAAAGTGATATTTTTTCCCGTCACACCATGTGATGGTCTCATATAAGTTTTTGTCTTTTCTATCTTATATCTGTAAGTAATATTCGAATAGGTTATAGATTATTAGATTGATGTGTAAATGTAAATCAAAATAATATTAGCATTTGATTCCATAGTTACACATCAATTATAATCCATTTCAGGATTATCACGTGAGTAGGATAGAAATAACGGATATAGGAGCTAGCAGCGAATACACGTCATATGTGGTCTATTCATTGCATGTTCAAGCTTCAACCAGAAATCAATTATAATAAATTAAACTTGTGTATTACTATTGGAGGTTTTGGCTCTAAAAGGTGTGCCTACCTCATTCTGGGGTGGGGCTTGCTTTATCAAGTGTTTAAAAATATAACTATATAAATAAAATATCTACAAAATTTGGGGTGGGCTTCAGCCCAGGGCAACCTAGTCATAGATCCGCCCATGGCGCCACCGCTGCAGGCGGCCCCTAATTTGAGGGGGAGGGGGCACTGGATGGGGAAATGGTCCGAGGGAGGTCAGACGCGCCCGAGCGGAGGGAGAAGGCATGAGGGAGTGAAGGGGTTGGGAAAGAAGATGAATAATGTATTCACTACAAGAAAAAAGAGCATTTGCCAGTTACTAAAAATAACCCCTTTTGTAACAACTAGTAGTTACATAAAATATTTCATACAATTTTAATCAAATTTGTTACAATATGACAAACTCTTTTGCAACTATCTGTAGTTACAAATATATTAGTAACTACAAAGTAGTTACAAAAAAACTTTTTGCAACTTTTTATAAGTGACTACCCTATAGTAACTATTTTTAGATATTTAGATACTAAAAGTATTTTTGTAACTACTCTCCATCTTTTGTAACTATATTTTGTAGTGGCAAAAAGCCTTTTTTTTAGTAGTGATTTTGCATGTTTCTAATTTGTGATATAAATTAATAAATAATTCTAGTCAGATAAAAACTAGTTATAAACGAACTCACATCACCTTTAATAAGTCACGACACTCGTCACTAGTTGGCGGGGCCGGACCTTCCGTTAGGCGTAAGAGTCCGTCGACTCGGGCCCGAAAAAATTGTAATTTTTTAGGGTCCCGAAATAATTTTTACATATATTTATATATATACACATATTATATATATTAATCCGTTCAGAACATTGCATAAAAGAGTTAAGTGCTTTAGTGGTAAGGTAATAGTATGTGGGTTGTGCAAATGCAGGTTTGAATCCTGGCCAAGTCATTGCGCTTCCTTTTTGCTGTAAACTGCTGGGCCTGGGTGTCTGGGCTGCCATGTGGGCCTCATTTTTATTATAATATTTCCTTGGCAGCAGGGCCTGCTTCATCTTTCATGGGCCTCAAGTTAATTTTAAATATATATTTCAATTTGAATATGATTTCGAGTCTTAGATCCACATGAATATGCTGATATATATATATATATATATATATATATATATATATATATATATATATAAAAATTATTGCTTGACCCCTTGGTTAATACTTTTGCCTTCAAAACTGTGAGGCGAGTTGTATTTAGATATTTATTTTTAACTTGATTGTCTTTTATTTTTTATGTTTTGATATAAATATTTTTAGCATTATGAAAATGCTTCATTTTTTTATGTGTTTTCTTTTCTGTTTGTCCATTGAAAAAAAAAAATTATAATTTAGGGTCTCATTCTGAAAAAACTCGACTCAGTCCCGAAAATGATTAGGTCCGGCCCTGCTAGTTGGGCAACAACTAATAGTCGGTAAAGTGACATTTCTGACATTTTTTTGTAACATAGTGGTCATTTATAAAGATGTCCAAAAATAAAGGGTATTTTACTAAACGATGAAAATATACAAGATATTTTTACCAATTTTTCTCAAGTGTGCTAAATCGAAATAACCAAGCGTCACTCTTATGGGGTGTTTGCTTCAGCTTAAGAAAAACAATTATGTACGGGTATTTGCAAACTTTTTTAAGAAAAAATATTTTTTAAGCTTTTGTATACATGTATAATATATAGTTTAAAAGTCGATTCAAAAACTATTGCTTATCTTCATGCTGATTGCAAGCCAAAATTAGTTGCACTTTCAAACATCCTTTTTCCACATAGATCAATCTAAATCATCTCTTTAAAAGCACAATCTGAATGTTTAAGTACTTTTGCCTTTTCGCATCAATTTTTTTGCTAAGTTACAAGCAGGTGAAGGTCTGCCATACTTTTTTAAGTTTAAACTTTTTCTTTAAATGAATTAAAAGTGCAACTTAACAAGTTTATCAAAATATATTAGCAAACTCCCACATCGCTCTTATACACATATGAAAAAGAAAAAAAAAAACAGTGTTGTTTGGTTTCTTGCAACACCTGGTCTAAACTACAGAAAAACAAAAATTGAACTCTTAATCGTCCATTCACGTTTTAGCAGACACCTTCTGAATCATAGAGCGAGGACATTTTGGAACATTTACATTATCAAGCAGATGCTACAACTTGTATATCTTGTCTAAACTCACTTTTATTTCAATTTTCGGTTTTAAGTGTTTCCAATGTTGTTAACACGATTATATTTGATATGATTCGACAAATGTGATTTATGTTTAAACAAAAATGACTAATTATTGAATAATATGTTTAAAAAATGATACTCCTTCCGTCCTGCTCAGTTTTACACGTAGGGACGAACACATATATTAAGAAAAACTATTTTTTATTTTTTTGTTGACTTTTTTAAATGTAGAGATTGAGGGTGAAGATTGTAAGAGAAAATTCTTTTTTAAGGATGTGCAAACCTGAAAAGAACGAATCGAAACGAAAAGTGTACAAAACTGAGTAGGACGGAGGGAGCATCTTTTTTGAATAGTAGATTATATGACGCAAAAATGATTGATAGAGACTAAAATATATTGTATTATATTTGATGACTTGATAGTGATATGATACAATTTAATTTAAATGTAAGATTGATCTGAAAAAATAATATATATATGAATAAAAATGATAAAACAAACAGAATTTATACATTTAACATAGTAAAAAGCGAAAAATACTTTTGTGAAAATATAAACAAACATACATTGTATCTCTCAATTGGGGTTCCTAACTATGTAGCATGTAGACCCATAGCCTAATGATTTTTGCATAGTTTAACTTTTTTTACATATAAAAGTAGTCAAAGTCTGTCAGAGAGATAAAATTATCGTGTACACGATAAATTTACATCGTGTACACGATATAATTATTTCTTGATACATGTAACGATAATATTTTATTTATACACGATATAAAATTATCATATACACGATAATAAAAATTATCGTGTACACGATATTATCACGTACACGATAATTTACTGGACCTCCTGGCACATGCCGACTACTTTATCAAATAAAAAATTAAACTATCAAAAAACATTTCACTATGTCTCTGACAAGCCAATGCGTCCATTTCCACTCTCTCAAATTCGCTGTTAAATAAATCATTTGATGTCGGCCAAACCATTCAGTCAGCGGACTATAAATTCTCCAGATGGGACGACCCATCAAATTAATCAGCAAAGTACTTGGCCCTACAATTTTAGGGTTTGACAGAAAGGTGCAAATCCTAATAACAACGATACCAATTAACGCAGTTAGCCCCACAATCTTAAGGTTATATCATTGCAAAGTTTATACCACCTACTTTAGGTAGTATCTGAGTGACCTTTTCGTCCGTCCCGAGCAAACTTGCACACTATTAAAGAAAAATTATAACATCATCCCCACCCTCAAAATCTACACCCTCAATCTTCACCCTTTGAAAAATCAACAAAGTCCCAAAAAACAATTTTTTCTTAATATGTGTATCAACCCCCTATACAAGTTCATTTAGGACGGAGGGAGTGATTTATCGGAATTTGATCCCCTCAATAAGAGAAACCATAATAAATAAACACTCTAAAATACGATATATAAGATAAACCCCGACCAAGACGAAGGATTAATAAAAAAAATAAAAACCAAAAAACGAGAGGAGCGGTGCACTTCAAACCTATTTAAGGCAGTGTTTTTCGAACACAGTACACCAACCTGAAATCACTTTTAGCAATTCAAAAGTGATTTTAAAGTGTTTGAAAACTCTTAAAACCGATTCTCAGAATCATTGAGAAACTGCTATCACTCAGCTTGTACCAGCTTTTGACTTTAAAATAACTTTATTTCCAAACACTACCAAATTCTGATTCTTCTACAAAAATCAATTTAAATCACTTCTCTAGAAGCACAATCATTTGCAAATACCCCCTTATTTTGGGTAATGAAAAAACTGAATATTAATAACAATCTAAAGACTAATTATATTTGGATCGTAACAGAGGGGTTTCAGATCCAAGCAACAGGCTGGTAATGATTGAATTCAATAGGTGACTTCATGCCATTGACCAAATAAAAGGTTAAATGTTTGGTCTTCATTCAGATCATTATTGCGCAAACTCCTATGCCTACGCTGTGGTGTCAAGGCTTCGACTCCTGACAACCTCCCTAAGTTTATTTCTCTGGAACCTTTCCCGTTTGCCACTGGACCTCCATATTTCAAGCAGTATAATAATCACATGTTCAACCATAGACAAAATTCTACATCTTAGTTCAATATACTTAAATTCAGATATAGACATGAACCATTCCATCATCCATGTCACTAACTAGCTGCACGGTTATGCTATATATGCTGAGCCAAAAAAATCTAACTTAACATATTCAAGTTGCATGGACGGATCCAAGATTTTTTTAAACCAGGGCAAATACAACTGTAGGAAAGATTGTTCATCATACGAAGAAACCCAGCAGTAACAAATTAAGAAAGAAAGGATGTCTTCATAGATTGAAATATCTGCAGATGAAAGCAAAGAACCAATGTGGAAAGGAAAATATAACAATATAGCGTTTTGGAGGGGGGAAGAAGAAAACACCATAAGTTGTCGCAGAATCAATATCTCAGGTGCATTTGTATTTATTTTGAAAATATAATCATGTAACCTTTAGGGCAGATTTTTTGTGTTAACCAAGGACAAATCACAAAATCTGCATATATAGAACTTACGTGGAATATCTCTGCAACATATACAGTTGATTCTAGGCTGGTGGCTATTGCACATATATATATGCTACAAAGAGTAACAAATGGTCAAAAGTAGTACTATTTCTATTTAATCCAAACCTGAGAAAGTGATGTCCCAGTGTGTGTACTTGTTTCTGCATTATTTTATAGGCTCTTTTATATAATCATTTCAAAATGACTAGATTAGATTCTATCATTCACTGGACAACCCTTGATAGATAAAGGTAACTTTTAATATTGAAAGCTAATTTAATCAACCACTATGACATGATCAAGTTGTAACTATTCAAACAAATTCATTTTTTCTGTCAGTGGATGTGCATAAAAAATAGTTGTCTAAGATAAATTTCTGTAAAAACTAAATATTCGTCGTCTTCCCACCATCATTACCAATAACACAACCACCGCCAACACCAACACCGCCACCACCACCAACAATAATAGGAAGTACATAAAGTGTGTGCTGACATGGATCCATAACTTGTGCTTCGCTTCTCTTTGAGGTTGCATTTGGATAGAGATTTAGTTATGGTTTTGAAATCCACAATCAAATCCATTCAACTTGTTTGACAAAAAAAAGTTCAATGGGTAATTCATTTTTTATGGATTTGCAATCCTTCCTCTAACCTAGTCATTTGAAATTCATCTTCACTCTTTCATATATGACAACATAATCACACACATTTCACACATTACATACAAACACAACACATACTACACACATTACACACCCTTCACGCGCACACAAGCAGACGCACACACTTCACGCGCTTGTCCGGACATACAGACAGACTTCCGTTATCATGCTTGTTTTAATTAAAAAAAAAAAAAAACAAACAAACATTTCAATCCACTAGTTGGAATTTAAACATCAAAACAAGAGATTTGAAATGGTTTGGTTTCCACAAACATAGGATTTCAAACCAATTCATTTGTGAACATCTTGATTTTTCAAATCTGACCATCCAAATAAAACCTGAGATTTTTTTTATCAAAACAAGTCATTTCACCCTGTAAGATGTTTTTTCGTTTAGGATCTCAATTCAACATTTTTTATCCTCAAATATTTAAATCACCTTCATTTTCTTCTGATAATGTTCTTTTCAGTTTACAATAGTACAACACCCTTCTTTCACTCCCCAACACACAGCCAGCCTAAAAAACCATCATTCTAACTAAATTGAACAACCAGATCCTTTGGCCACTCCACGACCATCACATATAGATATTAGCATCATTTATCCATAAATGCAACAATACTACCGGCCCTTCTATTAGTTTCAATCAGGGTTGCTCTATAGATAGCAGCCATAAGGTTACATAGTCTTCTAGTTATGAAGGGAAACCAGAAAGGCCCTGGTTACATAGCATTCTAGTTATGAAGGGGCCTCGGCTTTCTACCCTAGGTTAAGCCATATACCTTGTATGCATTTCTAGGCTTCAGCCCCTTGTCAAATCTTACTTCACCATCCAGGTTTCTAGTTTACTTCGTTCTTTTATTTATTTAATTTGGAATAAGTCTCTTTGCCGTTCATTAAGTCTAGTCTAATAAAGCAAGGACTGCAGGTCCTACGTAACCTTAGGTCATTTTGCATTATAAGCTTATTATTGGCCTTAATGCGCATTTATAGAACAACTATAAGGTTCTCATTCCGCACTTATGAAGGTATATTACATGGTTGCACAAAATTGAAGGTCTATAGACTCTGCCATTATTTATTAAGGGACCTTCATTAAATCACGACAATCACAATCTGGTCGTTTTAATGTCCCATAAAAGAACATGTTTTAAGATTGTTCTTTAATAAAATAGTAATTCAAGCTTATAACAGTGACCTATACCAACTATATAATCTCCAGCAATTACCAGACGAACTGAAGAAAGATACAATGATTTCTTTCATGATTTCACCAATTAAATTCACTTGATGTTCATATGAAGCATTTCCATAATCTTAACTGTATTATGACCTGAAATAGTTATAGTGCTTAAAGTAAGAAATTATATAAAAACATATAATATTTTTTATTATATGATAGAACATCATCTTTAAGCGCTAAGAATTTGCTCAAAATGTCGACATCCAAACATTACTAAAAATAAAATCTGATAATGTGCATAAATTAGGGGGCAACTCAAAAAAAAGAGCGCCTTGAGTTTCCCTTATGACGGCTCAAAAATAAGATTTCCCAGTTATGTTTTAAAATTGCAACACTCCTTTGAGGTACTATGGGTTTCCCTTATGACGGGCTACCCTTTCAACAGGTGCAATTTGATAACCCAATTTTTTATGTCTAATTCCGAATAGATTTGAAAACCTGGGTCGCGTTTTTGATGTAAATAAATAGAAACGTAAAATAAATCTTCCTAATTATCCACTACACAACTTAAAAGTTACTAATATTGCAACATTTAATTAATAAGATATTGTAGAATTATGTCAAGAATAATTTCAACCAAAAATATTTTTGTATTTTTGTCATGATACTTACATATATTCTGGAAATGCTCACTTAAGAATGACATCATTGTTTTGCCTTACAAAAACTAACACTGAGCATAATCCATTAACATGATCGCTAACATGAACAATCATTTTTGTGCTTTTCGAACATATGAATCTATTATTCTTAACGGGACAACCCTAATTGCCACTTAATCAACCCTTTAGTTTAAATCTAACTGGAAACCTTATCATTTTGCAAGAAAGTTACAAGAGAAGGAACCAATACATAAAAAGTTCAAAAGCAACCATCAGCTAGATAATAATATGCATCTAATTTAGCAACATGAGATTCAGCCATTTTCCAGGAATATGCATAAAGTTACTGCAATTGACAAAGAGTTTACCTGTGTGAATGATGTTGCCCACAGCTCTTGATCCAACCAATCAAATAGGGAAAACATCAAGATGATTGAAGTCAGAGAAGCAACTGCTCACAACTTCAGAGCTAGATACTCAGATAAAATTTGTCAGGTCTCCACGTTCCTGGCGAGAGGGTTTTACCATATGTGAGCGCACATTGAGGAATTCCCAATGGTTCTGTTTTCATGCATATGCTTTTGGGATAAGTAAAAAAAATAGCCGTTTGCTCTCAACTTTTGACATTCATGGGATGAGAATGTAAAATGCAACAGCCAACAGAAAATATGATCAGCACAAGCTTCATAATTGATGCTTGCAAAGGCCAAAAGCATTACTGAAAAGCACAGGCTGCATGAATGGAGGCAAGATATAGCAGGTAGCATAAATAAAATACAAGGCAAAAAAAGTTTAAGGTGCATAGATATCCGCGGTCTGCGCACAGGATGATTCCTGCTTTATGGCAGGTGAAGTGCAGTAGTGCACAAAACATGAGTTCAACACACACAACAGAAAGGGGCACGGGGCATATTTTGTCCATGCCAATCAAAGTGAATAAAGCATGCTATTTAGTGGTCCCGGAAGCCGGTATATGGATATTAAGTACAAATAATGTACCTGTATGAATGAGATGAAAAATTATAGAGAACTTACAGGTCTTAGAATTTATTCAAGTGAAAATAACAAAGATCAAGAAAAACTTATTAAGTTCCACGATCACAAATACCTCTTGAATACTGCAAAGACCCTTACAGTTTGTAAATATCTTATCAAAAGTCCCCTAAAATAGATGTATTTTTCAGCAATTTAAACAAATGTTTAAGGGGTAATTTTGACTTACAAAACTTGAAGGGATTTTAATGTAATCAAATATCAAAGATGATGCTTGTAATTTACCTTTTACTATATTATTTTGTATAACAGCTACGACTACTAATTTGGGAAAATGTATTATTAGAATTGAAATAGATGTCAATGGTCTCCTATTTATTTCTGCTGTCTTTCAATTTGATCTTCACACAACATAGTTTAAGTGTTCAAAGCCACTCCTTCTCTTTCAATTTGATTTTCGCACACAACATAGTTTCAATGTTCAAAGCCACTCCAAGAGAGATAAACCCTCCTAGTTGCTAAAAGTAGCTTCGAACTAGCAAAGGAGCTTGCCTTCACATGCTCCACAAAATGTGTTTCAATATACGTTCGGAGAGCCCAATCGCATTTGATTTTTGAATCCAACTAACTACAGGATAATACTGAAGAGAGATATGAAGTCCAAAAGATGGATGTGCCACCACCAACTGGGGGGGTTGGGATATGCACTAAGTGCAGGTAGATTGAATATCTCCATCTCCTTTTTTTAAGATGAATGCGAACCTTTAAAACAACAATCTGGAGACTATGGAAAGATATATTGATAAGACGATTTGTTTATAACTTCACAATGAAGATAGATATAATATACAAGAATGATTTGAGGATCTGTGTAGTTATCAATCGAATCAGGATTCGGTAAAATAAGTGCTATGAATCTTGTACCAATAAAATTCAATCACATGAATGTAGTAATTCAAGAGCTGCCCCAAGATTTCTCAAAACTATCTTTCAGCGTTCTTGCGGGATCATTAGCTAGAATTTATAAGCACATGACAATGAGCATAGTATCTCCAAAACTAGTACCCAGTCATCCATAAAATTATCTATATCTTAAAGCAAAAGAATCAAAGCATAATCATGAAAAAAGAAATGCACAACCCCATACACTACCTTGCTATAGGAAAAGATCGTGGCAAATATAAAAACATCTAAGAGAAAGTGGGGAACAAAAATCCAATCAACCAACGAAAGCAACCTCTATAAGTGCAAAAATGAAAAATTAAATCAATCTCAAAGAAATTGATAACATAAAGACAATAAGTAAAACAAAAGTTAGCCCTAGCATGCATTGAACATAATAATTACACATACAAAAGTTGTTAACTTGTCCAACATCATCAAGATTCTGGCCAATAATAGTTTCTCAATATACAAAGTAAACACATTTTAGTGTGTCTTCCCGAATTTGCAAATTTTATTTTCAATGGTTCATTTTCTAGTGGCAGTTTATCTTATTAGGATCAATATTTGTCAAAACATATGGTTGAGAAAACTACGGGGACGTGAATTGACAAAACTGGTAGAGTTTACAAAGTTGCTAGGGAAGGAAATTGGATGATTAAGACTCACCACAAACATATTATCCAAATATCATGAAGTGTTAGAATACAGTGAAATGTTTTGAGGATCTTTATGAGAAGGGCATCATTAATGGCATTACCAATTAGACATATATATACTCGACTCCAAAGGAGGAATCCATCAAGGTAAGGATTTTCGGCTATCTTGCCACAAGCTTGCACAAAATCATTGCAAAGTTTCTTCTCTTAGATTAAAAGAAGACTAATATAAAACGATTGACAATTCACAAAACACCTCCATGGAGGGGTAGGAATATTCTTCATTCAGCACTTGTCGCGAACGAGGTGGTTGCAGATATAGGTACCGTGGCAAAGGAGGGTTGGTGTACAAAATTAATTAATGGATAAAGGTATGCTTAAGATAGGCCAGCTTCTCAGTGATAATTAATGGAAACCCCAAAAGGAAATTCTGGGGATCGAGAGGTCTTAGACAAGGAGATGCGCTCTCGCCTTACCTCGACAACTGGGTGGCAAACAGCTTGAGCAGATTGATCGACAGGGCAAAGAATGTGTCTTAGGTAAAAGGTTTAGGGGGTGCTTGCAAACCCAACAACAACCCCAAAATCAATTTTCAAAATAACTTGCACAACTAGTTATTTGCAAACTCATTTATATTCCCAGAATCGATTATGTGAAGCACTTTTAAGCTGCTTTTGAGAATCAAGAAGAGAGCAGCTTCTGCAAATCACTTTTTAAAATCATTTTTTTTCCAAACACTACCAAATTTTTATTTTAATACAACAATCAATTTTAATTACTTTTCCACAATCAGTTTTGTTTGCAAACACCCTCTTAATAATGAGGAAGAACATGGTGGAGGTGTCACGTGTGTAGTTTGCAAACAATACTCTATTTTTTCCAATAATGAGAATGAACACCCACTGTAGATGGCTTGTTGAGATCCAGAAACTTCACTATAGCACATCTAGCTAAAAACCAACATGGATAAAGGCACTCTATTGGGAGGGTTTATCAATAATTTTGCAGCTTAGGCGGGATGCAATGTGGGCAACTGGTCTACTATCTATCCACGCGTCCCCCTTGGTGGCAATCCTCTTAAAGTCCTTTTTGGATCCAATTTTGTCTAATACATCGAAAAAGCTAGTGACGTGGAAGAAAGCACTCCTGTCAAAGATAAGATAGACTTACACCGACCTATTCAGTGTTCAGTGCGTTGCCCACATGTTATCTTTCTCTATTTTGGATGCCTAAGGACATCACCAACATATTGGAAAAGAATATAAGAGGTTTTTCTATGGAATGGTGTGGATGGAGCAAAAATCTTGTATCTTAGGAGGTAGTAACACACCCCAAAGAGGGGAGGATTGTGTATTGGGAGTATTCATTTATAGAATAATATTGATAGGAAAGTTGTGGCGATTTCAAACAAAGGAGGCATTGTGGTATAGGGTACTCAAAAGCAAATATAGACTTCAAGATAATAAGTAAGATGTGGCCTTAGTTGTTAAGGCCACTTTCTAAAGTCCTTGGAAATTCATCTTCCGAGTTCATCTAGAATTCTTACGATCGGTTAATGCTCAAGTCAAAAGTGGGAACATGGTTCATTTTTGGGAGAATACTCGGTCGGGCGATTCTCCTCATTGTTGTATGTTTCCATCTTAATGTCTTTTATCTTCTTTCTGTAATGAGCCAAAATCTCCTTATTTCCCCAGAATTTCATGTCTTCATCTCCTCCTTGGGACCTGCATTTCTTTAGAAATCTAAGAGATAGTGAGGTTGTGGACTTAAGTCAGTTATTAGTGTTGTTAGAGGGCATTAGCTTGAGCGAGCTTGAGGTATTGGGTTTCAGATTGTTCTCAGCCTTTACCTATAAATCTTTCTTTATGTCTCTCTTTTCTAACTCTCATTTTCCTTGTTTCGAAACAATCTAACAATATGAAAGTTCAAGTCTTTTTCTTGTTGATAGTCTTGGGTAAGACACGCATCTGTTGATATTTGCAAAACCGCTTTCTAAATGTTTTCTTGTGTAGGTGTAGCCTTGAATATTTAAATCACTTATTTTTGTGTTTCTCTTTGCTATAAAGTACTTAATGAGCTTGGTATATTGGGTGGTGCCACAAGCTGCCTCAAACTTTGCTTTCAGCAAACTTGGGCAGATTTATTAATAAGAAGGGTGAAGCCTTGAGGGGGGAGGGGAAGGGGAATTATAGTCCCCGGTGTATATTGGTCTATTTGGTTTAAAACAAACAAAGTATTTTCGAGAATTCTAGTGAATCGTTGGAGGATGTATGGGGTAGAATAAAATATAGAGTAACCCTTTGGTTATCAAGTCATAGGAAATTCAAAGCTTATCATAGATCCTAATGAGGAATTGGTGCTTATCATAGATCCATATCAATAAAATCTTTTGTTTCTTACACATATATATAAATGTAAATAAAATAAAAAAACATATATCAATACAAGAGAAGCAGTAGCATATTGTAAAATGTAGATTTCAAAGGAATGCCAAAATAATCAATAGTTGCAACTAAACTATTTCTTGACCATTTATGCCGCAAATCATAAAACAATAACTATTTTTGCAAGACATTCGTTCAAAGTGGACTTCTTCCAATAGTTGATCAATTGTAAAAAAAAGTAACAACCTGTTTCAGATTCACTCGCGAGGCAAACTTTATTCCATAGAATATCCGCTACATTATCCAGTTTATGAGAAGCAACCTGGCAAAAGCATTAGATTTGAAATCTTTACATAAGAGTTTCCCTTCCATCCTTCTGGTTGAGATTTTTCACAACATCTGATAATGATGTTGATTATTGTGCAATATCTTTCATGATACAAGCATGTGGAAGAAACCTACCAGCATAAAACGTGACGGAGAGGCTCTTCTACACCTTAATGTTAGTGTGATTCAGAAGATTCTCCACGCTGGGACCCAAATGATCAAAATGATGCACTATCACTGATTACTTTTCAGTCAAAACCCTTCCGCATATCATGAAAATATCTAGCATTTTGTGATTCAATCCACCTCTAGCAGGATGACCAATGCAAAAAAGTCACCCTCAGATTCATCTTGTCTTCACATAGTTTTTCTTTGATATTTTTAACAGGTGGATATCCTAATACAATTCTAGTTAACTAGGCTTGTCCCTACGCAGTTGGTCTGATTTAATTCTAGAAAGAAAGTTAAGCAATTTAGGTGGTGTTTGCAAACTCAACTCAACAACCAAAATCAATTTTGATATTCACTTTTCACAAACTGTGGTGGTTGCATATCATGTTTTGAGACAAAAAAGCCATTTTCTACTGGGGTTTAAATCAGCTTTTGAGAATCCAGGTTGCGTCAGCTTCTAGGATTCTAATGGCAATTTTGTAATTAATGGGTAAATTTGATGTGATAAAAGTCATTTTGTTTTGCAAACACCCTCACCGAAGGAAGCACTCATAATTGGTATAAATCATTTTTTTCCCAAGCACCACCAAATTCTGATTTTACAACAATCAATTTAGATCACTTTTACACAATCACCTTTGTTTGCAAGCACCCCCTTATACTGCAATCTTTTTAAAGAGTATACATACATATTAATTATTCTCTTATAGACATATCTAAACGCAAGTCAGGTCTAACAGAATTACAAAGATTTTCACGGTGTCTTCAAAACCTTAGTCATTGTTGTTATTGACTTTAACCTGAACATAGCACCATGATTATGAACAAGGCATAATATGGAATTCTTGAAAGCTTCTTTTAACTGGCTAAATCCAGTGGTTGACTCTAGGTTCCTCAGACCAATTCTCCATATCCCGAATTTGCACTCAGAGAATGAAAACACACGTAAAACAATCCTAGCTAAGTGTTAGTGTCTTCAGTCAGCATTCTATGAAAGAGAGCTTTTAGCCACTTCATAATTTCAACAGCCTGTGTGAAGGTGTTTGTCATTCACAGTGGAGTGAATGCCTTTTTTATTCCTTCAAGAAAAAATATTTATTTTCAAATTAGAACATTGGTTAAGAAAAAACGCAGTTAATCAATGTCATGATCTCATATATATTACAAGAAAAATGCTACATATGTTCATCCATTAATCTTATTGAAAATTTAATTAAAGAACTTGAGTTAATTCTCCTACATAAAATTCATGCAACAGAAGATTGAGTAGGTAATCATTTCTAACTCTTATATCAATAAAATATCATGCATATATTGAACAAATGAAGAGGTGTTTCTCTAATAAGTCTGCATACTGAAGAAATATTAAATCTCAAAAAAATGTGAAGGATAAGTTCATATTCTTTTCTGTATATCATGACTTCATGATATCCATCTCAGATTGATACTTAATCACTATCTCCAAGTTACGTAATTAAGAATGCTTTAAAACCCATACCATTTTTTGGATCTCAACACCTACTATATGCTAGGGATCCTTTCACCACCTTCTCTCACCAAGTCTGTTCCCATAAAATTTCAAATATCCATTGTTAAGTTGTTCTATACATGATATACGTCCACAAAGATATCAACTTCCGCTTGTAATATTTCACAACTGATCTACTCAACATTCATGGCATGCCTAGGCACTAAACCAATCTTGGATAATATATAATACTAGGTATTACCAAATGAGTTTGTAGGTGCTATAATGAAAGGCAACTACTAAATCCCTTTTCTGCAAATTATATGATAAATTTTTCACCTCACGACCTAGCTAAAGTAACCAGCTTACCTGTTTAATGTGATCATATGATCATCAAGACAAATTCAATGAAACACAACCACAATGTAACCCTACATATTTCTTCCTTTCCTGAGTCCATTTTCAGTTTCTTCATGTGCTCATATATCATCATTTCAAAATTTACATAAAAGTATGACAAATACGGAAGGTTTACTTAACTGTTACAGGCTAACATCAAATACTTGTTTGAGGTTCAGGTAAATGTATTTCCGAAGAGGTTTTCTCTATACATATATCATATTTATCAATCAACATATACATTTCACTATCATTTACTTTATGTATTAGTGGTTTAGCAATAATCTCTAAATATTATTTCTAAACAGTATCTGCTCAACATTCATTGCCATGACTAGGCATCTAATACATCTTGCAGATAAAACACTAATGTTTAACGTACTATTACTCGTAGTGATCCAAATTATAGTATAATTCTGATGTCACCAAATCACAGGTTCTCACAGCTAATGTAATCATCATGTGATCATCGGGTCAATCCATCGAAGTATAATCGCACTAAATACATCTAACGTTTCTTGTTTTGCCCAAATACATCTTAAGTTTCTTGTTTTGCCCAAATACATCTTAAGTTTCTTATTTTGCCCAAATATTAACACACAGTTAAAACTGAGTAGAATACAAGAGCTATAGTTAAAAACTCAGACCATTGACTAAATATTTAGACCTCATAGATGGAAGTCAATCAGAGAGAGAGAGAGAGAGGCATGATTATCATGCTAAAGAAGCAAGTAACACTAGATTGGGTACATGATGCAGAAATTAACAATTAATAATAAAAACAGCAGATATTATATTTAGAAGTCTACAATAATCAAAGACAATATGCAGTTCGGCACGAGTAAGACAACACAAAAATAAAGAACAACCTAGAATAATCATAAAAATTCATGGTAGCAAAAAAATTATACCAGCAAAGAGGGAAGTCATAATTTCCGGGGGACCATCATCTATAAGATCCAGTAACGTATAGGCTTTGACCCAAAAAAAGAAAAACTGTTGTCAGTGAAATAACCAAAGATTTGACAAAATCTGGTGATTAAGAAAAACAACTTCGCCTCCTAGCTATGTGTGAACATATCCTTGCGTTTGATATTACTACATCCACTAAGTGATAGTTCGGTCTCATCAGAGACAGCCAAATTCAAGAAAGAAAAATTAAGAATAACAAATGATATAATCAATTAATCACATAAAATATAACTAATTTAATAGATTTTTTCCATCAAACTGATAGCAAGAATTTGATATATAGGTAAATCAAGAAGCGTAACAAATAAAATCAAAAAATGGTAGCAAGAAATACTGAATGTCTCAAAAAGATTCTCTTCTTCTGCTGATGCCAACAGGAGAAGTTGAAGATGTAAAGGAATTTTTACCTGAATATTCCATTCGGAGATGGGTGATGATATCTCACCCAAACCAGTTCAATATCATCAGTATCAGAGGACGCTTCTTGGCTCCATCATACATAACAAATATTTGTCCCATCAGGGCTTCATCTTAAATATTTTTGGTTTAATTACTGGATAAAATAGAAATGGCTAAAAAAAACATAAGATAGAAGGATATCATTACAAAAATCAGAAAATCCTTCAAAAATATAATTATATTAGCAAAGTGGGTTTGGATTTGGAAACTCTACAAATAAATTTCCCCAAAACACCGACAGCAAATCCAAAAAAATAAGAGGGCTATGTTAAAGGGAGAGAGAGAGAGAGAGAGAGAGTTCATTATATGTGTTTTGTTAGTCGGTGTGTGCGAGTGCCCCAAAGAATGGTGTGTGGTAGCTACAGACAGTGGCACGGTCAGTAACGCTGGTTGCAGGCAGTGAGTAGCAGGCCACAGGTGGATAACCCTCGACTATAATGTATGTGTGTGTCTAGAGAGAGAAATTAGAGAACCAGAAAGGGGTAGAGAGAGAAGCTGACAGAAAAGAAGTGAGCACACGCACCAACAAATTGTATACTCTATACAATTGCCTGCGTGTGCTCACTCTCTTCTGTCAAGTCTGAAAATCTCCCTCCCTCTCCTGCCTTTCATCACCGGAAAATTAAACCACAAACCATCCGAATTTCTCAGATCTGTAAATCAAAGACCGATTCATCGCTCTCTGAACCGTATCTGTCGCGATACCATTAGGGTTTATTTTCAGTGTGTGTAATATGAAACACACCGATCCATCCCCTTTTGAAGGAAGTGCCCGAAGCAGGTAGTACGTATACTCTGGTTCATGCATTTCATCAAACAGTTGTTGAAGATTCATGTATTTCTAATAAAAGCCTGCATGACCGTAGCAACTTCTTGGCTCCATTAATTCCGACGTACCAAAAAGGCACGAACAGATTGTCGGATTCTTCCAGATGACGAAAATATCAAGACTAGACTTAAAGATGCGTGCGCTGTCGTTCAATGAGGGGTTTAGTGAGGTTGACGTAGAGGAATATGGACCGTTGGATGCGGGCGGGTGGATTAGTGGTTGAGTGGGCCCTTTTCTTTCCAAGTTGTTCTGGGGTTAAGATTGATTAAAGGACCATCAACTTTTGGGATTAATCTAACAATTGTTCTTGCCCATGCGTTTCTCGAGACCCAAAACTCAATCTACAAATATTATTATTATTTTTTTTGGTAATTGTGACTGCTTCTCTTTTGGTTTCTTATTCTTATACAACTAAGGGGGTGTTTGCAAACAATTGTGCTTTTAGAAAAGTGCTTTAATTGATTCTGAAAAAAAAATTAAAATTTGGTAGTGTTTGGAAATAAAATTGTGTTAAAGCTAAAAGCTGATAGAATCTGAGTGTTAGCAGCTTCTGAGAATCAACTTTTAATTGCATTTCAGAAGCTATTTTGTGTCCTAAAAGTGAGTTTGCAAACACTCCAACTTGTAAAAAGTGCTTTTAAAAATTGATTTTGGGAGTCTAGATGAGTTTGCAAACACCACCTAAGATAAGATGCCAGTTTTTCTCCTCACTATTCAACCAAAAATAGAACCATAATCTAGGGTGTGTTTATTTGTGAATTATGTTGAGCGCTCTAAATTCTTACGTACAAATTTAATGATATGTGAATTCACATAATAGTATATATTTTGTATTTGTTTTACAATGAAATAAGGTATAATTCGTGAAAGGTGCAATTATTATGCGCTAAAAATAATAACAAAGTATTAAAATGAGTAAATTTTAGTATGACAATCTCACCGATCTAATTCTCTATGTCAGAAGAGAATTTCAATTTCTAAATAGAGTTAGAATTTAAATAATTTAGATATATATTAAACCTGCAAATTTTTGTTATTAAAAAGTTCCATAATGAGTGTATAGAGAGTGTAATAAAGAGAGATGGTAGCAGAACTTAGATAATTGAACTAAAGGATCATAATTTTAAAGATATTGCCTATTTGACCATTGACTGGACTTTTCGTAATTAGGATAGGATTAGGATTTGAGAGCTTTGAAAGCCAATAAATGAGGATTCATTCTCATCCACCTCTCCTCATCTTCCATGTGATTCGTATTAGAAATAAATATTGTCCATTTGACCGTTCTTTTCATGCATTAATTGGACCAATCATATGAGTTATGGGCCTTGTATCTCAAAAAAAGAAGAGGGTGTAAAAAATAGGCACGAACCAACAACGGAGAGGAGTAGTATCGTTGTTTGTTTGTTTTTTCTATTTCCTTTTTTTATCTTTTTCATGATTAAAGACTTATGTGAAAGGTTGAAACTGTTACAAAAATTGCTATATGAAATGAATGTAGTGTATGAGAGATGTGAAAATCTGATCCCGGGCAGAACTCGGAGTGTTGCGCAAGGTGTTGCAACAAGTACTGCAACACCTTGGGTTCATTTGTGCAGATAATAGCAGAGCAAACAAATAACAGCGGTAACAAATAAATACAACAAAAAGGACAAACAAAGAACAAACGAAATAAGTTTATATCAAGCAATTCAAAAGCTTGAGTCAAACTTTATTACTCAACAAAAGAGTAAATTACCGATACATCCCAAAATTACATAGTCAAGATGAAAAGAAAAATCACCAACGATCTAATTCATAAAACTGACTTGCACACACACACACACGAAAGATCCCGACACAGGGATCACGCAACCCACAAAGAAAAAGTGGGAGTGCGTGTGTGCAACTTGAGGTGTTGCTGCAGGTGTTGAAGACACTTTATAAGGCGCATAAACCTTGACGGAGTGGTTCATTTCTATCTTCGTGGGAACTTGTATTTATAGAGTTCCACACCTGCAGAACAATTACAATGAGTGAGAAAAACGTGGGAGATAAAGAGAAAGAGAAATGGAGGGAAAAAGATCAAGGGATAAGGAAGTCATATTTGAAATATAACTTCCCCATGGCCTTATCCCTATATGAGAGAGACAAAACATGGAGAGGGAGAGAGAGAGAGAGGCGAATTTGTACTTACAGAATCAAGGATAGGAAGTTACTTTTGGATAATAAATTCCCTTGGAAGTTTATCTTTTGGATAAAAACTTCCATTGGAAGTTATTTAAGAAAATAACTTCCCCATGATTCTAGATAGTAAAAATTTAAAAAAAACTGACAATAATAAAATTATGAATATAAAACAATAAAACACGAAAAAGATCAGTAAGACAAAATGAAAAATAAACTTCAGAAATAATGTGTTGTGGAGAGTGTTGAAACACTTTCTGTAACACCTTATTTCCTCAACATTTTCCCCCTTTTTTGTCTGACTGATACAAACCTGCAAACATCTAACAAAAGAAAAGATTAGTCAAACATAAAGGTCAAGTAAGACAAAAATATATTTACAGATGAACGAGATTGGAAAAGTGTTGGAGCATTGTGTTGAGACACATTGCACCAGACCATTTCCAACAAGAGAGAAAAAGAAAATGTCTGCAATAAAAAAAAAAATGTTTCTCTTCAATTTGTGTCGAGATAAATATGCAATATACAATTATCCAGAAGGTTGTAGTTATAAGTTAGAGTCATCTGAGCGAATTGATTATAGTTCAGCTGTTACAGCACTTTGTAATTTAGGTTATAGATCACGAATCAAATCTCACCAAAAATTTTCTCAATCACAATTGTACTCGAAAAAAAAAATAAAATCATAGTCATCTCAAGCAAGCCATCATATTTTTTTTTTTTTTTATCTCTAATAAATTAATTTTAAGTAGACGGTAGAATAATAAATCTGATTAATTTCGTACATTTTTCAATGGTTAAATTCTACAGGATCAAACCTATGAGACTTAAGGAATCTATATATATATATATAAGCAAAGTGGAGAGTATTCATGTCATCTTAGCTTTCCCTCCAAAATTTTTAGACCATAATTGGTAACTTTTTCTTATTTTTGGTAAGGTCATATATTTCTTTTATTTTTCTAAAATATAAATAACTTTTTCATTTTTAATCTGATTTTTATGCATAAGATACCAAATTATTCATCTTTTCACGATCTTCGATTTGACATCCATATCACATATATTATTATGAGATATTTGATTTGAATAAACAGATTGTTTGTTGATTAATTATTTGTGCTAGAATTGATGTTTATTGTGAATATGACTATAATATTTTGGTTTTAGTTGTAACTAAAATTAGTAAAATAATTTCTTTATAAAAAAATATGAGTATTTTTTCTTATAAAAATACAACTAATCAATTTATTTTAGTTGACATGAATTTTTAATTTTTTTTTTTTATTAAAGTCATGCAGGAAAAAAATTCATTGTTTAAACAATAAAAGTCCTACTTTATTTAATCAAAGGCAAAAACAACAATATTTATTTTATAATCAACTTATTAAATCATCAAATCTGCTAAAATATCTTTTTATCGTGAAAGTACAGAAGCTTTGAGCATATATATAATTATGTATTAAAATAGTTATTGAAATTATTTTTAATTACCTATTTTTATTTTTAATAATGTGTATGTTGTTAAAATTACTCTTTTAAGGAAATTTATTCTTTGCAGCCTAAAATATGACCTTTATTACATTTGACAATATTTTTAATTTTTAACTTTTACTAAAACTTCAATTATATGTTTTTACACTTTCTAAGTTAATTAATACTTTGTCGCACAAATCAACATCAACTGCCTTTTTTACTCTTAACAATCTAAATAACTTTATTCGCATTAATCAATTTTTATCTTCAAATAAATAAACTATTTATAAGAAAACTATAACATTTATATAAATGATTTAAAATACCAAATACAATACGGAAATATTCAAATATTTTGAAGAAATCAAAGACTTTAATTCGTTATTCGAATCATTAAATAAATTTTGAATTTTATTTTGTTAAAATAAAATTTTATTAAATAAATTTATTTAAATATATTTGAAATAGTAACCTTCATATGAGAGAGATATTTTATTGTTGGAAATAGAATGTTTACATCATTTTCTTGGTGTCAGTTCATGTGCAAGAATGAAATTAGCTTAATTAAATAAACTAGTAAAGTTCAGTAGGGTTCTATGTAGAATTAGAGATGATGGGGTGAATTGATTAATATTTTTAATCATTTCTAATATGGTAAATTGCAAATATATATATTTCGATATACCTGTTATAAATTTGTTGAGACTTTACTTAGTATGTTTATGTGTTAGATGAAGTTATACTGTGATGGGTATTACATAAGTACAAATCATATTATCTAACGGCGTTAACTCACTTCAATACATTGGTCGTTATTATTTATGTTCTACATATAACTTTAGAAAATTATATTATAATATTGAATGGAAATTTCGAGAAACTGTTATATTATGTTATATAATATGATGTTAGGAGTCTAAGGTTAAAAGTTGACTATGTTTTGTTGAGTTTATGATATTTAGTGAATTTTACAAAACAAGTAAATTTTAGGTGTAAAATTGTTGATTTTGATCCTACAAAATAATTTTTATAAAATTATTCCTTTCTCCTTTTGAAACAGTTTTTTATCATGTTAAAACATATGTTAGAAGTTTATGGTTAAAATTTGAAGAGATTTAATTGAGTTGATGATTTTAATGAATTTTACAAAATAAGTTGATTATATGTATAAATAGACATTTTTTATTCCAGAAAATAATTTCTTATAAAATTATTCAATTCGGCTTTTGGAGAACTGTTTTACTATGTCACAATATATGAAGTTAGAAATCTATAGTTAAATTTTCAAAAATTTTCATTTAGTATATAATTTATAGTAAAATTTATAAGACAGGTGGTCTAAAGGATTAAAAATGTCGGTTATGAAAATTGCTGATGTAGATGTTTTATAAAGTTAACTGAATAACAATTTATAACTTGGAGGTTTCTTATTTACATAAATACCACTCATTATCATAGCCTTGACATAACACATTCATACACACAACTTCAAAATTAAGGATATATGAATGAAAGTCACTAATTCATTTGGGTATATCAATTAGGTGGGTAGAATAATTAATTTAGTTTCATTTGCTCATAAGTAATTATGTAAAATGAGTATATTTCTTAGAGTAGGAATATGTTAATACTTAGTTCTGCAAATTTCTATTCCCATCGTTCTTAAATTCTTAATTATTACTGTTTCTTTATCAAAACAAAATTAATTAGGAATTATTGTAGTAACATGAACATTTTGTATATATATTTTAGTAATCTGACATAAAACCAAAAGAGAGCAATTTAACGAAATTAGGACACTTTGCATGACGAGGTTGTTTAATTCTTATTTGTCATGTTTTTTTATAGATATAACTAAAGTGGTGTACAAGAAGGAAATTTCAGATAATTGCTACCAGATAAGAGGTAAGTAGAAATCCATCTGCAACTATAATTTTGAACATAGTATTTGTGCTTATTATGTGTAATAATTGACTACAATACATGCATATATACTGTATAATGTGTTTTGTTCTGCTGATGAAAGTGAACATGTTTCTGTTTATGAGCGTATTAATCATGAGCATTAGCATCTGCAAGAATTTGCAGATGTCCATGAAAAGAGTCAAAATGGCATAAGCTTGGAAGTTGAAATTGTTTTGGGGTTGGTCACCACTAGCACATGAGAGTTTCTTTCTATATTATGTATATATATGGTGTCTCTCGGGATGCTTCCGGTGACAGGCGCGCATGCGGAAGAGGTTCTCACTTCAACACCTTTGTGATGATGGGTACAAGAAGTGGTAGACTTTCCGGTGGACTGCGGGGGTAGGCAGGAGGCGGATCCCTGGTGGTCTCGGGAGGATAGCCACTTGGTCGTACCAACCATCAAAGATGTCTCGGGTGGACTATAAGGGGGGAGGAGGGACCCTTGGTAGTCACGAGTATGGCCAATGAGTGATATTCTAGGGAGATTTGTGCCAGCGACGGGAGCCAATTCCCACCAAAAGAATTTCTCTTGAGAAAAGAGTTTCAAGAAATGATTTCATGCAAAACTTAGCATTTCACGAGTCGTTCATGTTTGTGCACCGTTCATGCATGATTTCTACTTACTGAGCTCTAGCTTACGTAGTTCTCACATTGTAGGCGAACTTGTCAAAGATGCACTGTATTGAAGGTTGGAGTTCCTTCAGATTCCGAGAGCTGTGTACATGGATGACGACCTGTCTGGTTCATAGTCTGGGTAGATTGTGCCGAGTATCTAAATTATATTACGGGATTTGTAATGTCTTTAAAAAATGTTAGAAGTACTCTAGTATTCTATCTTATGTTTGTTATAAGAAGGAAAAAAAAAAAAAAAAAAGTCGCATGTGCGCATCAAGTCTATTCCGTCAACATATTTCTAAAATTGTTGTACATTAAGCTACTAGGGAGTTGGGGGTGTCACATCTAATCTATTTATTATGTATATTATATCAAATTAATCATATTTTGACAATGTTCGATTTGACATCCATATGATATATATAATAATAAGATATTCTATTTAAATATTATATTATTTGTTGTTGATTATTTGAGTAAGATTTCGGTGTTTATTATGGGTTATACAAGAAATATAGTATTGGTTTGGAATACAATTAAAAATGATTCAAATAATTCTCTTTTACAAATTATTTTACTTGATCATTTCATTAAAGCCACAACTAATCAGTTTTGTTTTATCTGACATGAATTGTCTCAAGTTACATTTGTTTTATATTCAGCTTATTAAATTATTAAATTTGCTAATGCTCATTTGATATAATAATTGTTTTTGTTAATAAATCACAAAACTATGACTTTCGCTCATATATATAACTTTATATATGATAATTAATCTTAATTTTTTTTATTAATTTTTTATGTTTAGATATATTAACATTATTTTTCTATAAATCATTACACTTTGCAACCTACACTATGATATTATACAAGTTGCAACTAAATTTCTTTTAAATAAGCAAAATTAACCAACTAGAACTATATGGTTTATAGACTTTGCAACCTAAACAATATTGGGTCACATTAACCAATCTCAATTATGCCTTCTTCTTTTTTCACATTTTCCAACCTAAGCAATTTTTTTTTTTTTTTTTAACATTAACCAATGTATATCTTTAAATGCATCTACAAATATATATGTTAATTCAATTGAAACTTTTCAACATATATATGAAAGTATTAAGAAATATTGGAGCACTCATATGTTCTATTTTGTTATTCAAACTATTGAAACAAAAAAAAAAAAAAAAAAAGTTTTATTTTGTTATTTCAACTGTTGAATAACTTTTGAATTTTATTTTGTTAATTTGTTATTCCTTGTATATCAGAAATATCAACTAAAAGCACTAAAACTTTCAAATAAGATTTTTTAAAAGGGAATAGTTATAGTTAGAATTTAAAACTTTATTTAGATAATTTTAAATATTTAAAGTAAAATTGAAAAAATTAAAACAAATTTCTTATAATATTATCCAGATTATTTATTTAATAATATGAGTTGATAGTTAGATATTTATATTTGTTTTAACATTCATAATTAATTAAGTTTTTATGCCTATAGGTGGAGAATGATGCAAACACACTAAATGTGTGTTTGGATTTCAAAGATAAGAAATGATCATTTTGAAAAAGATTTTTCTTATATTTAATATTTATCTTAATGTTATCTTTAATATATGTAACTATATATAAAGTAAGGTATATTAAATTCATATATGACGTGCGAGAAACTTATATTTACATTTCTTTTTAAATAAACTTCCGTGCATTGCACGGGAATATTACTAGTGATAAAAAAAAAAAAAAAAAGGAGGGCAAAAGAGATTCATTGCTACTTGGACAAAAAAAGAAGTGACTTAAAAGAAACGAAGTGGCTTAGACGAATCTTTTTGTCGATAACCTCAGACCAATCAATCAAATATTAATTACGTAATCGATCGACAAAGATGTGAATTAGGAAAGATCGATCAATGAAATATGAACCGAAGTCTGAACCTTGATATACCCAGAACAATACATTTTTGTTACCACGAGACATACTGGTGGCTTCCGATCATTTAATAGAACTAAAATTTGGAATGAGTATATTTGACGATATGTATCATTTGAAAAAGTGAAGATATTCGACATAATGTAAATATTTCACCCCAATATTTTCTTTTAGTTCAAAATGATCAATATGTAAGACTCTCAAATACTCCAAACGTATTTAAAGAAGCCACAATGTGTAGAAATGTTTTTCATGCAGCAAGCAGACCCTAAATTGGTTCACCCAAAAGCTAGTCGAATCGGATTTAGTTCCATTATGTTAATATTGATCTTGCAAATTGACATATGATTTATTGGATATCAACAACTGTAATTTATATATTACTCCCTCCGTCCCGAATGAAGTTGCACAATTTCCTTTTTGGTACGTCTCACAATAATTTGCACACCCTAAAAAAGGAAACTTATCTCACAATCTCCACCTTCAATCCACCTTTGAAAAGTTAACAAAAAAGAAAAAGGCAGATTTTCTTAATATGTATGCATCTTAGAGGTGCAACTTCATTCGGGATGAAGGGAGTATTATTTTTATTAGTCTTTTGAGGTTTTAAAATTTTCTATTCAAAAGTCTAGCCGATGTGTCAACTATCAATCAGGATCTAAAAAAATATTTACATGCACCAAATAATTAGGGTTCTCTTATTCATCAGATCCTCTTTTTATAGGGTGTCAGATATAAGGGGTTCACAATTACAATATGTTTAGGGAATATATCTAAATTGCTCCCTATCAGTTACTTTTAACGAAGACTCACAAATGGTGTTTTTCCTTCAACACTCCTCTTTGTGCCAAGTTAAATGGGTGAATGGTGCATGCGTTGTTGTCTTATTAAAACCTTGCCAAGTAACAAAACTCATTGGAAAGAATAAACATTGGTGGAAGGGAAAAACAGTGAAATGCACTATGTTGAGCTCCCCCTGAAGTTTACACATCTCCCTTGATACATACATTTATCAAGAGAGCTTTGAAAATCTCTCCATCCTCAATTTTACATAAACACATGAGAATAACATATGGTTGTTGGTTGTAGAAAAATGTTGGGGATGTATGTTTCGTACTGTTACTTTTGATTTAGCATAGTTCCATCTATTTGTGACAAATAACTTTGTCTTCATAAATTCGAGTAGGTCTTTTGTGGTACGACTCAAGTCACAAACCTCTTCTATTTGTGTGATGATTATTTTAACCATTAACACTCGCGAACTGCTACATGTAGGATAATGGTCTCTGAATGATGAGGTGAGAAGTTGTGCTTGGTTGATCTTCAAGATTTCATTGTATTCGCCATGGTAATACATAACCTATTTAGTAAGGACTTTTACATTGATCAACGAGATAACCAGCATCAATAAACCAGCTAAAACAATAATGTTTTAGATATGGGGTCTCTTCAACATTTCTATAGGAGTTCCATATTCTTTTGTAATCATTTTATCTATTTATAGGAGAGCATTTGACATTTCATTTAGAGGTTACAATTTCATTTGTAATATCTCTTGTCTCTAATATGGGACGAACAAATTCGTGTAAATGGTTTCTATTAGATATCAAAGTATTTTTTGATATCATTCCAATATCCGTCCTGAGTAAAATATAGCTAACAAATTCTTTGACAAAGTAATATCTAGTTGAGCGCATTTGAGCTTAGTACAATAACGTGCATATTTCACTTAACTGGGGAATTTCAGCTCCCATTTCTTTGTCCTTTCCTTTAGACGCAAATGAGTCTTTCTTTAAGTCCACACTTTAATAACCAATCAATGGAGTGCTAACAAATTACTGAACTTGCCCCGAAAAGTGCTTCAAATCATGACGATTGATACACCTTCCTCAAACCGCAAGTATACTCTATGTCAAACCACATAGAGTATACTCTTGACAAGCGCACTTAAGGTCTATCGATTGATTAAGTTAAGCAAATTGAAATAGTAGTGATTGATTAATTACTAGGCAAACATCAATTAAATAACAAAATAACAAAAGAAACTCTAGAACTAGAAATAGAAAAAATTCATAAATAAATTTGGGATAAATCGAATTCATGGTATACTTCTTACAAATGCTGATTACCAAGAACAAGAATTTGAAAAAAAATATATATAGATTTGATAAAAACCCATTATCAACAGAAGTTGTTGATTTTTTTAAATTTCATGAATAAATTTCTTAGACCATCAGAATCTATCATTCTAAATATGAAGGGTCCTTCTTTATTTTGAGAAGGAAGAATAGATTTCGAGAATGAAACAAAATATTTTAAGTATTTAGTAACTAAAATTGTAACTGATGCTAATGGTAAAAAAATTTGCAAAACGTTGATTACAATAAAAGAGATCGGTAAAAAAATTCCTTGTTGGTCATACAAATTAGTCACCGATTTAGAACAACACTCGGGAGAATATCAAGAAGACGTACCAGTAGAACATCAAATTCATTCAAGAAAAGGCAAACGTGTAATAATTGTTACTACCAACAAGGAGAATACTGGACCTATGGATCCCGATGAAATAGATCAAAGAGACGAAGAGTCTTTGATACGTTATTCACAACAGTCAGGCTTTCGGCACGTTATAATCAAAGGTTCTATGCGATCTCAAAGGTGTAAAATAGTTGTTTTCGAATTGTTTCAAGCAAATGTGCATTCCCTCTTTTTTTTGGAAAGACTACAAAAAAAGGACTCTTTTCTTTTTTTGATATCTCTGGGTTGA
Source organism: Ajuga chamaepitys (assembly GCA_958295605.1). NCBI lineage: Eukaryota > Viridiplantae > Streptophyta > Magnoliopsida > Lamiales > Lamiaceae > Ajuga > Ajuga chamaepitys. The sequence continues at coordinate 10,935,066 of OY282497.1, forward strand.
TTAAACTAATTTTTAGAAATTGAGTGAGTAAAAAAGAAGCATTCAAATTTGTAGAGTAACAAAAAGAGAAGAAAAAAAGGAAAAGAACAAAAGAAAAGAAAAGGCACAAATAGAGATAGCATAAGAATAGGAGAACATTCCATTTGTGAAAGCAATAAGGGGTTGCATGTTACTAACTCAATCTATTTTTAGAAAAAAATCTTCTGTTACCCTTCATTCATAATTGCGAAAATATATGGGACGTATATTGCTACTGCAACTTCCTGAACGATTTGATGATTTTCAGGAATGGAATAGAGAGATCCATCTTAAATATACTTATAACATCGTTACATTGTCCGAAATAGAATTTTCGAAAAAATTGGGTGACAGACGGTATTCAGATAAAAATATTATTTCGTTTTTGTCTGAAACTTTGGCACAAATTGAAATTACGCTCCTATCAGAAAGATCTAAAGAAAAAGAAAAAAGAAAAAAAAGAACTAGAAATGGATTTCTAGTTCACTTTAAACCTAGGATTATGATATTGCAATCACTAAGTAACCGATGGGTTGTAATGGAAGGTCATGTTACCAAATTAGAAGTCCAAGTGGGCAAACAAGAAGGGTTAACCAATTAACAAATTACAAAACAATTTACCCTAATTTCAATTACTAAAAAGCGGCAATGGAATTAATAAAGTCAAAGCAAACAAATTAATTAAGCAATCTAATTAATCCATTAATCCCCACTCCAAGTGAATGTTGCCTAAAGAGTGAGGACTTAAGACATCCATCGAGATCGATATTAATGATTCGGGTTCACTTGTCGTCCCCCATGAGCCCATCGAGGAGAACCGATATACCCTAGGTTAGCTACGCCTATGGTATAACTTATACAATTCCAAAATATCGATTCCAAACACAAATTCCCAAAAAAATAACCAAGTAACCAATAAGAAAGCATAACCCTAGGGTTGAGTTACTCCCAACCCTAGAAACCACACAATCTCTACTCATAATACATTAAAGTCATTCCCAACCAACATTAAATACAACAACCAATCATTCAATGTGAAGGAAAGAAAAAACAAATAAATGCAAGAAAAATAATAAATAAAAAGATAAGAGAAAGCTTAGTCTTATAATAATTGAGGGAGAAATCTTAATACCTTGATTGTAGCAAGCTTCTACCAACTAAGTTAGCAAAAGACCAAAAAAAATTCTACAATAGTAAGCACCCCAGGTAGGATTCTCGAGAACAATGTGAAGAATCCTAGTTTTATTCTAGAGAAAAGGGGAAGAGAAATTCTAGAGAGAGAGTAAATAGAAAGTGTGATTTTTTTATAAAATAAAAAGTGTTACTAGAAATTGGGGATGATGAGACTCCAATATGGGAGACATATTCCCACCTCTCACCCTTTGAAAATCTGCAGGAATTCACCCTTAGTAAGGGTATAAGGGTCAAATTAGACCTTGAGCTTCATAAATGTTACGTCGGACTCTTTGAACGCGTTTGATTAGTCCTTCTCGGCAATTCCGAGCATTTTTCGTCCTGAATCAACTTTCAACTCCAACTACAAAGTTGTAGATCATTGTCTCAGCAACGCATGGAACTTTAAATTACTTCGACTGAACTTTGTATGGGAAAGTTATGGCCAAAATACAAAACTGCAATGACCGACTAGGCGAACGAGAAGGCCGATACCGCCGCGGCAACAGCCTGTTGGACTCAACGCTGGAGCCGATACCAAGGCTGGTACCGGAGGTGTGCTGATCGGTACCACAACCAGAAATCACCCAAATGCCTGGCGTTCGAACGTCGGGCATGCAACATGCTCCCTTCGTGTGTCGCATTTTCTGTCGTCTTTTTGGAGCTCTTTCTTTTGTTTTCTCGGCTTGACTAATTTACAACTTTTGTTCACGACTATATCATCTTTGAGTTGGGCCTGACCCGGACCTGATTTGGGCATGATGCACTATTTTATAACCTAGTATACCGCAAATGTACGGTGTTAAAGTAGCTAGTGGCAGACAAGGTCGATCCACAGAGACTATACTATGTAAACTTAATACCCTAATCGTAATACCTCTACTCTATTTAGACTTTCGAATAAGTGGATGAAATTTTATATTTTCTGAGACCTAATTTGCATAAAAATAACTAATTAACGAAGAATTTCTTGAGAAACAAGTGATCAAATAGCAAAGTAGACTCATATGGATAAAGACGTATTCTTGGGCATAGATTTCAATTACGAATTCCTATGTATAATTAAGCTAAAACTCTAGACTTTTAAACCAATTATATTGTTTATTAGGAAACACTTATATTGACTAACCGTCATCTCGAAGCTGCTAGACTGTTGATCTAATAGGAATAATCATCTTCTCGAGTCGACCAAACATAAAGCTTCTCAAAAGTCCATAAACCAATGCCTACGTAATTATCTAACTCCTCTCGGACAATATTGATAATTACGCTATGTGTCGTAAGTATATTAACGAGACCCTTCTCTCGAAGCCAAATCATTAAACTTATAGATGTATTCAAGTGATCAATTCAAATAAATCATCGGAAGATAGCAAACACATAGATAAACAAATATAAATTGGATTATAGAATTAAAGATAAAAATCAAAACATAATAATTCGTAACTTACTTTTTAACCTAGAACATAAGGGTGTTTAGCTACTCATAACTATAGTAAAAAACCAAAACAATTTGTAGACAAACATGTTTGGAATAACTAAAAGAAAAGAGGTAATAAAACTCGAATCTTGATCTCCGGTCGTCATCTTGTCACTCTTGCCTTTTGAGCTAGCTTCCAAGTACTTCTTTGATGGTGATTGTATGTTAATTTCGAACTTGAGACTTGTATTTATAAGTTGGGGAAGAAAAGGGTTGAAACAGGCTCAAAACAGGACAAAACGCGTAAATTAACTATTAAGCCGCCCTAAACGACTTGCCCGAGTCAGAATCTGCCTCACCCGAGTTGGCCAACTTGGCCAAGTTGCCAAAGTGGCATCGGCCGAGTCACTACATTGTGCCATCTTCGTATTTTAGGTTCAACTCGGCCTCGACCGAGTCACCAAATGGCCTCAGTCGAGTTGGGTGCTGCTGCCCAATCTTCTATTTTTCTTTGTTTATTCCAACCCTCTTGCTTGTTCTCATTTGGACTTTTTAGCCTTTTTTACACCTGATTAACACTAAAACAAGAACAAATACATCATCTAGCTCAAGATAGTGGATTAGCATATTCCAGCTATATACACGTGCATATGATACCAAATATGTCCTCAAATCAACCTAAAATGCATGTATATACAACATGTATTAAACTCCCCCAAACTTAAACTATTGTTCGTCCGCAAACAACAAAACAAATAGAACAAGAAATATAAGCTTTAGGGCGATTGGATGACGAATCTAGTCTCAATGATATTTTCAGCAAACCGACAACATAACAATTCGAGCATTAGTGACATGACAATATATCAACTACTTTTGAGATAAGAAACTTAAGAACAAATGACCCTCACCAGTTAAGTGTATCGCTCATCTCTCAAGTGTATAATATAGGACGTGTTTACATTCAAATTAGACCACATCCACCGTGTAGCATACGCTTGCCTATTGTCTAAATTAGACCTTGTACTCGACATTGTGACAAAGAAGCTTTAAAGATCTTCATATCGGTTTTAATGTGGGCTTAAGGTAAGGTGGAATAAATTTGGATATAAACGACTAATTATTGGACCAATCGAGTTATTCCTAACCCAACTACCCCTCAACATCATTCACTCAACCTTCACTCTTCAAATTTCAGAAAACCATACAGTATGGCTTCTTCACCCATCAAAATCACCTTTTCTCATCAAGCAAGAACTTCAAATGCCTATTTTATTCGAGTACCATATTGGGACTACTCGTCTTTCAAAAACTTAAACATACTTAGGCACTTTCTCATTGTGAACCCCTCCTAAACAACAAAAGCAAACACATATTTACAGCGTTCTCTTTTTTCCTTTTTTCTCGATTTGTCTCTTTTTTTTCTTTTTTTTTTCTCTTTTTAACAATACAACGAAAAACAACTAGGAGGGGTCATCTCTTATATTCTTTTGCCTAATCCATTTATCTTTTCACAAACCCATCCCATTCATCTCTTCATGTTTTACCATACCTATCTTCCAATCCACCTCCCTCTTACTCAATTAGTCCAATTAAAGGCCAAAGGCTAAAAGAAATGTACAGGCTCGAAGGTTCGGCTATGAAAAATAAAAGTTTAAAGCTCAAAGTGGCTAATTAGGATATTTTTCAATTTTTGGTAAAAAGATTATTTTTAAGGCTAAAAAATAGGCTTTTTAAGAAAAGAATGCCTAATATCATTTTCTAAGTCACAACATATACTTGAAATATTCCTACCGAGACACAACGCAAGTTCTAGAGACTAAAGACATTATGAACAATCAATTTACACCGAAAAAATGACAATTTACTTCAAAAATAAGAGTACGGTGAATGAGAGGTCAATTCTATCAAACAAAGACATGGGATTGTAGTGGAGCTTGAGTAGGTTTAGGAACCAGAGTTAGTGGAAACAAAACCGGGCGGGAGAACCGAGTTTGATTGGAAAACCGGAAAGGGTAACAACCCTGAACCGGTAGTTGTGATATGCATGAGCCGGGGGGATTTTACAACGGTTTTCTATTATCATTCACGACGGTTATTTGACCGATTGAAACCACTTGCAATTCAAGGTTGTTAAAACCAATTCAAACTGGAATAACTGCATATCCAGGAGCATCTTAGTTTGTAGAAATACTTGTTCACATTTCCCCTTTGATCATTGTACACATTACGGAGAATTAGTCGAGTTAGGGTTTTTCAGTTCATGTTTAGGGTTCTAAATAGGGTCTTGTAAAATTTGGTGTAGTTCATGTAATTGAAGGCGACACTTAGTGAATTGGGGAGCATAGATTCTCCGTGGACGTAGATCAATTTTGATCGACGTAAATTGTTTTCTTGCTTGTTTTCAATTCAGTTTCTGTGCATATCATAATTCGGTCGAACTCGAGATTATTGTTCGAACAACTCTAGTCTGTTTGAAGTGTGTAATTGAGTTTGTGGCCGAACAGGCTATGTAATTGCATGTAATTGGCTATGATTCCTTTACAAGTGGCGCCGTCTGTGAGAATCTAAAGCCATGGCATGGATGAAGCTGAAGGTTGAAAAGTTTACAGAGTTCAACGATTTTGGCCTGTGGAAGGTGAAGATGAATGCAGTGCTGGTGCAGAATGGATTATCATTGGCTCTCAAGCCAGTGAATGAATGGCCTGAGGAACAAATGGCAAAACACTCTGATGTTAATGCAAGAGCCTTGAGGTCCATCATTCTTTGCCTTGGAGACAAACCACTGAGGGAGATTTCTAAATTCAAGGCTGCAATCGAGGCATGGAAGAAGTTGGAGAACCTGTACCAGTCGAAGACAGTTACAAACAAACTATTTCTCAAACAGAAGATTCTAGCCTTCAAGATGTTTGATGAAAAGCCTTTGGCTGACCAGTTAGATGATTTTACTCGATTGATGGATGAAATAGAAGATCTGGAGGTGAAATTGGAGGATGCTGACAAGTCCTTGATGCTACTCAACTCACTGCCTAAGTCTTTGGAAAACTTCAGAGACACCTTGATGTTTGGTAGAGATGATAAGCTGAGGTATGACTCTATTGTGAATTATTTGTAGACAAAAGGTCTTCAACTTCAAGGTGAGAAGAAGAACACATCAGCAGGTGAAGGACTGAACATCAAGTTTAAGAAACAACCAAAACTAGAGGAATCAAAATTCAAATAAGCAAAAGGGAAATTCCTCAAACAATAGTGCCAAGAAGTCCACCAGCTGGGTGGAAAAGAGGAGTTGTTTTGCTTGTAAACAGACTGGACATCTGAAGAAAGATTGCCCAGAAAAGAAGAAGAAAAAGGACTCTGAAGAAGCTGATGCAGCTGTTGTGGAGGAAGGGTATGAAACTGCTGAGGTGCTGAATGTTTATGAGTCTCAAATGTCTCAGGAATGGGTTCTTGACTCAGGCTGCTCGTTTCACATGTGTCCACATGAGTCTTGGTTCCATAAACTCAAGAAGATGGAAGGAGGGACAGTCCTACTAGGAAATGATCCATCCTGCAAAGTCAAAGGGATTGGATCCATTAAAATTCACATGTTTGATGGTGTTCAAAGACTGGTATCTAATGTCACGTATGTTCTAGACTTGAAAACAAAATTAATCTCATTAGGATCATTAAATGCATCTGGTTGTGAGTTTAAGACATCAGAATGGTATATTTACATTACAAAACATAACAAAACTATGATGAAAGGGAAGAAACATAATGGTTCGTTCATTCTCATGGGAAAATCTATGTGTGGCTCTGTGAATGTTGGTCTAGATAAGCACATAGCTGATATATGGCATAAGAGGTTAGGTCATATAGGAGAAAAGGGCTTGAATGAGCTAGCCAAGAAAGGAGTGCTGGGGAATTTAGAGAAATTGACACTCGAATTCTTTGATCAGTGTGCTCTAGGCAAATCTCAGAAGTTGATGTATGGGAAAGGGGTTCATAATACTCAGGAAACCTTGGATTATGTCCATTCAGACATCTGGGGTCCAGCAAGGATAGAAACTCATGGAGGAGGCAAGTACTTCATGACCATAATTGATGATTTTAGTAGGAAGGTGTGGGTGTTTATCTTGTGGCAGAATAGTGAAGCATTCTCTAGATTCAGGGAGTGGTTGGTACAGATTGAAAAAGAGGCAAGAAACTGAAACACCTTAGAACTGATAATGGATTAGAGTACTTGTCATCGGAATTCAATGAGTTTTGCAAAGAGAAGGGTATCACTAGGCATAGAACTGTTCCATTAAATCCTCAACAAAATGGGTTGGTTGAGAGGATGAATAGAACAATTCTGGAGAGAGTGAGGTGCATGTTGTTGGATGCTAAGTTACCAAAGACTTTCTGGGGCGAGACTGTGAATACAGCCTGTTATCTGATCAACAAAACACCCTCATCTGCCATTGATTTTAAAACTCCTGATGAAGTGTGGTATGGCAGACACTCTAATTACAATGAACTGCAAGTGTTCGGATGTTTGGGTTTTGCACATGTAAGACAAGATAAGCTTAAGCCTAGGGCTCTGAGATGTGTATTTCTTGGATATCCTGATGGAGTTAAAGGCTACAGGCTGTGGTGTCTTGAGAAGGGAAATAAAAAACTCATTCTGAGCAGGGATGTAAAATTCAATGAATTTGTGATGGGGTATACTTCAACATATGATCAAGATGAAACTAATAAAGTTGGAATACCTCAGAAGATAGCAGTTGAGGTGGAGCAACCCCAGGAGCATATTCCACCTAAAATAGCACATCTAGATGAAGATTCAAGCACTAGTTCATCAGATGAAAAAGTGGCTCAACCTGCAGATCCAAATCTCAGAACTTACAGCATTGGTAGAGATTGGCCAAGGAGGCAAATCCAAAAGCCATATTTCTATGGACAAGCTGGGATAGTTTGTTATGCTTTAAGTATAGCAAAATCACATGAGCATAATGAACCTCAAAACTACAGAGAAGCTATCAGTGGAAGTGAGAGAGACCAGTGGATGGGTGTTAAGGTGGAGGAAAAGCAATCCTATGAGAGAAATCAAACTTGGAAGCCTGTGGATAAGCCTCCACATCAAAAGCTCATTACCTCAAAATGGATTTTCAAGAAAAAACTTGAAGTGAGTGAGGTCGAAAGGGTGAGAGACAAGGCAAGACTTGTAGCCAGGGGTTTCACACAAAGAGAAGGGATAGACTACAATGAAGTCTTTTCTCTTATAGTGAAGCATAGCTCAATAAGATTACTGTTAGCAAAGGTGACCCAAGAAGACCTAGAACTACAACAACAACTTTTCTACATGGTGACCTGGTGGAGAATATCGACAGGCAGCAACATGAATGCTTTGTTGTGCCAGGGAGTGAGAACAAGGTTTGTCACCTAAAGAAGTCTCTCTATGGGTTGAAACGAAGCCCAAGGCAGTGGAATAAAAGATTTTAATCAGTTTATGTTGAATGCTGGGTTTACAAGAAGTGCATATGACAGTTGTGTTTACTTTCAGAAGTACACCAAGATTGATCAAGTATACCTGCTCTTGTATGTGGATGACATGCTAATTGCTAACAAAAGCAAGTTGAAAATTCAGTCGCTCAAACAAAGACTGAGCTCAGAATTTGAAATGAAGGACCTTGGTGATGCTAAGAAGATTCTAGGCATGGACATTCTAAGAGATAGAGAAGCTGGATAACTGTGTTTATCTCAAAGAAACTATCTGCAAAAGGTTGTGGAGAGGTTTAACATGCATGAAGCTAAACCTGTGTGTGTTCCTGTAAGTCAACAAGTTAGATTGTCCAAAGAACAGTGCCCAAAGACTGTTGCAGACATCAAATACATGGAGACAATACCATATGCAAGTGGTGTTGGGAGTTTAATGTATGATGTGATATGTAGCAGGTCTGATCTTGCTTATGGTGTATCTTTGGTCAGCAGGTTTATGTCAAATCCAGAAAGAGAGCACTGGGAAGCACTCAAGTACATACTCAGATACTTGAAAGGCTCATTAAACAGGGGTTTGATGTTTCAAAAGTGTGATAATTTGAAGAATCTTTTACTTGGTTATGTGGATGCAGATTTTACAGGAAATGTAGACACTAGAAAGTCTATTTCAGGTTATATCTTTACATTGTATGGCACAACTGTAAGTTGGAAGAGCGTGCATCAGCCTGTGGTTGCACTTTCAACCACAGAAGCTGAGTACATTGTTGTTACTGATGCAGTGAAGGAAGCCTTGTGGTTTAGAGGTATGCTGAAGGACTTAGGGATTCAGCAAGGATGTTTGGAAGTCTTGTGTGATAATAAAAGCACTCTCCACTTGGTAATACATCAAGTCTTTCACGAGAGATCAAAACATGTTGATGTTAAATTGCATTTTGTGAGGGATGTGGTGGAGAATGGATCTGTAAGTGTGAATAAGGTTCACACAAGTGAAAATGTTGCTGATTTTCTAACAAAGTCTCTTCTTAGTGTCAAGTTTGGACATTGTGCAAGCTTAGTAAAGCTTGTACAATGTGTTTGAATATGCAGAAGTGAAAGCTGTTCAGGAAGTGATATGTTTGATATTAATTGAGGTGGATATTTGTGAATGAGAGGTCAATTCTATCAAACAAAGACATGGGATTGTAGTGGAACTTGAGTAGGTTCAGGAACCGGAGTTAGTGGAGACAAAACCAGGCCGGAGAATCGGGTTTGATTGGAAAACCGGAAAGGGTAACAACCTAGAACCGGTAGTTGTGAAATGCATGAGCCGGGGGATTTTACAACGGTTTTCTATTATCATTCACGACGGTTATTTGGCCGATTGAAACCACTTGCAATTCAAGGTTGTTACAACCAATTCAAGCTGGAATAACTGCATATCCTGGAGCGTTTCAGTTTGTAGAAATACTTATTTACTTTTCCTCTTTTGATCATTTTACACATTACAGAGAATTAGTTGAGTTCGGGTTTTTCGGTTCGTGTTTAGGGTTCTAAACAGGGTCTTGTAAAATTTGGTGTAGTTCTTGTAATTAAAGGTGACACTTAGTGAATTGGGGAGCATAGATCCTCCGTGGACGTAGATCAATTTTGATTGAATCACGTAAATTGTTTTCTTGCTTGTTTTCAATTCAGTTTCCATGCATATCATAATTTGGTCGAACTGGAGATTATTGTTCGAACAACTCTAATATGTTTGAAGTGTGTAATTGAGTTTATAGCCGAACAGGCTATGTGATTGCATGTAATTGGCTATGATTCCTTTACAAGTACATATAAGACTCAAATCTCACAGGCTAATTTTCATCATTATTCAAAATCAAGCTCAATTTCGTCTCCATATACCTATCATGCTATGTTATGTGTCAACATTTTATTGATTTAAAAATAAGCTCGTCATTGACACATCATCATCTAGCAACCCTTTCTAAGCTTCTCAAGACCAGGTTTTTTACTCAAACTTAACAAATTTAAACTAACCTAAGAAAAACAACAAATAAACTACATAAATGCATAAAACTAAAAAAAAATTAAACTACTTAACATGACCGGTCAACTAAGCAATGGGCACACAGGCCCTTCATCCAAGCAAATAAATTAGCCATGAAACACTTGCAAAAACAACAATAATCACAATAACACTTAAATAAATAAGACAATAAGAATAAAAGCAGCCAAGACGTGCCACTATCCACCCCCTCCCCTAAACTTGGTTGAAAATCAATGTTTGTGGGAAAAAAGAGTGGTATGCCTTGGTGCTAACTCACAGTGCTACTGAGGAGGAGGTGGTGGTGGTGGAGCAAAACCCAACGGCTGCCAAAATTTGGCCATCGCATCCAGCTGCTGCTACTGATAAGCCAATCGTGCATCTTGGTGCAATCGCCATTGTGTTTCAATATCCCATATTTGATCATGTTGGGCCCACCTTTGATCTTGCCGACGTCTCCACTCCCTATCTTCATCCACTCTTGGGCATTGTTTCTCCATCAGATTCCGAATGTCATCTCTATATAAGTTCTATGAAGTAGTAAATGAAGAAAGGATAGTAGCCATGTCTTCACCACCCCTCGCAGGAGGAGTCAGAACATTTGGCCTGAAAGCTTGGCGTCTGCGTCTTTCACCTTGCCCTGAGCCCTCAGGGACGTCAAGCGATGAATGACTTGATAGAGATGATGCTCCTTTTGAGTGGGTTCAACCTCTTGGGCTAGATGTGTGGGCGAATTCATCTTACCAATTATCAATATCATTGAGTCCATCGATGTCAGTAAGGTCTGAGTTAGGAAGCCGGAAAAATCCACCTATTATCTGCAGAAGCACATATGTTTCTACATCGGTCCTCCACAAGGCTATCATCAATCTACAAACATCTTTCGTTGATATAAAAGCTTCTCTGGGCACCATATCATTATCTTCAATGGATTGATCGGCAATGGGAATTTTAAAATGGTCGGCAATAAGGGTGGTAAAACCCCCAATCGAGATCTCTCCCGACTAATTCATCACTTGGCGATCAAATTGCTCCATCAAGACTTGGCCTATATCAACTTTGTGTCCTGTGGCCATACACTATAAGAAGAACATTTCCTTCTGACTTACTGTCCGTCTCAAGTCGGGCAAGAACGGTGTATGCAATGAGGTGATGTAAATACTGGAACACTGGATTTCGAATCCAAGCCACCTTATTCCTAGAGGGATCACTCTTTATCCAAGGAATGAGACCGGGGACTTCAATCAAATGGTTCCAAAACATGTGCTCATTGTAGTCCTCTAGCGGAGAACAGTCTCCGGTATTAAGTAGGTCATAAATGTCATTCAATTCAGAGCGAGTTAAAGTGTACGTCTTGTTACGTACTCTAAATGACATCCTACCTGGCTTCCTTATCTGGATGGATGCTGGATGCAGTACTAGAGTAGTTAGAAACACTAGAGTAATAGACCGGTAAGTTGCCCATTTTCTTCCCAACAATGTTTCCCATCCTATCCTCTTGATTAGCATCCAAATGTTATCGTGGATTCCCATATGCCTTTTTGTATTCGGATTGGAATACCGAGTCGGTGTGAGCTTTCTCCCTATTATCTTATCCCAACTTCTCTTCTCCTCAGGTGTTTGCAGTCAAAGTTGTTAAACTCGTGATTCTGACTTGGATCAGTGGACGGTCTACAGAATCAGATCTTAGCGGCAAATTATGGAAATATAAATATATATCTATGTACATATACATCTCAAATATGCTTAAATATTTTGAAAATTGCATCCAACTAGTGAAATGATAATTAGAAATGAAGATTTTGATTCCATTATTGTGTTTTGCTTAACATCTATCCACAAATGTTTCTTTTGTTTTTCCTCTCAAAGTAAATTGATCTTTGACAGTGATGTTTAGGCATAAATGACTCATAGAATCATACGAGTTGAATCGTGAGTTTGACAACATTATTTGCAGTAGGATATCATAGATTAGAGGATTATTTGGCAACAATGCCAGTGGGTCGGAAGATGACTCTTCGTCGACTACCTTTCTCGTTTTCCCTTTACTTTCTTTAGGCGCCATATGATTCCTACAAAACAACCTTCTCAAATAAGTACCATAGCACACACAAGTAACAATTTCTACACTAGTTCAAGGATTTTAACTCAATTCATATAATATGTTAACTATAAATTTGTAACAATTTAGTACAAATTGCAAGTAAAATCAATATCAATATCAATATTAACCTCTCAATTACTATTTATTAACATAAAAACAATATTAAGTCAAATAAGACTAGCCTATACTCAATATCTTCAATGCACATAATATGTTTGATCAAATGCATCAATGACAAATTCATGTTAATTGAACTAGTTGCTATATATCCAACATCCACAACATAAACTACTCAAATATATCAACAATTCACAAAAATAAATTTATAATATATCTCAACCCAACCTATTATTGCTATGAATTGCACTACAAGTGCACACTACAATTCCATACTTAAAAAACATCAAATTCAAACAAAATTCAGACAAATTGAAACAAGAACTACAATTGATAGACAAATGAGTTCAAGTTAATCCATTCTTACCGGAGAACTTTAGTCGAAGAGAGATTTTCGGATGTGTGCCCTAGGTGAGGATTGAAGCTCCAATTTGCCTCTTTTGCAAGATTTAATTGGTTAACTTTGAGTAATATGATGTGGGTGTGTGAATTTGTATGTTTTTACACAAGATTAGAAGGTTTTGATGTGAAATTTGGAAGAGGGGAAGTTTTATTTTCGAGTTTGAGAGGTAGAGAATGAGAGAATAGTGAGAGAAGTGTAAGAAAAAATGAGCTTACCTTACTCGACTGAGTCGCGCCTTTGGGCCTCGGTCGAGTTACCATGTTCTATACATCGCTTGTTTTTGCCCTGGGAACGTGACACGTCGGTTTCTAACCTAGTATTCCGCAAGCGTACGGATATAGGTGTAGTAACGATTATCAAGGTCGATCCCACAAGGAATAGTTTAGGTAGTTTGATACCTCAATACTCTAGGAATGTCCTAACTAGATACTAAATTGTAAAAGGTTGATTTAAACAAAAACTAAGGAATTTAACAAATAACTATGTAACTTATGACTTGGCAAACAAAAAGAACTAACAATCAATGAGAATAGGTATTCTAGGGCTTCGATTCAGGATATTACTTCAATGTTGAATATGATTAACCTATAGATTTTACCAATTCTAGTGTTTATTAGGCGGCATAACAATAATCTAACCCTTCTCTCGAAGTAATTAAATCGTTGATTAATTAAGCTAATTACCCTCTCGAGTTAATTAAACCTAATAACTCCCAAACGATCCTAAGCCACGGCCTACACAGTCATAGACAACTGCGCTCTATGTTCTAAGTCTGATAACGATTCCCTCCTCTCGAAGCGGAATTGCTAAACTAAATTACTAAATCTAGGTGATCAAGCTAAATTCAGTTATAAGCACAAACATAGAGATAAACACGTAAAGAACGGAATTAATAACTTAAATCATTATCAAAATATTGTCATAATAATCCCTACTCTCTAACCCTAGGACACGAATAGCTTAGCTACTCATGCCTAGCAACAATCCAATACAAAATTCTATGAAAAACATTGTAAAAGATTAAACTAGGAAAGAACGACTAAACCCGGATGAATCCGTCTCGATGATCTTCGTCTTCTTTGTCCTCCAAGACTTCTTCTAGGTAGAATGATGATGTAACTGATGTTCTCTGATGTTTTCTATCTGATTCCCCTGATTTCTAAAGCTTGGGGTCCTTTTTATAGAGTTGGGGACGAATCCTTGGGAAGATAGGATAAAAATCCTATTAAAATTAGGAAACTTTCGTAGAAAAGCCTTTCTGACACGGCCGTGTTGGCCTTGCGATGCGGCCGCGTCGGTTTCGCTCAGGCAGATTTTCAAGTCTGACTTCCAAGCCATTATTTAGGGTCTTCTGTTCGTTTTTGGGAGTTGTATATTTCAGGAAAAGTTGTAGCCCTTTGAATCAGCTTTCTAACGCCACCAATTGCACCTCAATCGGATTTGTAGATCTCAAGATATGGCCAAAATACTAGAGGTGTGTCAAGCTGACAGAAAACTTCACTTTCGGGACACATTCTGACGCGGCCGTGTTGGTTATTGGCGCGGTCGTGTTGGTTGGCAGTGCGTTTTTATATGTTCTAGGCCACTTTTGACACGGTCGTGTCCATATTTGACGTGGCCGTGTTGGCCCTTTGACTCATTTAACTCCCTTTTCATCCGTCTTAACCCTATTTGATTTGTTTCTTCTTCGAACTTCATCCAAATGGAATAAAAATACCTAATTAACTTCAAAACAAGTCGAAGCACGTCAAATGACCTAAATATTATTAATATAAATAAATGTCGGTCAAATATGCACGTAAATGATATAAAATATGATCCTAAATCGACCTAAATACATGCATAAGTAACGTGTTATAAGATCGCCTCGACCGAGTCTCCTTATGGCCTTAGTCGAGTTAAGCGGTTCTGGACTGGGTAAATTTTGGCTGCGAAATCAACTTGATCGAGTCAGATATTGGCCACGGTCGAGTTAGCCTTCACTGGACTCCCCTTATTTTTTCCTTAAATGCGCCTCGACCGAATCGCTTTAGGCCTCGGTTGAGTTGGCATATTCTGGAATATGCCTTAGTTTTGTCTTAAAAAAGACTCGACTGAGTCGCCTATTAGCCTTGGTCGAGTTGGGGTCATCTGGACTCCATTTTGGCTTCTTTTACTCTCATCTTTTCACCTTTTCACCACCTCCTTGATTATGTCACATTCAACCTACGACTCATGAACAAACAAATTAAAATAATTCAAAATACTAAAAAATAACATAAAATCAAAATACAAAAAAATTAAATAAAAATCGTAAACACCGGATTGACTCTCGACAAGCGCTAAATTTTATGTCGTCAGCTCGACGACTGTTTCGGCTCTTAATTCAACTCGGTCAACATCATTTCGTGTATAGTTTTGATTTGTTTCGACTTGTAGTATTTCTTGATTCTTTGTTCATTCACTAGAAACGAGCTTCCATCTTCATTCAACAGTTCTACTACTCCAGATGGCCGAACACTTTTGATTGTAAATGACCTTGACCACCTTGACTTTAGCTTACTCGAAATATTTGAAAACGAGAATTAAATAATAGGACTTGGCCGCCGGCTTCAAATCTTCGAGTCTTTATCATTTAATGGTGGAATGTCTTCATTCGCTCTTTGTTAATGCGCAATCCGGTTCACCAATTAACTCGGAACGAAAACCAACTTAAAACGTAAATAAACGCAAGAAACTGGAAGAACACAGGATGTACGTGGTTCGATCCGGAGATCTACGTCCACGGGCTAAGAATATCCCCTGCCGGGGTGTTTTTCCACTATATTCTTTTAGTTTACACGTAGTAGTCTTAGAGTACAAAAAAGCCCCCCCCCCCCCCCCCCCCCCAATTCTGAGTACAATTTTCCTACTTATACTCCTCAACTCAAACCCTAACTCACTCCCTATAATTGCGCCAACTCAAACCCTAACTAACTCCCTATCATTGCGCCTATTATCTCTGCATGGGAGTTGGGAGAAGATCGTGATCGTGGGGATCTTGTTTCCCCCATATGCCGTGATTGGGCCGTTTTAGGTTGAGTGCCCCTTCTGGGCCGGTTGCTGGGCTTGCTTTCATGAGCTCAGTTACTTCGGGTCGGGTTGATCTGGCCCGAGGTGTCAACCCGGCCCGCAGTTGCTGGGCCATACCCATCAGATGCCCCCCCACCAGCCGGAGCGAGGAAGGAGCTGCGGTTATAAGCAGGGTGAGGTGTAACAGGTGCCGAGTTCGAGCAAGGCAGCGAAGCAGCGAGTAAGATGGATTGTTGTCAATGGCGAGCCGAAGTGATGGGATCCGCGGGGACCCAACGGACCGTACTGGATGACCCCGAGGTGACGGAGATGACCTGATCTGTAGTGAAGCACCCCGGGAGGAGGAAATCGACCGGAGCCGAACTAGAGTACCCCGAGGGCAATAAAGTGTAGCAAGAGCGAACTGTAATGTGGCCGAGGTGAAGGAGACACGATGTGATTGGCCGCGCCATCATGAAAGAGAGAGATGTGAAGTGACGCGTTTTGAGATTTCCAAGGGACCTGTTCCCCACGCGCCTTGGGGACTGTAAAGCGCGTGAGCGGCACGGTCGAATCTGAGACGCGAAATTTGAAAAGGCCAGATCTAAGCCGTTGATTCAAAAATATATATATATGACTATGTGCACAGTATACTTCATCTTCCTCAGTTGCGATTGCGAGTTTCAGAAAGCGGGAAAAAAAGAAGAATCATATGTGCACTTTCTATCCACCCCAAACCAAAATCAAGTAAGTATGTCTTCTTCATCGTCTTCTTCTTCGATTAGGGAAGTAGGAACTGAAAAAGCCCCATTGAATGTACCCCCGATATGCTTCATTATTCCAGAAAGACTAGTGAATAAAATGGTATATAGGGCCGATTTTAGGGAGGCCGGTACTCGGGCAGTGGGATTTGAGGAATGTCTGGAAGAGGAATACGAAGTGTCGGCGGTAGCCTTGCGGATGACACGGGTGCAAATAGAAACCCTGATCCCCTCATTTTACTTTCCCTTTAACTTAGAGTACATTGTGTCGGAGCCCCATGACAGGGCCTGTTGCCCGCCAAAAGGCTTCATTAGCGTATATATAGACGCTTTGAAGATAGGGTTGAGGTTTCCCCTCTGGGACATTGTTATACATTTGCTGAGATATTATAATATCGCCCTGAGCCAACTAGCGCCCAACGCCGTGAGGCAAGTGGTCGGGTTTATGGTGGTATGCAGGAGTGTCGGGGTAGAACCAACTGTAGAGCTGTTCAGGCATTTTTTCCAACTGAAAGCCTTCGGGAAATCAAAAGGCTGGTACTCCTTCAGTCCCCGAGCCCGAGGTGGTTTCAAGGTGCAGAACCCGAGCAAGGTGGAGGGCTGGAAGGAGAAATTTATCTACGTGAAGACAAACGTGGCCCTCCCGAGGTGGAGGAGGGAGGAAGTGTTAGATAATGCCCCGGTGGAGGAACCGGAGGCCGAGGTTGTGGGACCATTCTGTGCGCTGGGGACGTTCAAGACCCTTTGCACCGAGGCTGAGCTAGAGGAGGCGGGGTTGAGCCCATATTACTCGGGCAATGCCGAGGGGGTGTCCGTCCGGGGGCAGGAAACGGGAACCGAGGTTGCCGAGGAGGGTAGGAACTCTGCTAACTGTGTAAGATTTGTATGTGGTGCAGGACTAACTCCAATTTTGTGTATGCAGTGGGTCGCTTCGGAAAGGAACCAGCGGGAAGCCCCGCGGCGCCAGCGGCAGCAAAGTTGAAGGGGAAAGTTAGTGAAGTATCCCCCAGAGGGGGGGGGGTGTCGCCCAGCCCGAGGGCATCAACGGGATCAGAAGAACGAGTAGTGGCAGCGGGGTCAACCCCCAGGACGAAAAGGAGGTCGGAACCATCCGTAACACCTCCGAGGACAGCCAAAAGACTCCGCACGGAGCAGAGCACCGAGGTAAAGCGTATATAACTATTCCAAGGTGTAATATTGCGCAGATTTACATATGTGACCAATATTAACCCCGGTGTTGTGTTGTAAAGGGGCAAGGACCCATAAGTTTGCTGGGATTAGAAGGGGCGGACGCCGAGGAGCTGCTGCGCTTGGCGCGGGGGATAATGGAGTTGTGCCGAAACAGTGAGAGGGAGGCCAAAGAAGAGCTGGCCGAGGTGGCATGAGAGCTGCGCGCGCACAATGATAGACTGACCCACGATCTAGCCGAAGCGCGCAAGAGGGCGGCCTTGGTAGAGAATGAGATCACGCGGCTGCGCGAAGTTGAGGCGGAGGCCGGGGCTCTCCGTGGTGAAACGGCTCAACTGCGGGCAGAGATAAAGGCCCGAGAAGCGGCTGCTGTTGAAGGTCAGGAGGCGATGTTGAAAGCTTTTGCCGAGAAGCTGTTCCAGACGAGCACCTTTCTCGACTTCCAGACCAACTTTGTCGCTGTCGGGGATACGGCCACCCGATCGGTATTGCTGGAGCAAATCAAGGAAGTCTACCCGAACGTGGACGTTTATCGTCCAGAGTTCGGGTATGACTTCAACGCCGTGGCAGGGGTGGAGGAGGCCTACTATCAAGCCTTGGCGCGCGTTCCGGAGTGGCCCCTCGTGAAGGCCCTAGCAGAGAAGAAGAAGATTTTAAGTGCCGAGGAGATCTCAAGCTGCGAGGTGGACCAAGACCAGGAGTTCTTGGCATTCCGTCGGGGTGAGTTCGTCCCCGAGCACCGAAACAAAGAGCCACCCCCCCCCCCCCCCAGCATGGAGATTGTCCCGGAGGCTGCGGGAAAGGAGGCAAGAATGGTGGGAGATGGGCAGGAGGTGGAGCACGAGGTGGAGAGGGAGGACGATGTGGAGCCCGAGGCCACTGAAGGGACCGAAGAGGGGGAGGTCAGTCGTTCCCCGCAAATTTGATACCGATCATAATATAGTAGATGATAGGAATAACTGTAACTCCGTTGTACAAAACTATTGACAATGTACGCTTGTTTTGTTGAATAAAAGTGTACTTGTTCATATAATTGAATAGCTGTCCAGCGATGTGTTTGAAATTCATCTTTCACACTGACTTTGGTGCCCGGTCAGGACATCACGGAGCTGCATAACACGATAAAGAAACTCATGCAGTCCCTAGACTGGTTCCGCGGAGAGAAAGATAACTTGCAAAAGCAAGTAGTGCCGCGGTTGGAGAGACGGATGGCCGCAGCGGAGAGAAGAGCCAAAGAGGCCGAGGAGGCAAGAGCTAGGGCCGCGGAGAGGGCTAGAGATCAGGAATTGAAGTACTTGTCGAAGGTGGCCGAACTGTACCGCGTCCTTATCCATCAAAGGGAGTATGACCGGATACTTACAGAGTACGGCCTGCTGACTTTTGAGGAAGTTGAGGAGCGGATCACGGAGATTCAAGGTGAAATTTCGGCACTGATGACGACGGGTTCGGCAGAGTCCTCGGAGCTGATAAGAAAGCGAGAGGTGCTGGAGTTACTGCTAAGTATGTATGAAGGACTGAAAGGCCGCGGCAGGTGGCGGCGCACCGCCGAAGAGTACATCGCGAGCTCCAGCCGGGGCCAAGGTACTGCAAAAGCCCCCCGGAAGGGTAAGAAGAAGCCGGCGGGGAAAAGCCAAGGGATAGTAATCCAGGAGCCAGCCTCGTTAACTGCAGTCGAGGAAGTCCCCGTGGTTGTCGCGGAGGAGGAAGTCGAGAAGCTGGCTGAGGAGATCGAAGTGATGGACCCCGCGGAGTGGGATCCCATGAAATGGGCCCAGACGCCAAGGCCAGCGTCACAGCCGAGTCTTCGGGGCAGGGCGAGAGGCGAAGCCCCAAGACAAGTACCAAGGGTAAGTCCTCGACGCCGTAACAGGGAAAGAGCCGGGGCTCAAAGCCAAGAAGCCGCAGGATCCCGGAGGACACGGAGCAATTCCCCAGCGGTGTACATGAATTAGGTATGAAATCCGAGGTTGTTACTTGAAATTGCGGCTTAGGAGGAACCTTTGCTGCCTTTTTGAGTGCGACGTACATGCACTCCTTAGAAACCCGCTGATTGCCGCGGATAGCCACCTCGCCATGTGATGTAGGGAATTTCAGTGCGAGGTGGTATGTGGAGCATACGGCTCTTGCCGGAGTAAGCCAGTCCCGACCCAGAATCATGTTGTACGGGGATGGAGAGTTAACCACGTAAAAATCCACAAAAATGGTTTTTATCACCGGATAAGTTCCAAGAGATGCGGGGAGATTAATAACTCCTTCAGGCTGGACTTCACCCTGGGTGAAGGTCTGTAGCGGCCCGGGGGCTGGTCGGAGCCGCTCACGAGGAATCCCCATTTTTTGAAAACATTCGGTGAATATGACTAAGGGTGAGCACGGGTCTCGGAGATAATCCGCTCCGCATCGAACCCCGGACCGAAAGCACTCCGAACTATAATATCCGTTGACTATTTGACTTTATCCGAACCAAACCAAACCGAATTTTTTTGTTGTAAATCCGAACCGATCCAAACCGAAAAACCGAAATAGAACCGAGTAGAACCGATTCCAAGTAATCAACTATGGAATTTTTTTATATCATTTAATTAATTTCTTTTATACTATAATATTGAACCATTATGAATTTTAGTAAATTTTAACAATGATATAACTACTGTTTTAGTATTTTATAAAAGATTTAGTAATTAATAATAGAGTACAATATTTATAATAAATCATTTTCATAATAAACATATATCTATTAATTATAAATATATGAACAATGAATATGTTTATAGTTTATATAAAGAAATACATTACTATGATAATTCAATTCTACATTTCTTTAATCCAATCACTAAAATTTATTATTATATCTAATATTTAATTATTTTCACATATAAAGGTCAAAATTCTAGACCTGAACTCACTGCACATAGTTACTATCCTACGCCTGAATTTCAAGTAGTGGCTCGTTTCTTGTTCCCTTCTTCTTTGATTCTCCATCTTTCTCGTGCACACACATTTTTCTCTTGAAGTCAACTTTAATTTTACTGTAGTTAGTCATATTAAGTTTACCTTTACTTATTGACAATGTATACTAGAGCTTTATCAATGAAAAATAATCGGTAAATGTCCAAAGAGGTTATCGATAGCCAATAACTTTATAATTTAGTGCTATTCTTCTTTTGACGAGATAACTATTTCAGTAACCTGTAATTATTTTTTATAAGTTATGATTTTGAAACTTGTCTTAATATATAACTTATAAGTTGTTTAATTACACTTTTTCTTTAACAATATGATATTATTGTAAAGACAACACTATAATTCTTTCGTGCATTTTGCTAAAAATATTACAGGAAAAACTCCGAACAGCTCCGTATAACCGGACCGAAAGAACCGATCTCCGGAAGGAACTGAACCGACCAACGGAGCGGTTCTGGAGATTTAATTTTGGAAATCTCTGAATATCTCCGAGGTTTGGTTCGGTTCTGGAGATTTTCATATCTCCGAACCGCTCCGGACCGTGCTCACCCCTAAATATGACACTAACTGCGGCTCCATTGTCTACAAAGACCCACTTTACTGTAACATTGGCTACGGCCATGTCAATGACGATGGCGTCGGTATAGGGGGTGAGCTCGGGAACAGGATCTCTGTCTGTAAAACTGACGGTCTCAGATTGGTGGAGGCGTTTGTTACGCGGCTCCTCGGGAGGAGGACGGCGTGCCTCTGCCTTCAAGGCATTCCGAGAAGCCCCGGTGGGGAGGGCTCCGTAAATCACGTTTATGACATGGGTAGGCGGATTGTCTCCGGGTCCTCCCGAAGGAGGCGGTGGTGGCAAAAAGTGGGGTTGCTGACGATTTTTGTGGTCCTGCCGTGCATAGCTGTTTGGCCCCGGCCTGTTATTCTGCCATTGCGGCCTGTTTTGACGTGAACCACGGTCATTATAGCTTTCGCGGTTCTGTTGTAAACCTCCATTCTGGCTTGACCGAGGCCTGTCGTAAGTCCGAGCAACGTACTGTCGCAAGAAACCTTTCTTTAGACAATCTTCAATTTCCTTGCCGAGCTCTGGACACTCCTCTGTTTCATGTCCATGATCATGGTGGTACGCGCACCATTTTTCGTGGTTTCGCTTTTCGGCTGGAGCAGTCATCCGCGGACACGGCCGCAGATCGTTCTTGTGAACAGAAAGAATTTCGGCCCGTGATTTTGTAAGCGGGGTGAGTTGTGGAATATCTCCTCGAGATTCTGGACGTCCCCGGTTTAGACGAGAGAAGGCACTAGGTCGCGTACTGGGCCCGGCTAGTGCCCTATCGGACTGCCGTTTGCTAGCATGCTTCTCACGCTTACGGCGAGTCTGCTCCTCGGCCTTAGCATATCTGCACACAGTGTTAAACAAAGCCCGGGTTGTGACTGAAGGGTTCCGAACCAACTCGGTGTAGAGCGGTCCGGGACGAAGGCCATTCATGAAGGCGTTGATGATAACATCATCCGACCGGCTCCCCACTTTAAGACTCTCCGCCGTAAAGCGATCAAGAAATTGGGTAACGGTTTCTCCGTCCCGTTGTTCCATATTCATGAGGTCGGCCAAAGTGGCCATGGGCTTTGCCCGCGTATGAAAATGCGCCCAAAACTGCTCGGCAAGATCGCGAAAAGAAGTAACGCTACCCCGTGGTAGAGAGTCGAACCAAAGTCTAGCCTCGTCCTGGAGATACTCAGGAAACACCTTGCACATATGGTGAGGAGTGCAGTTGCGGTTGAACATAGCGTACTTAAAGGCGTTCAGGAAATTACTCGGATCCCTAGTGCCGTTGTATACAGCCACTAGGGGGAGTTTGAAACCATCAGGGAGTGGGGCCGCAAGAATCTCGTCCGAGAATGGGGTGATGATTTCCCCGTTAGCATCAAGGCCCAAAACCTTGTCGAGCTCCGCGGCGAATTGGGCCTGCTCTTGTTCCACAGGATCTAGCATACGAGATGGGTCAAGACGAGGACGCTTCGGAACGTCAGCAGGTCGGCGGCGATGTGCACCGTCATAAACGTCTCGGGGCCTCGACCCATTAGAGCTGCGATTATCCACCGGAGAAACTGTCCTTTGTCTCCGGCGTTCAAGTCTCGCTCGATGAGGGGGATCCTCATCCAAGTCACGCGATAAGTCCCGAGGTGAATTTCTTACTCGTTCAGCGCCATTGTTGGCACGCTCACCGGAGTGGGCGCGACGGTTGTTCCATTCTTAGAACAAAGCAGCGTGTTCTTGAAGGAAGGCCTGCTGCACATGCGACAGCTCGGAAGCTGGCGGGGGATTAACTTGCGCTGGGTCATCAGCAGGAGGGTGATTCGGAATATTAGCATGCTCCGCGGGCGGATTCTGGTTTCGTTGACGGGGCGGCGGAATCTGGTCCACAGGGGGATCACGACGGGACCGGGTAGGATTAGTGGACCTACGAGTATTCACCATGGCGACTGTGATGAAAAACTAGGGTTTTCTTGCCTTCGTTCCCACAGACGGCGCCAATTGTTAATGCGCAATCCGGTTCACCAATTAACTCGGAACGAAAACCAACTTAAAACGTAAATAAACGAAGAAACTGGAAGAACACAGGATTTACGTGGTTCGATCCGGAGATCTACGTCCACGGGCTAAGAATATCCCCTGCCGGGGTGTTTTTCCACTATATTCTTTTAGTTTACACGTGGTAGTCTTAGAGTACAAAAAATGCCCCCCCTAATTCTGAGTACAATTTTCCTACTTATACTCCTCAACTCAAACCCTAACTCACTCCCTATAATTGCGCCAACTCAAACCCTAACTAACTCCCTATCATTGCGCCTATTATCTCTGCATGGGAGTTGGGAGAAGATCGTGATCGTGGGGATCTTGTTTCCCCCATATGCCGTGATTGGGCCGTTTTAGGTTAAGTGCCCCTTCTGGGCCGGTTGCTGGGCTTGCTTTCATGAGCTCAGTTACTTCGGGTCGGGTTGATCTGGCCCGGGGTGTCAACCCGGCCCGCAGTTGCTGGGCCATACCCATCACTCTTTGTACAAACTTGAATTCTCGAACGCTTGACTTTGAAAATCGTCCAATACATTGAGCTTGAGAATACGAGATAATCCTGCCGCCTCGAAGTCAAAATTCAACTTCTTAACAGCCCAATAAGCACGATGCTCTAACTCGACCAGTAAGTGACATGCTTTTCCAAACACAAGTTGATACTGCGACATTCCCAAAGGAGTTTTATACACCATCCAATATACCCATAGTGCATCGTCTAACTTCATAGACCAATCCTTCCTATTTCCATTCACCAAATTTTTTAGGATTTGGTTCGTCAATTCTGCTTGACCATTAGCTTGCAGATGATATGGCGTAGTCACTCGATGCTTTACTCCATACTTGGCTAGATGAGTTGCCAACCACTTATTACAAAAATACGAGCCTCCATCGCTAAGTAAGGCTCTTGGAGCCCCATACCTTGTGATGATATTCTTGTGGAGAAATTTCAAGACCACCTTAGAATCGTTGGTTTAAGTCAGAATAGCTTCCACCCATCATTAAACATAATCCGCCACTAATAAGATGTATTGGAACCCTTTTGATGAAGAAAAAGGGTTGCATGAAGTCAATGCCCCACACGTCAAATAATTTACTTTGACGATACTTGTGAGAGGCATCTCACGATTCCTTGATATTCCCCCTATTCTTTGGCATCGATCGCACTACATTATGCTCTCGTGATAATCCTTGTAGATCGACGGCCAGTAGAACCCACTTTACCTTTGCAGCTATTCTTGCACTAAACAAATGGCCTCTACTTGGAGAGGAATGTCGCTGCCTAATTATGTCCCCCACTGAAGAACAAGGGACACATCGTCACATGATTGTATCAGCACATCTATGGCAGAGGTAGGGGTCATCCCATATATAAAACTTGGCATCGTGAAAGAACTTCTTCTTCTGATGGGATGTTAAATCATGAGGTGGAGCTCCGAAAATTAAGTAGTTGACTATGTCGTTGTGTCACGGAATGTCTTCCACTGTTAGGATGTACTCATTGGGAAAGGTTTCCTTGATCTCTTCTCTTTGGCCTTCTTCATTAACTTCATTTGTGATTCTGGACAGGTGGTCTGCAACCACATTCTCGCACTCCTTCTAGTCTCTAATCTCTAAATCGAACTCTTTTAGCAAAAGAATCTATCTGATTAGTCTCGGCTTCGAGTCCTTTTTACCAAACAAGAACCGAATTGCTGCATGGTCTGTGTACACTATCGTCTTTGCTCCAACCAAGTAGGATCGGAACTTATCAAATACGTAAAAAACTGCTAGCATCTTTTTCTCCCTAGTGGTGTAATTGGATTGGGCCGAATCAAGGGTTTTGTTGGCGTAGTATATGACTCCGAAGATTTTGTCCCTCTTTTGACCCAAAGTTGCCCCTACAGCTATATCGCTTGCGTCACACATCAGTTCAAATAGTCGTGACCAATCCGGTGTGATCAATATTGGGGCAAACACTAATGCCTTCTTCAAAGTCTCACAGGCTTGCAGACATGCATCATCAAAGAGAAAAACAGTATATTTTTCTAACAAACGAGATAAAGGTTGTGTAATTTTAGAGAAATCACGAATAAACCTTCTATAGAACCCAGCATGGCTAAGAATTCTTCTTACTGTATTTTCATTTGCTGGAGGTGGCAATCTTTCGATCACGACTACCTTTGCTCTGTCCACTTCTAAACCTGCGACATAAATCTTATGGCCTAATACTATGCCATCTCTTACCATGAAGTGACATTTCTCCCAGTTTAGGACCACAGTTAGTGTCCTCATATCGCTGCAATACTAGAGAAAGGTTATAGAAACAATGGTTGAAAGACAACCTAAGAATAGAGAAATAATCCATAAACACCTCCATCACATTCTCTATAAATCTACTAAATATTGCCATCATGCAGCGTTGAAAATTAGCAGGCGCATTACATAGCCCGAATGGCATTCTATGAAAAGCAGAATATTCCATAAGGGCATAGGTCAATCATTTTCTGATTGTACCCCGAATAACCATCTAAGAAGCAGTAAAACTCATAACCTGCTAATCTATCAAACATTTGATCTAAGAAGGGGAGAGGATTGTGGTCTTTACGAGTGGCTGCATTTAATTTTCTATAGTTAATACATACTCACCAACCCGCCACTAACCTAATAGCTATGGCCTCGTCATTGTCAACTTTTAACTATAGTCATCCCCTCTTTCTTAGGAACTACTTTAGTCAGACTAACCCATTTACTATCAGAAATAAGAAATACAATACCCCTGTCTAACCATCCGAGTACTTCTTTCTTAACTACTTCTTGCATTATTAGGTTTAGCCTACGCTGATTTTGGGCACTAAGGTTTATAGACCTCTTCCATCAAAATCTTATGCATGCATATAGTTGAGCTAATCCCTTTTAAGTCATAAGTTGTCCAACATATAGCCGACCTATGTTTCCGCAATACTCTCAACAATTTTTCACATTCAAAATCACTTAAGTATGTATAAATTGTTACCAGTTGCTTTTTCTCATTGTCAAGAAATTCATACCGTAGATGCTCCGGTAGTGGCTTCAGCTCAGGCCCGCTTGCACTTTCCTTTATGTTTTTCTTTCACTGCCTCTTTGCTTATGTCCTTCTTCGTCGAACTGTACTTGGGTGCTTCCTTCAAAGAATTCAATGTACTAATACTTTCCACAAGATTAAGATTAGTAGCATAGATATCATTTATAGCAAAAACATAATTCGACAAATATACTTCTACCAAATCATTCTCAATAGGGGAGATAAGCTCTTTATGTAAAGTAGCGTCTAAACACTGAATAGAACTACACGTCTCAATTTGTTTAGCTCCTTCCTTATCATGAAATTGCATAGCCTTATAGATAGAAACTATTGGATTTTCATGATTTACTCTCAAGGTTAATTCCCCTTTTTGTATATCTATTAATGTCTGGCCCGTTACTAGAAACGGATGACCTAAATTAAGGGAGTCTCTTTATCTTCTAACATATCTAAGACTATAAAATCTGCCAGAATTATAAACTTGCCAACTTTTAATAAAACATCCTCTACAATGCCCCTTGGGTAAGTTAGGGTTCGATCAACCATTTGTAGGGTGATTGTAGTGGGTTTTATTGTGCATATTCCTACTTTTTCAAAAATAGATAAAGGCATTAGATTAATGCTAACTCCTAAATCACATAATGCTCTCTTTAAGATTTCATTTCCAATAGTACAAGTAATCGTAAAACTACCTGGATCTTTTCACTTTAGAGGCAGCATCCTTTAAAGTCACTGCGCTTCATTCTTCTGTCAAGTTGATTATTTCATAATCTTTTAGCTTTCTCTTCCTTGCTATCACCTCTTTGAGAAACTTTGTGTAGTTTGACATCTGGTGTAATGCATCAACAAATGGGACGTTTCTTTGTATCTTCTTGAAGATCTTCAAAAAATTCAGAAATTGCTCGTCGACTTTCTTTCTTCAAAATGCTTGAGGGAAGGGGAGTGGAGGTATATACTTCGGACCATCTTTAATTATAATCGACCTCTGCTTAGCGGGCTTTGTCGGACTTGGCTTCGACTCTTGCTCGTTTTCTTGAGATGCACTCCTTCTTCGAAGTGCCCTTTCTCTACATCATGTTCTTTATTAACTGACATCTTGGGTCCTTTATATTCAGTGCCACTCCTTAGACAAATGGCTTGGCATTGTTCCTTCGAACTAACGATTGTGTCACTCTGAAACTGTTCTTTTTGATGATGTGATCCCAAGGCCTATGCTATCTGACCCATGTGCGTTTGCATAGCTTTCATTTTTGCTCCCAAACTTACTATACTCTTATTTAACTCCATAGTATTGCCATCCACCTTCTTCTCTAACCAGCTTATCCATTCATCATACTTGGCCAACTGCTAATGTACTAACTCTTCTTGAGTCGATTGACATCCTTCATGGATCATTCCATTTGTGACTGTGAATCGAAGTAGTGGCTAGAGAGAATTACTAGGGTTGCCATAAGACAGACTGTTTCTTGCACCCTGCTGGTATTGATTGTGCCTTTGCTGATTGCCTTGGAAGTTATTGAAGTTTCTTTGGTTAACATAGTTCGCGCCTTCAACTACTTCCTATGTAGGCTACTATTGTAAGTTCGGGTTGGTGTGCTGGGCTAGTGTCACACTTGTTAGTAGATTGGGCTGATTGCTAAGGCGGCTATTTAACTTCCACTTTGTTTATAACTGGCTCTGGTGGGTCTATCTCTGAAATGCTATTTACCTTTTTGGGCTGATTACGTTCATCTAACCACTACCAACTGGTGGCAACCATCTCATCTAATATGGTGAATGATGCTTTCGTGCTCTTTGTAAGAATGGATCCACCTGTTGTTGCATCTACTGGTACTCTATCGGCCCTTATAGAACTTCCATATCTGCTGATCTTGAGGGCAATTCCGGAGAAGATCCCGGAACCGCTCCCATGCCTCCCCGAAAGTATCTCCGCCCAACTATCTGAACTGAGTTATTTCGGACTGTAGTGAGAGCATCTTGCCCGATGGGAAGTATTTTAGCAAAAAATGAGTGCTCAGCTCATCCCATGTAGTCACATCTTCTAATGAATTAAACCACTTCAGATCCTTGTCTTTCATTGAGAAAGGAAATAGTCGCAACTTTACTTGTTCATGTGACACTTGGTTGACCTTCTGAGTTTCAGATATTCTTTTTAACCTCCCTAGATGAACATTCGGGTCTTCTAAGGGATCTCCATCAAACTGACTATGTTGCACTATAGAGAAGAGTGTTGGCTTTAACTCAAAGCTGTTAGCCTGAATTGGTGGTGCTTCGACTCCTCCATATTGCTGATTTGGCATGGGACATAGATAGTCCCTGTTGGTTACCTATTTATCAGCTTCTTGCTTGGCTAGTATAATGCTGGCGATTGATTTTGCTGTCTCATTGTGTTCATATCAGCCCGAATAGTATTTACCACTCTGAAAAGATGTCTAACCATGTCTTCCAAGGTTTTGTTTTCCAGTGGTGCAACAATATCTTTGTCCTTGTCTTTCTTTATTCAGCATTTGCGAGCAGTCGCTTCGATTTCCAAGTCAAAAGAGATGAGTTATCCTTCCCTTTAGAACCGGTGTGCATGCGCTACCTGAGATCAGAAACAAAAAAACCAGTGTAAAACCAATGAGAAAATAAAAACTAAAATAAATGTGCAGAAAAGTAATGTCTAGTCTAGTATCGAGATATTTATCAAAATAAAAGCTTAACACAATTGTCAATCCCTGGCAACGGTGCCAAAAACTTGATAAAATGTTTTATACCCTAGTATACTGTAAGTGTAGGGTGCTAATTTAGCTAGTGGCAAATAAGGTCAATCTACAGAGACTGTACTATGTAAGCTTAATACTCTAATCGTAATACCTCTACTCTACTAGATTTTCAAATAAGTAGATGAGATTTTATATTTTCTAAAACTTAATTTGCATATAAATAAATAATTAACAAAGAATTGCTTGAGAAAAAAGTAATCAAATAGCAAAGTAGACTAAGATCGATAAAGATGTATTCTAGGGCATAAATTTCAATTACAAATTCCTATGTATGATTAACCTAAAACTCTAGACTTTAAACCAATTATATTGTTTATTAGGCGGCACTTATGTTAATTAACCCTCCTCTCGGAGCTGCTAGACTGTTGATTAAATAGGAATAATGACCCTCTTGAGTCTACCAAACGTAAAGACTCTCAAAAGCCCCTAACCAATGCCTATGTAACTATCTCACTCCTCTCGGAAAATATTGATGATTACGCTATGTGACATAAGTCTATTAACGAGATCCTTCTCTCGAAGCCAAATCGTTAAACTTATAGATGTATTCAAATGATCAATTCAAGTAAATCATTGGAAGATAATGAACACATAGATTAATAAATATAGATTGGAGTCTAGAATTAAAGATAAAAATAAAAACATAATAATTTGTAACCTACTTTCTAACCCTAGAACACAAGGGTGTTAGCTACTCATAACTATAGTAAAAAACCAAAACACTTTGTTGACAACCATGTTTAGAATAACTAAAAGAAAAGAGATATAAAACCGATGGTCATTGTATGTTAATTTCAGACTTGGAGACTTTTATTTATAAGTTGGGGAAGACTAGTGTTGAAACGAGCTCAAACAGGACAAAATGCGTAAGCTAACTATTAAGCCATCTTAAACGACTTGCCTGAGTCAGAATCTGCCTCGCCCAAGTTGGCCAAGTCGGCCGAGTTGCCAAAGTGGCCTCGGTCGAGTCACTACATTCTGCCTTATTCGTATTATGAGTTCAACTCAGTCTGAGTCACCAAATGGCCTCGATTGAATTGGGTGCTTCTGCCCAATCTTCTATTTTTCATCATTTCTTTCGACCCTCTAACTCGTTTATCGCTCAACCTTCATCCAAACAGACTTGTTAGCCTTTTTATACCTGATTAACACTAAAACAAGCACAAACACGTCATCTAGCTCAAGATAGTAAATTTAAGCATATTCCAACCAGATACAAATGCAAATGATACCAAATATGTCCCAAAATTGACATAAAATGCATGTATATACGACATGTATCAATGCGAGAAAAATAAGTATTTTCACATTCATCAATTACACTTTATCCATGTTAAATAGCCTGATAACCATTTGGATACATGCAAACTGATAAATTTATATCACACAAGCTCGGTCTTCTAGTTAAAGACAATATCGAGTTTTTCTATGATTCTTTATCTCAAATTCAGATGCCAAGTACCTCGTGGTTTCTCTTATTTCATTATGAGTATTAATATGTCCTTATATTCAAAACAAAATGTTGTAATTGCAAATTCGAAATGTGTTTTCTTTATTAACGTGCATGGGTAAGTTAACTGTTCTTATCTCTTCCTATCCAAGTAGTCACATCATATGGATATACCATCTATGTTGGGATTATTACAATTTAAGTGATCATTTCAATCTAATATTATAAATGTACTTCATGGTCTAGTGTCATTTGAGTCAAAAAATGCAAGTCCATTAGACACTTTCACATATATCTAAAAAGAGATCCCCAAATAGATATGCTGTCACATTACTATGTTGTATTTCCAATCATTTGGAACTTATTCATAGTCAATTCTAGGGCATTGTGAGAAACCTTGTACTTCAAGGTTAACTTTATTGCTCAGGACTTTATTTTCTTACTACGCTTATTGATAAAACTTATTTTATGTCCTACATGCTTTGCACTTGGTGAGACTAACACTACCAAACCAACTACTTGTTCTTTTGTCATAGAATTAAGTTCTACATTGATTAATTCTGCCAATTTAGGACAATATGCTCTCTGTATATATTTTACAATAGAACGTGGTTCAATATTGTAACGATCCGATTTTAATAAAATATTTTAAAGCAATTAAAATAAGCAATAATCAATATCATAATTTTGTTAAAAAGTCTATTCTTAAGCCAGGCCATTAAAACAAATTGTTCTTAAATAATTTCAACATAAATTAGCACAAATTTCTAACATCTAAACAATCTGCGGAGTACATCAATTAATCAAATTTTATAGGTGTAGATCTTAATCTCTAGCATTGAAAAATATTACAATCATAATCGATCTCTAACAAGCCAAGTTTACATCACAATTTGATATTATATTTACCCTAAAGATTATAAAATAAATCATGCATATCAGCGGGTAAATCATATTTTTAATCTCATCGAAGCTGACAACCTAATAAAATCACTAATTCATGTAATGTTTCAATTGCCAAACTTATAAATAAATATTTATTATCATAACCCACATTACATCTTAACAAGCTTTTAATAATATTCTATATTTAAGATAAATATATAAAACCCCTTCTAATAATGCAACTAGTCAAACAGACATAATCATAATTAAATTCCCCCAACATAAGGAATATTCATAAAAAAATCAAATTGAATCTCCGTACCCAAAATGACTATTATAATTGAGTCGAGACTTAACAAGAACACTAAAGAAGCAAGCACGTCAAATTAAATATACAAATAGTAGCATATAAGTAAATGAATAATTTTATAAAAATAAATCTCAAGTGTAAGTGGTCATGTTATAATATCATTTCGGCTCCACCTCGTACTCCACCCACTCTATCCAAGCTAACCTGAAAGGCTCAATAATGGGATAACAATTTAATAAAAAATTAAAAGCATAAAATATAATCAATTATAACTTGTACCTTGACTATTATGTTCAATAAATTGAATATAAACTTGAAACTTGAATATTATATTCAATAAATTAAATATAAACTTGTGACTTGTAACATGTAATCCATGTACTCATGGAACTTGAATTTTATATCCAATAGATTGAATATAAACTTGAAACTTGATAATACAACAGTTAAATGAACACAATTAATTAAGCATATCATCATGATAAACATTAAAACTCCACCTGAATTGTCTTGAATAAAATTGATGGAATACTATGCAAATGCTAAGCCCGTGATCCTTGTTTCGTACAAGCTATACGTACTAAGCACGTGTATTTAATGTTATTATTATTAAAGATTTGCTAAAAGGAATTGGCATTAGTGAAAATTAAATAGAATAGCTCGGATAGGGATTTATTGAGAGTTGGAGACCATCTGCCCTTTCTCAATGCATTTCTTTAGACAATAAGATTTGTAAAGAATAGGGTAAAATACTTAATTTTTCATAAATTAAGAGATGAAGACTGAATCAGGAAATGAAAAGAAAATAAATTAACATATTAGTTTAAAATAAAAGGAGAAAATATTTTTTTTGAAAATCAACGTTCCACTCCCTTAGCATCCCGTCTAATACATCTCTTACCCACTTAGTCTTTAATTATTATTATTATTATTATTATTATTATTATTATTATTATTATTATTATTATTATTATTATTATTATTATTATTATTATTATTATTATTATTATTATTATTATTATTATTATTATTGTTGTTGTTGTTGTTATCGTTTCTCAATCGAATTGTACCCCCTTCATAAACACACACTACAACAACAACAACACCACCACACACACACACACACACATTTTACATAAATACAAAACATGCACCCACGACACCTTTTATCATCTTCCTCACAAAAACACACAAAACACACATGCACACACAGCAACACAGACGCACACACCTACACTCAGCAACACACACCTCAACGCACATATATGCACACCTACAATCGCACACACTTACTGTTTGATCCCTGCACACCAACTAAATCACATGTACTGTTAAAATTTGATACAAGAATTTGCGAATTGAATTTGTGTGTGTATATATTTATATATATTAAAAAAAAGTAGTTTTAGTCATACCGAGTTTTTAAAGGAATTCGATAATTTGTAATCAAACGAGACTGATCGAACATGACTGAGGGTTGCGGCGGTGTGGCGGATGTAGATGAGCGATGGTAGAATAGGGAAGAGAATTCTAGGAGTTTTTACGGGATATTCAGTGTATTTAATTTCTTATGATATCTCTTGTATAGTTAGGCTTGAAAGTAGTATTGAGATAGGAATCTCTTATAGATAGGGATTAATATGATTTTTCTTGAAATATTTGGTTATCAGCATGGATTTGATGCATCTTTAATTACATAGGAATCTGGATTTCTTTGAGCTCAAGACATGGGCCCTCTGCACTTTAAGTGTGTTGGGCTTGAGTCATTGAGCTCAAAGGCTTGGGCTTAATAATGTGATGACATATGCATGTAATGGACTAAAATATAATGAATGATTTTTCCTACAAAATATTGTGTCTAAAATTGATGAATAAATATGTGGGAACAAGAATGTCTTGAAAATGACTAAATAATGATTCTCAATATAACTGAGCTTCAAATATTAAACGGGTCATGATTATGGACCTAACTTTGGTTTGAAAATTAAAATGAAAGTTAATTCAATCAGTGTGTGTGGCATGAACTTAGTCCTAATGGGACTTAAGTATAAATCTATATCAAATATGACTTATTGACATTTAATTGAACTAAAAATAATTAATCAGGCTATCATAACTTGAAATTAGGCAAAAGACCAAATCTTATATACATACTTGGCCCAAATTAATTAATTAAACCCAACTAAATACCAATTAACTTAAATAATATTATAATACTAAAATACCAGGTGTTACATTCTATCCCCCTTAGAAAATTTTCGTCCTCGAAAATTGAAATCATCCTGACTACTACTTTTTTTTTTTTAATTCCCTCTTTTTATTATTCCTCTTTTGTACTCTTACGAGTACACTTTTCCTATTCCTTAACTCCGAACCCGCTAGCCCACATTAATATTATTGAACCAATTGTGTGTTCATATCACCACCCGCTCAAGCATAGACACTGCCACGGTCAGTGGCCCCATGACTATTAGTGAGTTATTACATCCTTGGAATCAACATTACGTAGTGGTGAGGTATTCGAGAGGAGATTCTTCCTATTACTATTAATTTCTAACTCGTGATCTAATAGTTCGTGAAAACTTAAAAATTATAGGCCAAAACCTAAAGTGAACTCATCTCAAGAATTTAGAACCTTAACCCTAAGTATTATAACAATACCTATCTTACTTAATTTCAAGATACTAAATAAGTATCATGCATGTGTATGGACTTGTAAATTTCCCTTGCTTGTCATGCTCATGTGTCATGTTTTCCTAATCACATGGCTTGTATGTTTTTCCAGTACATGTATCATGTTTGTAATGCGTGTAAACTTAAATAAATATGCATAATGTAAATGGTACCTTGGAACCGAGCACTGAAGCAGAGGAGGACGAAAAGCATATGACATTATACTTGTAATACTCAACATTCTTGTCAAAATTAACTTACATTTTATTTTGAACAAGTCTACATAAACATAAACCTCGCTCCAATACCACTCTGTAACGACCCGATTTTCATAAAATATTTTAAAGCATTTAAATAAGCAATAACCAATATCATAATTTTTTTAAAAGTCTATTCTTAAACCAGGTTTTTAAAACAAATTGTCCTTAAATAATTTCAACATAAATTAGCACTAATTTCCAACATCTAAACAATCTACAGAGTACATCAATTAATCCTATTTTATAGGTGTAGATCTTAATCTCTAGCAGTGAAAAATATTACAATCATAACTTATCTCTAACAAGCCAGGTTTACATCACAATTTAATATTATCTTTACCATGAAGATTATAAAATACATCATGCATAGCAGCGGAACTTACTAAACAAATATGAAATAGTATCCTGAATAAATCATATTTTTAATCTCCTCGAAGCTAACAACCTAAGAAATCAACAATTCATGTAATATTTCAATAGCCAAACTTATAAATAAATATTTATTATCATAATCCATATTACACCTTAACAAGCTTTTAATAAAATTTCATATTCAAGATAAACATATAAAACCCCTTCTAATCATGCAACTAATCAAACATACGTAATCATAATTAAATTCCCAACATAAGAATAAGAAATATTCATAAAAAAATCAAATTTAATCTTCGTACCCAAAATGACTATTATAATTGAGTTGAGACTTTATAAGAACACTAAAGAAGTAAGCAAGTCAAATTAAATATACAAATAGTAGCATATAAGTAATTGAATAATTTTATAAAAACAAAATCGCAGTATAAGTGGTCATGTTGTCATATGCTTTCGACACCACCTCGTACTCCACCCTCTCGATCCTAGCTAACCTGAAAGACTCAATAATGGGATGGGGTAAGTTTTCTTCAACTTGTGGAGGATCACAATTAAATACAAAATTAAAAGCATAAAATATAAGCAGTTATAACTTGTAACTTGACTAATATGTTCAATAAATTGAATATAAACTTGTAACTTGAATTTTATATTCAATAAATTAAATATAAACTTGTAACTTGTAATCCATGTACTCATGGAACTTGAATTTTTATATCTAAATGATTGAATATAAACTTTTTTTTTTTTTTTTTTTTTTGTTTAAACAACCAACATGGTGGGGGGATTAAGGCCGATCCCCTACCTGTATATTGACACTTAAAGTAGTTTGGACATACATATGGAAATCAAGGCACAACAATTACAAGCCTATTTAGGGAATCTAAAACTAGGAAGTCCTAATCCATCCATAAGAACAAAACCTTTAAGACTATTACAATCATTCAAATTGGAGATTTCACCATTTCCTCTTCTTTTCACCGCCAGATTAGCAAGGTGGTCCGCAGCTTTATTCCCTTCTCGGTGTATATGAGAGATTCTCACCTCCATCACCTGTGACAATCTCGAATATTCTGATAATAATGCTTGAAGGGTCCAATGACCCTTTCTGTTCTTGCTCAACATATAAAATAATGCAAGTGAATCAATTTCAAGCCACACCGAGTAGATTTCCAGTTTAAGGCACAATTTTAGTCCTTGTATTATAGCAGAAAGTTATGCTGTGATGGTGTCTGATATGCTCAAGAATTGGTAAAAACCAGCAACAAATTTTGCATTTGAATTGCGTATGATTCCCCCTGCCCTAGATGGGCCAGGGTTCCCTTTCGATGCCCCATCAGTGTTTAGTTTAAAAAATGCATCATTTCGGGGTATCCAACGGACCAAAACCGGTTTTTTTTTTCTTTTTTAATCATCACAGGAATTTTCCATTTTCCCGCCACATGCCAAAAGCCTCTCCAAAATCCAAAAGGGAACAGATTAGCATTAGAAATTAATCTTAGCTTGTCCACTACCTGCTTTTGAATTTGAGATGCTACTGACATTTGGTTTTGGAATTTTGAAAGATTCCTTGCACACCAGATTTGCCAAAAGATCAGACAAGGAAGGACAGTACAAATATGCTCGTGATTTTGTTTTTTGGCAAACCAAGCTTGAATCAGAGTTTTGATTGTAGAGTTAGGGTGGATCAGAATAGAGAAAAGTTTGGCAAAATAGCTCCAGATTTGCCACGAAATAGGACAGTGAATAAAGGGTGTGATTGGCCTCTTCAGAAGCATTATGACATAGGTGGCACCAAGAGGTAGCCAAAAATCCCTTATTTCTGAGGTTATCATCAAAGGCTAAAAAATTATTGACTAACCTCCAAAGAAAGATTGACAGGGAGTTTGTGAGAGATTTTGGCCACATCATTGACTGCCAAGCATCTAAAGGCTTGGTCAGTCTCAGGGAATTCCATGAGGACTGAAAAGAGAAGAGGCCACTGGATGATAATTTCCAAATGGGAGTGTCATCTGCATTATGATCAAAATGTAAGTGACTAAAACCATCAATCACAGCAGGAGGCAAAATACTGATTAAAGCATCTCTGTTCAAGCTACCATTACACCAATATGTATTAACAAGATCAAAATAGTTAAACACATCCACATATTGGCATAAAGGAGAAGCATCACAGCAATTATCAAACCAAAAAGAGATATTACCCCTTCCAACTCTCCAAAAAATTTTATCATCAGTAAAGGGCTGTATTTTCAAAAGCCTTTTCCAAAAGTGCGACTGATTAGGCCCAACATCCGCAGTAAATGGGTGTTTATCTTTAAGATATTTATTTTTCAAGAATGAGACCCATAAAGCATTAGAGGTTCTGAATTTCCACCAGGCATAAACAGCAAAAGCTTTGTTCACATCAAACAAATTTCTCACCCCTAACCCCCTTCTTTTTTAGGATAGCATAATTTTTCCCAAGCCATCCAATGGATTTTCTTATGTTCACCTGTTGAGCCCCATAAGAAGCTATTAAAGCATCTATGGAATCTGTCAATTACAGATTTGGTAGCCCCCACCACTCTCAAGTTGTACATAGGAATGGAGGTTAGAATGCTTTTGATAAGCTCTAACCTGCCCCCCATACTCAGAAAAAGTTTATCCCAACCTAACAGCCTACTGTTGATTTTTTCAAAAAGTTCTTGGAAAAGGGAGTTTTTAACTCTTCCTTTAAACAGGGGAACCCCCAGATATTTGAAAGGCAGATTTTCTTCTACAAAGTTTGAGATTTCTAAAATTCTGCCTTTCCTATATCTTGTGGTATGCTTTCCAAAAATGACAGTGCTTTTAGAGTAATTCACCTTTTGCCCAGTAGCTTTTTCAAACTGACTCAGAAAATTAATCAATTTTTTTAAAAGCTTTAATTTTGGTAGAAGCAAAAACCACAGTATCATCAGCAAAAGATAAAGAGGGAACAATCATACCTCTTTTGTGGTATCTCAGATCTGGAAATATGTCAAACAGCTCCAACAAACCACATGTTAGCACATTAGAGAAAATAGCAAATAAGGAGGGGGATAATGGATCCCCTTGCCTAATGCCCCTACTAGATTTAAAAAATCCAGATAATGATCCATTTATGAGGATGGAAAACCAAGAATTGTTAATAGAATTAGCAATATAGTTAACAAAGAGCTCTGGAAAGCCAAGCAATCTTAAAATTTTGAATAGGACAGACCATTCTACCCTATCATAAGCCTTTTGCAGATCTATTTTAAGTATCATTCTGCCATTTTTGCTTTTAGTGTTGAGATCATGAACCATCTCTTGGGCAAGAATGATATTATCTGCAATATCTCTAGTGGGAACAAACCCACTTTGGACAAGAGGTACTAATGTAGGAAGGAGATTTGACAACCTATTATTGACCATCTTAGTTAAGATCTTATTAATAACATTACATAGACTAATGGGCCTGAAGTCTGCCCAAATCAGAGGCTTGTTTTTCTTAGGGATGAGTGCTATAGATGTACAAGTAAAGCTTCTAGGCATGGGAATACCCAGAAAAAATTCTTTAGCAGCTTCCATTAAGTCATCTTTCACTATATCCCAACAAAATTGAAAAAATAAAGCAGAAAAACCATCAGGCCCAGCCATACTATCCTTATCCATGGAAAAAACGGCCTCATATAATTCCTTTTCAGTTGGCACCAAACAGAGATTGACAGAATCCTCAGCATTGATTAAGGGTTTGATGGTACTGAAAATAGGATTTTCCAACTCCCCTCCCTCAGATGTAAACATATTTTGAAAGAAATCACAAGCTGTTTTGCACATCAGATCAGGGTCTTTAATTGTAGTGCCATCTACTTCAATTTCATTTATCCTATTTTTAAACCTTTTTTTCTTAACTAATGCATGGAAATAGGCTGTATTTTTTTCTCCTTCCTTTAACCATTTACAGGAAGATTTTTGTCTCCAAAATGATTCCTCCATAGCCAAAGCAAGGGACATTTCTGCTTGCTTTTGCTTAAGAGTCATTAATTTGGAGTCTGAAGGGTCCAGTAAGTAGGCCTCCTCTTGTAGGATAAGAGATTGCTCTGCTTTCTGTACCCTATCAAAAATATTCCCAAACACATCTTTGTTCCAGCTTTTTAAACAATTTTTTAGTCTAAAAAGCTTTTGCTGAACTTTAATCATCCCTCTTTGGGCCACTGGAGAACTCCAAGAGTTCCTCACAGTGTCTAAGAGGGTATGATGTTTGGTCCATGCATTCAAGAATCTAAAAGAGGATTTGGTTTTAAATGAATCAGATTTGAGGCTAATAAGTAAAGGGGAATGATCTGATGGTCCTTTAATAAGATGCTTGACTTCCAGTTTATTGAACAAATCCAACAGTTTAGAAGATACTAAGGCTCTGTCCAGCCTTTCAAATACATGGTTAGCATGCCATGTAAATGGAAGGCCAGAAAACCCTGCATCTTCCAAAGCACAATCACTAATCAAACTATTAAAATCATCCATGGATTTCATTTTAACCACACCCCCTCCCTTTTTCTCATCAGCAGAACATATAGTGTTAAAATCACCACACACCAACCAGGACTCAGCAGAATGAGAAAGAGTTCTAATATCATTCCATAAATCAAGTCTCCCTTTTCTAGAGCATAAAGCATAAACAAAAGAACAATACAAACTACAATCCAGCACAGGGTTAACCACCTCAACATCAATCATTTGGTCAGATGTAAATTTTACAAAAACAGAAATAGGATCATTCCATAAAACCCAAATTTTCCCATTAACATTGGGCTCCACATGGTGGAATCCCAGTGAATGGGCAAGAAAAGGATCAACAACTACAGATTTGGTTTCCAGAATGGCAAGAATATCAGGCTTCTTCTTTTTAATTAAGCTTTTTAAGTAATTTCTAGTTTTCACATTCCCTAATCCCCTAACATTCCAGCAAAGGACATTCATTGAGATGAGGTAGATATACCTTTTGTAAAGATTGTTCCTCTCCTTGTCTGCATTACAAGGGGAACAGAACCTTTTTTCTTCTTCTTTTTACTCTTTTTCTTCCCATGCCTCTTCCTTGTTTCTACTGTCATATCATCTCCCCAAGAAGCTGCACCTTTGTCTTCCTCCTCCTCTTCATCCAAGAGCTCATGCAGAGGGGACATATGAGAGATGGAGTTAGTTTCAATGTCATTATGCAACATACCATCTTCAAATATGGCAGAATCATCTTCCACATTAACATTCAGCTTAGAAAATGAGTTTTCATGAATCTGAAAGTCATCCATCTGATCATAGCTGACATTTTTGATCTTAGACCCCTCAGCCCTATCTCTATAGCTTTTAGATTTATTGTAATCAGATATAATGTTTTCAGTGTTCATAGGGGTGGTGGCAACACCTTTCCCTTTGTCAGCTCTCCTATTCTGAATTTCATCAGGATTAGGGTCATCCTCAACCACCCCTTTTCCCCCAATTTCCCCTTCTTCAAGAATCTATTCATTATTATTAGGCACATCATTGGGGTCTTTGTTTTTATTACTAATTTCCTTAGGCACCCAATGCTTTTCAGGATTTTTAACCACTTTGGGCACATTAGATTTTTCAGCTAACTTTTTCTTATAATCATCACTAAAGCATTCACTAGCAACATGTCCCAAATGTTTACAAGTATGACAGTAGTTAGGAATTCTTTCATATGTCACTTTCTGTGTTATCAAACTTTCCCCACACCCTATGAAAATTTCCTCTGCTCAAGGTTTGGTCAGATCCAGCTCTATACAAACCCTAGCCACACTAGGTCGGGTTCTGTCAGCCGTAGCCTCATCTATACGAAGAGGCTGGCCAATCAGTGAAGAAATTCGAAACAGAGCTTTTTTATCAAACAAATGGATGGGTAATTCCGGGAAAGAAACCCATACCGGAACAATAGATGACTCAGTTTTAGTATCAAAATCCTTAGTCCATTTAAAAACCCTCATCGGGTAACCCCCAACATGAATGATCTGTTTCGCCCAGAATCTTTGAAAATCATCCTCATTGTTAAATTTTATCATAATATGTTTAATATTAATAGATCCAATAAACACAGGTCCGATAAATCCAAAACCAGACACGTTAGATTGAATGTTTTTAAACGGTGGACTTCCATGAGAAAACTTACCGATCAGCACAAACCTGCACTGCATGGCTAAAATATCTGTCTCAGAATCAGAAAATTGCACAATCGGAGTGCCACGATATATTCCAGTAGATCCAAAGCCCTCTGCGCTTGAAACAAACAGCTTCTTTGTGGATCTGCCTTCCAGCCTTTCTGCTGCTGATTTCCCCTGAGCAACACTCAGGAAGGAAACCGATTTAGGTAGATCTGGAGGTTTGTTTGCCTGAATGGTCAAATTTGATGGGTCTTTAGAAGGAAGTGAGGGGAAATCTCCTCCCTCGATGGCCGACGCGAGATGAGAGCTCGACGCCGCCATCGGAGAAGGTTATCAGAAAGTGGTTGCAGAAACACGGCGGCTAGGGTTTCGAATGTTTAGAGAGAGAAAGTTAGAGAGAAGGCAGAGCGTTTCATCTCATCTAGTTCAATTTCCACTGTTTTTTTTTCATTGAATATAAACTTGAAACTTGATAATTCAACCTTTATATCAACACAATTAATTAAGCATATCATCATGATAAATAGTAAATCCCACCTGAATTGTCTTGAATACAACTGATGGAATACTATGCAAATGCTAAGCCTGTGATTCTTGCTCCGTACAACCTACACGTACGAAACACGTGCATTTAATGTTATTATTATTAAAGATCATTAAAATGAATTAGCATTTGTGAAAATTAAATAGAATAGCTCGGATAGGGTTTTATTGAGATTTGGAGATCGAATTGAAATAAATAAAGAAGATTTGTAATGAATAGGTGAAATACTTAATTTATCGGAAATTAAGAGATTAAGACTGAATCATGAAATGAAAAGAAAATAAATTAGCATATTAGTTTAGAATCAAAGGAGACAATAAGTTTTGAAAGTTTAACCTTCCACTACCAAAGCATCCCGTCTAATACATCTCTTACCCACTTAGTCTTTAATTATTATTATTATTGTTAAATTTTCTCAATTGAATTGTACCGCAATCACAAAATACACAGCAACACACACACACGCACATTATATATAAATACAAAACACGTACACACGACACCGTTTATCAATTTCCTCACAAAAAACACACATGAACACACAGCAGTACAGACACGCACACCTACACACAACAGCACACACCTCAACGCACATGCACGCATACCTATAGTCGTACACACTTACTGTTTGATCCCCGCTGGTACATGTGATCGTGCACGCACTTTAGGTTGATTGAAGT
This sequence comes from Ajuga chamaepitys, assembly GCA_958295605.1. NCBI lineage: Eukaryota > Viridiplantae > Streptophyta > Magnoliopsida > Lamiales > Lamiaceae > Ajuga > Ajuga chamaepitys. The sequence goes on from OY282497.1 coordinate 10,977,433, forward strand.
GCCATTTTAGTAATAATTGTGTGCATATTCACGTGCATTTTGAGCATTTATTTCTTATTGAGCAAATTAATGCGTTCAGTTCGTTTCTATGTGAAAACAGGTACAATTTGACCAAAAAAGAGCACTAGAGATCGCAAAGTTGACGGATCGAACGAAGTAAACAGAGGACAAGGGCTGAAGGAGCACCTCGGCCGAGATAAACCCAGATCTTAGCCGAGGCATTCATCCTGGGCATTTGTAAAGAAAAGCAGATTTCAAGGCCTCGGCCGAGACATGTATTCACCTCGGCCGAGGAAACCTTCCAGGGAAAATGGGGAGAAAATCAGAGCTCAAGGCCTCGGTCGAGATATGTATTCATCTGGCTGAGGTGACCTTCCAGGGGAAAATGAAGGCTTCCAAGTTTTCAAGGCCTCAGCCGAGGTAAGTGCACACCTCGGCCGAGGTGATCCCTGAACCCTAAACCCAGAAAAAAAATCCCTTTTTACCGCCTCGGACGAAATGGATACATGCCTCGGCCAAGGCCAGCCTTAAGATGAAACTCTCTCAGCTTCACCTCAGCCGAGGTCAACCTGCGTCTCGGCGCCGAGGTCCGACCCTCTGTTTTAAACTGCAAATGCATTTTAGCTTTAAATCCAACTAGCAACTTATCCCCTATATATATATCCTCCCATTCGAATTTTGACCTATGTTTGGACGTCTCATCATCTGGTAAGAGGATTCAAGATCATCTTCTCCAATCAACATTTTTGGGTTCTTTTATCTTGATACTATGTTTCTTTGCATTTTAATCCATTTTCTGCTTGTAATAGTTAATATGGGTGAGTAACACCATAATTTCTACCCTTGATCGATTGTGTAACTTCGAGTCGACGTTGTTTATGTAATTATTACGGTTGATGTTACCTTTTAAATATGTATTCAAGTGTTTTATATTATTTGATGTTATTGACTTATATTTATGAGTTGAATTTAGGATTGATAACCCTTTAGGAAGCTTATAAATGTATTGCTAGAAACCGGGCTCACTATCCGTAATTGTAGGGTCTTCGATTCATGTGTAGGGAACAATAATTAAATCATTGGTGATAGTATAAAGTTTGATCTCTAAAATCGAGTTTGTGAGTTTTATGTCTTATCTATCTCGTTGTCTTGGTGCTTTTATCGTTTGGTTATCAAGCCGGAGATGTTCGAAGGTTGGGTTAAATCAAATAGGGTTGGTCGAGGAGCTTATTTTGGCTAGCTACGATTAAGAGATAACAAGGCTATTAGAGCTTGTTAATGGTCTTGAGATAGGGACTTGAATTGCAATTGATTGGGCATCAACAATAGTCGTGTAAATCAACTAGACCAAAGGGAAACGAGATCAAGGGTGGATCCTTTTATATATTTGAAAAACCGAAAAAATCAATCTATTTGTCTTTAGATCACTTGCTCCTTGAATTTTAATAGTAATTGCTTTTTAGTTATTTATTGGTTTTGGTAATTTTTAGTAATCATTTAGTTGGCAATCACAAATCCCTCCCCCCCCTTCCCCCAACCTTGATTGCTTTTGCTTGTTAGTTTCTAATATTATTTCAAAATTCCTAGTTGCTTGAGTACTCGAAACAATAATATTCCTCCGTTCCCTGTGGATTCGACCCGACTTGCCACTCTACTTTGTAGAGTCGAGAGTTCGGATATAATTAATTTGGTGGTGAACGACGACTCCTACCACCCACATGCCAACTAAATTACATGTACTGTTACAAATTGATACAAGAAATTGCGAATTGAATTTGTGTGTGTGTGTATATATATATGTATACGTATATATAAAAAGTAGTTTATTCATATGATTTTTCAAAGGGATTCGATAATTTGGAATTGAGCGAGACTGATCGAACAAGACTGAGGGTTGCGGCGGTGTGACGGATGTAGATGAGCGATGGTAGAATAGGGAAGGAAATTCTAGGAGTTTTTACGGGATATTCAGTGTATTTAATTTCTGATGATATCTCTTGTATATATAGTTAGGGTTGACAGTGGTATTGAGATAGGATTTGAATCTCTTATAGATAGGGATTAATTTGAAATCTTTAGTTATCAGTATTGATTTGATGCATCTTTAATTATGCAGGAATTTGGACTTCTTTTAGCTCAAGACATGGGTCCTCTGCACTTTAAGTGTGTTGGGCTTGAGTCATTGAGCTCTAAGGCTTGGACTTAATAATATGATAACATATGCATGTAATGGACTAAAATATAATGAATGATTTTTCCTACAAAATATTATGTCTAAAATTGATAAATAAATATGTGGGAACGAGAATGACTTGAAAATAACTAAATAATGAATCTCAATATAGCTGAGCTTGAAAATATTAAACGGGTCATGATCATGGACCTACTTTGACTTGAAAATTAAAATGAAAATTAATTTAATCATGGTGCGTGGCATGAACTTAATCCTAATGGGACTTAAGTATAAATCTATATCAAATATGACTTATTTACATTTAATTGAACTAAAAATAATTAAGCAGGCTATCGTAACTTGAAATTAGGCAAAAGACCAAATCTTGAATTTATATACATACTTGGCCCAAATTAACTAATTAAACCTAACTAAATACCAATGAACTTAAATTATATTATAATACTAAAACATCGGGTGTTACATAATCTATCTCCCTTAGAAAATTTTTGTCCTCGACAATTGAAACATCCTAACTACTACTTTTTCATCATTTTCTTGCCACGACCTCAACCACACCTCCACTAAATGTGGTTCCAACACCTTTATCTGTGGTGTTATGCTCTCCCCCCCCCCCCCCCCCCCAAATCCCCCATTGGGATTTTTTACCTTACAGACATATTTGTAGCTGGTATGTATGATCCTATCACTTTAGAAAAATATTAACAAACCCATTACTGATCGATCTTCTATACTTTGAAGATTGATAATTTATTTTACTTCATTTTACTTTAAGTAGTGTGGGATGCTAATGAGACATATTAGAAAACACTTTCTTTCGTTCCTCTAAAAAATCATTTTTTACATCCCATAACGACAAGACAGTCTCATTAAAGTACCAATCCGCAAATCTAGCTGTAAACAGATCTTACCTGTCAAAGGTTTTAAACAGTGGGTAATAGATGGAAATTCATATCCAACATAAATACTTAATCGTCTCTAAAGATCCATTTTGGTCTGTAGGCACATACATTGTGTAACCAAATATGCATAAATGTAAAAATAACACGCTAAATTTAGTTACTAACTGGTACGCATAAATTGTTGATTAGTAGCGTGCCTGAAATAAATAAGTAAAGTTGCAAAAATATTACATAACCCCATGTCTAATAGACATTTTGTGAGTATTTACAATGTCTTAGCCTCCATTTATATCCTTGTGATGGTGACTTATATGAGACCATTTCTGAGAATGTATATAGGTTAAAGGTTGATCTACATCGATCCTGGTAGATATGCTATAATCATCAAATGCTTTTGATGTAAACTTTCTAGCGTTATCAAGTCTTATAGACTTTATGGAGTGAGGGTGAGCCTTTATATACATAATATTTTTAGGATTTTTTTTTTTCAAATGCAATTGTGGACAATAACATGACATCCAATTAGTGTGTTAAATCATTTATCAAAACCATAAATACTTCAATCCCCGCGTTCTGGTTTGATAGGTACACTATATTATATTGTGTCATTTGTGAGAATGGAATGATTGCTTATATATTTGGCATAGGAAGGTCTTGATCCTACTTTTTGCTAAACTAAAATTCTCCCATCGTGTGATGCACGAATTGTTAATGTATCACAGATATACAATATAAATGATACATTTATACAATTATATCGTAATATAATAAAATATGTAAATTTATATTTTTATATATATAATAAAAGGAAAGAGTTTAAAAAGGTTAAAAATACACAAGTATGAATAAGTTATGAGATAGTCATATTTACTGTTTAGGATGTGAATATTTTTGTTATCTTTGCATAAAGGTTGTTCTTATCTTATTTTATGTATCACAATTTATTGAACATTACTCAAACTAAATTTTGAGAATAACTTCACATTTTTATTTTGTATAAAATATTTTAAATATCAATATATATATATATATATATATATATCTTTAACCAAATAAAAATTTGGTATACCTAACATTAATAATTTGGTATACCTATTTCTATTTTTCAAGTTACTATACATATTTAAAACAAATATTAGCATTATTTTGTCAAACTAAATCGTTTCACAATTTACTTTGGTTAATACACCGAATTCTGTTTCATTTCTTATTAATGTAAACCCAACAAATTTATGCCATGTAAAACAAAATACTTTTTATAGCCCAAAATTATTTTATAAATAAACGAAAAAGTAAAAGCAAACTAAATAATATCATCTAAATATAAAAGAAACTTGTACTTCTTCTAGAAAAAATAATTTTCACAAATAACCTCAAATTTAAGCTAATATGTTGATATCAATATTTGGAATACAAAATTTTCGACTAATGTTTTTATTTTTAGAAAATATTCTCCGAGCATATATCGGCGAAATTTATGGTAAGATTCTGCTAATAAAAAATTTCGGCTAAACAGTTGAATATATCAATATTTGGAATACAAAATCTTTTTCTAATTAGAATACGAGTATTTTATGGTAAGATTATGCAAACCACAAATTTCAGTGGATTTACCATAAAATTTGTGATTACATTCTTACCATAAAATTGTTATTTTTACATTAAGTAAGTGGGTTTGGGCGGAAAAATACTTAAGTTACTATTTATAGAGGATTCCATTTTATTATATAATACGATAATAGGCTTTGCATAATAAGTGGCGTGGCTTCAAGATAACTAATTAGGCAGAGTAAGATATCAGTCATGTTTCTAATGCTTTAGAAAGCATTGACTGTGTTATAATATAATTAGGACTGACACTATACATCGTATCAGATTTCATTTCATTTTGTGTTTCACTTCTTGAATACGGATGATCATGTAATGAATTGGATACCTAAAGCTATTGTAACAAAGCTTATATTAGTCAGTGTCCCAAAGTCCATTGTTGGTGACAAATATTAGTCTATCTCCCAAGTTAATTTTGGTAACAATATATGAGTTTATGTCCTAAAGTCCATTGTTGGTACAACATACGAGTCTGCATCCCAAAGTTCATTATTGGTGCCAATATTTGATTCAACAATTAGAATAATAGTGGGTAAATACAGTAAATTGACTTATTGATTTCTTCAAAATGTTTCCTTTTAGATTTATTAGGAGTATCATAATATATTTGATTTCATTCTCATGGTTAGTTTTCAAATAATAATTGTTGACACGAATATCCCAAAATTGAAATGTTTAGGTAGATCTTGGTGCATAAAGAGTTTTTTCTACTTTAATCATTATGTCATTAGACATCTAAAACTTGGGTGTTCCTTGTCATTTAGTACTTGTCATGCAGTAACAATAATCATTATAGTCATAAATGAATTCATTAATGAACAACTTTTTAGATGAAAACTAGAAGCTCACAACTTTCTCGAAACATCAAGAAATGTAATTTCATTAACTAAGCAAGTTGTCGTTTAAGATTGTAATCATGATGTAGACATAATGATTTCCCTCTTTTGTAGTGAGTCTTATTATTTGGACTTCCCATATCTCTTGTATTAAACTACTCTTGCAGTTTTTTATACACAGAGTGTAGTCTCGTCACACTTATACCAAAGTTCATTACTAACTCTTTCCTTTTTGTTAGGACGGTTGAGGTGATTTTTGCACCTTGGTGTCATAATAAGCACGTCCAACGCCATCATGTCCAGTTGGTGGGTAGAACATTAGGAGGGCCTCTATGGCCCCTTATGGTTCTTGCCCCGTGATGTTTTATCTTGACATCGGTAGGGATTGACACATCTCCTTCCCTTTGCTTTGGAACTCTTTCCATTATTAATTTTACCAAATTAGGCTCGAAAATTTCATTCCCACCATGTTTGGTCTTGTTTTTAGAAGAAGTTATTCACAACATTCATGTCTCTTAGTTAATTGCAGCATGTTGATCAGTTTATTAGGTATTGCACTTCTTATACTCTCATACTCTAGCTTATCCTAGTCCATTAGCATAAGTGCATAAGTACGAAAATTGAGATATTTTACGTATCATACCATCTTCTATGATTTTTCTTTCCACAAGTGTAAGACATAATTTTAAGTGTAAAATATCCTTATTGAAGTTATCAACATTTCATAGTCAAATAGGTAGATTTAGTTCCACTAAGTAATTAATTGTGGAAGTAGAGATTCATCATATATGTTTCCAGTATTTTTTTATTGAATCCCACAATTTATTTGTGTATCCTTTAACTAAACAAAACTCTCAGCGTAAGCTAAGATTAAACGTGTCACCTCTAATACATTAGGGTGTTGATTTAGACTTTGTTAGACAATACTTTGTCACCAAGATTAGTGGATAGTATGATTAAAGGTATGTAGTCTTTTAGTGAAAGCAGTTTCCACTTAAAAAAATCAATTGTGGTGTGGTGCTCAATTTCATTTGAGCCAGATATTTTAGATTTGGGTAGCGTTAGTTTAATCTTTTTCTAATGATTAGCAATACTATGTGAAAATTCTTTATCACGGGATTGATTTGTACTGATTTGATATCGTTATGCTTTACAAAACAAATGGAAAAGCAAAGATCAGGTTCCACTATAATCATGCAAATGAGTTTATTTACAATTTCTAATTACAAAATCCTCTAAGAGTATAAATGTACAATTCATATCATAACTTTGAAGAAGCAACTTGTATCAACAAAACTGGGCTACGCATGTCGGTCTACCCTGCAATTTAAGATTGAGAAGTCATGATTATTTCACAACCACCCTACTCTGTGACCTATACTACAAATTCAAAAAGATTTTATCTTTTTCAATGAAATCTTGATCTTCAATTTTATTTTTGTAAGGATTTGTGCTGATGACATGTTATAGAGAAAGCATAAAATTAAACAAAAAAATAAGAGAAGATAGGTGCATAACAATTAGGGTTCTTTTATTCATCATATCCGCTTTATATAGGGTGTCAAATACAAGGGTTTCCATAATTACTATATGTTTAGTGAATACCTAAATTACCCCTGGCCGGTTGCTTTTGACAAATGCACATTAATTGTATTTTTCCTTCAACATATATTCATTTGGAATCTGATTTATATGCACTATCAATTTGAGGCTCAGAATATTTAAGAGCTAAGGAGAACGAACAAAAGACAAAATGAGAGTAGAAATATATCGGAGAAAAAGTCAGTGTTGTGACACCATTGTAGAGGAGAGGGCAAGAAGGCAGTGAACACACAACCATAACCAAGGTACTGTCATCAATGCACAAGAAGCAAAAGTCAATCTCACCAAATTAATATTTTTTTATCTGTAATTTTTTGGGAAAATTGGTAAAAATGTCCCATAAGTTTGCTCTAATTAAGAAAATATCCTTTAAGTTTGGCACTTTTTAAAAATGCCTTCTAACTTATAAAAAATTGATAAAAATGTCCCGTGACCGGCTACTGCAGGTTACCCATCAGGTCATCCACGAGCTAGCTGTTTTTTGCTTATGTGTCACTTAATTTTTTTTTTTTTTTTTTTGCATTTTTCCTGCTTAGTCGCTTATTAGGATGGTAAAAAATTAAAAATAAAATAATATATATATATAAAAATTTATATAATATTTAAAAATTCATAGTTTTAAATCCTAATCTGAAAAATTGTTTTAATAAATCTTCAATATATTATTTTGAATTAATATAGATTGTAAAATATATAAAATATTCCAAATAAATTATAGAATGATTTAAAAACAAAAATATATATGGATATATGATTTCTAAAATCTTTAATGTTAACTTAAATGTTTTTATTTTATCTATAAAATCAGTAAAATTATTTTAGCAAATATTAAAGTAACTTGAAAATTTTTAAAATTAATTTATAAATGTAAAATTAATTTTAAGAAGTGTCTTAAATCTTAAATCTTAAATTATTTTATATATCTAAAAGTAAATTATTGAATGATTTATAAAATCAATAAAATTATATATCTAAATTTTATTTATATTAAATAATTTAAGATTTAAGACTCTTCCAAAATTTAATTTTAATTTTATAAATTAATTTTAAAAAATTTCAAGTTACTTTAAGATTTACTAAAATAATTTTACTGATTTTATAGATAAAATTAAAAAAAATTAATTTAATATTAAAGATTTTAGTAATCATATATCTATATATATTTTTGTTTTTAAATCATTCTATAATTTATTTTGAATATTTTATATATTTTAAAATCTAGATTAATTCAAAATAATATATTAAAAATAAATTAAAATAATTTCTCAAATTAGGATTTAAAACTATGGATGACCTGATGGGTAACCTGTAGTAGCCGGTCACGGGGCATTTTTATCAATTTTTTGTAAGTTAGAAGGTATTTTTAAAAAGTGCCAAACTTAAAGGATATTTTCTTAATTAGGGCAAACTTACGGGACATTTTTACCAATTTTCCCTATTTTTTTTGTTATGATTTATTTATTTACATTGGATGTCGTTGAATTTGTCTCGAAAAGTGCTCCAAATCAATATGATTTAAACACCTTTCTCAAACCGCAAGTGTGTGACTTGTGATAGTGGTAGTATACAAGAGTATCGAACCACAAAGAGGATACTCTCGACAAGCACACCTAAGGTCTATCGCTTAATTACGTTAGGCAACTTGGAAATTTAGAGATTTGTTAATTCTAAATAACATAGATAAATCTATTAGATAATTACGTTACTCTCAACTAGAAATGGGTTTCTAAGGTATGATTTCACCCTAAATCTAGGATTTAAATCAAGTGATTACCAATTAATCTAAGGGTTGTGATGCAAGGTCATGTTCCAAATTAGAAATCCAAGTGGGCAAACAAGAGAGATTCACCAAATTAATCAATTACACATTAATTCACCAAGTGAATATTGCCTAAGGAGTGTAGGACATCTATCGAGATCGATATATGCACTTCAGGTTCTCTCGTCTTCCCCTATGGTCCCTCGAGGAGAACTGATATACCCTAGGTTAGCTACACCTAAGATATAAGTCATACAAAGCCACAATATCAATTCCAATCACAAATTCATCCATAAATCAACCAAATAACCAACAAGAAATCAAACCCTAGGGTTATACTACTCCCAACCCTAGAAACCACAAGCCAATTACTTGCAATCCATAAACACCATCAAAATACCATAATAAATACAATAAAAAATTATTAAATAGAGAGGAGACGAGGGAGGATGATAAATGCAAGAGAAGTAAATGAGACAAGATGAAGAAAGCATAATCTTGAATTTAATACAACAAAGATAATCTTCAATTCTAGCTTGCAATTGACTCCTCTCGATAATCCTCACAAAAGCCCTAAAATTCTTCAAAAAACTCAAGAACTCTAATTGGGTTCTTCAAGAACAATGAAGAACCCTAGTTTTCTTTTAGAGAGAAAAGTGGGCGAGATATTAGAGAGAGAGAGTAAATAGAATGTGAAAATTTTGCAAATAAATTATGTTGTTCCACAATTGAGTTGGGGGAGGGGGTGTTAATATGGGGAACACTCTCCCCACACACCCCTCCAAAATCATCAGGAAATGCATTAAAATTAAGTAACATCCTAAATAAATTTTTAGTTATTTTACCAGAGTTTTTTTTTTTTTTTTTCAAAGCCTCTAAATAATAAGAATAATAATAACTTTCAACATAAAACACTATCAATAAAGTAAGTCAGGTAAACCCCTATATTTTCCACTAATATGCTAAACAATTAATAAATTTTCTACTAACAAAATAGCAAGAGCAACTATTTTTCAACTTTAAAACCGAACAACTAGAGTTCTAAACACAATGAATTAAAGTAAGACTAATATCCAGAACCCATCAAATAAAACCAACTAGTTTTATCAAGGAAATATAAGAATTTCAAATACTCGTAAGAATTCAACCAAATCAAAGTCATCACCACTAATAATTGAATATTTAGAATAAAATAACATTTTACTAGCCCCTTTTTCCATCCACTCCTGTCGCCGACTCCTTAACCTAAAATTTGATTTCAGAATTGGGGTGAGTTACATCCAGCTCGTGGGGTTTAGTTTGCTAAAATTAAACATATGCAAGTAATTCAATATAATTAAATCACCATATTGTCACCATATCAGATATCATCATATCATTACATCAAATATCGCCATAACATCATATCACATTAGTAAGATCAATTAAATTTGAATCTCATTTCATCATATCACCATAGCATCATATCATCATAACATGCAAATATTTAATTAAAGTAAACCTCACCTTAGTAGTTGAATGAGTGAATGTCGTGCGATAACGGCTTAGTAACAGTATTCTTGACCAGACAGACCTAATTAATGCATATTATACCTTAATTAATATAAGATAAGAGATCCTAATTAGGAACACCGAAATTAAATAAAATGTTGGCAGGAAAGGGTATAAGCTTGTATATTTGTAAGTCTCAAAGTTTGATAAATGGTGTAAAAGTTCTGCTAAAAGAGAATTGGGAAAAGGAGAAATAAATCCCTTTTTCTACATTTACTACCCTATATGTGGTCCCCCATAATACACACACAATATCATAATCCATACATTCTATATACACACGCAGCACACCATTACTCAACACTCTGCATGCACCCGTAACCACACATACATACTCCAAACACACACACTACACTATATTATATTATCTGTATAACACATACCCCACAAAATGTATAACACACACTCTCCACAAATATATATATATATATATATATATATATATATATATACTACACATATACTAATATATATATATATATAGCTCACACACCTCACATTCATTTATATGTATATGTGATATACTTGCACACCCTTCCACATATAATAATATATATACAAACACACACAATTAACTCACACATATATTTTCTACACACACTGCACTATCTATATCTATATCTATATCTATATCTATATATATATATATATATATATATATATATATATATTACATACACTCACGCACTACATATAATATATATAAACACACACTACTACAATCAATCATACCCATCCTATCCGAGTATATATACAATACACCATGTACACGTAGGCATATAAATATTCAGTCCCTTCTTCCCCATAACCCAAACAATTAAATTCAAGTTTCCTATTGATTTATTAAATCAAAACAAAGAAGAAGAAGAATTTGATTAAATCAAAACGAAGGAGAAGAATTTAATGATTTACCTCCGAAAGCAAACAATCGACTGATGGAGGTGAAATTGGGGTAGCGGCTATTTGTGAAAGGGAAGGATTTTCACTTTTTTTTTTTTCGGCGTGAGAAGTATTATGACAATGGTATTCTACTGTGTAGTATTTATACTAGCTTATTTTCCTACTAGGTATTAATCAGAAGCCCCAAATGAAAAGTGCTTTTCCTATTAGATATCAGCTAGGTAAGTATCTAATAGATATATATTAATCTGGTCAAGATACGAAATAACTGATAGCCTTTTATGGATAAACATGAATTATGTTTTGGGCTCAATCTGGGCCCAAATAACTTGATTTGACCCACATAAAATATTTATGATGCATGTTGAGCCTAATAAATAATAGAAATATTAATAATATTAATAATAACCCGTAAAATAATAATTCGGAGTGTTACATCCTACCCCCGTTAGAAAATTTTCGTCCTCGAAAATATAAGGCGTACCGTGTGTAAAGAATTCTGGAAACGGTACGTAGGTCATCTTCACGCTCCCAAGTAGCCTCTTCGAGCCCATGACGACTCCATTGCACCTTTACAAGTTCGATGTCCTTGTTCCTCAGTCGATGTATCTTCCTATCCAAAATCGCTTCGGGCCCTTCGTCGTACAATATATCTTTACTCACTTCCAAATTTGAGTAGTTGATGACGTGACTAGGATCGTGGATGTACTTCCTCAACATGGACATGTAAAACACGTTGTGTATTGAAAAAAATTCCGACGGCAAAGCTAGTCGGTAAGCTAAATCCCCGACTCGAGTGAGAATCTCGAACGGTCCGACATACTTTGGTCTCAACTTACCTCTTTTTCCAAAACGAAAAACACCCCTCATAGGTGATACCTTTAGAAAAGCGTTCTCTCCAACCTCGAACTCCAAGCTCTTCCTACACTTGTTGGCGTAAGACTTTTGATGATCTTGGGCCGCCTTCATCCTTTCTCGAATTTTCTCCACCACTTCGACAACCTCTTTCACCATGTCGGGCCCTACCAGCTTCTTTTCTCCAACTTCATCCCAATACAAAGGCGATCGGCACTTTCTCCCATACAATGCCTCATAAGTCGCCATGCTGATGGTAGATTGAAAATTGTTGTTGTTGGCGAATTCGACCAAAGGCAATAAATGTTCCCAATTATTGCCCAAATTGAGAACACAGGCTCTCAACATATCTTCTAGAATTTGTATTGTCCTCTCTTATTGTCGATCTGTTTGAGGGTGATAAGCCGTGCTAAAGCTCAATGTGATTCCCGTTGCACTCTGTAAACTCTCTCAAAACTTCGAAGTGAAACGTGGATCACGATCGGAGATGATGGACACTGGGACTCCATGCAACTTTACGATTCATGAACGTAAATCTGGGCATACTAGTCAACTCGCAGACTCATCTTGACTGGAACAAAGTGGGAGGACTTCTTGAGACGGACCACCACCACCCATACTACATGATTTCCTCTCTCAGAACGCGGAAGTCCTATAACAAAATCCATAGCTATATTCTCCCACTTCCACTCAGGGATATGAAGAGACTTTAACAATCCATAGGATCGTAGATGTTCGGCTTTCACTTGTTGACACGTCAAACAACTCTTTACAAATTCGGCCATATCGTTCTTCAGGTCTTCCCAAGAATACATTCTCCGCAGGTCTTAATATATCTTGGTGCTGCCGGGATGAGAAGTGTATGGCGTACAATGAGCTTCCACTAGTATCTCCTTCCTCAAAACTGAATCATTTGGAACACAAATTCTTCCTTCGAACATCAGCACTCCATCTTCATACAAGGAAAACTTCACATCACCCATGGACATGATGTGCTCCCTCACCTTATCTTATCCCGCATTTGTGCCTCTTTAATGCTCTCCTTCAAAGTTGGCTTCACAACCAAAGTTGCACAGATCGTTTCTACCGACTTCGGCGGCGCCACTACCTCGAGTTCAACTTAGAGAACTCTTTGATCAACCGGTCTTCGTTCGTCAAGATACAAGACATCTCCCCTCTAGCCTTCCGGTTTAGTGCATCTGCCACCACGTTCGTTTTTCTGGGGTGATAGTGTATCGTACAATTGTAATCACCAACTCCAACCACCGTCGCTGCCTCATATTCAGCTCCTTCTGTGTGAAGAGGTACTTCAGACTCTTATGATCTGTGTATATCTCACATTTACCACCGTAGAGATAGCGTCTCAAAATCTTCAGAGCATGCACTACCGCAGCTAACTCGAGATCGTGCGTGGGGTAGTTCACCTCATGCTGCCTCAATTGCCTTGATGTGTAGGTTACCACCTTGCCATGTTGCATCAGAACACATTATAACCCTTGCTTCGACGCATCGCTATAAATCACGATTTCCTTCATAGGATCCAAAATTGTCCAAACTGGCGCTGCAGCTAACCTCCGCTTCAACTCTTGGAAGCTGTTCTCACAAGTCTCATCCCACACAAACCTTTCCTCCTTCCGTGTTAACCTCGTCATAGGTGTGACTATTTTCCAAAATCCTTCAATAAATCTCCGATAATAACCGGCAAGACCCAAGAAACTCCGAACTTCATTTACACTTGAAGGAGCTTCCCAATCATTCACTGCCTCCACCTTTGCTAGATCAACCTCTATTCCTCGGGTAGTTACAACATGTCCAAGAAATACAACTCTGTCAATCCAAAACTCGCATTTGCTAAACTTCGCATACAGCTTCTCCTTGCGAAGTGTCTCCAACACCATCCTCAAATATTGTTCATGTTGATCCTCATCCCTTGAATACACTAGTATATCATCAATGAAAACGATGAAAAACTAATCCAAGAAAGGATGAAACACAAGATTCATCAAATCCATGAAAATTGTTGACGCATTACTCAGTCTGAACGACATAACTACAAACTCGTAGTGACCATACCGGGTTCTGAATGCAGTCTTAGGGATATCACTATCCCTAATCTTCAATTGGTGATATCCTGATCTTAAATCGATCTTAAAGAAAACTCCGGCACCCCAAGGTGAAACGCTTGGTCGGATGAAGCCCGTGTCGAGTAATTCTTGCACTTGCACCTTAAGTTCTTGCAACTCCTTTGGTGCCATTCGATATGGAGCCTTTGATACCGAGGCTGCACCAGGTACCAATTCTATGGTGAACTCCACCTGTCTATCGGGAGCAATTCCACAAAGATTCTCTGGAAACACATCAGGGAATTCTTTGACCACTATTACCTCCGCAATCGTCAACTCAGTGAATGATTTTGCCATCACATTCACCAAAAATCCTTGAGATCCCTTCTTTCAAAGCACTTTCACAACCTTTATTGCTGAACATGTGGAAGCGATTTCGTCTTAACTCCATGGAAAACCACCTCTTCGTCCTTCGATGATCGCAACGTTATCTCCCTTTTGGAACACTTGATCTCTGGATTCTTCTCAGCTTCCTGTTGCGTAATTCCAAACATTCTAGCTTTGCTCCCAGGGCTAGGATCGGGAGCCCTTCTATCCGGTCTAGCTAGCTTCCTAGGGTAGTGTGAAACTGGGTGCCCTATCTCAAAACAACGAAAGCACTTGTTCTGATCCAGAAGACACTCTCCCCTGTGCCCCTTCCCACACTTAGGGCACATTACGTGTTATTTGCTAGTGCGGGTCTAGATGGCTCACTATTCCTCCCCCTCTTGTTCTAAGTATCAATTCTGTTATCCTGCCACCTCCTCTTATTGGAGCTTTCAACCGTCTTCAGCCTTGCTCTCTCCATGTCCATACTGGCAGATACATCCTCTGCCCTTACAACTGCCTCGGCGTAGGTCATAGCTCCGAGTCCCGCCAGGTTATGGCGAATCTCGGCCTGCAGACCATAGCGGAACCGCTGGGCTTTCTTCCGTCGTGTGTCGACCAAGTGAGGCGCGAAACGACACATGTGGTTGAACATGCGCTTATAGTCAGTTACCGTCATCCCACCTTGAGTGAAACTCAGGAACTCAGCTTCCATCTTTTCCCAGTATACCCGAGGATAGTATTTCTCCTTGACAACCTCAGTAAATTGTTCCCAAGTTAGTCTTGCACGTTCTTCCACTGGTCATAGTCTCCAATAATCATTCGACCAAGTCCGCGCATATCCCTTCAGAAGAAAGGCAGCGTACAACACCTTCTAGTTATCCGTGCAGGCCCATGTAATAAAAAATACTTTGTAAAGTAAGGAGCCACTCCTCGATAGCTGCAGGGCCTTCAGTTCTAAAGAATTTCAGTGGAGTAAACTTGTTGAATTGAGCAATAAACTGTGCTTGCATTGGCTCCTGAGGTGGAGCATTATGACGTGCCCCTTGCAGTAGGGCAGCCAAACCCACCATCATTTGTTGGGGATCAAGGGCACCCGCTGGTGCTCCTGCACCTGGGTTCGCAATTGGTGCATTCGCAGGAGGTAGGTTCACCGGTGGAGGATTGTTCCCATTGTTGCATCGTGATGCCATGACCCTACAATCGATCGAATACTACTTATAACACCATCCTATGAAATGCAACAATAAATAAACGAAGCATAAATGGAGAGAATGAAACAAGAGAAAAACGAATAAGAGTAGTTTCATTAATATAAACAAGCAAATGTCATTCATATTCCAAGATTGAAACCAAAACCATAAAGAAAGATATTATCATTGTTGCTTTCATCCTACTGTTAAAAAAAAAAAAAAAAAAAAACAAAACAAAACAAAATGAAATGTCATAAATAAATCTAACTATAACTATAGGACGATGCGAGCTGTCTCCAGGCTCGTTCCAAAACATAAGAAAATCGTTGTCACTCCCACTGTCAGAGTCACTTTGCAGGTCTTCATCACCACTGTTGTCCGAACTCGAACTGCTCTGAGGATCATTGGCTTCAACATCCACTTCTGGATCTTCTTCCGGATCTTCCTCCGGTTCCTCCTCATTGTCCACCAGGTTTGCAACCGGCTCAGGCATAGGCGCAGGCATAGGCATAGGCACAGGGGCGGGCACTGGCACTGGCGCTAGCGCAAGCACAAATGGAGGCACCCTACGGAGTACTGAAACACATCCACCTCTATCCTTTCTGGGAAAGGTCTTCTCATACCCGCTTGAAAGTGATCAAATAGTGCAACATTCCAATGAAGCGGTAGCTCTGCTATCAAGCTCTAAGTATGTTCGACTGGTCTTTCACGGCGACTAGACAGCCACACATGTAGTCTGTCCACGATAACATTTGGAACGCTCCTAGGCCTTCAAATTCTACCTCCAGAGGAACCCCCAGCAGCAGAAGACGTTTCCTAGCAGTCAAGCTCGAACCAGCCATACTATTCTATAATCATAATGCGTGTAACGTAAAAGACATAATTATATAAATGCAGGAACTCTTTAAGAAAACATGATCATATACAAATGTATGGAGATTTTTGTACCTTGAGCCGAGCGATGGAGCGTAGATGGAAAGGGCATAAAAATTTATATATGTTTATATTCTATTCTAAATAAACTAGACACAATAACAATTTTTTTTAGCGAGTCTACAGAAATACAAACCTGCTCTGATACCATATGTAACATCCTAAATAATTCTTTAGTTATTTTACCAGAGTTTTTTTTTTTTTTTTCTCAAAGCCCCTAAATAATAAGAATAATAAGAACTTTCAACATAAAACACTATCAATAAAGTAAGTCAGGTAACCCCCTATCTTTTCCAGCTAATATGCTAAAGAATTAATAAATTTTCTACCAACAAGAAAATAGCAAAAGCAACTATCTTTTCACTTTAAAACCAGACAACAAGAGTTCTAAAACAATGAATTAAAGTAAGACTAATATCCAGAACCCGTCAAATAAAACCAACTAGATTTACTAAGAAAATATAAGCATTTCAAATACTCGTAAGAATTCAACCAAATCAAAGTCATCACCACTAATAATTGAATATTCAGAATAAAATAACATTTTACTAGCCACTTTTTCCATCCACTTCTGTCGCCGGCTCCTTAACCTAAAATTTAATTTCAGAATTGGGGTAAGTTACATCCAGCTCGTGGAATTTAGTTTGCTAAATTAAACATATGCAAGTAATTCGATATAATTAAATCACCATATTAGATATCACCATATCATTACATCAAATATCGCCATAACATCATATCACCATAGTAAGATCAATTAAATTTGAATCTCATTTCATCATATCACCGTAGCATCATATCATCATAACAGGAAACTATTTAATTAAAGCAAACAAGGAAAGAAACCCCCACCTTAGTAGTTGAATGAGTGAATGTCGTGCGATAACGGCTTAGTCACCGTACTCTTGACCAGATAGACCTAATTAATACATATTATACCTTAATTAATATAAGATAAGAGATCCTAATTAGAAAGACCGAAATGAAATTAAATAAAATGTTGGCAGGAAATGGTATAAGCTTGTATATTGGTAAGTCTCAAAGTTTGATAAAGGGTGTAAAAGTTTTGCTAAAAGAGAATTGGGACAAGAGGAAATAAATCTTTTTTTCTACATTTACTACCCTACATGTGGCCCCCCATAACACACACAATATCATAATCTATACATTCTGTATACACACGCAACATACCATTACTCAACACTCTGCATGCACCCGTAACCACACATACATACTCCAAAAACACACACTACACTACATTATATAATCTGTATAACACATATCCCACACTATATTATATAATATGTATAATATACACACTCTCCACCAATATATTTATATATATATATATATATATATATATATATAACACAAACACACACCCATCACCACTCAACACATATTCTAATATATATATAGCGCCCGCACACACCTCAAATTCATTTATATGTATGTGTGATACACTTGCACACCCTTCCACATATAATAATATATATACAGACACACACAATTAACTCACACATATATTTGTTTCACACACTGCACTATTTATCTATCTATCTATCTATCTATCTATCTATATATATACACATATATTACATACACTCACGCACTACATATAATATATATAAACACACACTACAACAGTCAATCATACACATCCCGTCCGAGTATATATACAATACACCATGTACATGCAGACATATATAAATAAATATTCAGTCCCTTCTTCCCCATGACCCAAAACAATTAAATTCAAGTTTTCTATTGATTTATTAAATCAAAACGAAGAAGAAAAAGAATTTTATTAAATCAAAACGAAGGAGAAGAATTTTATGATTTACCTCCGAGAGCAAATAATCGACTGATGGAGGTGAAATTGGAGTGGCGGTTGTTTGTGAAAGGGAAGGATTTTCACTTCTCTTCTTTTTTCGGAGTGAGAAGTATTATGACAATGGTATTCTACTATCTAGTATTTATACTAGGTTATTTTCCTATTGGGTATTAATTAGAAGACCCAAAGGAAAAGTGTTTTTCCTATTAGATATTAGCTAGGAAAGTATCTAATAGATATATATTAATCTGGTCAAGATACGTAATAACTGACAGCCCTTTTACGTTTTGGGCTCAATCTGGGCCCAAATAACTTGATTTGACCCACATAAAATATTTATGATGCATGTTGCGCCTAATAAATAATAGAAATATTAATAATATTAATAATAACCCGTAAAGTAATAATTCGGGGTGTTATAAATAGTAAAAACACAATTAAATAGTTTGGAGCCCATAAATATTGAGTCGAAACCTCCGAATGCGCTTGATTCATTCTCATAAATTCTGGAAAACATCCATCTGGAATCAACTCTTTACTAGAACTACAAAGTTGTAGATCTTCATATCCCTCTCGTGTGGTATCTTAAATCGCTTGAATCTGACTTCGTACGAATAAGTTATGACCGAAATACGAAAGGCTATGAATCGGAACTGAAAACCGGACCTGACTACCGAACCCAAAGGGGCCGGCACTGGTCCGAAAAAAACCCACTGCCTAGAAATACCCACCCGGTATCGGGCCGGCTGTCCAGCCCTTTGCCCGGTGCTCGCACAGCGGGCATGCCGTGTGCTCTCGTCCCGCGCCTTCTTCTTCCGTCGTTATTTCGGACTATTTCCTTATGTTTTCTCAGCCCAACTCCTCACGACTTTTGTTCGCTACTCAACGATCTTCGAGTTGAGATTTTGTGGGGGTTACGATTCATGCTAGTATGGGCCTCAATTTGTGGGCCGAAATGGGAAAACGCGTCCAATTGACCTCCTCTTCCGTTTTTCATTATTTTGACCTCTTTCTACTTATTTTCTCAGCTCGACTACTTCACACTTTTGTTTGTGAAATGACAAACTTTTAGTCGGCCTGGACCCGAGCCCCAGTGGGGCCTCTTTGGTCCTCGATATGCAGGCTGAAGTGGGGAATTGAGTGCAAATTGCTTCCTCGAGCTCCCAGATTTTCCTAACCTTCAAAATACAACTAAAAAACACCCAAAGTTCATCAAATCATATAAAAAAGAAAAATCAACCGAAAATATACTTAAACGCGAATTTACACTTAAACGTAATAAACACTTGCATTTCTTAATCAAATATGAACATAGATAATGTTAGAAAATGAGTATTTTCACGTTCATCATCCCCACAAACTTAAGCTTTGGTCGTCCTCAAGCAGATTAAACAATAAAGTACATAAGAAAACAAGTTTGGAGAGCCATTGAAAGTCCGTAAAACTTTGAAGTTCTATTTTTCGTTGAGCATTTTTAACTATTTGGTTCACCACACTTGCCTAAAATAATTTGTTTCAAGGAATTTGAAACAAGTAGGGAGATAGAAAGGCATAAGACTTAGGAAAACAAGTGATATTTTCATTCCATTTCACCCTAGGCCATGCACTAAGGACTCTTCACTTCAACTGCAAAGCGTGCTTATGTGCGTGACTTTGGACGAATCGTGATTTTTCAAAATTCTTGACCATAGGCGATTTGAATCAATTCTTTTTAAGAAGATGTCACGCACTCACCCAATGTAGGTGACGTGACTCTTTTCTCCCTCGAGCAAACATATTTTTACTTTTATCTCCCAGTTTCTCCCTTTTCCACTGGACTTAGTCCAATAAGATAAATTAGCTATTCTAGATATTTTTCTTTTCCAACTGCCATACTTTTTTCGAGTTATAATAGATTTTTAACAATTACAACACTCAATCCTTTATTTTAAGTTTTTTTTCTACGTTTCATAAGACATATATTTTTATTGCTCATCTCAATAATTTGAGTACACAATTGTTACTATAATTTATTACAATCAATAAAATTCAATGACTTTGCCCGGCGACCTAATCCAACTTATGACTCCTCCTTCATCTCCTTCATTTTTCCACCTATAGCCAATTCATTCTATGTTTCACTCAACACCCTTAATTGTGTAGTGTGTGTTTTGAAATCAAACTGACGCCCACAAGCAACAGAACTTCGGGGTATGTTATTTTATTTGACACTTCTAATCCTATTTATCATGCCAATTTGTTACCCTACTTAGAAATCAGATCGACCTATCCTCATGTAAAATTAGGCAAGGAACCCTCTATTTTTTTATTGCTCATTTCTTAGAGGATTCATTTTTTTCTTTACATTAACATGTGGAACATTTTCAATCTTTCTCATCAACCGCACAAAGTTTCAACTCAACACAAGCTCAACCAAGCATTTTATTCATCAAATTGATAAAAAGACATATGAAATACAACATGGTAGAATGGCATATTTCATGATCATGAGAATTTCAATCAACATGAAGAACACTCTATTCAAGCACATAAAAATAACAATCTCTTCCCCCTCCCCACAAACTTGGGCAAAACACTCAAGTCCAAGTGGCAATGGAGGTGGAATAGATGCATTTCCCAATCAAGTAACACAATGTCAAGCACAAATCATCTAGCGAATGTCAAGATAATTATTTCTCAAGATCATCAATCAAAGAGCTCATAGCTCCTCAGATTTACACATCAATCATTTATTCAAAGCATAAATCCGAATCCTAATTCTACTCAATTAAAGCAATAAAAGGTACGGGTAAGAGAGGACTAACCCATTGGGGGAGGATCCCTAATCCCTACATACTCCCGAGAAAGCAATAATCGTTGCTTGGGATGCCTCCCAAGTACGCTTCTTTAAGGTTACTAGCTTGACCCTATCATCATCTTGCTTGTCAAGGGGGCTCAAAGTAAGAATTCTCGTCCTTGCTTTCATACCCTCCCCCTTGAGCGAATCTCCAACGAGTCGCTCTCCTTAATCTTTTGAATCTCCATTCCTTCACTTACCATATGTTCTCCACCATCATTATTTCCTTGGGCCTCTCTCCCTCTTTACAAAAAGGTTTTCCAACATGAACAAAGTGCTTAAGCATAGATAATAGCAATATGGCAAACCTAGCCAATATGCTTAAACGCTCTTAATACCTTTTTGCAATAGAGGGTGCTTCAAATTTCACCACAAGATTTTCTTTCCAATTTGGAAGAATCTTTAAAATAATGCAATTTGAACAGTGTTTGTAAGACCCGATCGATTCAATCGGTCAAACTGAGAACCTGTCAATAGTCCGGTCCGAATACCACTACCAAACCAGAAATCATATAAAACCACCAAAACCCGAATAAACCCGATTGGAACCGGTAAAACTCGGAAGAACCGGAAAAGTCGGTGAACTGTTGCGAGAATATATTTCAATTTGGAGATCTTCTAAATCTTTCATAGAGGAAGATTACAGATCGAGTTAAGAAAAAAAAAAAAAGGATTACAGATATGCAACGATGAGGTAGAAGAGAAGTCGATACAAATCTTAATCTGGTTCTTTTTTTCGCTCGCAGAGAGATAACCAGTATTAGAAGTACATGAGTTTTACTTATCATTTACACAAAAAGAAAGAAGGCAATGGGAAACTAAAAATCGGTAGAAGAAAAAACTGACTTATGAAGATGAAGGTCACTTTACTTATTTTAGAGAGAGGAAGTGAGAAAAAGGTAAAAGTATCCGTGGGTCGATTAGTGGGGTAATGGTTTTTTACTTTTTAACTTATGGATAATGGATGGATAATTCTTTTTATTATTTATAACTTTTATTTCAATGCTCAACCTATTACAATGTGGGAGGAATAAAATGTTTTTTCATCGTTTGAAATAAACAGCAAATACATATTGCAACTAGTTACACTTAAATAATTGTATATTATTATATTCTTGTAATTAAATTAAATATCTTTTGGATTGATATATCATAGAAGAATTTTTAAAAATTTCATAACTTTTAATTATAATGTTTAATTATTTCGTGTACAACTCAAAATAACATAATATAATAAGAATTGCAAATAAATTATTTCATTCTCGTTTACCAGTTAGTCCACTGGTTAAACTGGTACGAATGGTTGAACCTTGATCCGGTGGTTAAGTCGATTTGATCACCCGTTCGGTTCCATAAACACTGATTTTGAAGAAAATCAAGTTAGTTGGGTAGAAGAAAAATTATATCCCAACAAAATCATGTTTAACAATGTTTAAGAATTCTTATTGACATCTTGCGGAAATATGAAGAAACAGGAATATAATTCACATGCCTTGAGGCCAAGGTGTCAAGTTTAGGGGTTCCACATTTTCTTGATAAAAAAGTATCCCTCTCAAATGGGGGTGGCTCCCCACAAACTTGAAGATCAACATGGGTGGAGAGTGTTTCATTCAGAACGGTTTGAAAATGAGGAACACTCTCAATTTGAAAATTTCCCCAAATCATGATGTCATCATTTTCTAAAGTGAAAGTGAAGGATTCACCATCAATGTTTAATGCATCAAGAATGCTCTAAATTTGAATTATTTTCCCCAAAATAAGACATCATCCTTTTCCAAAGTACAAGTGAAGGCTTCGCCAAGTCAACACTCAATGCATCAACGGAAAAAAATTCACTTGGAAAACTTATGCAAGAAAAGTCATTCAACGAGAAGTCATCAAAGCAAACATATTCCACATTGTTTACTAAATCAAAACCTTTATCGAGACCAGTTTCGTCTTCCTTAACTTTACTCACGAATTTATCAGCCACTTCAAAATTTTGTCAAATTTCCTATCATTCCAATAGATGGAGTCTAGAAAGTCATACCTCATGAGTGAAGTAAAGGATTCGAGTTCTACCTCTTGAAGGTTCAGATCTTCTTCGGTGAGCGTCTTGCTATTTTTTGGAGTTCATCTTTAGGAAGAGACTCATCGTCCCAACCCATGTGTTCCTTTTATACTTTCCTAAGTTGTCTTCTTGGGAATCTCCACCGACATCTCTCCATCCACCTATCATGAAACCTTCTTCTTCGAGGGAGGGGTGATTTATCAAACCATTAATATCAAATTCAACTTTTTTATTACCGAGCTCAAGGTAC
Organism: Ajuga chamaepitys; assembly: GCA_958295605.1. Taxonomy (NCBI): domain Eukaryota; kingdom Viridiplantae; phylum Streptophyta; class Magnoliopsida; order Lamiales; family Lamiaceae; genus Ajuga; species Ajuga chamaepitys. The sequence goes on from OY282497.1 coordinate 11,001,165, forward strand.
ATACTTCCATCCTTGACATTGATGATGGCACCCGAAGTGGCCATGAATAGTCGACCATGAATTATGAGAGTTTTGGAGTCCTCATCTATGTAAGGAACAATAACGTCAGCCGGAATATCAATTTCGTTGATTCAGACATGGATATCCTCAAGAATTTCCATAGGTTTCTTGGTTGACCTATTGGCTAATTGAAGGGATGCGAAAATGACCTTAAGCTTGTAATCCTTGAGTTGCCGCATAATAGAAGGCAACAAGATAACACTAGCACCCAAGTCAAGTAAACCCCTACCTATTTGCACATAGAAAATGGAACACACGATAGTAAAACTACCCGGATCCCTATGCTTAGTATATGCTTTATTTTGAATTATCGCACTAATTTTCAGCTAAGTAAACCTTTTCAAATTTCCCCCACTTGTTCTTGCTATTAATGATCTCTTTTAAAAAAAATTAAAGCGGAAAATGGTGCCAAATGTTTCGGCGAACGGCAATATAAGAGTTAATTGATTTACAGCATCAAGAAAATTATGGAATAGACGATCAACTCTACGTGCCCGCTCACATTTTGGAAAGGGTAATCGAGGTTGAGCATTAATAGGATAAGGTTGACTTTCCATAGTAGTCATCTCTTTCCTCCATTAGTTCCTCGATTACCTTTTCTTTTCTTTCATCGTCTGAAACCCTTCTGGGGGTACTATGCTCAAGTTCTAGAAGTGGCTTACCACTCCTTAGTGCAATGGCATCACCGCTTTCTAAGATGTTATCATACGAGTTCTCTTGAGTTAGAATCCCCTCTTCCTCAAGGTTATTAAACATGTCATATAGGTTTTCCAATGCTAAGGCGTAGCTCCTTTCGTTTTCACCACTCTTCCTAGATAAATTTTCTACTAATTTAATTGTTTGTTCCTTAGTGGAAATTTTATCGGAGTCATCCTCAATTAAATCCCTATAAACCACCTGAACACGGGGATCTAACAACATAGATGACTCCCTAATACAAGAGTGGTTCACAAAATTCTTAGCCTCACATCTCGAGCAAAAAGAAGGATTGGTGCTTACCTTGAATCTTTGATGCAGACTATTTTGTAGAAATAATTCACCTGGTTAAACGGATTCAAGTTTTTCCCTCTTCGCACTTTCTTCTTGGCTTAGCCTTTTCCTCTTCTTATCCTCCTTATCCCATTGGTCTTGGTTGGCTGCCGTGTCTTTTTTCCATGCAAAAGCTTCATCCACCACTTTTTTTAGGAAAGATCCTTCCGACGCTACATCAAGAAAACAAGCTCATTAAGCGTCAACCCGTCATAAAAAACATTAAGGATAAATATGTCATCAAATCCATGGTGTAGGCATGATCTACAAAGATCTAGGAGTCTTTCCCAAGCTTTGAACCAACGTTTGTCACTCGTTAGTCGAAACTTAAGATGTCACGTCTAATCCTTGCACTCTTGCTTGCCAGAAAGAAGTGATGTAGGAAATATGTAGAGACTTCTTCCCATAGAGATGAAGAGTCGAATGACTCTTCATGAAACCATTGTTTTACCGCTCCTTCAAGTGTGAATTGAAAGAGAAAGATAGTGTATTCATTTACAAGTTCGTTAGCGATTTTAATACACTCACAGCTTTTTAAGAATTCCTCAAGATGTTCATATGGGTCTTCATCTTCTTTCCCACTAAACATCATTCCTTGGGCTAAGTTCACCATGAACTTAGTAACTTCTCTTCCCGTGCTTGCCTTCTGCTGGCTAGGTAAGTCGGGAATAGGAAGTGATAACTCCAGTATAGTGAAACTTGCCCTTTCCTCTATTCATCAGTTTTTTTTTTTTAAATTACAACATAGACAACATGTAAAGTAAATAAATCACAAGCAAGAAAATTTAATCAAGCCTAATCTTAACCTATAGCCGAACCTAAATGGCTCTACGAAGAGGAAATCCTCCTCGGAAACGTCGCCATGAACTTGTCTTAAAAAGTTCTTCAAATCATTACAATTTAAACATCTTTCTCAAACCGCAATGTACGACTTGTGACTGTGGTAGTATAAAAGATTATCAAACCACGGAGAGGATACTCTCGACAAGCACTTAGACAAATTGGAAATTTAGAGATTTGTTAATTACTAAATAACATAGATAAATCTATTAGATAATTACATTACTCTCAACTAGAAATGGATTTCTAAGGTGCGGTTTCACCCTAAACCTATGATTTAAATCAAGTGATTACCAATTAATCCTTAGATTTGATATCCATGGACTTGAAACCCTTTGTAAGGATTTATGGTGAATTTGTGAAATGATTTTCAAATCCATTGTTTGGCAAAAAAATTAATATAACATTTCTAAATTTCAGTTTTTTTTGCCTTTAAACTCACAATTTTATATTTTTTATTAAATAAAAATAATATTTATCTACATCTAAACAAATCGGTCGAATCACACACAGACACAGATATATATATATATATATATATATATATATATATATATATATAGATATTCGTATAATAGGCTCTGTTTGGATTGGCGTGAAGGATTCGAAGTAAAACCGATGCAAGAAATATGTTGTATATTTTTGGTTGAGGTATCAGGTATGATAGTTTATATTATTCCAGAAATAATATGTCTAATGATTGAATGATTAATTTAATGTTTAAAGTAGTTGCCGGGAACTGTAAATATGGCATTGATGCATAAGTGTGTATATACTAATAAGGTTACAGAAGTCGGTGGATGTTAGTAAGGGAGTAGACTGGGGACTAGCAATTATCGGTACCTAGATGGAGCTGGTGGAGTATAAACATGGATAGGCGAGGAAGAATTGAAAAATAAACATATGCGGTCAATAAGAGTCTAGTGCCTAGACGGGGATTAGTTGGAGCTACTCGAGGATATATATGAATATATATATATATATATATATATATATATATATATATATGGATTTAGCAAATAATTTTTTTAAAAAATAATTAACAAGGTTTAAAAAAATATTTATAATACATTTTGAGTAATTCTCGTTATAATTAAATATTTAAATATATATATATATATAATTATTATACTATGTTACATATTAACAGAAACATATTTTTATTTACAAATTATTATTATTGTTAGGAAATGAAACTCTTACAACACACACAAACAATGCTCAAACCAAGAAAGAATGAAAAACAAACAAGAATTCGGCCAAATAGAAACAGAACGCAAAACAGAAACTAAAATAAAGAACACAAGGATTTTACGTGGTTCGATCAATGTGATTTACATCCACGGAGGCTCAATACACCTCAATTCACTCCACCAAACAATCAATTACAAGAATTAACCCAGAAAACTAGAAACCCCCAATTCACAGATCGAATTGAGCTCAAGAACCCTAGCTATCTAATTCTAATGATTGAGTAGTATTTTCAGAGGGAAAATAACGTGTATCAACTCGCATCTATTAGTGGATCCAATGTATATAAAGGTCTAAGCTCGAATCAAGAAGCATCGGGAGTTGTAACCAATTCAGTTTCCAACTGCACAAAGCTGTTAGACGGACCTTTCACAAAGGTTTTACATGCAACGGTTCTAAACCGTTGCATAAGTCAGTTATAACCGTCTTGACCCCGGTTCCCTCTTAACCTTCAAAACTGATCCGGCTAAAACCCGGTTCTCTAGCCCGGTTCTTCCCAACCTGAACCCGGTTCCTGATTCCTCAAAACCTCTACTACAAACTATGGTCACTTGATGAAATTTAACTGATATCTACAAATCTCCACCTCAATGAATTCAAGTGTACTTCATCACCTCAATCTGCCTTGTTTGCTCCAGATTTAACCACATTGTTCAAGCCTTATCAGGCCTGAGCAATGAACCATTTTGCTCCCCGGAACTGCCTTAGTTAGAAAATCAGCTGCATTATCCATAGTATGCACCTTCTTCACCTCAACAGATCCTGCTTCAATTACATATCTTGCAAAATGAAGTCTAACATCAATATGCCTAGACCTCTCATGAAAAGCTTGATGTTTCACCAAGTGAAGAGCACTCTGATTATCACACTGAATGGTAACACACCCTTGTCTGATTCCTAGGTCTCTGAGAGTTCCTTTGAGCCATAGAGCTTCCTTGATTGCCTCAGTTAAGGCAATGTATTCTGCCTCAGTTGTTGACAAAGCAACCACAGACTGTTGCACACTTTTCCAGCTTACAGCTGTTCCATACAGAGTGAAAACATATCCTGTAACTGATTTCCTTGTATCCAGGTTCCCAGCAAAATCTGCATCAACATATCCAACAAGAGGTATAGCACTAGCTTCTTGTTTCTGAAACTTTAGATCTACACTAACTGAGCCTTTTAGATATCTCAAGACTTGCTTCAAAGCTTCCCAATGTGTTTCTCCAGGATTTGACATGTACCTGCTTACCAGAGATACACTATAGGCCAAATCTGGCCTGCTGCATATCATTCCATACATAAAACTTTTGTGGCAAACTTTCCACACTAAAGACCTAATTCTCGAAGCCCTTGTTATCCAAATTTCTCTCTAATTTCATAGCTCATAAATTAAGAAAACATAAACAAATCAACCTTCTTAGACAAGAGTTGTTAGAGAACAAAACACTAAAATCAATCTATATTAATAATATATATCAAGCTGAACTAAGAAACCAACTGATTAAGTAAAGGAAGTTTCTCCCAGTATGGTTAATAACACCTACGATGACACTAATAACTTGTTCCATAGACAGCCTTTGTCGCTCTTTACAATTCTTTGTACTTGAATTTTTTTATCTAATAATCCATATGATAATAGCACATATGTGCAACAATAATCTATAAAGATAAGAGCAATAATATTTGGGTGCAGACATATGACCTTTCACCCACAAGAAATCTTTACAATTATCATGAAGTGCAGCAGCAACCTATAAGGCAACTATTTTTGTTTCATCCACAGGCAAGAATTTAGATCTGGGTTCCTAGTGAGTTTTCATCCTAAAACTAATTGATGATTAGAGGAACGATTCACTAAACTTATAAAGTGGTCTTACTTTTCATTTTACCAATGGAGGACAACTCACGTACAGTTTCAGATATTCATCATTTATCTGAAGCTTTTATTTTAATTCTTCTTAAGAGACTGAATAATAATTCTTTTGAAGTTTTAGTTATTCAGGCGGATTTAATTGTGAATTTTAGACTTATCACCATATCCGTAATCAAAATATCAAATCCTTCACAAACTTTAATCAAGTGGAATCATAAAATAAAAAACATAGAAACATTCTTTTCGCTGATCAAAATTAGAATGTTTATATATTACTTAGCCAAAAACCGGCAACTTGCAACTTTACCAAAAAAACTGATGATATATCCAAATAATATAATATATTATATAATAGTATGACCTACCAACATAGAAAATACAATTAAGTTTTAACTAAATAGCAGAAGGACATGCAAATTATGATAAACATAGTCCCAACAATCATTGTACCATATACACAGGATGTAACATCTAGTGGACCATCAATGTGCTTCTTTAGCAACTTCTCTACTATAACCTTATAACAGAAACGCTTCTGGCAGGAATGAAACGTCTAAACTTATGCCACCAAAGAAGAACAATACAACCTATAGGTGAAAAAATGTATTCCAAAGTAACAATTTTGTTGAGTAACCTCCAACTATCCCAATTCAAGAACATGTTATTCAATCGAAATAATTTTGATAATGCTTCGTTATTCAATTACCTCAAAACACGAATGAAAACAGATCTTGAGATGAGACTTGAAAAAAAGATAGAGAAACCCTATGCTATCCTGGCAAAAACAAAGAACCCTAGTGACGGCGAGGTCGAGAAGCAGTCGGAGCTCCAGGATAAGCGGTGGAGCTCCAGTGATGAGTGGCTGTCAGTGGTTGTCGAGCTCCGGCGATGAGTGACGGTCCAAAAATGGGAAAGAGTAACCTAGTTTTTCTCCTTTTTTCTCATTTCTTTCCAAGTATGCCGAGCTTGATGTAGAAATGGTTGCATCAAAAAGTAAAAAAAGGTAATAAAAAAGCTAAAAATAAAATATATGAAATTAACTATAGAAAAACAACTGCGGTTTTAAAATAAGGTCTATTTGGGAAAATAATTTTGCTAATAAACTACGGGTTTCAAAACCGTTAAAAAGGTGTAGTCTATATGAGCAAAAATGTGCTAATAGACTACCCCTTTTAGAAATCCTTGACAAAAAATTGTAGTCTATTACCACAAAAATGCACTAATAGACTACAATTAGAAAAAACCGAGGTATATTTGTAGTCTATTAGCGAGATTTTCCGCTATTAGACTACGATTTAAACAAAATCAGTAGTTATAACTCAAAAAGACTACACTTTCGTAAAACGCCGAGGTCTATTTGGTGTGGTCTATTTGTAGAATTCTAGTAGTGAACCTTTGATCTCAAAGCCAATGTGGGACAAATATCTCTTAAATAATCATAAGAGATCAGCAACCTCTTAACTCAAAGCAATGTGAGATATCCATCTTCTTTAATTTTTGGCACCAAGCACAACAAACTCGACATTGACAAAAATAAAAGAAGATCCATTGTCTTTACCGATAATCATCATTCTTAAGCTAGATAATAATCCACCATTGTCTACACCGATAATCATCATTCTCAAGTCGAGAATGATCTAACATTGTCTTCACGGACAATCATTCTCAAATCAGAGAATGATCCTACTCCACCATATGAGTAGACCACTTAGAATCATCCATTCTAAGAATTTCACTAACACATGTCAAAATAAACCTTTGCTAGAATTTATGATGCTACTCCCAACTCTTAGCTCCCTTGAAAGTCCTTAAGCCATCAACGTAACTTCCACCACACACCCTGCATCCATCCCAATCAAATACCTTGTGTGCAATTATGTAGACCAGCTAACACTATTACATCATTTTCATGACAACTCCACCATGCTATAAGAATGCACATTCCTTCCCAAGAGGAATTCTTCTTCAATCATGATGATAGCAACAAAGTTATTTGCTTAGGCCATCCCCAATGGCTAGAAATATAGTGACATGGCAAATGAAAAATACCCACCATTGGGATTTTTCCATTGGGGAGAAGGGATTGGGGATAGGGTATTTTTTTGAGGTAGCATTTTTTTCTACCTAGGTATTTTGGGGGAAGGGAGAGTGGGGAGAGAGATGCGCGGAAAAAGAAGGGGCGCGCGTGGGCGGCGAGCAGCGTGGGTCGCACACCTGCAGGCCTGCCCTCCCTCCCCCCTCCCCCCCCCAATTATTTATTTATTTATCTTTTTCTTTTGCCTTTTTTTTTTGCTATTCTTTATTTGTTTGTATGAGATGAGAGCAAAAAATACATTCAAATAAATAGCCGTTTATTTTGCAACGGCTCTTTCATTTTTTTTTTAGTTAGATATTTGCAACAGCTACATCGGAATTTTCTGAGTTTTTTATTTTATTTTAATATTTAAATTTTCACTATAAATACATGCCTTCGGATTTTTTAATGTACTCTGTGTGTTTTCATTTTGTATTTTTACGATTTATATGAATACAAAAATTAATAATAATTTTTTGGGATTTTTTTTTTTGAAATATAATAAAATATAAAAACTAAAACAGTCGGAATATTAATTATTTATTATTTATCCAAAAATTAAATAATTAATTTAGTTGATAGACTAATAAATACAAAAGATAAATAAGATATTGACGTGGGTCCCCCATATATTCCTGCTTTTTTGGTATATTGTTGGTGAGGAGTTTTGTTTTGAGGTATATGTATTTTTATTTTTGAGGTGGCACTGATGTGACAAAAGATATATCTATTTTTGAGGTATACCATTGGAGATGGCCTTACTAGCTCCACCTTGATCTTCATAAATCAAGTAGTATGTCTAGATTCCGCACTTTCAGTACCAACCTAATCCAAATCCCGGACTATTTTTACTTCCAACACTGCTCTAACCTAACATGCTTGCTAACCACTTATGTAATCCGGATTATATCAACATCTTTAAGTTGCATTTACACAAACCACAATTGGTCATTCCATCAAATTTCTCCATATCAGACTCTCTTTGACATATCTACTTTACACACCCTTAACCTATGAACAACCATCTCCAAAAAATTTATCATGTGGAGGCTCAGCCTACGCTGCAACTACAGAGCATACTCAGATTTAGTGACTATGAACACATCCTCAGTTACCCGAACCTAGGCTCGGATACCAATTGTTGGGATCTATAGATCCACATTCATCATTAGAGACAAATAGTAAATAACAGAGAAATCATACAAAAAAAAAAAAAAAAAAAAAAAAAAAAAAAAAAAAAAAAAACCCACAACACAAGAATTTAACGTGGAAAACTCCAAAAACCGAAGAAAACCACAGCCCACAGAAAGAAAATACTATCATGTGAAACTTATAATCACACATACTCTCTCTCGGCACCAATTCTATAAATCTTTATGACTCGCACCCTTATTCCCACTCTCCATATCGGAGAATACAAGAAATGAATTTAAGAAGAGTCAAATACAAGATTATAGTGCATTTGACTGGTGCACTTGAAACCAAAACTATGGGTCTCTTAAATAACCAAAAGAAGCCCCCAACCTTTGATCTCAAAATCAACTTGGGACAAACATCTCTTAAATAATCATAAGAGATCCCAAACCTTGTCTCTGAAAGCGATATTGGACATCCATCTTCCTTAATTTTTAAGCACAAAAATTATGCCAACTGTCAATATTGGATTCTGTGAAGTTTTTGCAATATAAATTCATATGGAGTATAAATGCCTACACAATGGGAATTTAAACTGATGTTTTGGAACACTAATTTGTTATTGAAGTTTATCTTACAATACAAATTGTCATGTACATTATATGTGTGGATCTTACATGCATATAAATTGTATAGGGTGGATCCGCGGATTGTGTGAAATTTTTCATGAGAAGGTACCACTATTTATATTGAAACATATTTACTTATTTTCTATCTTTCAGAATAATATATTTCATCATAAACACCAATACATTTTCAACATCAACATTTTTTTAGGACAAGTAAAACATTTTAGTATAAAAATTAGGGTAAAAAATTAAAACTCACCTCAAGTTTAGGTCATTTAGCATTTTGCTATAGCATGTGTTAAACTTCTCCGTTTACCATTCCAAGTTCATGGAGTTGATGACTCAATAAACTTTGCCGGAAATATTTAAAAACTCGACGGAACTCACTTCACGTGACACTCTCGTGACAGATTTTAAGGGTAAAGTTGACATTTATGCTACTGAAACCGGCCCCAACAATAAAATTGAGACTCCCTCTTCTTCACCACTTTAAATGGCTCAATTCTCTTGCTAGGGTTCCACAATCTCCAAAAAGAATCTACTTCAACTTCTTATCATCTTCACCATTCAACATGGACAAGTTCTGCAATTGTGGTACGAGATGTAAACATCTCAGGTTATGGACGAATAACAATCCCGGTAGGAGATATGCAACTTGCCAAAGATATCGGGTAAGAATAAGTTGTGTAAATATGCATGTTTAAAGTCAGTTTTCGACGATAAGTTGTGACAATTGTTGGTAAATTCTTTCAGCAATCTGGAGGGTGTACCTTCTTTGTTTGGGTCAATCCACCAATGTGCGAAAGATCACGACGAATAATTCCAGAGCTATTGAGACATGCGAACAGCGTGGAAGATCAACTGAGGATTAGTAGGAAAAAGGAGAAATATCTATGGGTTGCTTTACTAGTTTCTTGGATTGTGATCTATTTCTTTCGGTGAATTTTAATGTAGCGAAATGTAGTTAGATGTTGTTGTTTTGTGTTAGTGGAACTTTGTTCGTAGTTGTAACTCTTCTCAAATGATGATGTTCTAATGTAATGCTGAATTTGGACAATGAAGTAATGGAAGGACTCCTTTTTGCCAAGAATCAAATTTTTTTTTTTATTTTTTTTTTGGTAGTTCCATGTATATTGTACTAACAACAAATTGCCTTACGTGATATGGACCCGTGGGTGTTCAAATCTCGTTTGATATTGAGCCATTTATAGTGGTGAAGAAAGGGGGGTCTCAATATTATCGTTAGGGCCGGTTTTAGTAGCATAAATGTCAACTTTACCCTTAAAATTCGTCACGAGGCCATCACGTAAAGTGAGTTCCGACGAGCTTTTAAAAATTTCCGGCAAATTTTACTGAGTCGCCAACTCCGTGAACTTGGAACGGTAAACGGAGAAGTTTAAAACATGATATAATAAAATGTAAATGACCTAAACTTGGCGTAGGTTTTAATTTTTTACCCTAAAAAATAATATATTTTTATGAAAAACTTCATAACCCAACGGATCCACCCGCAACCTGGACTATATGGATTTTAGATCCATATAACTTGTGTATAATGGATTTACTCATCTTAAAATTGTAGCAAAATAGAGAAACAAAATGATTGAGGTTCCACTTGGATCGAAGTACGAATATATTTTAGATTCATGATAACAGATTCCTACAGTTAGGGATGTTAATCAGGCCATCTTTAAAGGTTTTGAGCTAACCCTAATGGTTATTGGACTTATCGAGCCTTAGTATATTTAGGTCATTTTCACGGACCGAAAATATTGTGAACCGAACCCTAACCCTAACCCTATATATTTCAAAGTTAGGCAGACCGATATTGATTTATGAGTCGAAATTTTCAGAACTACTTTTATAAAAGCCAAAATTACAAATCATACTTGATTTTGTCATTCTTGCTTAGGAATATGAACATCCCTAAGACTAGAAGATCTAGATTTCTAAAGCTTAAACATAACTTCAAACAAATTAAAAATCCATAATTGCTGCAAGAAATATGCATATAAAAAATTAAAACTACAATACTAAAAAGAACACATCAAACATAAAAGTTATTGCCACGTAACATTGAGTTAATGAAAACTGTTATAGCATGACATCAATTCATGTACCATCATCTACCGTAGTTGCATACCAACATATATTCCATATTATATCCTAATCTTGCTCACTTTTTTCATATAATATATATATATATATATATATATATTATAATGATATTTACAACATATATTTACAACATATATATATATATATATCCTTAAGCGGTCTAGCCCTGTAAGGCTTCAGGTTGATCAAAGCTCTGTTTAATCAAGTCATTCTTAATGGGTTGATAATATGTTAAACCTAATTGTGCACGATTCAGAACGGTTTGGAATTGTTCTGCAGTTTAGGGCACCTCTAACATTCCGACGTACAATAGAACGTTTCTAAATTAATACTAAAAAATTACTACTTTTTTTTCAATAAATAATGGAACATCTCTAAATTAATTCTTGCAATAATAATATCTTTTTTGATACAATAATTGGCAAAAACTTGGGTACATGTGATGCACCATAGCTATATTGTACACCACTCTGTTTTTAAAATAATATTTTGCGCGCCTGATTTATATAAATAAGGGTCTGTTTGTTGAATGCCAAAAGCAAATGACCTGGTGGTATTTGATGTAACCTTAAACATCTCAACCTTGAGGTCAGTGGTTCAATTTCGGATGTTGCCACTAGCCCATGCTTTATATTTTTTTCCTTTTTTTTGCGTCTTTTTTCCTTCTTCCTTCATTTTTTTCCCTTTTCCTTTTCCTTTTCCTTTTCCTTTTCCTTCTTTCTTTTTTTTTTTTTTTCCCCTTTATATAAATATTTCGCAGTGTACAAGAAAGTTAGTTAAAGAAAACATATACTATCAGACATCATAACGTATACTATATCGAAATATTAAATATACTGTGAGTATTATAAGTTGGAAAAAATAAATATTCCGCAGTATGAAACAAAAATTAACTAAAACAACGTATACTATCAGGCATCATAACATATACTATATTGAAATATTAAATATACTGTGAGTATTGTAAGTTGGAAAAAATAAATATTTCGCAGTATGAAACAAAAATTAACTAAAACAACGTATACTGTCAGGCATCATAACGCATCATAACGTATACTATTTCGAAATATTAAATATATTGTGAGTATTGTAAGTTGGAAAAAATAAATATTCTACAGTATGAAACAAAAATTAACTAAAACAACGTACATTGTCAGACATCATAACGTATACTATATCCAAAATATTAAATATATTGTGAGTATTGCAAGTGGGAAAAAATTAAATATTCTGCAGTATGAAACAAAAATTAATTAAAACAACACATACTATCAGGTATCATAACATATATTATATCGATATATTAAATATACTGTGAGTATTGAAAACTAATTAATGTGTAAAATATGAATAATAGCTTAATGAGTTAAATTATTTTTTAAGTAATGTTATGTATTCCATAAGGGAACAATAATTTATTGTAAAGCGGAAAAAAATTTCATGGCATATATAAAAATTGGCAAAAACTTGGGTGCACCATGTGCACAATAGTCTTATTGTGCATCGGTTATTTGGTCGCGGCCGCGGCCAATTGTGACTGAAAAGGGTATTTGGGCTGTGGAGTTAGCGCGGCCGCGCACAACTGTAACTCAAACATACTTTATGAAATTGTCAAACATACTTTATGCAAATAGCAAACATACTTTATGAGTAAATCAACCATACCTATGTTAGAATTTTTGTGTCTTGAATTTGTTACACTTTAAAATTGTGACTCAAACATACTTTATGAAATTGTCAAACATACTTTATGCAAATATCAACAATAATGCATGTTGACGTTCAAACATACTTTATGAAATTGTCAAACATACTTTATGAGTAAATCAACCATACCTTAAGTGCACTATATTATGATTTTTTGTCTTGAATCTGTTTCACTTTAAAATTGTGACTCAAACATACTTTATGAAATTGTCAAACATACTTTATGCAAATATCAAAAATACTTTATGCAAATATCAACAATAATACATGTTGACGCTCAAAACATACTTTATGAAATTGTCAAACATACTTTATGTAAATATCAAACATACTTTATGAGTAAATTAACCATACCTTAAGTGCACTATATTAGGATTTTGTGTATGGTAGATTTACTCATAAAGTATGTTTGATATTTACATAAAGTATGTTTGACAATTTCATAAAGTATGCTTGAGCGTCAACATGCATTATTGTTGTTATTTGCATAAAGTATGTTTGATATTTGCATAAAGTATGTTTGACAATTTCATAAAGTATGTTGAGTCACAATTTTAAAGTGAAATAGATTAAAGACACAAAATTTCTAACATAGGTATGGTTGATTTACTCATAAAGTATGTTTGATATTTGCATAAAGTATGTTTGACAATTTCATAAAGTATGTTTGAGTCACAGTAGTGCGCGGCCGCGCCCAGACTGCGCGGCCGCGCCAACTCCACGGCCCAACTTCCTTTTTAGTCACAATCGGCCGCGGCCGCGACATTTGGTCGCGGCCGCGGCCGAACCGATGCACAATAAGGTTATTGTGCACATGGTGCACCCAAGACCCACTCATAAAAATTAATCAAAACAAACATATACTCTCAAACTTTATAACATATACTATGATCGGAATTTGAATATACTGTTTGCAAGTACTATGTCCTCCATAAAAATTATAAATCAAAATAAAAATAAAAAAACTAACACAAAATATAACAACAACAACAACAACAACAACAACAACAACAACAACAACAACAACAATAATAATAATAATAATAATAATAATAATAATAATAATAATACAAATTCATACATATATCTATATGAACTAAAAAATGGGTGAAAAATAAAAAAGATGTTATTAGGATTCGAACCTATGCCTAAAAGCTAAATTTTTGTATCTTTATCAACTAAATTAGTGCATATTTTGTGATTATAAACACACTTCAATATATATAGATCGCACGTGCAAGAATAAAAAAATGTGCACAATAAACTTAATGTACATCTTATACACATGAATGTGACCCATAATAATTTTATCTGATTACGATGCACCGACTTATATGCTAAACTAACATTTGGATACAGCAATGAGATATGAATTTCTTTAAAAAGAACCTTCACATAACTGTACGGCCTCAAAGATCATATAACTAATAATGTAATCTAATTAGAATAAAACTTTACGTACTACAAGATTTTATCAAATTATGATTCAACCTTGACTTAGTTTCATTTATGAGAAAATTGGTGAAAATATCTTTTATGTTTTCATATAATTAATTACATTTTTTTTTATATTTTGATATTTTTTAAAATTTTCTTTGACTTAGAAAAATTTGATTAAAATCCTTTGCAATCGACTGTTGCCTGTAAATCAACAAGTTACTGTTGATGTATTCGTACTCCAACATGTCACTAATGGGGTCTCTATTATGTGATTGCGGTAAGAGCGGTCCTATGCACCGCTAGAAAAGGAGGGAACAAAGGGAGACAGTTATACGGCTGTCGTAATTGGGATGTAAGTAATTTTTCCTCAGATTTTTCGGAATAATAGACAATCGGATTATCTATATCCCTCTCCTTTTTTGTTAATTTTTTATTTTTTCTGTCATCTTAGAGAGGTGTGTGTGAATTTTTTGAATGGATTGACCCACCACAAGTAAGAGATAATTCAATCGCTCGGAGTTACAGGCAGAAATAATAGAGCTGGCATAGAGGGTCGAAGAGCTGTAGAAAAATACAAAGGTGAACGAGTGCAACCTGGAAATTATGTTGACAATATCATGGGTGCATTTTGTTATTGTGTGTACTAGTATTACTCCCGTGCGATGCACGGAAGTTTATTTAAAAAATAATTATTTTAATTAAACTAAAGATGAGATAATCTAATATTTAAAAATATGACCGTTTTAATCTATAAAATAAATATTTTGAAATTTTGAAATAAACAAAAATAAAATTAAAAGTAATGTAATATAAGTTTCTCTCACGTTATATGTAAATTTAATATAACTTACTTATATATATATATATATATATATTATAAATTAACATTAATATAAGATGTGAAATATAAAAATTAAAACATATGTGTCTTTTTTCAAGATGTTCATTTCTAATCTTTGAAACACAAATACACATTTATTGTGTCTGTATCATTATTGACCTATATGCATACACAAATAGCTTTATTAATTATGAATGTTCAAATAAACATAAATATCTAAATTAATATCAACTCACAAAATAAATTAAATAATATTATAAGAAATTAGTTTACTTTTTGTATTTCTATTTTATTTTAAATATTTTAATTTGTCTAAATAGAGTTTCAAATTCTAATTATAACTATTTAACTTTTAAATAATCTCATTTGCAAGTTTTAATATTTTACTTGGTGATTTCAATTATACTAAATTAACAAAATAATAAAATAAAATTCAAAAGATATTCAATAGATGGATATAAAATATATGAGGTTTTCAAAATATTTCTTAATATTTTTGTATATGTGTCGAAATTTTCCAAATAAGTTATGCATTTATATTGTAAATAGTAAATTTATTTAAAGATACATATTCATAATGTATTAAAGAAAGGCTTAGGTTCAGAATGTAAAAAAATGCATAGTTGATATTTATTAATGCGACAAAGTATTGTTTAAATTGCAAAGTCTATATATATATATATATATATATATATATATATATATATATATATATATATATTTAAAGTTGATTAATTTTACTTGTTTAAAAAAAGTTTAGATCGCAACGCGTAAAAACTCATAGTTTAAGGTGGAAACTGTGAATCTTTATAAAAATAAATATTAATAAATTTAAGAAAAAATATAAATAAGTAATAAAACTAATTTATAGATTAACTATCTTATATAAAGTTATATATATGAACGAAATGTGTAGGTCTGTGATAGATTAAACAAAAAATATTATTATGAAAAATAAATATTAGCAAATTTAATTATTTAATAAGGTGATTATAAATCAAATATTAAATTTTACTTTTAATTTAATATAGTACTTACCCAATTATATATACATTTCAAACGTAATAAATGAAGAAAACTTGAGAAAATACATGTCAGATAAAACATCTAAATTAGTTGTGGTTTTAATGAAACAATCAAGTATAATAATTTCTAGAAGATAAGTATTTGACCGATTTTAATTGTATTCCAAACCAATACTATATAGTACAACAAACAATAAACACTAAAGTATAACTCAAAAAAAAAAAATAATAACATAATATTGTAAATCGAGTATCTTATTATAATATATATGATATGGATGTCAAATCAAACATCGTTAATAAGGGATTAATTTGATGTATTATACATAATATATTTGCAACTTTAGAAAGTAAACAATTTTGATCTTACCAAATGTGACAACAACTTACAATTTATAGTCTAAAATTTTAGGCTGAAAAAATTGTTAATTACAGAATTGTCGCTACTGTGACTTAACACACACACACACACACACACACACACATATATATATATATATATTAATTTATGAAAATTAATTTTTTTAGTTCTACTATAAATAATTAAAAATAATCATGAAATATGTAATAAAAGAAGCACAAATACTTTATTTGGATATTTCAGAGTAATGTAAAATTTTATACTTTTTCTTTCTATTTCTGCTTTTGTTTTTATAGTTTTTAATTTATATAAATAAATTTAATGTTCTAATAATAAATATTTAATTTTTTCTTTTTAAAGTTATATTCTAGTTTGCAACTTTTAACATTTCACTATGTGATTTCAAATATACTTAAATACTTCTTATTTTCTAATTAATCCTTACTGTAACAAATAAAATCTAAAAGTTATTTAATAATTCGAATAAAAATAAAGTCTGTGAGTTCTTCAAAATATTTTCATATTTTATTTGGTATTGTAACTTATTTATGTAAATGTTATTTTTTTCTCATAAATAGTTTAGTTATTTAAATATTAAAGTTGATTAATGCGAACTAAGGTACTTAAATTGTTAAGAGTAAAACATATATTGTTGAGGTTAATTAGTGTGACAAAGTATTGTATAAGTTACAGTGAAAAAAATACTTGAGCCTTTAAAAAAAGTAAAAAAAAAAAAAAAAAACATATTTGAGGTTTAGTTAACATTAAAAAAATAAAAAAGATTGCAATGCGTAACAAATTAAAGTTTTTGTTGCAAATAGTAAATTTCCTTAAAAAGTTTCTTTTAACAAAATATACATCATACAAAGCATAAATAAATAAATAATAACAAATAATTTCAATAAAAAAATTACATAATTATACGTATGCTCAAAGTTTCCATACTCTTGTGATAAAAAATATTACCATATTTCATAATTTAGTAAATTGATTATAAAATAGATATTATTTTTTTTGTCTTTGAGTTAATAAAGTGGAACTCCATAATATAAACAATATTTTTTTCTCCCTGCGTAATTTAAATAATAAAAATATTTGAAAACTCATGTCAAATAAAATAAATTTATTATTTGTATTTAAAAAAAATACACAATTAAATATTTTTATTAGAAAATTATTTACTAATATTTAGTTGTATCTAATTCACAATAAACACTCAAATTTAGCATAAATAACTAACTAAAAAACAATCTCTTTTTTTCAAATCAAATATCTCATTATAATATATGTGATATGGATGTCAAAACGAAGATCGTGAAAAGATGAATAATTTAATATATTATGAATAAAAAATAGATTAGAAATAAAAAAGTTATTTTAATTTTAAAAAATTAAATAAATTTATCAACTTACCATAAGTGACAAAAGGGAGTAAAAATTACATTAATACCCTCCATTTTGCTTATATATATATATATATATATGTAGATATAGATGTGGATTGAAAATTGAGTTTGGAGGAAAGAAGGGGGTGGAGTTTGGAGGGAAATATGTTAATTTTCACTCCCAAAAGTTAGTAACATGACATTTAATTTTTTTTTTTTTTTGGGAGCAAACTGTTATTTCTGGTGAACAGGAAGTAAAAAATGTACACATCATCAAGTTGCGCGTCACATCATCGATAATCTATTGATTTACAAGCAACAATCGATTACAGAGCATTTTCATTATTTTTTTTTGTAAATCAAAAGATATTTTAAAAAATATCAAAACGTAAAAAATATATAAGTAATTATGTGAAACATAAATGGCTTTTTAACCAATTTTCCTTCATTTATTAAAAGTGTAATCTAATTGGATCTGAGTTTTGATTTTGACAGTACATTTGAGGGTTGACTCCCTCCTTTGATCCGGTGCATTTATATATAATTGTGAATAGATATATTAACTAAAAGGCAGTGCACATGTGAAAGAAGTACAGACAAAGTTGAATAATGGAGTACTAATAATAATTTGTGAATGGAATTGTCCCACAAATCCCTATCTCAGAGTAGCTACCCTAGGTACATACATACAGGAATGCCAAGCTAGCTATGATTGCTAGCACATGTCCCCAGGCTATTTCCCAGGGTTTCATTATTAAATAATACTCCCCCGTCCCGGTTAAGTTTACACATTTGAGCCGGCACGTATATTAAAAAAAACTACTTTTTGCTTTTTGGTTGACTTTTTTAAAGGTGGAGATTGAAAGTGGAGATTTTAAGGATGGAGATTGTGAGAAAAAATTTCTTTTTAAGGGTGTGCAAACTTAGATGGAACATCCCGAAAAGAAAAGTGTGCAAACTCAGCCGGGACGGAGGGAGTAATAAATTTAAAAGGGGAAAAAAGAGCCGTTCACTCCTTTATAGAAACTTTTGTTGAACTAAAACCTGTACGACTATGCCATGGTTATATAGTCGCAGGGGCGGCGCTGGCCCCTGTGCAGCATGAGCGACCGCACAGGGTCCCCGAAAAATTGGGGCCCCAAATTAATTTAGCTCATACAGTATATATGTATATATATTTTGTTCGTTTATTTTCAAAATATTATTTAGGAACAACTATGTCGCAAGAAAGATTAAATGGACTTGCTTTGATGTCGATTGAATGTGATCTCTTGGAAGAGATTGATAATGAAAGTGTAATTAGTGATTTTGTTTCTAAACATGCTAATAGAGCTACTCTTTTCAAGTGAATGTTATATCTTCTGTATTTTGTTTTATATGCTACCATGTAGTGTGACATTAATTTATAATTTAGAAAACATACATATCTTTTTTAATTAGAAAAAAAAGGCCCGATTTTATGAATTCGCACAGGGCCCCCGATTTGGTTGCCCCGCCCCTGTATAGTCGGATCTTGCTATTTGACATTGTGGAAATGGGGTGAAGTGGTATGCTCTTTACATAGTTTAATTATTTATTTAATAAAGTAGTAAGTATGTATTAGGCATGATAATATTATTATGTATATGATAATTTTTATTATTGTATACACGATAATTTTATATCGTATACACGATAATTTTATATCATATACTAATAAAATATTATCATGTACATGTATCAAGAAATAATTATATTGTGTACACGATTAATTTATATCGTGTACACGATAATTTTATTATCGTATATAGTACACGATAATTTTACATCGTGTACACGATAAATTTTTTTATCGTGTACAAGATGTAAATTTATCGTGTACACAATAATTATATCGTGTACACGGAAATTTTATATCGTGTACACGAAATGAAGACTTTCTCTGACAGACTTTAGCTACTTTTATATGTAAAAAGTTAAACTATGCAAAAAACATTAGATTATGGGTCTGACAGGCTACAGTGTCAAGACCCCTTTGACATGCCCACACTTTTTTCCTTTGTCAAAATCGGTCGATATTCGCAGTCCATAGTTTTTCTTTTATTTTTTTAACATAATTCATTTTTTTAATACAATTCATTTATATTTGAAAAATAAAAATAAAAAATTTAATACAACCATTTAGTATCAATTTACCCTTCTTTATTTAGTGAATTTATTTCAATAAAAATATTACTCCCTCCATCGCGCTCAGTTTTGCATGTAGGGACGGACACATATATTAAGAAAAAACTGTTTTTTATTTTTTGTTGACTTTTTTAAAAAAGGAGATTGAGGGTGGAGATTGTACGAGAAATTTCTTTTTTAAGGATGTGCAAAACTGAATGAGACGGACCAAAAAAAAAAGTGTGCAAAACTGAGAAAGTATAAAATATATATTATTAAAAGATAAAAATGTCATATATCATATAGCAAATATAAAATTCATTTAAAAAAAAAATTAAAATAACCTTCCCTCCACTTCCCCCCGCAGCCCTCCCCCTCCAGATCCCAATTGAGCACTGAAATTACAGGCCCCACCATCGCCCCTCCCACAACCATGCCGCCATGCTACTGCATTGAAAAGGAAAAAGAAAGATTGGGATCCTTAAAGGAATAACTCTCTTCCTTCCCAATCCCGCAGATACTGAAAATTCAACCCCTTACCTCGTTCTGTGCCTTTCTCCATAGTCACTGTGGGATCCTCATTCTATCTTGTCGAAATTCTATATCAACTTATTGAATATCCGGGCAATGATTTAACAGGAAAAACACTAATATTCTTAAAATTAATTGACAATGATCTGATTTACTACGATTCACATAATATTTCAATTCATTTATTTTAATTTTATTTAATGAAAAGAATAATATTGTTTATTTTAATTTTAATTTAATGTAAATGATATTATTGTGTCCGGACCTTTAATTATTTATGCATTGTTATCATTAACAGTATTTAAGTCATTTTATAATAGTTTTAATTATTAAATGTGTCGACTGCATTAAGATATTTAGTGGCTGCGAATAGTCCCCACCTTCTTTTCATAATTAGTCTTTAAATAAAACTAATATTGTGATCGAAAAATTTCAGAGAAAAAATTAAATATTAACTATTTTTTTAAAACCCCAAAATAAATATGCATTTTCTTTGTCTTTTTATTTTTTACTCTTAATCTATTTTTAATGTTAAAATTTAAAGCACTGTCTTTACAAATTACTTATTATTTAATATTTTTAGATACATCCTCCAACTTAAAATAAATTTTCTTAAAAACATAAAATAATGTGGCCAACTACAGGGTGACCAAGACTGATTATTGTTTATAATATTACTATGTTAATTCTAAAAAACTTGCGCTACTTCGTAATAAAACCTATACAACTAAAGTCAATTGACTAAGAAGGTATTAGGCTAAACTTATTTCAAATATCTTATGAGCACTAATATTTTATAAGTTGTTTAAAGAGCTTATAAAATGTAATTTCTTAAGAACTTATAAGTTAATAAAGTGTTTGGATAAAAGAGCTTATAAGCTTGCAATTGAATGAAGTATTTAGCTATGAATTTAGGGTCAAAGTTAATATCAAACACAAATTTTGATTAGTGTGTGTGATATGTGTGAAATGTGTGTGAAAAAAAGTGTGTGAAGTGTGTGAAATGTGTGAAGTATCTGAAACGTGTGTAGTGTGTGGAATGTGTGTAGTGTGTGTATGTGTGAAATTTGGATGTAACTTATAAAATCTTAAAAAATAAGAAGACTAAAAATACTTATTTTTTATGGAGCTTACAAGGCCTAAGAACTTATTTTTACATCTTATAAATCTAACATCTTATTGTATCAAACACATTAAAAATTTATAAGCTTAGCTAACCATCCGCTAAATACTCAATCATCAATGAATTCAAAAGAAGCAATAAGAAGATTAGTAACCTAACTTGGACTACTGAGGTAAAATGGGCCCAGTGCCCTTGAAGCCTGGAAAAGGGTTTAGAGGTGCCCATAGGCCATATTTGGACCTCCCTATCTTTTGTAGATGACCAACTCCCTAAAAAGGAAACAAAAAAGAATGGCTGATTCTCTAAAAAAGAATATGATTTTATCCTACATCCAAGAGTAAATGTATGTGTGTAATTCATAATTGATTATGTGATGATTAAAAATTACAATAATATTGGTGTATTAGTTCCCCGTAGCGGTATAATTTACTTCTAAATGAAAAAAAAGAACGGAATTACGTTTGAAGAAGACAAACGAGCTAACTTATTATAATTACGGGGTAAATATTAAATATTTAAGTACATTAATAATAACTTCTTATATATATATACTAGTATTTTCCCGTGCGATGCACGGGAAGTATTTTTACACACTAATATTTAATTTAATTATAATACAAAATTTCGTCGATATTGGATACATACATAAAAGTAAAATATGATATTCTATGACCCGAAAATATATAAAGTTATCTTTATTCACATAATATATACTATGATGGTCCGAAAAAAGTAAGATAATATAAATAATCAACAATCTATATTAACATTTAATGTTAGACAAAAATAAACATAACATTTACAAATTTTGAAAATTTTCCATATAGACAACATTTTTGGTAGTCTTTCTTTCCGGATTTTCGTCATATATTAAAATCTTCAAGTAATTTCAATTCGTGATGCGGGAAACAACATCATACAACTTACCGTGACAAAAGATGCATTTCTTCAAGAATAAACCAACATGGTTAAGTGATTGCCCCTACTTTTGTTTATAGTGATTGCATAAGAAACGGTAAAGGAAAATTGTCTCATTGCAATCAAAAAATGCATTCTCTTATCTGAAGGAGTCACCTAAAGTCGAGGGATGAGAATCTTTACACCATCATTATACTCTAATATAACATTTGTCTCAACCACGTTATCACCAAGTATTGTAATCACCAGTCAAGTACCACTGCATAAATCAAGTGAATGATCTATGTTTGGCAACAACATAATTGGTATACCGATGTTTAGGTTTAGCTTGATTGACTTCAGAAATTCTGAAGTGCGAAGATCATTCAAAAGATCTACATTCGAATCTGATCTACATGGAGTTTCCGAACTCAAGTACATCCTACCTTGGGAATTGTTCTTTGGAAACATATATTCATTAAAAAATATAAATATTTTATATTTTGCGAGTTAGCGATGTTTATGTTACTATGAATATGATTTATTTGTTTTCAATATTAAAGTATAACTCTATATAGTAGTATATATTTAAGATACAAAGTGTCTTGTTCTTTATATTTAATTTTTATACCAATAATAATGTTTATTGTTGAATTGTTTGATGTCCATTATCTATATATAGATATGATGATTTTTATAAAGAAAACAATTGATCAAGTATATTAATTTTGATTGAAATCTTGATATAGACGTTTTGATCACTACGGTAATATTTAGTTGAAGTTTGACTCATTGTTCGAAATATTGACAGAGCATTTTGTGAATACTCAGATTATTGATGTGATGCAAAATGGAAGGTGAAAAGTAGACTTAACAATATTTTTTTTTGTAAATTGGGAGATATTATAATTGAGGTTTCGTTTTCTATATGTAGATACGATGTCTTTTTTATACAAAAAGTCTATAAAGTACAGTTATATTTTAATTAAATATTTATAGATATTGATTAGTTAACATGATTGTAATTTATATGAAGTAATAAAATTTATTATAATCTAATACTCCTTTGTTCCGAATGAATTTGCACTGGTAAGTGGATACACATATTAAGAAAATTTATTTTTTGAGTTATGTTGACTTTTCAAACCTATTTTTGTGCTTTATTTGATTAATAAAGGTGTATTATGGGATAGAATTTGTGAAATTTGTTTCCTTGTTAAGAAAGTGTGCAAATTGCTTGGGTCGGACTAAAATAGAAAATGTGCAATTTCATTCAGGGACGGAGGGAGTATTTAATTATTCACATATATAAAGGTAGAATTCATAAACATGAATTCTAGCTAACACATACTGCGCTCAGAATTAGCAGTAAGTTTACTTATTCGCTTTCATAGCTCATCTTCGTGATATTATTTGCAGCTATTCAGAACTTAAGAGAACAAAAATCCGTGTATGAGGCAAATTTTACTTAAAGGTATATGAAGAAGAGGTTTATTAACGAAAGTTAACAACTTTATAAATTAATGTTATTCCCTTTTAGATGAGGCATCTACTATACTAACTTATAAAATTTATTTTTATAAGCTTAGGTTTAGGACTTGTTTTAAGTTATAACTTATAAGTTTTTTTTAGGAGAAAGATATAACTTATAAGTTACTTCATACTATTGCACTATCTTTTATAGAGAATATGGTATAATTTTAGATACTGCAATACTATAATTATTTCTTGCATTTTTTCAGATATCAATATTTGCTTTAAATTTAAAATTAAACTAAAACTCGAAAAGCACAGAATACTCAGACCGAATAGATCCGATCTGTCGAAGGAACTAAACTGGCCTGAATAGATCCATATATGTTGAAGGAACTGAACTGATAGGCGAAGCCATTCTGGAGTTTTTCGAAACAGAGGGAACAAATTGATCAGTTAATTAAATAGATTATGTTATTCCATATTTTTAGGGAGACATATCTAACTTTCGAAAAAATTGAAATTTGATTCAATTTACCATATTGATTAGTCAAGAAAATAATTTTTCCTAATTTATCGAAGTAAAAAACGGTAGGCCAGTGGGCCAGCCATAAATTAAAATATATGGCCAACTCTTAAAATAAAATAAGTTTTTATTTGATTATTTTTGTTTTTCTCGCTTGTGATAAATTTTAATATGTTAATTTTTGCCTTAACGTTTATCAAGTTCATAAATTACTATATCATAGAACATTTTATAACAACATTTTAATTATAAATATGATAAATTATATTTATAAAATATTAATAAAACTCAATATAAGCAACTTTTTTTCTTTTTCAAATTAACTTTAATAGTACTAAATAACTAAATTATGATACTTAATAGAAAGTATTTCCTACATTGAATATTACGCTTAACTTTAGAATGCAAAACAGTTCCGACTTTTAGTGAGTACAATAACTATGTAGATTTGGGGCTATTGCTAAAATTATTATAAATCTCCATATCGATCTAAATTAAATTAAAGCTTCTTTAAAAGAGAAAACGAAAAAGAAAATCTACAACTAAAACAAATGATAGTTCGCCAACAAATAATATTGTACACGTTTATCACCAACTTTTAGATAATCTATATTAAAAATTAATTTATAAATATTTAATGGGATTAAACACTATATTATGTCATATACTCTCTCTGTTTTATAAAGAATGTTATTTTAGTTAATTTTGGAGAAATTAAGGATTGATATTTAATTGGTATGTTTCATGAAATAAGAAAATAATCAACTAAATTAAGTAAGTTGTTTAAGATAACATTTGAAGCCATGTTTGTGGAACCGGACCGGACCGGCCGGTTCGACCGGTTCAACCGGGAACCGGGCCCGGAACCGGTCCGGTTGAGTTAAAAAACCGGATTGTATTTTTTTTTCTTTTTTTTTTTTATAAATAAAGTTGTTTTTTGCCTATTTTAAGTTTAAAAAAAAAGGGATTTTCACATTTATCTTCATTTGCCCTTATTATTCCCATCTTATTTTAAATTTGACACTAGGATGTTATTAAAAAAATTAGAGTTAAAAGTATCTTTGGATTAATTGATATTGAAATATGTTGAATTTTTTTTTACAAGTTAAACTCTAGTATCAAATTAGATTGTATTACACATAAAAACTATTGAAATTCAAAAGTCAACAAGTTGCCTTTGACCGGTTGAACCGGTTGTTGAACCGGTCGGACCGGTCGAACCTTGAACCGGTGGTTTGTCCGGTTCGATCACCGGTCCGGTCCCACAAACACTGATTTGAAGAATTGTAGTTTTTTTTGGTAAAGTGACAATTATTATGAAATTTTTCAGAATGTCTAAAATAACATCCTTTATGAAATTGAGGGAGTATATTAAAAAGATCAGAATGAGTATCAGAATCAAATCTTCTGTTCCAACTTATAGCCACCTTATATACTAATTTCTTTTACACTTCTCATAACAATTATTTCACAACACTAAAAGTCTCATATATTCTTCCATTATAGCCACCTTATATACTAATTTCTTTTACACTTCTCATAACAATTATTCCACAACACTGAAAGTCTCATCTATTCTTCCATATCACGCAATACTTTATTTTGTAAAGATTGGAATTATATTTGTTATAAGTTCCCATAAATTTATATTAATTATTAATATCATATATAACATTGATATTAATAACTTAAAATATATCATATTACATTTATTATATCTAATTATTTTGCAGATGCCATTAATATAAAAACTCATTAAAAATATTTATTGATTTTTAATATTATGTAAATAAAAAAGAATAAAAATTCATATTAATATTTATATTCTTCAGAATAAATTATTTGTGTTACCTTAAACATGTATTGATATTGTAATCTGACACATACATACAGAAATACATATACGTATATACATATGCATATATATATATATGTATATATATATTTTTTGAAAGGTTAACGTAAAAGGTCTTTAAATAAATAAATAAATTAGTTCAAGAGTATAGTTGATTTTATTTTTTATTTTTATATTTATTATTTGTAAAATTCAATAGATGTATGCACTTTCTAAACAATTATTCAATTATATATTATATATTAGCCTGTTGAGACGGATTATGATTTAGAATATGATTGTTTATTGTTATTAAATAAAACAAAAATAATGAATAACAAAAAGAACATGATTGCAAATAATTTCACAATATATAATCTGATAGTTTTTTTTTTATTAATAAGACAGGATAACAACTCATCAATATTGATAACAAAAAATCAAAACATGATTGCTTTTATTATACAAAGTAATTTCATGTTCTTTTGAAAATATTTGCACCTCTAACAAATTGTGAATTTGAAATCCGAAGTGACTGGGTAGCTTGTTCAATTTCGTTTCCCTTCCACACAAAGTTTTTCATAAAATAATTTAAATAGAATAGAATTATAATTGGAAACCAATTGATTCATCATAAAAAAAAAAGAAATGATAATATTCATTAAAAATGAAAAGGCCAATCACCGGAGGCAGTTGCAAATTCTGCCATTGAAGGTAACACCAGTCTCAAGTTGAAGCCCCTTTTTTATGGTCCGTTGAATAAGATTGAGTAAGATTGAGTGCTCTTGAAGCTGCGCTGTTTCGTAAAAGTCTTAGTTATTCTTTTCTCGCTTTTTTCTTCTTAACCTTGACCACGATCGGTTTCACTTTGTCTGAGACGACTGGCGGACGAAGGAGATATCCAGGACGAAGGAGATATCCGTAGCCTTAAGACGACTGGCGGACGAAGGAGATATCCGGAGCCTAAGATCTTATATTTTATCAAAGATCCGCTAGGAGGGTGTAGAATTTTTATAATTTTATCGAAGATCCTGCTTTTTTCTCCTTAACCTTGACCACGATCGGTTTCACTTTGTCTGAGACGACTGGCGGACGAAGGAGATATCCGGAGCCTTAAGATCTTATATTTTATCGAAGATCCGCTAGGAGGGTGTAGAATTTTTATAATTTTATCGAAGATCCGCTAAGAGGGTGTAGAATTTTTATATTTTATCGAAGATCCGCTAAGAGGGTGTAGAATTTGTCTAACCCTCTGTTCCGCTGAGAGGGTCTCTCTTCTGCAAAAGGGTTTTGTCCATGATTCTGTCTGCACAAAACAAAAAAAATTAAGAATTCATTTTTTATAATAAGAAGACAATGTCAATACAACCCTAATTTTTTCACCAATTAATTACCGGCAAAAAAAATCTCACCGTTAAGGGATTATATTAATGAAGTTGCAGTCCATGTGCAAGCCTAATTGTCATATATGATGCAATTGATCAAGACCAAAGGTACAAAGTGTGATGAAAAACGCAATCGAAATCATCAATGAAATGAAAAAGCTAGTTTAGTACCTATTTCAATACAAATTGTAGTTTGCGGATATTACCTGCCTATGAACTTTTTTCCATATCCAAGCTCATTTAATGAAATATAAACAATAATCACACCCGACGAAAATAGAGATGATATATGTCCAATGATGCTTCTTATTGACAAAAGTTGTAAATTAGAGAAACTCAATCATAAACCATCGATATTGCGGAGGATTCATCCCATAAAGTTGGTTCAACACCTTCAACACCGGTCTCATAGCCTTGTGAAGAAGTCAAGCATTTTCTGAGGATTCATCCCATAAAGTTGGTTCAACACCGTTCTCATCTGAGGTTCAACACTGTTCTCATAGCCTTGTGAAGAAGTCAAGCATTTTCTGCAATTAATTCGCAATGCTGAAAAGACGATAGAGTAGTTTGATTTGATCGATGAAATGATTGATTTGCTACGTGTTTGTTCTAGTATTTAAATGGAAAATTCTAGGGTTAACTTTGCTATCAATATCCCTATTTTCGTGGAAATCAAATATATTCGGTTTTTAACATCATGTATAAGTTGCCGAATACTATGTACTATTCTTGTAGACAAATCGGTAAATCGGATTTTGAATTGATTTTGTAAAATATTCAGAGTATAGTAAATATCTCAACAATGAGATTTGCTATAACAGAAAAGAGATTATCTTTCAGAATAACATTTAAAATACTAACAGATTTCCTCAAACTTCGAATTTTTCAACGTGTTATCATATATACAGATTTCGCGAATTTTATTGCTAAAAATGGAATGTGAAAATGGGGGGAAAACGTCTTCTTTCCAATTGAGGTATAAATTCATTTTGTTTTTATATATATATAGATAAACACACACACACTATTATTTAACATATTAAAATTAAGCAAATATCAACATTTATTTTTAAGTAGGTGATATGAGTCTTATATCTAAGTGAATTAAATTAATTTTAGGTTTAATTACGTGAAAATTTACTCTGATCATTTATCATTTGCAGCATAAACATAAGATAGAAAACACACCACTTTTGTAAAATTTTCAATTCGATGCACCTGAGCCAATAATTGGATCCAATTGTGACGTGGAGATCGAAATTAAGATTTTGGCTATCCCTGTTATGGACATGTAATCGTACGATATTTTTAAAGTCCCTAATTAAATAAATAATAATGTTTGATAATAAAAAATATATTTTCATTTAATTAGGAATAAAATAATTCGCACAATTACACATACACAATTTGCAGGTCAAAGTCGCAATTTTAAGCTCCACGTCTGTAATTGGAGCCGAAAACATTTTTGGTGCACTAAATTTAAAAAAAAAAGTTACAAATGTAATGTATTTATATGTTTCAGTTAATATGTCATGTTACAAATGATACTGATCAAAAGGTATTTAATTTTTTACTTAAAATTTAACGCTTCTCTTTGTTATGTATTAATTTTTGTTGAACACATATATTTTACTAATATAATGCTAATGGAATTTGGCATTAATGAAAATTCAATAGATTCGTAATAAACTCATGTCATTTTACTATTTTTTCACAAAAAAAAAATTTGAACATTAAAAATTATTAAATAAAAAATTGAAATAATCTAAAAATATATTTTTCTTTAATACTTATATTTTTTATATGAAAATACTTTAATCATCTAAATATATAACAATTAAACTAAAAAAAAGTAATAACTTATATTTACATTATTCTTTTTTATATGCAATATGAATGTTTAATTGAACATCATAATATAAGGATTAATTTGATATATCTTTCATCAAGAATGAAGTTGATACGAAATAAGTTAAAAAAAATAATGAAGATAGATAGATAAGAATATATGGTATAGTAACTCATCATAAATTACATGTTTGTAATCTTCTTTTTAAAAAAAAATTAAAAATTTCCCTAAAAAATAAAATTAGAAAAACTATGTTGACACCATACACACGATGTGAGACGTATTTTCTAATAGGGAAGTGAGAAAGATACGCGTGTTAGCAGAATTATAATTATAGGGGATTAAGTCGAAAACTATTCAAAACCATGGATGACAGCGCAGGGGCATATGAAAGGAAGCGCACATTGGGCCACAGATTAAATTTGGGCCGAATAAATTACACCCCAATAAATAGGCCCACGAAACTGTAACACGTGCGGCATGCCCTGTCTTGCCATTCAAGAAAACAGAAAATTATATACCGTGAGTAAAAATTTGCGATTTGGGAGGTAGAGAAATGGCGTTGGAAGCTTATGCGTCACAATTTCCGGATAAAGTCCGCAAAGATGTTCTCTCTGAATCACGATTAGCTTGCTATAAGGTAATTGTAGCCACTGTTTTCCTACAATTCGACGTTGATTTGTCTGTTGGTATATGTGTATGTAATTGAAAGTAAAGATGGAGAGTTGAATTTATTAATGAAGTAGGCTCGGGACGCATTCTATGCCTGTTTAGAGAGAGAATCAAACAAGAAACCCACAGAAATTGCTTCGGTGGGGCTGCTTTACCCAGTTGAATGCAAGAGAAACAGGGAGCAGTATGTGAACAAGTGCAGACCTACATGGGTAACGTCTATAATTTTGATGTAATTAAATTGTCCTTTCCTGTGCGAAATTGAAGTTAGGGTTTTGTGGAAATTGATATATGTAGGTGAAGCATTTTGATCGGCAGTATTGTGCAAAGAAGAAGGTTGAGAGGCTGTTGGATGATAATGAGTCGAGGAGAGGTCCGTTGTCACTCCCGCAGCCTTACACCTTTAAACCCCCATCTTCTTATTGATTTTAAGCTCTAAGTTATGATCATAACACTGTAAATAGGTTGGCTAGAATGGTGAGTTGAGTTTAGCATTCAAACTGTAGGAAGCTTTTGAATAAAATGTTGCTTACTTGTTTTTTTTTTTCACTTTTATATAAATATTCCACTTTTCTAGATGAACATCAGATATGTGGGTTAAATTGTGGTGGGAATCGTATTGATTTTGGTTGAAACTTCTAAACCTACACGCAAAGAAGCAACAACATCAACGGCAGTACACGGACACTAGGGATGTGTGTATGATATAGTTAATTTATAGGTTTAATTTTGAGTTTTCTACTGTGCTTATCAAAATTATTTAAAAAAATTCAACTGATGAAATCATGAAATAGTAGTCCAAAAAAAAAAAAGAAAAGGAAATAGTCTAAGGATTTTTTGGATCAGAATTAAGAAAACATGCTTTTATACCAATTTTTTTTAGCACTAGGGACTAATTTACCTTTCAATTCATTCTCTCTCTTATTACACGGATTCCGATTCAATGCCATACTAGTATGGGGCAGTTTCACTAAAGTCTTAAACTTTTCCAATTAAAACTTCTACAATTAAAAAAAATTAATAAACAAAATATAAATAGGGGAATAACCTTGTTTTTCTACTGCACAAGGTGCAGTACTGCACTGAATCATAATCCCTCAACCTCAACGGTTATTACAGGCGTGAGTTTAGGATTGTTCGAAAATATGTACTTTCTTTTTTTACAATCAATAATCTTAATTTTATTATATAAAGCAATTACAATCAGATTATGTTTATTTTAAAATGGCATGACAGGAAAATTAATGTTCACGTTATTTATAATTTCTAGTGTGCAAATATTTATCTTTTTTAAACACAAAATGGTTATATTTTTTAATAATTACATCTACAGAAATACTAGTTTTTGAAAAAAAAAATTACCACTCCTTCCTTACCATGCAGTAAATCGTGCATCAGTGTACATGTAATTACATTTTAAGAAAAAGAGGAACGTATTATGATTGTTTTTTTTCGAATGAACAAAATATATATTGAACTATTTGGCAATCGCCTCAAAAGTCAACAATTTACTGAAATGTGGGAGTTGATTGTAAATTAATTGATAGAGTATTTTTTAATCTAGGCCAATGGTCAGGGTTCGATTATCACCAACCCTACCCCAACCACTACAAAAATAAAAATAAAATGTACTGGAGCGTATTATAATTATTCAAGAACCACCCTAAAAAAAAATTATTCAAGAACTTCATTAGTCCTAAACTATTCAAAACCGAACAGGAGGAAGAGTATATTGGGCCATGAGAAATTTGATTCACATTGGGCCACAATGAATTTGGGCCAAGGTAAATAAATTACGATAACTAGGCCCACGTACTATCATATGCCCCGTCTTCTCATTCAAGAGAACAGAAAATTATTTGGTATACCGGTGAGAAAAATTCCCAATTTTGGAGGAAGAGTAATGGCGTTGGAAGCTTATGCGACACAGTCCCCTGATACAGTTCATACTGACGTTCTCTCGCAATCACGACTAGCTTGCTATAAGGTAATTGTTGCCATTGCCACTGTTTTCCTACAATCCGATGTTGATTTTGGTTATTGGTTTATGTGCGTGCATTATTGAAAATTAAAGATGAAGAAGGCTAACGCAAGTTGATTTATTAATGGTGGTAGGCTCGGGACGCATTCTATTCTTGTTTAGAGAGAGAATCGAACAAGAAACCCACAGAAATTGCGTCGGTAGGGTTGCTTTACCCAGTTGAATGCAAGAAAAACAGGGAGGAGTATGCGAACAAGTGCAGACCTACATGGGTAATTTCTGTAATTTTGATGTAATTACATTGTCTTTTCCTGTGCGAAATTTAAATTAGGGTTTCTGGAAATTGTTATATGTAGGTGAAGCATTTTGATCGGCAGTATTGTGCAAAGAAGAGGGTTCAGAGGCTATTGGATGATAATTAGACGAGGAGAGGTCTGTTGTCACTCCCGCAGCCTTACACATTTAAACTCCCATGTTCTTATTGATTTTAAGCTGAAGTTTCTGTTAGGGTTATGATCATGACATTGTAAATCGGTTGGCTAGTGACTTACATTTTTGCTGCGGCTAATGATATTACGGCGTATATAGAATGATGATTTGACTTTGATATTAAAAGTGTAGGAAGCTTTCGAATGAACTGTTGCTTATTAGTGATTCTTGCTGGTTTGTTCAGTTTTATGTTATTGCTTCCATTGAGGTTTATAGACATTAGATATGTGTCTTTGTGAGAGAAATGAATAGGAAATGTTTTTGTAGTGACAGTTCAATTTGTGGCTCTTTGGCATGAGGTGAATTTAGCAGGATTGTAAATTTTGGTTGGAGGAGACTGGTGTTCGTATTAATTTTGATAGGAACTTTTAGACACATGCAAAGAGAAGTGGGCACTTGCCGTATTTGCAAAGCGAGAGTAGCACTTCTCACAAACAATGAACATTAGCCACTTTGGGCAGTGGTAGACTTAAATGCCCCTTTCTAAACCACTGCTAGAATACTACCCGTTAATCTAGTACAGCTGGGGAAATCAAGACCTCAATGAAATTTCAGCTAGAACCAGGTTCCTTGATGGACTTTCAGGGAGAAACCTTTTTCTTCGGCCCTGAGGTAATAAAGACTAAGAGTGAATCAAAAGTTTAAGGATATTTTAGTCTTTCTCCTGTAGCAGAGTGATTATTTTCCACATGCTAAGTGCTAAGTGCTTAAACACACATTAATTTTTAAGCTTAAGTTTATTTTAGGAGTATCATGACGTTGTACATCAGCTTAAGTTTATGCGGCACATACTGAATGATAGTTCAACTTTGGTACAAAATATAGGGAACTTCTGAATAAAATATAGTAACCTTGTGATTCTTTCCAGATTCTCCACAAATGTGTGTTTGTTTATGTTGGTTACACTTTTTGGTTGATGCTTATTTAATTGAGTGTTTCTGTGAAAATTATTAAAAGCAATGTTTGTGTAGTGAAGTTGAAATATAGCTTGAGTTGAATTTGGCAGGAGTGTAAGGATTTGGTCCCTTGAGATTGAGGAGGCTGGCGATTGAACTGCATTTCAGTTACCCTCGTAAGTTAATGGGGACCTCTTGCTTTGACGCCATCTTAATCGTTCTGGAGAAAGAGAACTTGTCACAAATTTTCTTATAACCTGTTACGTTTGGTGTTCAGATTTATAGTTGAAGGAAGGTTTATTCGATTGTCAAAATGGTTGAAAGAGAAATAATCCCTTAGCTAGGTTGGATTTCTACTTTATTCTGTAAAAGTTGTTATTCAGCAGGTGATATCAGTTTTAACATAGTTGTTGTAGAATTTTTATGTTATTGTTATGATGTTATCTATATTTTTGTGCACATCTCTTTCGTAATTGGCCTCTGTTTGTGCTTTGCATTTGCTTCTTTCATTCATATCAAACTGATGCTAGTTTCTTATAGATTGCATTTCGACTAAGAACTACTTCTTTAAGTGATTTGAAATCCATTTTGTTGAAGTCATGCAAATCGTTTTCTCAAATCAAATTCGATGCTTCTTTTAATTCGGGATGCCTTGAAAATTGAAAAACTGTCCCGGATGTTTTTAATAATTAGGAAAATGCTCTTTAACTTTAACTTTTTTAGTTTATGATAATGTCCTGTATTCTACAGAAAAAAAGTTGGACTTTGGTGCATAAGATGTACAATATGACTTATTGTACACTCTCTAAAAATCCTATAAAACTCCTAAAACCCTAAAAACCCTAGATACAATAAGACTTATTGTGCACTTAATGCGCGCAAAATTATTGTCTACAAAAAATTGGAAAAATATCTTGTCACCGACCATCATAAGAGTACAACCAATCATGTGATTTGACATTTTTAAACATTTTAAACTTATTTCTTTTTTGACTTAATAAACTAGTTTTAATACATTTTAAAAAAATTATTAGAAAATATTTTAAATAACCAAAAAGAAAAAAAAAATAAAAAATGCTCTGTCTTATTCCTCTTTGATCTGCCCCCATCTCCATACCTAGTGTGCCCTCCATCGTCGGCTAGGGTTGTAAACAAATCAAATATTTTTGATTCGATTCGTGATTCGAATTTGATTAAGATGGTTCAGATTCGAAAAAATCAAATTCGAATTCAAATACGAATTAATTATAAGATTCGAACAATATTCGAATTCGAATATAATTGTATTCGATTCGAATAATTCGAATATTCGATTCGTTTATATATAATATATTTTAAAAATTAAATAATATATATAATACTAACTATATGTATATAATATATTTATTTAGCTATATATTTAAATAAATTAATATATAATATATATTATTAAAATTTGTAATTGAAAAAAATTAAAAAAAAATAATATTTGAATATTTAAAAAATTAAAAATATCTATATATAAAAATAAAATGGAACTTTTCGAATCGAATCGAATAGTTCAAATATTTCTCACAAATCGAATTCGAATCACCTATTTAGATTCGATTAATATTCGATTCGAATTCGAATTTGAGTTCATATTTCAAATTGGAATAGTAAAAGTGGACAGTCACTGCTGGGTGGACGTTGGGATTGTTGAGACTCGGTTAGGAGGTATGCTGGTATCCTTAGCAGAATTTTGATGGGTAAGAGTAGGAAAAGATGACAAGATATTGTTTGTGACTGAGACATGTTGGAGGCCTTGGCCAACTGGTTAAGAGCTTCGAGAGTAACCAATGGTGGAGGATTGTAAATCTAGGCTTGGCTATTCAAAGGGGATCTGGGTATATTCCTGAACAATGGTTTGCACACATGATCTATGTTTTTCGATCTCAAATGCCCTTTTGTTTGGACTTGGGGCTTGTTTAAATGGCGAGGCTTTCATCCAATCCCTATATGGTAATTCTGCATCAGGAATGAGAAGGATATCCGGCGAATGATTGACCTCGTCTCATTGGCGTTTCATGTGCCCCAAGTGCCTACAAATATAACAGAATGAGGGAATTTTCTCGTATTTGAACGGGATCCAAACACTCTAATCTTTAGATAGCTGAACCTGTGCACCCCTCCTTAGTGGTTTATCAAGAGCAACTTATCTAAATGATTCGGCCTACTTCGTCCAACGAGTCGTGGTCTAATTCAAGGAAGCGACTTGCCCTTTGTGTTATTTTCTTGAGATGTGTCACATTGCAAACTGAAATGGAGAGATCATATAGACGTAGCCACAACTCTGTTTCTGCGAAAGTGATGGAAGAAGGTTGTTCATTCAATCCTAGCTCCTTCAGAACTACCAAATCACTTTAAACGTCCACGGAGACAGCACGAAAACCTTCTCCATATTGTTTTTTCGTTTGAATTTAAATGCAAACAGATTATTCTTGATTTCCTTTGCCGTCATGTTATGCTTCGGATTCCAAGCATTACGCATAGCCTTTAAAAATCCAAAAGCGTTAAAGGCCTTTCCATACAAACCGAAGCAACGATGCAAAGGGATAAAGAACTACCAATTGCTGTCTCCGCTTCGAAAAGATTAAAAGGCTCCTCTTCCTCTTCAGATGCCTCTACCATTTGTTGATCTATCGTAGTCATGTTGAACTTTTACAAACTGAGAGAACATAACCACAACGAGAAAAACACCACAAGGGACACTAGACAAGACGAAAACATGCAAAATGAGACAAGAAAAGAACGAAACCCTAAAAACCAAAACCCTAGACAACCAGAGAGGGAACGCTTTGAAATCATGCATAACACAGAATATCAAATGCAAAACATAAACACACAATCAACTATAAACGTAAATGACCAGAAGTGAAACCTATCATAAGCTCAATAAAACCCTATAAGAAACCATTATTAATAGAATCCTAGAATAACAAAACGATTAGAGAACATTACTTGATGCCGTCGTGTAGTAGATTATCATACGCTACGAGATCCTTTTGATCTCAACGGCTCCTAAGCTAGAGGAAGAAACGCCTCCAACAACGGGAGCAGAAACCCTAAGCTAGAAGGATCCTCTGTCTCATGCTTGTTGGTCTTGAAGAAATCAAATTTTAGTAATGGAAAATTTACATTGATGTTTTGAGAGTTAAAGCAAGAGTAAATTATTTGATTTGGAATAAGACAATGAAAATTGTAATTCAAAAATAAATGTAGTATATGGAAGCACCTTCAAATTCTGCAATTTTAGATTGTTCAAATTACTGGTGTTAAACGTTCATTTTAATCTGAGATTCCCCAATTTGTCATGATTTTGAACATTCATTATTTTATTCAGTTTTTATGATAACATTTTTTTATGCAATGAAGTATTATAGTTTAATACCATCATCATCATTATATATATATATATATATATATATATATATATATCTTAATTCATGAAAAAGAATTAAACAACCAAAACTTTTTAGGATTAAAAAATATTCAAGTAACTGTAATAATAATACAACAAATAATTTTATTAGAAATATTGCAACCAGTGCATCATACGGGTGAGTTTTGTAGTAAGTATAGTAGGGTGATGGCTAATGAACTTGCAAACGTGTATAAACCGAGTCCCATGAAATCACAGTTTCCTTAAAACTAATTAGTCCTCTATACACTGGTGCTAAGATATTCTCGGACGTTAGTTTCCCAAGATCCAATGACTTGTAAGAGAAATTGTAGCACACAATTTCTACTGGACAAAAAACTGAACAAGTGTTCAAATAATATCACCAGAGCAAGAGGGCCAGGGAAGTTGGATAGCAAAACTGGAAAAGAAAGTTAGCAAAGTTCTGGAGTATTTTCCGGAAAAATATATCAAATAAATTGGAAGGAGCCACTGCAAATTGATACGATTTCAACAAGAAAATGAAGTGAACAAGTGCTCGAATTATATCACTAGAGCACGAGGGCCAAGGAAGTTGGATAGCAAAACTGGAAGAAGAAAGTTAGCAAAGTGCTGGAGTACTTTTCCGAAAAACTGTATATCAATTGGAAAGAGCCACCACAAATAGACTCAAAATAACTATTGGTTGAGCCATCTTAAAGCTCCACTATTTCAGAATTAATATTCAAAATTGAATTTAGAAGTTATAACAATTAAGACCACTATGTGGAGAAGTTAATAATTAAGACCACTTATGTGGAGAAGTCTAAAGAGCAAGAAAGTAAAAGACCATGCAGATTGGAAAAAATAGCAAAATTGGCTTGCGGGACACCCCTCGACTGGACCGACATTCGCGTCCGCACACAAGTTCCTTGGCTTGAGGCTTGATCGGCCCTTGATTTGCACCTTCTATGCCTAGGTGCGCAAGAGTGAGCCTCTATGCTACATATTCACACACTCCTAGAAGGAGAATCATATATAAACAAACCATTTTTGTCCAATTTTCCAATGTGGGACAAAGTCCCAAACCAACTTCAAGTGCTCCACTTTGAGCTTCAATTTCTTATTCACCAATTAGTCGTTCCGGGCAAATGATATATCGTCTCAAACCTCTTCCGAAGGAGAGTATGATGGCACCTTAAAAGTCCATGTTTCATTACCGAATCCCCCTTTAAATTTGTCCCGAATCGGGCTGCCCAAAAAGGGCTATTTTCCAACAAGTTTTACTTTATACCCAAATAATATAATATAGAGATACACGATAGATGTGGATGGAAACTTGAAAATCTTTAGATTACCAAATTTCGATTATTTTAAAATTAATAACCAAATAAAATAATCGGGATGGTATGGAGTGGTATGGCTACAATTCGGTTATGTTTTCTTTGAGACACTATGGCTCAAAATTTCGGATCTAATGGAACACTTCGATTTAGTTTAGTTCGATTTGTGTAAATGGATTATTTTATCTTTTGAATAACACATTCAATTCATAAAAAATATATTGACATCCAATTAAAAAAAAAATTATTACATCAACTTTATTTCTAATTGACTACATTTTTTCTTTTCGGAATTATATTACTGCCTCCGTCCCAACTTAACCTGTCTACTTGCTATTTTGGTTTGTCCCACCTCAACCTGCCAACCCATAAATGACAAATTTCTCTCACAATCTCCACCCTCAAAATCTCCATTCTCAATCTCCACATTTGAAAAAGTCAAAGATTCCACAAAATTTGTTTTTTCTTAACCTCTGTGCCTGGTTAACCTAGGCAGGTTAAGCCGGGACGGAGGGAGTATTATTAGACTCGAGGGTTGTCTAATCATTTATGTAAAATTTTACTAATGACAGGATTATTGAAATTTTAATTTTAATTGATATTTAAATTGATGTCATAGGGATAATTTATTTTTCTATTTATAAGTTATACTTTTATTCGATTATTCGGTTCGACATGACTCTATACGGTTAAGTACAATTTTTGGTTTGGAAATTTTTAAAATATCCTAATCCGTACTATAAAAGATATTGGTTCAAAAAAAAATCAAATAATTAATATTTTTCAGGTTTGAAACTTGTTCTATCTTAATTTCAGTTCGATTTCAAATATCTCTAATCTCTATACACAACCCTAGTATATTCAGAGGCGGTTTAAGAAATTCCTGGAACATCGATATTCAATATATTTTATGCTATAAATATCCATACTAACTAAATCAATAACCTAGTGTAGCTTGGTTGGTAAACGTATTTATGCGTGCATAATAGGTCGAGTTAAGTGTCTATTTAGTGGCATTTGCATGCATAATTAACCGTGTA
Source organism: Ajuga chamaepitys (assembly GCA_958295605.1). Lineage (NCBI taxonomy): Eukaryota > Viridiplantae > Streptophyta > Magnoliopsida > Lamiales > Lamiaceae > Ajuga > Ajuga chamaepitys. Next base: position 11,040,498 of record OY282497.1, read on the forward strand.
TTGCTCGTATTTGTATTATTGGACAATTTGATGCTTGTGACTTATTTTGAAGTTATTTGGGGGAATTTAGACCAAAAAGTCGAACTCGACTTAAACTGGATGTGAGAACAAGTTCCGCAAGACAAAAACCGAGAGAAAATCGATCCGAGGCTGCTGGGAATCAGTCTCAGCGAGCCAGAGGAGCTCGGCCGAGCTAGAAGGGCAGAGAATTCGGATTTCTGGCTGTAGAAGAGTCTCGGCCGAGATAGTCATTCTCGGTCGAGATAGATTGATACACCTCTATTATTTTGGCTATATCTTGATATCTACAACTCCTATTGAGGTGCAATTGGTGGTGTTGGAAAGCTGATTCGAAGAGCTACAACTTTGCGTGAAATAAGAAAAATCCAAAAATGAACATAAGACCCTAAAAAACAGCTTTGAAGTTGGAAAATGAATGCTTTGTCGGCCCATTACTTGGCCCACAAGCTCAAAAACGAAGTTTAGACTTATTTTCCTATTCCAATTAGGTTTTATCCTCTTTATCCTAGAGATGTACTCCTATAAATATCTCAAGACTCTAGACATCAAGAAAAAAAAAAACTTTGATATTGATTCAAGAGCTCGGATTTGGGAATTCTGAAAAACACGAAGACTGAAGATTCGGCGACTCGGGTTTTATAGTTTTATGTTTTCTTTTATTAGTTTCTTCTTAGCGATCACTATGATCGGCTAAGCTTTTACTTTTCCGTCTTTGACTATGTTGAACCCTAGACTGTTATTTATGTAATTAATTCGGTAATTGTTTGACTTAATTATGTTCTGAGATTACTTGTGTTATTGGATTACTCTATCTTTTATATGTTTGTTATGTGGACTGATCACCCTAATAATAGGCATATAGCTGTCGCTAGGTCGTGAATTCATAATCCGTAATTGTTATGCGTTTGTGCCCAAAAGTAGCAAAAAATTGTTACTCGCTAGGATAACATAAAGTCGCGGTCACTTGTACCGAGCTTGTGAGTACAACACCGTACCTACTCCGTTACCTTAGTTCCCTATGCGTTTGATTAATATTACTCTAGCGAGCGTATCCTAGGACTACTTAATTAGATAGGATTAATTACTAAGCGTTCTTATAATTAATTATACTTAAAGGGTAACAAGGGTTAGCTAAGCGTACCTGTTAATTCTTGGAGTAGGGGTCTCAGAACTAATTAGTTAAGTAGTTGCATTAGTTACATGAATATTCAGGATAGGGGGATACTGTGTTAAAGGCGGGAATACTTTTTATTCATTAGTTAATTCATCTTTAGTTTACTTGTTATTTGCATTAGTTAATTAAATCTCATAAAAAAACTCCCCCCATATTATATTTATATTATTATAATTAGTTATATAAATTGGTTAGTACAATAATACAATTAGTTCCTGTTCCCTGAGGGATCGACCATGACTTACTCTACCTACTATTAGGAAAGAAGGTTAGGAAATAAATAACTAATTTGACGTGCCTCGACAGCGCGGTCAACTTTTGGCGCCGTTGCCGGGGAACGGTTGAAATTAATTGTGTTTCTTGTGTTAACCATATTCTCTACTATTTTAGATGCGTATTTTCTTCAATTAATTAGTATTATTTATTTTTATTACTGTTCGTAATCTTTGGGTCATTCTATGTGCTGGTCGAAGTGCTACTTTCTGCTGGACTGTTACCGTTTCTTTTGATGTCATGGCGGAACAAAATTCCAATATGTCATTGGAAGTTATGGTGAAAATCTTGGTTTCTAACACTCTGAAATTTCTGGAAGATACACGGTCGAGAATAAGGAATCTTGAGACTCATATTAGTAAATTAGTTACCGTGGTATGCAGGTTAGAAAGCCAAGAAATTAGAGAAATTGGCATCCCAACCCAAGGAAAATCTGATGAACGAACATGCCGTGATTTTGAGGAGCGAAGAACAGCCTAGAGAGGATGAAAAGCCCGTACAAGTGCTGCAGAATGAAGAGAGCATTGAAAGTCAGGCTGAACAGACGCACATTGGATGCGAGATGCACATTGGGTCATCCTATGTGCCATCAGACATTGTGTGCCAGACGCATACTGGGTCATCAAATGTGCTAACAGACAGTGTATTGAAGACGCACACTGAATTGTCCAGTACCCTACCATCTGTTGAGTTCAAGATGCACATCAGGTCACCTAATGTGTTACACACAGTCTGTGTAAAAGGATTAAAGTGCGAGTATAATGTGAACATGACTCCAATTGTATACCTGAGAAGGAAACGAGTCAGAATGAAAACTCATACGGTAGTGGAGGAGCCACAATCATCAAGACCAGCCCGCAAACCACCTTGGTGTATTTTCTAAAAGGGAAGTCTTGAGTCGAGCCAACGACGTAAAACAAAGGTGCTTGTCGGGAGGCAACCCGATGTTTATCGTATTTTTATTTTATTTAATGCATTTTTTTTTTTTTAGTTTGATGCATTTTATTCTTGTTTTTTTGAAAAGTATGTAGGAACTAACATTACTCGAAATCAAAGAAATAGTGGAGCAGGATGGATATAACAAGGACATCCGGTGGGGCGCGATAGCCAAATAATGGAGCAAGCATAGCTTCCAACCACCATTTTAGTAGTAGCACTGTAAGTAAGCACCAAATCGTACCCTTCTTTTCCCACAAACTGTGGTTTTTAACCAAGTTTGGGGGAGGGGGTGTTAATGGGACGATTTGGCCGCTTTTAAGCTTTTTGAGCGTTGAGCTTTATTTTCATATATTTTCTTGCTTGGTGCTAGCTACGAATTTCTTGTTTATTTATTGAGTGTTGGCCTGTGAGCCATAGTTGTATGGCCTGTGAGCCAATTGCTTGGTTGATCGTCTGGCCTGTGAGCCACTATCTTTGCAAGTTGGGTCATGTTTAGTTGTTATGTATTTTGCATTTTAGCTGAGTCTAGGATTGAGTCAACCCGAGATTGTACCTTGATTATAACTGCGTGTTTTTTAGGCAAGATATGGGAAATTGATAAGTGTGCAACTAGTTAATGATGATCATGATTCTTGCTTAAAATTTGAAAAAAAAATGATGTATGATAGAGCATGACATGTAACGAAGAATAAATTGAGCTTGTACTTGAGACTTGTGATCAATTATAACCCTGTGAGTTTTTGAGCCAAATTTTGTACTCCCATCTTTGAAGTAATAATTACATTCTTTCGGTGTGAATTCATTGGTTATATGTAGTCGTCTCTAGAACTTGCCCAGAGTCTTTATTGTGAATATGTCGGACATGATGTGATGTAGGAAATGATATTAGGCGTTTTTTTTTTTTTTTTTTTTTTTTACCCTATTATTCAGCCTTTAAATGTTGCCCTTGTGCCCAACAAAAATTTTCCGTTGTTAGCCCAATTGAGCTCTGTAGCATTTTCATTGATAGCCTTATTTTACAAGCCATATCCTTTCTATATGAAACCTTTGGCCCATTTGGACTAAGAGTGAGTATGAGGGAGGAGGATTGGAAGGTAGTAGGGAACCTTTGGGATTGATATGGATGAAAGATGGGAAGTTTTAAAGGAAGAAAGGGAAATAAAAAAGATAGGTCACGAAATTGAGACTAAAATAACCTCTCCTAAGTGTTATGTGTTTAGAACCAATTCATCCCACTCTTTTCCCCACAAACGTTGGTTTTCAACCAAGTTTGGGGGATGGGGTGTAAAGTGTGATGTATTGGTCATTGTTTGAATAGTTATTCATATGAAAAAAAAAAAAAAAAACAAAAAAAAGAAAAGAAAAGAAAGAGTTCGTTGTACATAAGTGTGATTATTTTTGTTTAAAGGAGAGGTTAGGAGTCTAAAAGTGCTTAATTGCTTGAGTTTATGAAAAATTGGGTAGTCCCAAAATTGTGGTACCCAAGTGAAGCGTAAAAAAACACTTAGGTTATTGTAAGTACTTTTGTGGGGTGAAGAAACTTTCTTGCGGGAAGGTTTGCTGAAATTGGAGAGTGAGGGTTGAGTGATTGTTTTGAGGGATGGTTGAGTAGAAAAAACTCGATTAGTCCAAAGACTAGTCACTTTTATCCAAATATTTTCCACCTTACCTTAAGCTTACATTATAACCTAAAATAAAGACCTTTTTGATCCTATGTTGCACATGTCAAGTACGAGGTCTAATTTAGATAACGGGCAAGCATATGGTAGGCGTTGCATGTAGTCCAATGCGAGTGAATTAACTTTACCTTATACACTTGAGAGATGAGTGATACACTTAACCGGTAAGGATCACTTGTTGAAAGTATCGAGTCTCGAAAGTAATCTAAGTTGCTATGTTGGATATGCTCGGATTATCATATTGTCTTGCTATATAAAAATGGGTTTGAAACTATGTTTGCCACTTAAATCGCCCTTAACACGTGTTTGGTGTGTTTCTTCTGTGTTTTGCATTGTTCGGGACGAACAAAGGTTTAAGTTTGACGGAATTTGGTAAACGTATTTATGCGTGCATAATAGGTCGAGTTAAGCGTCTATTTAGTGGCATTTGTATGCGTAATTGACCGTGTATTGCTCGTATTTGTATTATTGGACAATTTGATGCTTGTGACTTGTTTTGAAGTTATTTGGGGGAATTTAGACAAAAAAGTCGAGCTCGACTTAAACTGGATGTGAGAACAAGTTCTGCAAGTCAAAAAGCGAGAGAAAATCGATCTGAGGCTGCTGGGAATCAGCCTCGGCCGAGCCAGAGGAGCTCGGCTGAGCTAGAAGGTCAGAGAATTCGGATTTCTGGCTGCAGAAGAGTCTCGGCCGAGACAGTCATTCGCGGCCGAGATAGATTGATACACCTCTAGTATTTTGGCCATATCTTGATGTCTAAAACTCCGATTGAAGTGAAATTGGTAGCGTTGGAAAGCTGATTCAAAGAGCTACAACTTTGAGTGAAAGAAGAAAAACCCAAAAATGAACATAAGACCCTCAAAAATAGTTTTGAAGTTGGAAAAGGAATGCAGTGTCGGCCCATTACTTGGCCCACAAGCTCAAAAACGAATTTTAGACTTATTTTTCTATTCCAATTAGGTTTTATCCTCTTTATCCTAGAGATGTACTCCTATAAATATCTCAAGGCTCTAGACATCAAGAAAAAAAAACTTTGATATTGATTCAAGAGCTCGGATTTGGGAATTCTGAAGAACACGAAGACTCAAGATTCGGCGACTCGGGTTTTATAGTTTTATGTTCTCTTTTATTAGTTTCTTCTTAGTGATCACTATGATCGGCTAAGCTTTTACTTTTCCGTCTTTGACTATGTTGAACCCTAGACTGTTATTTATGTAATTAATTCGGTAATTGTTTGACTTAATTATGTTCTGAGATTACTTGTGTTATTGGATTACTCTATCTTTTATATGTTTGTTATGTGGAATGATCACCCTAATAATAGACATATAACTGTCGCTAGGTCATGAATTCATAATCCGTAATTGTTATGCGTTTGTGCCCAAAAGTAGCAAAAAGCGGTTACTCGCTAGGATAACATAAAGTCGCGGTCACTTGTACCGAGCTTGTGAGTACAACACCGTACCTACTCCGTTACCTTAGTTCCTTATGCATTTGATTAATATAATTCTAGCGAGCGTATCCTAGGACTACTTAATTAGATAGGATTAATTACTAAGCGTTCTTATAATTAATTATACTTAAGGGGTAACAAGGGTTAGCTAAGCGTACCTGTTAATTCTTGGAGTAGGGGTCTCAGAACTAATTAGTTAAGTAGTTGCATTAGTTACATGGATATTCAGGATAGGGGGATACTGGGTTAAAGGCGGGAATACTTTTTATTCATTAGTAAATTCCTCTTTAGTTTACTTGTTATTTGCATTAGTTAATTAAATCTCATAAAAAAACTCCCCCCATATTATATTTATATTAGTATAATTAGTTATGTAAATTGGTTAGTACAATAATACAATTAGTTCCTGTTCCCTAAGGGATCGACCATGACTTACTCTACCTACTATTAGGAAAAAAGGTTAGGAAATAAATAACTAATTTGACGTGCCTCGACAATGCGGTCAAATTTGATCTCCATCCACGGTAATTTATTTTTCGGGCTAATTACGAAAGAAATTACGATATTTAGTTTAATTTTTTTTAACATTATTGTTAAAATTTATTAAGTAACTTTATTAGTTTTTTTTTTTTCTTTTTTTTCTTTTTTTTTTTTTCAATTACAACATCAACTACATTGGTTTAACATTTATTTACATCATCAATTCCATTATTAGATATGTTCTGATGTGACTATTTTACATTGATAATCTATTATTTCATACATTGTTACAATTGTAGTGAATCGATAATTGAATTTACGATTTTCACACATTCCACTGTCAATTGGTGGCCGTAAAAATAGCAGATTGTGGAATTGGTTGAAGGTAAATGAATGTCTAGTACATCTAGCGATAGTGATGGGCACGTAGTTCGATACTAAAAAAATTGGTCAATATTGTAACTGAAAAATATTCATAGAGTGTGTTTGATTATTACTTGCCATAATACATTGAGGATTAGACCAACCCAAGCATATTTGTTTGTATATTCAGCATAATAAAGTAGTTTATCTCGTATTTCTCATCACTCCACCTAACTCTTACACACATCACATCACATCACATTTTCTCACATTTTACATTAAAAACAATCTTCAACTCAATTTTCAACCAACGAAAACAAACACTCATTTATTTAACGCAATATTTTCAACGCAATATTTTCTTTCCACTTTACTTTTTTCATTTTACAATATTTCAACCTTCTCCAGTCATAAACAAACACAATCATAGTTTGTAACAATTTTTTAATATTTCAACTGAAAGTTGAACCAAAAGATCGTAAATTTTTTGTAATTAATCCTTTGTTTTAAAAAGGAAACGAATACTAAACGTTTTATAAGTTTTAAAAGTAAACTCAACTAAATATCCATCGTATAGAATAAGCAAGTGTTAGTGTGATCCAAAATCTCCATATCTAAGTTAACATCACCTCACTAGAACGTTACATTTTGACAAGTACATATGTATATTGACGGACCCAGAAATTTTGTTGAGGGGTCCATATATAAATAAATTTAGGTATTTGTTTTATCGTTGTTATTTTTTTTAATTATATCTAAAATTTGAAGGCAAATTTTATACAAATTAGGTGACTCACTTTGAGAATGCTAGAAAATAAACTATCATACATTATACTCTAAATTTAATATTTGGTAAAATTACATTTAAAACTAAAGTTTTAGAAAAAAGGGCCGGGGCGTCTCTAAATTTGTCCATGGGCTTCAACAATATTCAACTATACATATAAAACTTAAAGCTACTAATGATATTGATAAGATTAATAAATTGATTCAATTATTAAAAAGAAGATAATCAAGATTTAGTGTTTCTAAACCTTTCATTCTATTTTTTTGAAATTTTTATCTCTATTACATACACTTAAGAATACATCGATTATTATTAAATCATATTAAAATCAAATAATAGAATTATTTATTTTATGTATTTACGTTGTATTAAAATCGACTAAAATACACTTATATAATTGCACATTTCGATCGGGGCCAGGGAATCCAGTGACCCTGACTCCATGTAGGTCCGTCGATGTATACATTATATATATATATATATATATATAATATATATTATCTTATCATATGTTTAGTGGTATCAAAAAGTTGACACAACATATATCTTTGTTCCAACTTGTTGTGCTATTTTCTACAAGAAGACGTGGCTTTAGATAAAAGATGCTGATTTTAAAACTGATACCAACTTTTATTTTTTGGTGTAGAATTACTATTTATTCCACATATGTAATTCTGTGTTGACAAATAGAAGATGTTGCTATTATAACAAACAACCACTGTATTGTTGAGATTTTACAAGAAGACGTGCCTCCATGTACAAAGCTCCAGGACTTTCTTTTTTATTTAATCGGATTTTGAGTTTTTTTCTTGGGAGTGAAGCACTCCCTTATCTCAAAATAAAATTATATTCTCTTATTTTAAAAATATTTTGATAAAAAGAAATTATTTTTTAAAGGTTAATATTTCATTTAATTAATAAAATTTAAATTTGAAATATATATTTGACAAATAAAAATTAGCCATAAATAAAGTATTGCATTGTCAAGAAAATTGATTCATATTTTAGCATGGAAAAAGTATCAGTTTTCCAATTTTGAAGTGCCGCGTTATTAGAAGGTCGGATGATTATTTAGAGTAAAAATGTAATGCATACACAAGACTCCATTGCTCGACTGCACATCCCATGAGAAGAAACCATTTACTAGACTACATCCTTCAGTTTTTTCCTGCTACTATCTGTGAGGAACATTTTCATTCAAATTTTGGACTCCCATTATAGGAAAACATGTTCCTCCAGAATAAGCCCCGAATTACACATATCGTTCAGCAAAGCATTTACCCAACTTTAATTGAAAGAAAAAAAAATTAATTTGTAACAAAAAGAAATTGACCTGGAGAAGTAGGAACTTACCTTACCACAACCATCTTTACATATATCATCGCCTTGTTTTGAAGTATATTAACCTTCATCAGTTCGAGATGAATTTGGATTTGCTGAGAAAATTGGTCTATGTTTATTCTGAATATTTCTTCTTCATTCTTATTCCTTTTATTGTTTTATTATTTTATTATTTTTTATTTTACTATTTTTATTTAATATTTAAAGGGAGAAGGGTAAAATGAGGCACTTGTGTGGTGTACAAAAAAATTATAGAAATTTTAATGTCATGTGTGTGGTGTGTTAGCAAATGTGGTATCTAGAGAATTTTTTGTGATGACAATAGACCAATAGCCGGCTGAACTTGTCGCGAAAATTGCTCCAAATTGATGTGATTGGAATGACCTTCTCAAATCGCAAGCGTACGGTTTGTTGCGGAGGTAGTATATAAGATATCGAATCCACAGGGAGGATTTTTCATGAGAATCGGCTTAAGCACGTTCAAGCAAGTTAGGTCAAATGTAAAGTGAGAGTTTTGACTAATTAATCTATTAACATAAAACAAATAAATAAAGAAAGGAGGGAACCAATCGATGAGGAGATATTCCTGAAGCTCGGCTTCACACAAGCAAAATGGAATTAACAATTTGAAGACGATTAAAGATACGTGTGAGTCATATGTGGTTGAATTCTCAAACTAATCGATATCCTAATTGGGTGATGATTCCGAAATACGGTTGAGGTGTCGTTTTCCCCTAGGATAGGTAAGTAATATGGGTTCAATGTAGACTATCTACACGAATGAGATGTACAAACTCAACCCCGGGCCCCGGGTTACTAACTACGGAAAACTAGAAGAGGTTAGCGCGACTTCTCCTACGCTAATACTGGCGTAGGGGTGCAGTTCCTACATACACGATTAAACCTAATTTCGTCCATCCTAGCCAAGACCCCCTAGCAATGTTGTCAAAATCTCGAGTTAACTCTTACGATTCTACGAGTTTACGAGTTATTTCTCCATAAACGAGTTAACTCATGATAAAATCAAGATCTGATGAAATCGGAGTAAACTCTCGAGTTTGCTCATGCGATTTTACGAGTTTTACAATTTTACGATTTTGTATATGATTTTAACAATTTTATATCATACTGCTTTTTATTCTATTTTACCAATTAAAAATATATATAATTTGAGTTGTAGAATTTATACCAACTTAAAATTGGAAATTTAAAACTTTTCTAGAGCAATTTATACAAAAAGAGAGCTAATTTTGCTGATTTCTTTTTTTTTTTCTAACTATCAAGCTTTAAATTAATTAGCTTATATTTTTTATGTAGTACTTAATTTCACTAAAGTTATTTGTTAATTTTATCTTAAAATTAAAGTATTCATAATTACAATTTAGGAATGCTTTACTAAATATATATATGAACAATGATGCCTAAGACATTTCTCCATGTTGTATTTTTTTTTTTATTCTTTGATTAATTGTGTATATAATATTTGTATTTTTTTATAAGTGATATCAATTCAAAACTTGTTGTAATTAAAATATATTTAGAATAATTTATATATATGGTTATTTTGTATAGGTAGTAGAATCTTACGATTTTACGATTCGATTTTACTGACACGCCACCGGTTCTACTTAAAATTGCGAGTTTGACAACCTTGCCCCCAAGGCTCTACTTTCCCTTTCGGTTGGTGTTCTCCTCCATAGGTCTCCCTCCTACAAATTGGGTTTTGATTGATTCACGTTCTCGGATTAAATTCCCCTTCCCTAACAATCTAAGGCACGAAAATTCAATCCTAAACTCATTTAAGATCAAATGGAATTTCCTCGAAAGGGTGACAAACCCTAGTCTAGGTTCCAATTATCCTTTCTCAAATGCACAATCATACAAAATAGGGCTAAATTATCTAAAGCTCAAGCCACCGAGACAAGCCTATAATTAAGCCCTAATTTCATATGAAAATCATAATAAATCAATCAAATCCTACCCTAGGTTACCACAACCCACAACAATCCAATAATCAATTAACTAATCATTAACTCCGAAGCTTGGGCTACTCCCGGGCTTCGGGAAACACAAAAACTACTCACAAATCATCAAGGCATAACCAATATCAAGCAATCAAAACAATAAAAACTGAAAATGAAGAGAAGGGGAGAGAAAATGCTCAATACTTTAACGAATCCTTGAAATACTCCGACAATCTTGACGGGTGTCACAAGCCCGTGACTAGCCTTCGAGTTCTCTACCAAAGATGGCTTCCTCCTTGAAAAGGAGGAAGAAAAACCATAATTTTCTAAGCTAAAATCTGAAAATATAAAGAGAAGAGAGAAAAGAGTGTAGAGAAATCTTTGAAATGGAGGCTAAACAAAAGTTGGATTAATTGTTCATTACAAATGAGAGGGAAGGGATATATAGATCCTCCCCCCACCCCCCTCCCAACCCTCAAAATCAGCTGAAAATAAGACCTAGTAAGAGCAAAAGTGTAAAAATACAAAAGGGAGTGCCTTGTCCTTTAAGTTGTTGAGTCGAACCCTTGCGCGCTCGATTCGTCCTTCTCGTAATTTCTGAGGAAAATTCATCCAGAATCAGCCTTTGAATTCAACAAAAAAGTTGTATAACTTTGTCTCGACTACACATGACAACTTGAATTACTTAAATCGGAGCTCGGACGAGGAAGTTAGGGTCAAAATACAAAAACTACACGAAACAGTGTACGCGCGCGAAAACTGGTCGCGAAATACCTGTACCGCTTCCGGTCCGGTAGGTGATCCGGCACGTCATCCCTGGGTCGGTTTTGGACTGACAGCTGGTGGTCCAGCCGGTCCGGTAGGTGGTCCGGCTGTTGGTCCGGTTCAATTTTCAGCTTTGCACCTTCGTCTTCCGTCACCATTTCGGAGCCTTTCCTCTCGTATTCTTGACCCGACCTCTTCACGACTTTTGTTAGTGACTCAACAAAATTCGATTTAGGCTCTTGTTGGGTCTAATTTCAATTTGTTTGAGCCTCAATTTGCAGGCTGGAACGTAGCCTATGTGCGATCGACCTCTTCTTCTTTCTTTCTCCAATTTGAGGCCTTTTCATCCATTTTCTCGCCTCGACTCCTTCACGACTTTTACTCTTGACTTGATGATCATCAGTTCGGGCCTGACCTTGACTCAATTTGGGCCCATTCGGGCCTCGAGATGCGGGCCGGAGTATGAAAATGGATGCGAACGGTCTTCTAAATTCTTCCGAGTTTCCTAACCTTCAAAATACGACTCAAAAACACCCAAAAGCGCATCAAATCATATTAAAAAGAAAAATCAACCCGAAAATACAATAAAATACAAAATCGCACATAATCACAACAATTACACGTAATTTGATGGAGTCGCGCCGGGTGGATGGAAGGTTTATACCAGGCGCAAGTTCAAGAAGACAGCAGCAGCCTGATGGGCTTTATTATTAGTTCCGTTATTATTTATTATTCAGTTTTCTTTTAATTACTTGTGCGGTCTTTATGCCTATTTAATTCCTTTCGTACGTAGATTAGGGTATTCTCATATTGTGAATTTAGCAGCTTTGCGCTATGGCAGAACAACTTGTTCTGGGGCCTCTTTGAGGATTTGCTATTCAATTATAGTTTTCCCCTTATTCAACCTTCTTAACTCTATCAATTTGGTGCGGTGAGAGTGGAATTCATTATGGCGACGCAGAAAGAACGGATCGAACAGGTAGAGAAGACGATAGGGGAAGTGCATGCGGCGGTTGGCGGGTTGGAGGTCTCGGTTGGATCCATAGAAAAGACCCTAGCCGCTATTTTGGCTAGATTACCAGACACGGAAAATGAGGGAGGTTCTAGTGGCCCGGTTAAACTACTACACAAGGAACAGCAAGCAGGTTCCAGATGCTCGGCTGATAGCGAAAAAGACCTTGAGCAGTCTGGGGGAGGAGGAACGTTGGCAGTAGCAGTACCACGGATGGACCTACTGTTGTTCAACGTGACGGACCCCATCGTATGGTTAGCTCAGGCGGAGCAGTATTTCTTGGTACATCACACCCCGACGAAGGAAAGAGTGCGATTGGCACTCATCGCCATGTTTAGGCGATCGATGTTTTGGGCGCAGTGTGTATCGCCGCTCGGCAACTATATCATGGGAACAATTTAGGTTGGAATTAATAGAGCGTTTTAGCGACATCTCTACCATTAATGCTTACGAGGTCATGCACGTAACCCGTCAAACGGGGTCCTTAGAAGACTACTTATCCTTATTTGAGGAACGAATCGTCCAACTACCAGACTTACCCCCTGAGCAAAAATTGGGTATGTTTTTGGGCGGGTTGCAGTTATCAATTAGGGATCGCATACCAGACTCGGAGATGACAGATGTGTTCGCCGCCATTCGATAGGCGCGCCGGATAGCTCGATGGCAAAGGACCTCAGCCACACCCCCGAAGTTGGGGTTCACCACAGCCACTTTCACAAGGTCCGTTGCATCCTATTGTAACTCGTCGGCGAACCCGAGCGGGTCGCAACAGTCGGGACACCGACCCCAATTCTCATCCTCGGTATCATCCGGTCCACGTGGGAATCGCAACTCGCGACTCAGTCCCGAACAGCAAAAGGAGTATACAGCGAAAGGAAAATGCTTTAAGTGTGGGAATCGATACAGCCCCACACACAGGTGTGCTGCCAAGTCGCTCATGGTAATTTTGGAGGCAGAGGAGGAAGATACGGCAGAGACGAAGATTGAATTAGAGCAGCAGGAGGATGAGGACCTTGGGGCAGGATACGCAAACAGAATTGCAATAGCTACAACTTTCCAAGCTGTCATCAAATGGGTTTAACAGGGCCCGAACTTTGAAGCTGTTTAGTAAGGTCGGAGACCGACGACTATTGACGATGGTGGATAGTGGAGCTAGCCACTTTTTTATTGCGGAGCATGTCACCAGATTCTGAAATTGGCGGTGGAACATACGACAGAATTTTCTGTTGTACTCAGGGACGACACGACGGTGCGCACTCGCGGAGTTTGTAAGGCAGTACCTTTCCTTATCTCTGATCAGATATTTCATATTACCTGCTATATATTTACTCTCCGCAATGTTGATTTCATATTGGGAGTTTCATGGTTGGCTCAGTTGGGAGATGTAACGGCAAACTGGGCTAAACTCACTATGGAATTTGAAGTCGAGGGAAAGAAAGTGTGTTTACGTGGTGATCCTTCGCTAATCCGGAAGGCTTGTGTTCACACTGATCGTAGTTCCTTAGAGCCGGAATATGGAGCTTGGTTATTATGCGTCGTGGATGGGCCCTACCCGAATGCCGTCGCTGACGACCCACTACAAACCACACATATGTAGGCTGACGTGGAACAACTACTCACGTAATTTTCAGCAGTCACACTGCCCCCTACGGGCCTTCCACCAGCCCGATCGTATGATCATCGGATAACCTTGCAGGAAGGCGTGCCTCCGGTGTCAGTCCGTCCGTACCGATACAACCACTTGCAAAAAGATGAAATGGAGAAATTAGTAGCGGAGATGCTAGCAGCAGGAATTATTCAGCCGAGTAATAGCCCATATTCTAGTCCGGTTTTGTTAGTGCGCAAGAAAGATGGGTCTTGGAGGTTCTGCGTTGATTATCGGGCCTTAAACAAGGTCACCGTGGCTGATAAATATCCCATTCCAGTTATCCAGGAACTTCTCGATGAATTGCATGGCGCGAAGTGGTTCACTAAGCTGGACTTGCGGGCGGGATATCATCAAATCAGAATAGCGCCCGAGGATATTCCAAAGATAGCTTTTCGCACTCACTCGGGCCACTATGAATTCTTCGTTATGGCATTTGGGCTTACCAACGCACCGGCCACCTTTCAGTGCCTTATGAATGACATATTCCGGCCCCACTTGCGGAAATTTATGTTAGTGTTCTTCGATGATATATTGATTTACAGTGCTAGTTGGGCCGATCACTTATCCCATTTGCGCGAGGTACTTACTATACTTAATGCCCATTCCCTGATTATTAACCCAAAGAAGTGTGTATTCGGCGCATCGCAGGGTGAGTACTTAGGCCATATTGTCTCCAGCAAGGGTGTGCAGGTGGACCCGCCCAAGGTCGGAGCGGTATTAAAATGGCCGACTCCTATGCATGTCAAAGGGGTACGAGGTTTCTTAGGATTGACAGGTTACTATCGTCGCTTTATTTGTAATTATGGTAAGCTTGCTGCCCCGTTGACGGCTTTGCTTAAAAAAAAAAAGAGGGAAAGAAGGGATGGAGTTGGCTTGCCGAGGCAGAAGAGGCATTCCAGGCTCTTTAAAATGCGCTCACCTCAGCTCCGGTGTTGCGCATGCCTAATTTTTCCAAACCTTTTGTGATTGAGTGTGATGCATCAGGCCGCAATATCGGTGCGGTTCTTATGCAAGGTCGAAAACCACTAACATATTTCAGTAAGAGTTTGTCGGGGCGACTACTCTCTAAATCAGCGTACGAGAAGGAGCTTATGGCGCTGGTGCTCGCAGTCCAGCACTGGAGTCCTTACTTGATGGGACGGCGTTTTGTGGTTCATACGGACCAACGCAGTTTGAAGCATCTGTTGGCCCAGGCTTTGACAACCCCAGCACAACAAAATTGGGCTGCAAAGCTCTTGGGTTTTGATTTCGAGATTATGTACAAGGAGGGGCGGTCTAATAGAGCGGCAGACGCTCTATCTCGACATGATGAAGAGCTTGAGTTGGGAGCGGTATCGGTACCACAGTGGGTGGATTGGCAGGTCCCTAAGGAGCAGTGAAGGCGGATCGGGGCCTGTCGCGTATTATCACGGCGTTGGAGAATGGGCAGTGGGGACCGAAGCACTATAGTTATGCGCACGGGACGCTCTTTTATAAGGAACAAATTGTTCTTCCCCCTGACTCTTCTTGGGCGAAAAAGTTGTTAGCTGAGTTCCATGCGACTCTCAGAGGCGGTCATTCAGGTGCATTCTGAACCTACTGTCGGTTGGCAGCAATCATTTTATTGGCCCGGGTTGATGAAGTCGGTCACCAATTACGTGGTGGCCTGTGAGGTGTGCCAACGAAATAAGTATGAAGCTAAGAGCCCAGCCGGCCTGCTTAACCCAAGTCCCATTCCTACTAGAATTTGGGAAGATATTAGCATGGAGGGGGTTTGATTGCGTCCTTGTGGTGGTGGATAGATTCTCCAAATATTGTCATTTCTTGGGGATTAGACACCCGTTCACAGCGCGGTCCGTGGCTGATTTGTTCGCGAAAGAGGTTATCCGGCTACATGGGATGCCGACGTCGATAGTGTCGGACCGCGACCCGATATTTTTGAGTGCCTTCTGGCGTGAATTGTTTAAAACCTCTGGGACAAAGCTACGTATGAGTTCCGCATACCATCCCGAAACGGACGGTCAATCTGAGGTTATGAATCGGTGTCTCTAAACTTATTTGCGTTGCTTTACTTCCGAACGACCGAAGAGTTGGGGGGCAGTGGCTTTCTTGGGCTGAATTCTGTTTTAATACTGGGTTCCAGTCAAGTGCAGGCATGACACCTTTTGAGGCAGTGTATGGACGATCACCTCCACTTTTGGTTCCCTTCTTGCCCGGGGAAATTAGGGTGCAGGCTGTGGCGGATTCACTCCGCTAGAGGGATGAGGTGCTCACTCACTTGCGACTCCATTTGCAGCATGCGCGAGGTAAACAAGGACCGGCAACCATTAGAGTTTCATGTGGGCGACAGGTGTACCTCAAGTTTCGGCCGTATCGCCAGAAGAGTTTGTTTTCCACTATTAACACCAAGCTCGCGCCACGTTTTTTTGGGCCATTTGAAGTAGTCCCTCGAGTTGGCACAACTGCTTATCGCCTTAAGCTACCACATAATTCAAAAGTGCATCCAGTTTTTCACATTTCTCTGTTGAAGCCGGAAGTTGGAGCAGCTTCCGTTTCCCCTGTGTTGCCGGATGACTTACTCGCGGTCGACCCCCCGTTTATTCCAAGCATGGTGTTGGAGCGTCGTTCTGTGGTTCGTGATGGTGATACGGTGGACTAAGTGCTCATTCAGTGGCTCGGTTTAGGGGTCGAGGAGAGTAGTTGAGTGGATGTGGCTATTATGCGCGGGCAATTTCCCAATTTCAGCCTTGAGGACAAGGTTGTTCCGTCGCCGGGGGCAATTGATGGAGTCGCGCCGGGTGGATGGAAGGTTTATACACGGCGCAAGTTCAAGAAGACAGCACCAGCCTGATGGGCTTTATTATTAGTTCCTTTATTACTTATTATTCAGTTTTCTTTTAATTACTTGTACTGGCTTTATGCCTATTTATTTCCTTTCTTACGTAGATTAGGGTATTCTCATATTGTGAATTTAGCAGCTTTGCGTTGTGGCAGAACAACTTGTTCTGAGGCCTCTTTGAGGATTTGCTATCCAATTGCAGTTTTCCCCTTATTCTACCGTCTTAACTCTATCATAATTCTCCACAAAATATGGACGTGAAAAGTGCAAGAAAAACGATAATTTTCGCGTTCATCATCCCCACAAACTTAAGCTTTGCTCGTCCCCAAGCAAATTAAACATTTAAGCACATAAGAAAATGAGGATGAAAAGTTATTGGAAACCCTTTAGACATGAATTTCTCTTTTTATTGAGCACTTTCCACTTTTTGATTCACCACACTTGCCTTAATCATTTTCTTTCTTGTAATTTGATAGACGAGTAAAGGAATATAAAGGCATAGGAATTTGGAAAGGCACGTAGTATTTTGATTTCACTTACTACCCAGGCCACGCGCTAAGAGCTCTCACTCCAACCTCAAAACGTGCTTATGTGAAGTGAACTTGGACGACTCATTATTTTTCAAAATCCTCGACTCTAGGTGATTCGACTCGATTCTTTTTTAGGAAGATGCCACGCACTCACCCGGTATAGGTGATGCGGCTCTTTTCTCCCTCGAGCTAACTGATATTCAATTTTATGTTCAAATACTCCTTTTTTCCACCAGACTTAGTCCAAAAGAAATACAATTGCTATTCTAGTTTTTTGTTTTTTTACAACATAATACTCTTTTCGAGTTACACAAGATTTTCAAATATTTCACACTCAATTTTTTTATTGAGCTCTTTTTTTTTTCTACGTTTCATACAATGTATTTTCTTTTTATGCTCATCTAAATACTTAGAGTACACAAATGTTACTAGAATTTCTTGCAATCAACGAAAAACACTGACTTTGCCCGGCGACCTAGTCCATCTTATAGCTCCTCCTACATCTTCTTTACTTTTTTACCACCTAAAGTCAATTCATTCTATTTTTCACAAGTTCTTCCTTAATTGTGTCGTGTGTGTTTTGGAATTACAATAATACTCACAATCGGTACAACTTCGGGCTAAGTTATTTCATTTACATATGCAATCCTCCAAACTATGCCCAAATATTCATTTACCCTTAAATCGCATCAATCAATTGACTTCATTGATTTTTAGGCAAGGAATCCTCTAGTGTTTTATGCTCCATTATTAGAGATTTCAATTTTGAAATTTCAAATATTGGGACATTTCTAATACTCCTTCCTCATCAATAACACAATAAGCCAACTCAATAATTATTCGACCAAGCACATTATTCAATCAAAGCAATAAAGACCTAGAAACAAAGTATGGTAGAATGACATAGATCATAACTACGAGTAATTCGATCAATAATGAGGAACATCCTCTTCAAGCGCACAAAAATAACAATCATTCCATCCTTCCCACAAACTTAGGCAAAATTCTCAAGCCCAAGTAGCAGAGGAGGTGGAATTCATGTATTTCCCAAAGACCATCAATCAAAAAGCTCATAACTATTCACATTTCCAAACTAACCATTTATTTAAACGAAGATTCAAAGATTCAAGAGATGTATAGGTACAAGATTTCATGATTGATTATGCAAATATGTGAAAAGAACCTCAATTAATGTAAACAAATGTCTCTCCTCCCCCACAAACTTAAATGCAAACATGTCATTTTAGTAAGCATATGATTAGGTGCATAGAGAGACACGTCAACATATACTCAAATTTACAAAAAAAATCTGATCATGAAAATCAAGGACAAGCAAAGATAATACAAATCACATAATTATGAATTATGCATGTGCAAAAGGAATAAATAGAGAGACACGGAAATGCTCACTCAATTGAGCTGTCTACTCTCTATATTTCCCTTTTTACTTTACTCTGAGGATTACTCGTCTTGATTTGGCATCATCAATGCTTGGGGGACCTTCCTTCAAGATTTAGGCTATTTCTTCGTGTCCCAAATGTACCTAATCACACAACTCAAGAATTCATCAAATCTTAAGAGAGAAAAACTAAACAACTAGAAATAAAATCCTAAGAAAGCAATAGAAATTTTAATGCTTGGGTTGCCTCCCAAGAAGCGCGTGGTTTAAATTCGACAGCCCGACTTTCACAAGTGTTATTCGGGATCCAAGAACAAGTGTCAATCGTGTCATGCTTTTGTTTGCTCTAGAAAGGGAATTGATCCACCAACATATACATGACACGATGGATCACAGATAAGATTATGGACATATGATTTTTGAAAGAAAATACGCTCAATGTCCATAATCGATGCAAGTTTTTCAAAATTTGAAAGAATTGATGATTCAAAACTTGCATCCCGACCACTAAATGATGCCTCAACAAATGAATCATTAATAAGAATGCGCTCATAATCGCAAACTTTGTTGAGACATTGAGATTGCTCTTCCAAAGGTAATGCATTGCGTTGTTTGGAAGAATTATCACTATTTTCCAAAGATGGCTCATGAGAGAGAAGGTTTTCACTCTCCTCTTCTTTCTCCTCTTCCCTCAAGTGCGCACTTTCATTTTTATTTCTCTCCAAAACATGTTTGAAGAGAATGACTTCCATAACCTTAGTGTGTGCCAAAAGTTCATCAAACTTTTGATGAAACTCATCCTTATCTTTCCCCATTTCTTATTTCAATGCATTGATTGAAGAAATTTGGTAAGATTCAGATGAATCCAAGGCTTGATGACTTGAGGAGGGAAAATTTTGATCGACCTCCCATCCCAATTCACAATTGTTTGAAAAAGAATTGTAATCCATGAATTGAGATGGGAGAGTGGGAGGATAATGCATTTGTGAAGAAAAATGGTGGAAAAAAGAGTCACAATCCATATATATGTGACTTTTCTTCCCACAAACTTCACAATGCACTATTTTCATATTTTCAACATTGGGAGAAAAATAAAACCATCATCATGCGTAAAAGGCAATGCATTAACTTCGGGAGGATTGAGAGCATAACTCTCAAGCAAATATTGATAGTGATCGGGGTTCCTTTTTTTAGATTTTTTTTATAAAAATAAAAAGAAAACGACCCAATCTAACTCTAATCGTGCCTCGGCTAAATCCACGGGAAGAAAATTCTCCCCGGTAACGGCGCCATGAATTTGTCGCAAAAATCACTCCAAATCGATGTGATTGGAACGACCTTCTCAAACTGCAAGCGTACGATTTGTGACAAAGATAATATATAAGATATCGAATCCACAAGGACGATTTTCCGTGAGAATCGGCTTAAGCACGTTCGAGCAAGTTAGATCAAATGTAAAGTGAGGGCCGAAGTATGAAAATGGATGCGAACAATCTTCTAAATTCTTCCGAGATTCCTAACCTTTAAAATACGAGTCAAAAACACCAAAAAACGCATCAAATCATATTAAAAAGAAAAATCAACCCGGAAATACAATAAAACACAAAATCGCACATAATCACAACAATGACACGTAATTCTCCACAAAATGTGAACGTGAAAAGTGCAAGAAAAACGATAATTTTCGCATTCATCATCGCCGCCATTATGGGTTTAAACAAGTTTGTTCCTCTATTATTACACAATTCTCTTTAAATCTTGTGATAGATGTTTTTAATTCTCTTTAAATCTTGAGATAGAATTTTTCTTTTTTAATAAAAAATTATAGGGGGAGACCTTTTCCTCCCCCATTATACTGATGTGGAAGAGTTCAAATGAAAACGTAAAAACATATTGATAAGGACTATTTATTTGGAGGGGCATCTTGCTTTTCTTATTTAAGATAATTTTATTTATAATTTTCAAATAATAAATCTCCCCACCTTTAAAAGTTTAGGTAGTTTCTTACAAATTAATGTAATGACAAAAAATTCCCTCTACCATACAAATTATGTAAGGAGACATAAGGGACAAATACATAATTTATCTTACTAATATATATATATATATTTATTTTAAGGAATTAATAAATTCATCCATTAATTACTTCATTATATATGGTTTATTTGTATTATTTTAATTAAACTTAAGGTAGCATTAATTTTTAATTTTATTAAATTTCATAAGATTTATTTTGCTTAGATATATTTTTTGACATGTTTTTTTTTTCTTTTTGGAAAAATATATGCTAATTCAATATATCATATGAGTCGCCATAAAAAAATCTTATGGAGTAAAATATGGAAGGAGAATCCAGTCAATTGAATATTGACATTGTAACACACCGAATTATTATTTTACGGGTATTATTGATTATTAATATTTCTTTTATCTATTAGGCCCAACGTGCATCATAAATATTTTTATGAGGGTCAAATCAAGTTATTTGGACCCAGATTGAGCGCAAATCATAATTTATGTATATCCATAAAGGCTGTCAGTTATTACGTATCTTGACCAGATGAATGCTTATCTATTAGATTCTTTCCTAGCTAATATTTATTAGAAAAATATTTTTTTCCTATGGGGCTTCTGATTAATACCCAGTAGGAAAGCAACCTAGTATAAATATTGGGCAGTAGAATAATACTGTCAGAATACTCTTCCACCAAAAACAAAGGAAAAAAAAAAAAAAAAAGAGAGAAGTGGAAACCCTTCCCTTTCATAAATAGCCGCCACCCCAATTTCACCTTCATCGGTCGATTGATTTCTTCCGGAGGTAAATCAAAATTCTTCTTCTTCGTTTGATTGAATAGAATTCTTCTTCTTCTGCGTTTTGATTTAATGAATCAATAGGAAACTTGAATTTAATTGATTTGGATTAGGGTGATAAAGGGATTGACTTTTTGTTCTCATATTGGTGCGTGAGCAGTGTGTGCGCCCGCTAAATACCTATATACATACATACATAAGTATAGTATGTGCTTCGTTATATATATATAATGGTGGAATGAGATTGTGTATATTATATAATATATATAGTATCTGTTGATATATATATGTGTGTGTGTGCACAGTAGTGTGCGTATGTTACATGATATATATATTATAATATGCGTGTGTTGTGGAGTTTATGTGTATATTATATAATATATATAGTGTGCGTTGATATATATGTGTGTGTGTACAGTAGTGTGCGGGTGTTAAATGATATATATATATATATATATATATATATATTATAATATGTGTGTGTTGTGGAGTTTATGTGCATGTGTTTGTGAGCGTGTGTTCTATGGTGTGTATGTGTGCGTGTGTTAATAGAGGTGTGTATGTAAGCATTAGTATATATATAGATAAAGCTATTATAGTATAGGCCTTGTCATGTTGGTACGGAAAGTATGAATTATGCTATTGTATGTGTTATGGGGGACCACATGTAGGGTAGTAAATGTAGAAAAAAGGAACTATTTCCCCTTGTCCCAATTCTCTTTTTAGCAGAACCTTTACATCATTTACCAAACTTTGAAAATTACCAATATACAAGTTTATACCCTTTCCCGCCAACATTTTATTTAATTTCGATTTTCCTAATTAGGATCTCTCTTCCTATATTAATTAAGATATACTATGTATTAATTAGGTCTGTCTGGTCCAGAGTACGTGACTAAACCGTAATCGCACGCATTCACTCATTCAACCACTAAGGTGGGATTTTCTTGGTAAACCTGGTTGGTTTTATTTGAAGTGTTTTGGATATTAGTCTTATTTGAGTTCCTTGTTTTTAGAAATTTAATTGTTTGGTTTTACGTGGAAAGATGGTTGTTTTTGCTATTTTCTTGTTGATAGAAAATGTATTATTTCTTTGGCATGTTAGCTGGAAAATATAGGGGTTTATTTGATTTACTTTATTGATAGTTTTTTATGGTGAAAATTATTATTATTCTCATTACTTAGGTGCTTTGTTTATAAAAAAAGAAAAAGAAAAAAGAGAAAAAAAAGTTCAAGAAAAACTCTGGTAAAATAAATAAAAAATTATTTAGGATGTTACATATGGTATCAGAGTAGGTTTGCGTTTCTGTAGACTCGCTAAAAAAAAGAAATTTATTATTATTGTTATTTATTATTGTGTTAAGTATATTTATGTGGATTAGGATATATATATATATATATATATATATATATATGTATATATATATATATATATTTTTTTTTTTTTTCATGCCATTTCGATCTATGCTCCTTCGCTTGGCTCAAGGTACGAAATTTCCTTTGCATCAGTACATGATCATGTTTTCTTAAAGAGTTCATACATTCACATAATTATGTATATTTTACGCTACATGCATTATGGATATAGAATAATATGGTTGGTTCGAGCTTGACTGCTAAAAAACGTGTTCGCTTTGAGGAAGGGGAATCTTTTGCTGCTGGAGGTTCCTCTGGAGGTATGATACACGTTGTGTATGTATGCATTTAGGTCTATTTAAGTGTCTATTTATAGCATTTGCATGTGTATATGGTCGATAATTTCTTATATTGTATACATTAGACCATTTGACGTGTTTTGTGGAGTTTTGTGGATTTTAGGCCAAAATATCGAGTATATGACGGACTAGTGATGAAACGGACCAAGAATAGGTGAAATGGGCCAAGCTGGGCCTAAAAGAAAGAAAATCAGAGTTTGAAGCAAGAATTGACGTGGCCGCGTCATTGCCATTCAAGGCCGCGTCAAAATGTGCTTAGAAGAATGACGAAAATATTGCTTGACGCGGCCGCGTCGACATCTTTCAAGGCCGCGTCAAAAGCCTTTAGGAAAGCCAAATCGGGTTTAACTTGGGCTTTTTGTCCTAATCCTTTTAGGATTTCAACCCATAACTATAAATAGGTCCCCAAACTCACGAATTAGGGGGAGTTACAACATCATCATTACACTTTGAAGAGATTTTAGAGAGCACTTGGAGGACGAAGAAGACGAAGATCATCGAGACGGATTCATCCGGGTTTAGTCGTTCTTTCCAGTTTAATCTTTTATAATATTTTCCGTAGAATTTTGTATTAGATTATTGCTAGGCATGAATAGCTAATCTATTTGTGTCCTAGGGTTAGAGAGTAGGGATTATTATGACAATGTTTTGATTATGATTTAATTTATCAATTCCGTTATTTACGTGTTTATCTCTATGTTTGTGCTTATAACTAAATTTAGCTTGATCACCTAGATTTAGTAATTTAGTTTAGCAATTTCGCTTCGAGAGGAGGAAATCGTTATCAGACTTATGACATAGAGCGCAGTTGCCTATGATTATGTAGGTCGTGGCTTAGGATCGTTTGGGAGTTATTAGGTTTAATTGACTCGAGAGGGTAATTAGCTTATTTAATCAATTAAGCTAATTACCCTCTCGAGTCAATTAAACCTAATAACTCCCAAACGATCCTAAGCCACGGCCTACACAGTCATAGACAACTGCGCTCTATGTTCTAAGTC
The DNA here is from genome assembly GCA_958295605.1 of Ajuga chamaepitys. NCBI lineage: Eukaryota > Viridiplantae > Streptophyta > Magnoliopsida > Lamiales > Lamiaceae > Ajuga > Ajuga chamaepitys. The sequence goes on from OY282497.1 coordinate 11,064,671, forward strand.
TGATAACAATTCCCTCCTCTCGAAGCGGAATTGTTAAACTAAATTACTAAATCTAGGTGATCAAGCTAAATTCAGTTTAAGCATAAACATAGAGATAAAACACATAAAGAACGGAATTAATAAATTAAACCATAAATCAAAACATTGTCATAATAATCCCTACTTTCTAACCCTAGGACACGAATAGCTTAGCTACTCATGCCTAGCAATAATCCAATACAAAATCTTAATAAAAACATTGTAAAGAATTAAACTAGAAAAGAATAAATAAACCCGGATGACTCCGTCTCGATGATCTTCGTCTTCTTTTTCCTCCAAGATGATGTAATTTATGTTCTTGATGATTCCTCCCCCCCTCCTTTCTAGAGCTTGGGGTCCTTTTTATAGAGTTGAGGACGAATCTTGCGGAAGATAGGCTCAAAATCCTATTAAAAATAGGAAATCTTCGCAGAAAAACACTTCTGACACGGCCGTGTTGCTTAAGTGACACGGCCGTGTTGCATTGCAAAAATCCACTTTTCCAGCAACAATTTGACACGGCCGTGTTGCAGCTGTGACACGGCCGTGTTCCATTCCAGAACCCACAATGCGTTGCAAGACACTTTTGACACGGCCGTGTTGCTTTATGACGCGGCCGTGTCGGTTCTTGCCCGGTTTTGCTCCTGGACCGGTTCAGGCCGGTTCGGACCGGTTTGAACCGGTTCTTGGACGGTTTTCACTCCTTTGGGCCGGTTTTCACTCTATTTGACTTGTTTCTCCTTCGTACTTCATCCAAATGGCATAAAAATACCTAATTATCTTCAAAACAAGTCGAAACACGTCAAATGGCCCAAATATTATAAATATCAATAAGTGCTGGTCAAATATACACGTATATGCCATAAAATATGATCCTAAATCGACCTAAATACATGCATAAATAACGTGTTATCAAACTCCCCCAAACTTAAACTGTTGTTCGTCCCGAACATCATACAAAAAGACACAAAGAAGACAAGTGATTATGCATTTTGTTTAGGGCGATTAGACGATGAATTCAGTTTCAGTTTGATTTTCCTTAAAACAACTAGGCAACACAATTCACTTGAGCATATGCGATAACGCGAAAATCAACTACTCTCGAGACTTTGAACTTTCGAATCATTCAACCCTCACCGGGTGAGTGTTTCACTCATCTCTCAAGTGTTTAGGCTAAAATAATGTTCACTCATATTGAATTACATGCAAAGCCTACCATATGCTTGCCAATCGTCTACACTAGACCTCGTACTTGATATGTGTGACAAAAGATCAAAAAGGTCTTTATTTTGGTTGTAATGTGGGCTTAAGGTAAGGTGGGATACATTTGGATATAAGTGACTATTCATTGGACTAATCAAGTTACGTCTAACCCGACTACCCCTCAATACAATCACTCAACCTCACTCTTCAAATTTCAGCAAATCAGCCCGCAAGTTGACTTCTTCACCTTCCCAAGTCCATACAACTTAAGTGCTTTTCAATTCTGTGGGTACCACATTTTTGGGACTACCCGAATGTTCTAAGCAAATTCACAATTTAAGCACTTTATTTTCTAGCTTCTCCTCTGTAATACAACTTTTCTCTTTTTTTTTTTTTTTTTTTTTTAATAATTTTTTTTTTTTTTTTTTTTTTTTTTTTTTTTTTTTTTTTTAGAGAGGCCATTCTTCGTTTTTCACCTATCACTTTTCTCTTATTTCCTTCATCTTTTGAAAATATCCCTACTTCCCATTCCTTCCCACAATTTGTTCACCCAAAAATTCCTTCCAATTCTCCTCCCTCTTACTTGATTAATCCAATTAAGGCCAAAAGAGTTAAATCAAAAGGTTTTGACTGATATTGTTAGGTTATGAATAAATAAAGCTATAAGGCTCAATTGGGCTAACTAGGGACAATTTTTTTTCAATATGGGTCAAAGGCAATTTTTCATAGTTCGAACGAATAGGCTTAAACAAAAAAATTTGCCTAAGATCATTTCCTACATCACAACATATACTTGACACATTCTTAGTCAAGACTCAAGGCAAGTTCTAGAGACTAGTACACATATTCAATCAAATTCACACCGAAAGAAAGTATATTACTTCGAAAATTGGAGTATAATTAGACTCAAATTCTCACAAGGTAAATTTTGATTGAATATTCTCAGTTCAAGCTCAATTTCGTCTCAAAACACCTCTCATGCTCTATTATGTGCCATTTTTTTCATCTAAATCATCTCATCATTAACTATTCATCATCCATCTTTCCCTATTATTCTCTTTTTTTTTATTTTTTTTCACTTGTTACCTATTTCCGGGTTTTATTATTCTTATGACTCTAAACTAAAACACTAATAAGACTCTAAACTCTGAACTCCTAAGACTCAACATGGAAACACTATGCAATCAAACTCGGGCTCACAGACCCAACAGCACTAATACATCAGAAAAATGGGCTCACAGACCCGATAAACCAATTTAAACAATAAAAAATCAGCAAAATGGGCACACGGACCCACAATTAACAGCACGAAATTCGAACGAGGTAAATCAAAACTATAAATATAGCTGCCAAGACGTCTCACGGTCTACCCCCTCCCCCAAACTTGGCTGAAAGCCAATGTTTGGAGGAAAAACGTGGTACGCCTTGGTGCTAACTTACAAATCGTTTCGACGACGGCTTTTTGAAACCCCTACGAGCTCCGAAATCGTGCCATTTTGCTGCTTACTGAATCTTGGTTCGGCCGTCTCCGCATCGCGTTCTGAATTTTTGCATTTTTTTCTGCTGAAGTATTGACACGGCCGTGTTGAATGTTACTTTTGAGCCAAAATTGATGTTTTTGGGCCGATTTTGACACGGCCGTGTCGGTTGTGTGACACGGCCGTGTTGCGTTCCAGTGTGAAATCGTGTTTGGAGCTTGGTTTTGACACGGCCGTGTTATAAGGCCGACACGGCCGTGTTGCTTTTGAACCAAAATTGGTTTTTGGGCCTGATTTTGACGCGGCCGTGTCGTTTGTGTGACACGGCCGTGTTACATTCCAGTGCTGAAAACACTTTCCAAGTGCTTTTTGACGCGGCCGTGTCCATAGTGCGACACGGCCGTGTTGCATCTTCTGCTCCTTTTAACGCGATTTTTCCGTCTTTTCGACCCCCTGTTCTTGCAACACTCGTCCATGTTGATTCCTAAAAACATAAAACACTAAAACACACGTAAAACATAAAATTAACGCAATAAAAAATATAAACATAAAACATTAAACATCGGGTTGCCTCCCGACAAGCGCTTTGTTTTACGTCTTCAGCCGGACGTCCTTTTCCTATCAACCTTCTTCTAGCCACCCCGAGTTGGAAGTTTTCTGAACACTTAAAGAGCTATTTGGGGCACGAGGATTTTCTATAGCAGCTAGGGTAGTGTAAATAATGCTACAATTGTGCCTACCCCTTAGACCCGATTTATGTATTTTGAGTGTGATTATTTCGTTTTGAACCCGAAAAACCAACTCCCCTTTAGGTACATCTATTAGTGCTTGGCTAGTCGCCAAGAAGGGTCTTCCTAAGATAAAAGGGAATTCATCACTCCCTTTCATGTCAACAACTAAGAAATCACTAGGGAATTCAAAATTTAGCACTTTTACCACTACATCCTCTGCTACTCCCAACGGCGTTAATGAAGATCCATCCGCCAATTTGATAGTAGTAAAGGACCGTTTAATTTCCCTTAATCCTAATTGTCTATACTGCTTAAGAGACATCAAATTTATGCTAGACCCTAAGTCACACATGACATTATGAAATTCATGACTACCAATTGAGCAAGAAATAGTAAAACTCCCTGGATCTTTTGCTTTTGTTGCTCTTCTTGGTTTCATGCTTGTGTTTGCGTTCTTCTTGGGCCTGCTCGGTCTCTTCTTTGTCGCCTCTTTTCCATCCTCCCACTCCTTTGTTTTCTCTTTAACTTCGATTCTCTCCTTTAGTGGTTCCTGTTTCACAACAACAACTCTAGATTGCTCTAAAGGATCAAGGTTAGCAAAGAACGAATTTTTAAAACAAAAATCAAAAGACTCATCAAGAATAGGAGATGAAGTTTTCTTATCTATGATTGTATTGACCTCCTTCTTCTCAATGTTTTTGACTTCCTCGCTTGATTCCTTCGCTTCTTGGTCCTTCAAGCTCTCTTCATGCTCATCTAGCTCCACAATATTGCAGTGCTCCTTCGGGTTAACCACTGTATCACTCGGGTATTGGCCTTGCTTGTGTTGAGCTCCTACTATCTTTATCAGCTGACTCATGTTTGATGTCAACTCTCCAATGCTAGCTTGAGTCTGCACCAACGTGTTCTCGAGCCTCTTGATGTCTGCCCCTTGCCCAGTGATATGCTTGTTTAGCTCCATGAATTTTCCATCCACTTTCTTCTCCAACTGAGCTAACTTTTCATCATACTTTTCGAATTGTGACATCGCGATCTCTTCTTGTGATGGCTTCTTACCGTCATGGATCATGCCATTTGTAACAGCAAATCCGGGTGGCGGATTAAGTGTATTTTGCGCGTTCCCATATGAAAAGTTCTGATGATTCTGAGGGTACTGATTGTACCGAGACTGATTGTTCTGGAAGTTGTTGAAGTTTCGTTGATTCACAAATTTTACTTCTTCAACTTCTTCCGGACCCCCTGGCTGTTGTGCTAACGTTAGATTAGTTAGCAAATTCACCTGGCTCGTCAATGCTGTTACTTGTGCTGTGAGCTTTTCAATTGGCTCATTATTGACGGGCTCGCATTTATGGACACTGGCTACCCTCCTTGGCATGTTTCTCTCGTTCGACCATTGGTAGCTTGTTCTGGCCATCGCGTCCAGGATTGAGAATGCCATCCTTACTGATTTCTCCATCAAACTTCCACCCGCAGCTGCATCCACTTGGTTTCTAGTCGGAGCAAGTAGACCATTGTAGAACTTGCATACTTGCTGCTTCTTGGTGAACCCATGTTGAGGGCAACTCCGGATAAGATCCCGGAATCGCTCCCAAGCCTCTCCGAATGGCTCTTGGTCCAGCTGTTTGAACTGATTAATTTGATTCTGCAAGTCGAGCATCTTGCTCGGTGGAAAGTACTTCAATAGGAACGAAGTGCTCAACTCTTCCCAACTGATGATATCTTCCAAGGAATTGAACCATTGGAGGGCTCTATCCTTTAACGAAAAGGGAAACAATCGCAGCTTAACCTGCTCGTGTGGCACATGGTTTATTTTGATTGTGTCCGCCAATCTTCGGAACTTTATTAGGTGAGCATTCGGATCCTCCATTGCACTTCCTCCATACTGGTTCTGCTGCACTATGTTGATCAGTGCAGGCTTCAGCTCGAAACTATTTGCATTCAGAGGCGGAAGTTGTACTCCTCCTGACTGTTGATTAGGATTCGGCCTTAAACAGTCACTAATAGGTGTATTGTCTTCTTCTCCCGCATCTGACTCTATTGGAATCTGTCCGTGCTGTTGTGGCAACTGTTGCTGCTGTACAGGTATCTGCTGCTGTATAGTAGTGACGCGATCGTCCAATCGTGCTAAGGCTGTTAGCACTCTATTTAATACTTCATCATTCGGTTGCTGTGGTGGGTTCTCCATCTCAGCTGTGAAGTTTCTTCTCGTTCGGTGTCTGCGAGCTGTCGCTTCAATTTCTGGATCGAAAGGAAGAAGGGTTTCTTTCCCTTTTGATCTGGTGTGCATACGAAGCCTGAAAACACCAAAAACAAGAACTACCGCATAACACAAAAATTAAATAAATAAAAAAAAAAAAAACGAAAATTAAAATTAAAAATACGAAAAACAAATAAAATCTAGTCTAGTTTCCTCCTATTTTTCAAGGTAAAAACTAAGCGCTAAATCCTATTCCCCGGCAACGGCGCCAAAAACTTGACACGTCGGTTTCTAACCTAGTGTTCCGCAAGTGTACGGATGTAGGTGTAGTAACGATTATCAAGGTCGATCCCACAAGGAATAGTTTTAGGTAGTTTGATACCCTAATACTCTAGGAATGTCCTAACTAGATACTAAGTTTTAAAGGTTGATTTTACTAATTAAACTACTCAATTAAATATAACTTCAAACTTAGGAAACACGAAAACTAACAATCAAAGAGAAAAGGTATCCTAGGGCTTCGATTTCAGGATATTATTTCAATGTGGAATATGATTAACCTATTAATTTACCAATTCTAATGTTTATTAGGCGGCACGACAATAATCTAATCCTTCTCTCGAAGCGATTAAACCGTTGATTAATTAAGCTAATTACCCTCTCGAGTCAATTAAACCTAATAACTCCCAAACGATCCTAAGCCACGGCCTACACAGTCATAGACAACTGCGCTCTATGTTCTAAGTCTGATAACAATTCCCTCATCTCGAAGCGGAATTGTTAAACTAAATTACTAAATCTAGGTGATCAAGCTAAATTCAGTTTAAACATAAACATAGAGATAAAACACATAAAGAACGGAATTAATAAATTAAACCATAAATCAAAACATTGTCATAATAATCCCTACTTTCTAACCCTAGGACACGAATAGCTTAGCTACTCATGCCTAGCAATAATCCAATACAAAATCTTAATAAAAACATTGTAAAGAATTAAACTAGAAAAGAATAAATAAACCCGGATGACTCCGTCTCGATGATCTTCGTCTTCTTTTTCCTCCAAGATGATGTAATTTATGTTCTTGATGATTCCTCCCCCCCTCCTTTCTAGAGCTTGGGGTCCTTTTTATAGAGTTGAGGACGAATCTTGGGGAAGATAGGCTCAAAATCCTATTAAAAATAGGAAATCTTCGCAGAAAAACACTTCTGACACGGCCGTGTTGCTTAAGTGACACGGCCGTGTTGCATTGCAAAAATCCACTTTTCCAGCAACAATTTGACACGGCCGTGTTGCAGCTGTGACACGGCCGTGTTCCATTCCAGAACCCACAATGCGTTGCAAGACACTTTTGACACGGCCGTGTTGCTTTGTGACGCGGCCGTGTCGGTTCTTGCCCGGTTTTGCTCCTGGACCGGTTCAGGCCGGTTTGGACCGGTTTGAACCGGTTCTTGGACGGTTTTCACTCCTTTGGGCCGGTTTTCACTCTATTTGACTTGTTTCTCCTTCGTACTTCATCCAAATGGCATAAAAATACCTAATTATCTTCAAAACAAGTCGAAACATGTCAAATGGCCCAAATATTATAAATATCAATAAGTGCTGGTCAAATATACACGTATATGCCATAAAATATGATCCTAAATCGACCTAAATACATGCATAAATAACGTGTTATCTGTAGGATGAAAGCAACAATGACAATTCCATTCTTTTTTGTTTTGGTTTCAATCTTGAAATATGAATGACATTTGCTTGTTTATATTTAGTGAAACTACTCTTATTCGTTTCTTTCTTCTCTTATTCTCCCCATTTCTACTTCATTTATTATTGTTGCGTTTCATACTATGGTGTTATAAGTAGTGTTTCGCTCGGTTGTAGGGTCATGGTATCACGACACAACAATGGGAGCAATCCTCCACCTGTGAACCCACCTCCTGTGAATGCACCACCAGCGGGTGCCCTTGATCCCCAACAAATGATGGCGGGTTTGGCTACCCTACTGCAAAGGGCACATCATAATGCCCCACCTCAGGAGTCTACGCAAGCACAGGTTATCGCTCAATTCAACAAGTTTGCTCCACCAACATTATTTGGAACTGAAGGCCCCGCAGCCATCGAGGAGTGGCTCCTTACTTTGCAAGGTATTTTTGATTTCATGACCTACACGGATAACCAGAAGGTGTTGTGCGCTGCCTTCCTTCTAAAGGGAGATGCGCGAACTTGGTGGAATGATTACTGGAGACTACGACTAGTGGAAGAATGAACTGGACTAACTTGGGAACAATTTACTGAAGTTGTCATGGAGAAATACTATCCCCGAGAATACAGGGAAAAGATGAAAGCTGAGTTCCTGAGTTTCACTCAAGGTGGGATGACGGTAACTGACTATGAGCGCAAGTTCAACCACAAGTGTCAGTTTGCGTCTCACTTGGTAGACACACCATAGAAGAAACCCAGCGGTTTCGCAATGGTCTGTAGGCCGAGATTCGTCATAACCTAGTGGGACTCGGAACTATGACCTACGCCGAGGTGGTTGTAAGGGCAAAGGATATATCTGCCAGCATGGATATGGAGAAAGCAAGGCTGAAGACGGTTGAAAACTCCAACAACAAGAGGGCAGGATAACAGAGTTGATACTCAGAACAAGAGGGGGAGGAATAGTGGGCCATCTAGACCCGCACCAGCATTTAACCAAACAGTATGCCCTAAGTGTGGAAAGGGGCACAGGGGAGAGTGTCTACTTGGTCAGAACAAGTGTTTTCGTTGCTTTGAGACGGGACACATAGTTTCACACTGCCCTAGGAAGCCAGCTGGACCTGACAGAAGGACTCCCAATCCTGGCCCTGGGGGCAGAGCTAGGATGTTCGGAATTATGCAACAGGAAGCTGAGCAGAATCCAGACACTATGTTAGGTATGTTGCATGTAGCTGGAATACCTGCTTTAGTGTTGTTTGATACGGGTGCTACCCATTCATTTGTCTCCAAGAAGTTTTGTGATATGTTGGGTGTTATAAGTTGTAGAGCTGATAAACCATTTAAGATTAGTATACCTTCGGGTAAAGCTTTGTCCACTCATAAGTTGGTTAGGGAGATCTTTGGAAGTGAACGAACTTAGACTAGAGGCTGATCTTTATGTGTTAGAGATGAATGACTTCGATGTAATTCTGGGTATGGATTGGTTAAGCGAACATCGAGCAGAAATCAAGTGTTTCGAAAGGGAGATAATGTTGCGATGGCCGAGGGATGAAAAGGTGGTTTTCCATGGAGTTAAGATGAGATTAGTTCCACGTGTTTTAACAGCAATGAAGGCGATGAAAGTGCTTCGAAAGAAGGGGTCTCAAGGATTTTTGGTAAATGTGATGTCAAAATCATCCACTGTGTTGACGATTGCTGAGGTACCAGTGGTCAAAGAATTCCCTGATGTGTTTCCAGAGATTCTTCTGGGGATTGCTCCCGACAGACAGGTAGAGTTCACCATAGAATTGGCAATTAGTGTAGCCCCGGTATCAAAGGCTCCATATCGAATGACACCAAAGGAGTTACAAGAACTGAAGGTACAAGTGCAAGAACTGCTCGACACAGGTTTCATCAGACCAAGTGTTTCACCTTGGGGTGCTCCAGTGTTATTTGTGAAGAAGAAGGACGGGTTCATGAGGATGTGTATTGATTATCGTGAACTTAACCGACACACGATAAAGAATAAGTATCCAGTCCCAAGGATTGAGGATCTTTTTTATCAACTTAGGGGTGCCGGAGTTTTCTCTAAATCGATCTAAGATCAGGATATCACCAATTGAAGACTAGGGAGAGTGATATCCCTAGACTGCATTCAGAACCCGGTATGGTCATTTGTAGTTATGTCGTTCGGACTGAGTAATGCGCCAACAATTTTCATGGACTTAATGAATTGTGTGTTTCATCCTTTTTTGGACCAGTTTGTCATCGTTTTCATAGTTGACATACTAGTGTATTCGAGGGATGAAGAACAACACGAACAACATTTGAGGATGGTGTTGGAGACGCTTCGCAAGGAGAAGTTGTATGCGAAGTTTAGCAAATGCGAGTTTTGAATTGACAGAGTCGTATTTCTTGGACATGTTGTAATTGCCCGAGGAATAGAGGTCGATCCAGCAAAGGTGGAGGCTGTGAATGATTCGAAAGCTCCTTCAAGTGTAAATGAAGTTCGCAGTTCCTTGAGTCTTGCCAGTTATTATGGGAGATTTATTGAAGGATTTTTGAAAATAGCCGCACCTATAATGAGGTTAACTCGGAAGGAGGAGAGGTTTGAGTGGGACCAGAAATGTGAGGACAACTTCCAAGAGTTAAAGCGGAGGTTAACCACAGTGCCAGTTTTGACAATTCCGAATCCTACGAAGGAGTTCGTGATTTATAGCGATGTGTCGAAGCAGGGGTTAGGATGTGTTCTGATGCAACATGGCAAGGTGGAAGCCTACGCATCGAGGCAATTGAGGCAACATGAGGTGAACGACCCCACACACGATCTCGAGTTAGCTGCAGTAGTGCATGCACTGAAGATATGGAGACACTATCTCCACGGAGGTAAGTGTGAGATATACACGGATCATAAGAGCTTGAAGTACCTACGCAGAAGGAACTGAATATGAGGTAGCGACAGTGGTTGGAGTTGGTGAAAGATAACGACTGTACGATACACTATCACCCGGGAAAAGCGAACGTGGTGGCTGATGCACGTAGCTGGAAAGCTAGATAAGAGATGTCTTGTATCTTGAGGAACGGATATTGGTTGATCAAAGAGTTCTCTAAGTTGAGACTCGAGATAGTAGCGCCGCCGAAGTCGGTAGAAGCAGCCTGTGCAGTTTTGGTTGTAAAGCCAACTTTGAAGAAGAGGATTAAAAAGGCACGAATACGGGACACGAGTTTGCTTAAGGTGAGGGAGCGCATCATATCTGTGGGTAATGTGAAGTTTTCGTTATCAGAAGATGGAGCGCTGATGTTCGAAGGAAGAATTAGTGTTCCAAAAGATTCAGGTTTTAGGAAGGAGATACTAGTGGAGGCTCATCGTACGACATACACTGCTCATCCCAGTAGTACCAAGATGTATCAAGACCTGAGGAGAATGTATTCTTGGGAAGGCCTGAAGAATGACGTGGCCGAGTTTGTAAAGAGTTGTTTGACGTGTCAACAAGTGAAAGTCAAACATCAACGACCCTATGGATTGTTAAAGTCTCTTCATATCCCTAAGTGAAAGTGGGAGAATATAGCTATGGATTTTGTTGTAGGACTTCTGCGTTCTGGGAGAGCAAATCATGCAGTATGGGTGGTGGTGGACCGTCTCATGAAGTCCACCAACTTTATTCCAGTGAAGATGAACCTGCGAGTTGACCAGTATGCCCAGATTTACTTCGTGAGATTGTGAAGTTGCATGGAGTCCTGGTGTCTATCGTCTTCGATAGTGATCCATGTTTCACTTCGAAGTTTTGGGAGAGTTTACAGAGGGCTATGGGAACCACATTGAGCTTTAGCACGACTTATCACCCTCAGACAGATGGACAATCGGGGAGGACGATACAAATTCTAGAAGATATGTTGAGAGCCTGTGTTCTCGATTTGGCCAATAATTGGGAACATTTCTTGCCTTTGGTCGAATTTGCCTACAACAATAGTTTTCAATCTACCATCGGCATGGCGCCTTACGAGGCGTTGTGTGGGAGGAAGTGCCGATCGCCTTTGTATGGGGATGAAGTTGGAGAAAAGAAGCTGGTAGGGCCCGATATGATGAAAGAGGTCGTAGAAGTGGTAGAGAAAGTTCGAGAGAGGATGAAGGTGACCCAAGATCGTCAAAAGTCTTACGCTGATAAGCGTAGGAAGAGCTTGGAGTTCAAGGTTGGAGAGAACGTTTTCCTAAAGGTATCACCTATGAGGGGTGTTTTTCGCTTTGGAAAAAGAGGTAAGTTGAGACCGAGGTTTGTCGGACCATTCGAGATTCTCGCTCGAGTCAGAGATTTGGATTACCATCTAGCTTTGCCGTCGGAATTTTCCTCAATACACAATGTGTTTCACGTGTCCATGTTGAGGAAGTACATTCACGATCCTAGTTACGTCATCAATTACTCAAATTTGGAAGTGAGTAAAGATTTACCGTACGAGGAAGGGCCCGAAGCGATTTTGGATAGGAAGATACATCGACTGAGGAATAAGGACATTGAGCTTGTAAAGGTGAAATGGAGTCATCATGGGCCCGATGAGGCTACTTGGGAGCGTGAAGATGAGCTACGCGCCAAGTATCCAGAATTCTTTACACACGGTACGCCTTATATTTTCGAGGACGAAAATTTTCTAACAAGGGTACATGTAACACCCCAAATTATTATTTTACGGGTATTATTAATATTATTAATATTATTAATATTTCTATTATTTATTAGACCCAACATGCATCATAAATATTTTTATGTGGGTCAAATCAAGTTATTTGGGCCCAAATTGAGCCCAAATCATAATTTATGTATATCCATAACGGCTATCAGTTATTACGTATCTCGACCAGATTAATGTCTATCTATTAGATACTTTCCTAGTTGATATCTATTAGAAAAACACTTTTCCTATGGGGGCTTCTGTTTAACACCCAGTAGGAAAATAACCTAGCATAAATATTAGACAGTAGAATAATACTGTCAGAATACTCTTCCGCCAAAAAAAAAAAAGAAAAAAAAAAAGAGAAGTGAAAACCCTTCCCTTTCACAAACAGCCGCCGTTCCAATTTCGCCTTCATCAGTCGATTGATTTCTTCAGGAGGTAAATTAAAATTCCTCTTCTTCGTTTGATTTAATAAAATTCTTCTTCTTCCGCGTTTTGATTAATGAATCAATAAGAGACTTGAATTTAATTGATTTGAGTTATGGTGATAAATGGATTGAATTTTTTTTCTTATATCAGCTCGTGAACAGTGTGTGTATTGATGATGTGTGTGCGCAAAATACCTATATACATACATACATAAGTATAGTATGTGCTTCGTTAAATACATATATATATATATATATATAATGGTGGAATGGGATTGTGTATATTATATAATATATATAGTGTGCGTTGATATATTTGTGTGTGTGTGTACAGCAGTGTGCGTATGTTACATGATATATATATAATATGTGTGTGTTGTGGAGTTTATGTGTGTATTATATAATATATATAGTGTGCGTTTATATATATATGTGTGTGTGTACAGTAGTGTGTGTGTTACATGATATATATATATATATATATAGTATAATATGTGTGTGTTGTGGAGTTTATGTGCGTGTATTCTATGATGTGTTTGTGTGCGTGTGTTTAGTGGTGTGTGTGCGCGTATGTTAATAGAGGTGTCTTTGTAGGCATTAGTATATATATAAAGGTATTATGGTATGGGTCTTGTCATGTTGGTACATAATGTATGGATTATGCTATTGTGTGTGTTATGAGGGACCACATGTAAGATAGTAAATGTAGAAAAAATGATTTATTTCCCCTTGTCTCAATTCTCTTTTTAGCAGAACCTTTGCATCATTTACCAAACTGTGAATATTACCAATATACTAGCTTATACCCTTTCCTGCCAACATTTTATCTAATTTCAATTTTCCTAATTAGGATCTCTCTTCCTACATTAATTAAGATGTACTATGTATTAATTAGGTCTGTCTGGTCAAGAGTACGTGACTAAGCCGTAATCGCACGCATTCACTCATTCAACAACTAAGGTCGGGTTTTCTTTCCTTATTTGCTTTAATTAAATATTTTCCTGTTATGATGATATGATGCTATGGTGATATGTTGAAATGAGATGCAAATTTATTTGATCTTATTATGGTGATATGATGTTATGGTGATATTTGATCTAATGATATGGTGATATCTGATATGGTGACATTATGGTGATTTAATTATATTGAATTACTCGCTTATATTTAATTTTTAGCAAACTAAATCTCACGAGCTGGATGTAGCTCACCCCAATTCTGAAATTAACTTTCAGGTTTAGGAGCCGGTGACAGGAGTGAATGGAAAAAGGGGCTAGTAAAATTATGTTATTCTGAATATTTAATTATTAGTTGTGATGACTTTGATTTGGTTGAATTCTTAGGAGTATTTGAATTTCTTATATATTCTTGGTAAACCTGGTTGATTTTATTTGAAGTGTTTTGGATATTAGTCTTATTTGAATTCCTTGTTTTTAGAAATTTAATTGTTTGGTTTCAAGTGGAAAGATAGTTGTTTTTGCTATTATCTTTTTGGTAGAAAATTTATTATTTCTTTGGCATATTAGCTGGAAAATATAGGGGTTTATTTGATTTACTTTATTGATAGTGTTTTATGGTGAAAATTATTATTATTATTCTTGTTACTTAGGTGCTTTGTTAAAAAAAAAAAAAAAACATCTGGTAAAATAAATAAAAATTTATTTAGGATGTTACAGACATAACTTTTAATTTTGGTATAAGTTACAAGATAATTCTAATATAATATTTATAGAGAAAAAAATATAAAAATATCACACATTGCAATTTTCAAGCTAAATTGAAAAGTAGTTTTAAAATAAGTAGCACAACACCTCGCAAATTCTTCAAATAAGATTATAGATTTGTTATTTTAATTCTAGATGTTCATTAATAATTATGTCTTATAACATTTTCTGTTGTATATGATTTAAATTTAATTTAATTTATGGTTTTAACATAATTTTTTGATCAAGGATATATAATAGGTACAAAAGTGTGATTTTAATACTCATGAAGAGACAAATTGAAAAGAAGTACACAATTTTTATGGTAATTCAAACTCACATATATTATATACAAACATGGGATGCTAGTTAGATACTTTATAATGAGAACGTTTCATATATAAGAGTACTCTTTAGCGTATCACTAATTTAACTTTTTAACATATTCTCCTCATCCAAATTTGTTCTATCACTATACAAATACAGATAATGCATGACCTATTTAATGAGTTATTATCTACATAGCTAGAGTCAAATCATTGCTTATGTTTTTAAAAGTGATATTTCAAACTCAAGTGAAAATATACTTGATATATATATATATTAAAATAACTGCAAAAAATACGTGACGTTTACCTTCTTTGCAATTTAATCATTACCTTTTTTTAAATTACAAAACAAAAATGCGTGAGCTTTTAAACTTTTGTAATTCAATGCATCAATAAACTTTTCGGTAAGGTCGTGATAATGTGGCTATTGGAGTTAAAGAGACTTTTGTCATGTTCGACGCTACCTCAGTACATATGAGAATTATGTGTTTACATATAAAAAAGGAAAACAAATACACCCATCTACATTCTTATCATCAACCCCACTTAAAGCCATAAATTACTTTACAGTTAAATATTGAAAGAAGTTACCATGTAAGTTAATGAAGCAGTTGCAGTAACTTTGAGGTTGATCGGTCCCTAAAGTAATTCTTATTAAATGTTTTTCTCTTCTTCCAATTACAAACATTGAAAGCGGAAAACAAGTAAGTAGAGTAATGCTAAATTTATTTGACTCAATCAATATGAATGATTTTTTCCTCTATGCTTTGACGTGGCAATGCTGCCTGAGCTCCGGTGGCCACATCATCACAATCAGACTGAAAAAAATTATTCTTGTTTTGAATTGAAAAACTTTAAAAATTCATGCACTTTTTTGCAATTTAAAAAAATATGTGATTAAATTGCGAAAAAGGTAAAAGTCATGTGTTTTTTCGCAATTAACCCATTTTTTATTATTGTAAATATTTGGGAAAATTGGTATAAATGCCCAGTATGTTTTCTCTATTTAGAAACTAGGACACTAAATATACCACTTTTTAAAAATGCCTTCTAACTTACGAAAAATTGGTGAAAATGCCCTGTGACCGGCTATAGGCTGTTTACCAACCGGTCACCTGTGAGCTGTCTTTTTACTTTCGAGAAAATTGGTATAAATGGCCAGTATGTTTCCCTTATTTAAAATCTAGGACATTAAGTATACCACTTTTTTAAAATACCTTCTAACTTACAAAAAAATGGTGAAAATGCACCGTAACGTCTATAGACTGTGACACAACCGATCATTAATGAGGTGAGGCTCTTTTTGTGACATGACATTAATTTTTCATTTTTTTTTTTTCTGTTGACTCATTTGTTAGGTGGAAAAATAAAATAAAATATTAGTTTGAATTTATAAAAAAATATATTCCCCAGAAAATTGTTTAAACTTTAGAAAAATAAAAAATTTATTTGTGAAATTTATTTTAAAAACTATAAAATTCAAAGATTTAAAAATTTATTTCTGATATTTATTTTAAAAATTATAAAATTCATTTTAAATTCAAAAATAAAAAATTTATTTCTAAAATTTATTTTAAAATTTATAAAATTTATTTAAAATTCAAAAATTAAAAAATTTATTTCTGATTTTTTTTTGAAAAATTCTAAAATTTATTTAAAAATCAGAATAATAAAAAAAATTAATTTTTTTAAAAATTTCTAAAATTCATTAATATTTTCAAATTTCTTTTTTACTTTTCTCAAGTTATTATTATTTTATTTTAAATTATGAATTAGGATAATTATATGAAATATTAATAAATAAATTTTAGATCATTATTTTAAAAAATAAAAAATTAAATTGTTCCATTCTTCTTCCCTAATTACAACATACTACACCCTATGCAATCTTACAAAGACACCAACATGAAAGACGAAGAAGAAGCCAACAATGCTTCGCCCAGCCCACCCATCCATTAATTGATCGGAACCTAACAATCACCCAATTCTTCACTTATTTGCCTTCTCCCTGTCGAATTTGTCACCGCCAAAGTCGACGACATATTTTTTTCCAGGCTAACAAATGAGCCAACAAAAAAAAAAAAAAAAAAAAAAAACGAAAAATTTATGTCACGTCAGAAAAAGAGCTTCACCTCATTAATGATCAGTTGTGTCACAGTCTATAGACAGTCACATGGCATTTTCAGCATTTCTTGGTAAGTTAGAAGGTATTTTTAAAAAGTATATACTTAATGTCCTAGTCTTTAAATAAGGGAAACGTACTGGCAATTTATACAAATTCGCCCGAAAGTAAAAAGACAACTCACAGGTGACCGGCTAGTTAACAGCCTATAGCCGGTCACAGGGCATTTTCATCAATTTTTCGTAAGTTAGAAGGCATTTTTAAAAAGTGGTATACTTAATGTCCTAGTTTCTAAATAATGAAAACATACTGGGCATTTATACCAATTTTCCTTAAATATTTTGATAACTAAGTTTTATTTATCTATTTACTTCTAAGAGTAATTGTTAACTAAAAATTAAGCAAAAGTGTTTTTGTAGATAATAAAATTTCATTAAATTGCTGGAATCAGCCAACATTGATTGACGAGAAGAAACAACCAACACAATACAAAGAAACATGAAACATATGACGCACAAAAAGTACAAGATATAAACCAAGTAAATTAGACAAATTGCTGATGCGCTGGACAAATCATGTACCAAAAAAACCTTATTTCGAATTTATCACTAATCTTCCGGTGAAATCCACAAAATGTGAGCAAATCATTGTTGAAATACACAATGATGACTGGTGACACGTCGGTTTCTAACCTAGTGTTCCGCAAGTGTACGGATGTAGGTGTAGTACTATTGTCAAGGTCGATCCCACAAGGAATAGGGTCTTTAGGTAGTTTGACACCTCAATATTCTAGGAATATCCTAACTAGACACTAATTCAGGGAAGATTAATTTTACTAACTAATATACTTAATTAACTCTAAATGAAAACTTGAATAAATACGAATAATTAACAATCACGGGAAAACAGCATCCTAGGGTATCGATTTCAGAATATTTATTCCAATGATGATTAAGATTAATTTATTGATTTTAACCGATCTAATGTTTATTAAGCGGCGCAATATTAACCTAACCCTCCTCTCGAAGTAATTAGATCGTTGATTAACTAAGACAATTACCCTCTCGAGTCAATTAATCCTAGCAACTCCAAATAGCTCATAAACCTATGCCTACACAGTCATAGACAACTGCGCTCTATATCGTACGTCTAATAACAAACCCCTTCTCTCGAAGCGGATTTGTTAAACGAATTTACTAAACCTAGATGGCCAGTCCAAATTTAGTTGTTAAAACAGATATAAAGATAAACATATCAAAGAACGGAATTCAATAAGTAAAACCATAAATCAAAACATTGTTATAAATAATTCCTACTTTCTAACCCTAGGACACGAATAGCTTAGCTACTCATGCCTAGGCTCAATTCAATACAATGATTAAGACAAAACATTCTAAAGAATTAAACTAGGAAAAATTGCTAAACCCGAGTATCTCGTCCCGTTGCTCGAATCTCCGTCGTCGTCCAAGTCGTCTCGTGCCTTAAACTCGGATAATATGTGTATCTATCTCCTTTTGAGAGCACTTGAATCCTTTTTATAGAATTAGATAATCCCTCTTGAATTAAGAAATCAAATCTTCACTTAAAACCGGATTTTAACAATCGACAGCCCTTTTGACACGGCCGTGTTGCTTAAAATGACACGGCCGTGTTGCTTAAAATGACACGGCCGTGTTGCTTGCAAATTTCACTTTTCCAGCAACAATTTGACACGGCCGTGTTGCTTTGTGACACGGCCGTGTTCTGTTCCAGAACCCAGAGAGCGTTTCAGGACACTTTTGACACGGCCGTGTTGCTTTGTGACACGGCCGTGTTCCATTCCAGAACCAACAGCGTGTTGCAGAACACTTTTGACACGGCCGTGTTGCTCTGTGACGCGGCCGTGTCGGTTCTTGTCTCGTTTTGCTCCTGGACCGGTTCAGCCCGGTTTGGACCGATTCTTGAACAATTCGGACCGGTTCGGACCGGTTTGGGCCGGTTCTTGGACGGTTCGGACCGGTTCTCACTGATTTTCACTACTTTGGGCCGATTTTTACTCTGTTTCAACTTGTTTTCTTGTCCGGTAGTCGTAAATCACAACTTTTTAGCCTAAAAATGCTCAAAATACCTTAAAACAAGTCAAGCACGTCAATTGATCACTTATATCATATTTCATACAATTTCCAACCATTTATGCATATAATTCCTATCAAATAATACCATACATCGACCTAATTACATGCAAAATCAACGTGCATCAAAATCCCCCAAACTTAAACTGTTGTTCGTCCCGAACACATTAATCCATGTACTTAGGGCGATTGGATGATAAATTAGTTTCAGAATGATTTTTTTCAAAAGCCTAGACACCATAGTATAAACGAGCATGTGTGATAGTGCAAAAATCTACTACTTTCGAGACTTAAACTTTCAAAACTTTTGATCCTCACCAGGTAAGTGTTTCTCTCATCTCTCAAGTGTTTATGGCGAGAATTTGAAAATTCACTCAAATTGGACTATACGCTCGGTTTTACCATAAGCTTGCCAATTGTCTACATCAAATTCAGTACATTAATATAAGTGACAAAGAATCAATTAGGACTCATATCTGGTTGTAGTGTTGGGTTAAGGTAAGGTGGGACACATTTGGATACAAGTGACTGTGTATTGGACTAATCAAGTTATATAAATATAATCCCACTACCCCTCAATACAAACACTCAATCTCACTCTTCCCGTCTCAGCAATTCACCCCTTAAGGTGATTTCTTCACCTTACAAAATACCGTACAACTAAAGTGATTTCCATTTCTGCAGGTACCACATCTTGGGACTACCCGATTTTCCTTTTCACCTTCACATTCAGTTATTTATATCCTAGCCTCTCCTCAAGAATAACAAGATTTTTTTTTCTTTTTTTTTTTTTCGAATTTTTTTTTTTCGAATTTTTTTTTTTTCCGATTTTATTTTTTCGATTTTATTTTTTTTATTTATTTATTTATTTTTTTTTTTTCCGGAGAGGCTATTTTTCCTTGGATTTTTCCTATCACTTTTCTCGTATTTCCTGCATTTTTCGAAAACATCCCTACTTCCCATTCCTTATCACACGTTCACCCAATTTTCTTCCAATTCTCCTCCCTCTAACTTGATTAATCCAATTAGGGCCAAAAGAGTTAAATCGAAAGGGTTCGGCTGACAGTGTTAGGTTATGAATAAATAAAGCTTCTCAGGCTCAAGTGGGCTAACTAGGGACACTTTTGCACAAAAATTTCGGGTAAAAAGGTTAGTTCAAAGCTCAATAATTGGGTACGAAACAAAAACTGCCTATATCACTTTCTAAGTCACATTACACTTTCGACCTATTCTTAATGCAGTCTCAAGGCAAGTTCTAGAAACCAAGACATATATCCAATCAAACTCACACCGAAAGAAAATATAGCACTTCATAAATAGAAGTCACTTTTTAGGCTCAATTTCTCACACGGGTCATTTTGATCAAAGTTCTTAGTTTACTCAATTTCGTTTCAAATTGCCTATCATGCTCAACTCTTGTGTCAATTTTCAAATCTATGCATAAAATCGTATCATCATTAACACTTTATCATCCATCTTTTCCCTAAATTTTCAACGATTACTCCTTGAGTTTGCATACTTTTCCGTTCGACTCTAACAAAAAAACTAACTCTAAACTCAATTATGGACAAATTAAAACAAAGAACTGGAGTGCACACATCAATCAACACCAACTTTAACAAATATTTGGGCACACAGACCCAATACTCAAAATCAACTAAAAATCATAACACAGTTTTGCTAGCAATGGGCACACAGACCCCAAAATAAAGGTAACCAATCATAGCAAAGGGCTCACAGACCCATTAACTCACTTAACTACCAGTTCAACTCAACGCATCACTACATCATTAAAAATTTTCAATTACACACCCAACTGACTAATAAGACCGTAAAGCAGAAAAAAACAGCAAAGAAAAACAGCCAAGCGATAAACATAGCGGCCAAGACGTCCACAGTTCACCCCCTCCCCCAAACTTGGCTAGAAGCCAACGTTTGGAGGGAAAACTGGTACGCCTTGGTGCTAACTTACAACTCACTGAGGCGGAGGCGGGGGGTGGAACCCATATTGGCTCCAAAACTGTTGCATGGCCTCCCACTGACTCTGCTGCTGCTGTCGCCACACCCGGTCTTCGTCACTTCTTTGCAGCAGTGTATTGAGTACTCCCCGTTGAGCGTGTAATTCCGAGTGGAGAGTCTGAAGTGATCCCCGGACCTCTGTGCGGTGCCTCTCCATCGAAGTTTGGAACGTTTGCATCGACTCGGTATGGAGACGAACATCTTCCCGTAAGGAGTTGATGATGCCAACCATATCGTCATTGAGCTCCGATGGGAAAGCAACTGTCGTAGATGCTCGTTTCTTCCGGGGCTGTCTCGGAGTTTGGCTACTTTGCTCAACTGGTAGCCTAGATTGGAACACCTCGGAGTTCGGTGGTTGGGAGTGCTGGAGATGGTCTTCAGTGGATAGCGACAAATTCGCTGTATCCTGGACTCCGGTAACTGCTGTCCCTAACTCATATGGTAGACGAAGGTGGGGCCCCACATTTTGGTAAACATACGGGACAGTTCCATCCTCACCGAGGACCACCACTTGCATCAACTCGAGTAAGTCCCATGTAAATTGGACTTCCCCTCTTACCGGCTCCATCTCAGTTAAGTCTATGTCATCAAATGCAGCGGCAATGGGAGTGATCAATCCTCCAATCATAATGCTGTCCTTTTGTTTCCGGATGACATTTTCCAGGTGCTCCATCAATATCCGGGTGTAGTCCACCTTATACCCATGCAATATGTTCCACAACATATGCAATTCACTCTGTCGCACGGCTCCCACTTCACGCCGAGCAAAAAGCGTGTAGGCCAGCAACTTCTGTATATACCGGATGACTGGACTCCGAATCCAAGAAGCTTTAGCGGCCTTGGAGATATATGGTTGGGCTTCTACAATTGGTGGTGCAGCCGTCAACAGTGCCCAAAACGAATGTGGGTCAAATACCTCCGGTGGGGTCACTCGTGCAAAAGTCGGGAAGCCATATATCGTGTCCAGCTCATCGTAAGTCAATTTCCGAACTTTTCCCATCAATTGGAACGTGATGCCGTCCGGACGGGTGGAGCGAAAAGAGCTGGCTGCGATAATGTGGAACGTGCTCAAGAACTCGAGGGTGATCCGTCTGTATGTCTGCTGCGTCCTCATGAGCTGAAGTAATCCAACTCGGTTGAGCAAAACACGGACATTGTCATGAATGCCCATGGCCCGAGTCAAGTTATCACTGCCAAACCGTGTGGGAATGACAGTGCGATGTCTAAGCTCCTCAAACCGAGTCTTGTGTTCCACCTCCGTCAAAGAGAACCCGAAGAGGGTCTGACTGTCATTTGGGTTGACAGCCGGGGTGTCTTCAACCATGACCTGCTTGCCTCTGCTACGACTAGATTGTCCTTTTGGTGGTGCCATTGTCTAGAATCCTGTGCACATACTCAACAACACACAAATCAATAGGGCCATAATCCTTAGTTTAGCCCAAACATAGACGAGAATGGAATATGCTAACATATGTAACAAGATATTCATAGGCTAGTGATACCCGAGCCATGTATGCGTTTTATACCCCCTAACCTATGCCCAACTCCTACCCACTTCACTTGGGAGATCGTGAAATAATGGAACCTCGAATTTTTTTGCAACTTGAGCATGCATCATAATTCCATTAAATCGTACAATATGAAGGAATGTTAAAAGGAGTAGGAATCAAGTGACATAACATCAATGAAAACCATGCACATAACCTGTTTGCTAATATGCCTCAATGAGTCCAACACATGAATTTCAATCTCAGGGTGCTCGTTCCATGTTAACCTCAACAATTTCATCTAATTCTAGCAACAATCACAACAATTTATACTCATTACGTAACCCCATTCACTATTCGCACAAGTGCATACCCAAATTACATTATTTAACACATAGGTATTACAATACTCACTTGAATCATGAAATTAATTCATCCCCAATACTAATGATGCATCAAAATTGAATGGGAAACAAACTAGTAAGGGTTAGCATCACTTACCGGAGAAATTTAGTCGGAGACAACCCAATTCGGAATGTGCCCTAGGTCCTTGGAAGTGGGTCGAAATTTCTGACTTTTGTGGAGATAGTGAGTGAGATGGAGTGTGTGATTGTGTGTGAATTGGTGAAGTGTGAGTGAATGTGTGTGTTCTTCGTGCGTGTAGTGAAAGAGAAGAGAAGGGGGAATTTTTAAACCTGAATTCGCGTTTATGAACTGGCTGACTGAGTGACACGGCCGTGTTGTAATTTGACACGGCCGTGTTGTATTTGAACCAAATTTGTATTTCTGAGGCGCTTTTGACACGGCCGTGTTCAGTATGTAACACGGCCGTGTTGCATTCCAGTGTGTTTTGCTTGTTTGAGCCCTATCTTGACACGGTCGTGTTAAGCATGTGACACGGCCGTGTTGGAGTTGAACCAAAATTGGTTTTCTGAGGCGTTATTGACACGGCCGTGTTCTGTATGTAACACGGCCGTGTTGTATTCCAGTAGGTTTTTCCCTTTTCACTCCAGTTTTGACATGGCCGTGTTCCGTGTGTAACACGGCCGTGTTGCTCTGTTTTCTTTCCACTCGCCAGTTTTCGTCCTTTCAAACCCCCATTTCTTGCACTACTTGTCCGTCTGGAGTCCTAATATCGAACATGAAACAAAAAAAACATAAAATTACCAAAAACTAAAAAAAAATTTTAAAACAATGCCAAAAATACTAAATATCGGGTTGCCTCCCGACAAGCGCTTGTTTTACGTCTCAAGCTTGAAGACCTTTTGCTCTACTTTGCTTCTTTCAACCGCACTTCATGGACGGTGTGAATTTGGTCGGACTTGTAGTATTTCTTTATGCGTTGTCCATTCACGAGAAATGTGCTCCCGTCTTGATTCAACAGCTCCACTACCCCTGATACTCGGACAGTTTTGATTGTGAATGGCCCGGACCATCGAGATTTCAGCTTGCCCGGAAAAAGTCGTAGACGAGAATTGAACAAGAGAACCTGCTCCCCAGCTTTAAATACGCGATTCGTGATCATTCGGTCGTGGAACTTCTTGACACGTTCTTTGTACAAGCTAGAGTTTTCGAAAGCTTGTTGTCTAAACTCCTCCAATTCGTTGAGCTTTAAGAGTCGCTCTTTTCCAGCAGCTTCGAAGTCGAAATTGAGCTTCTTGACTGCCCAATACGCTCTATGCTCCAATTCGACCGGTAGATGACATGCCTTCCCAAACACCAATTGATACGGCGACAGCCCCAATGGAGTCTTATATGCCGTCCTATATGCCCATAGCGCATCATCTAACTTCATCGCCCAATCTTTCCGGTTCCCATTTACCGACTTCTCCAGTATCTGCTTGATTTCTCGGTTCGCTAGTTCCACTTGGCCATTGGCCTGAGGATGATACGGAGTGGTCACCCGATGTTTGACCCCATACTTAGCCAATAATGCAGCCATCCATCTATTACAAAAGTGAGATCCCCCATCACTAATTAAGGCTCTTGGAGTGCCATACCTTGTCAAGATGTTCTTTTGGAGGAATTTGAGCACCACCTTGGCGTCGTTTGTTTGGGTCGGAACAGCTTCCACCCATCTCGAAACATACTCCACAGCTACCAAGATGTATTGGAACCCACTTGAAGACGGAAAAGGTCCCATAAAATCTATTCCCCATACATCGAACAACTCAACTTCAAGGATTGAGGTAAGAGGCATCTCGTGCTTCCGTGTGATTCCTCCGGTCCTTTGACACTTATCACATTGCAGAATGAAGGCGTGACAGTCTTTGTGGATTGTTGGCCAATAGAAGCCACTTTGAAGCACCTTCGCTGCTGTTCGTGCTGATGCAAAATGTCCCCCAGTTGGGGATGAGTGACAATGTGTTATGATCTCTTTCACTTCCTCGTGAGGAACACATCGTCTAATGATTGTATCCGCACACCTCCTATAGAGATAGGGATCATCCCATATGTAGAACTTCACATCATGGAAAAATTTCTTCTTCTTATGATGAGGGAAGTCCGGAACGATCCCACTCGCTATAAAATTGGCGATGTCACTATACCATGGCCCATTCTCCACAACCATCACGTGCTCGTCTGGAAAGATATCGCTAATGGCCGTTTGTTGACCCTTTGCATCTGCTTCATTCTCAATGCGAGACAAGTGATCAGCTACCACGTTTTCGCAGCCCTTCCTGTCTTTGATCTCCAAGTCGAATTCTTGTAGAAGTAGTATCCATCTGATTAGTCTTGGCTTGGAGTCCTGTTTGGCAAACAAATACTTAAGAGCAGTATGATCAGTATAAACTATTGTTTTAGCTTGTACAAGATATGCACGAAATTTATCACAAGCATAAACAACAGCTAACAGTTCTTTTTCCGTGGTGGTATAATTTGCTTGAGCGGGGTCGAGAGTTTTGCTGGCATAGTATATGACCCGAAAAATCTTCTCCCGCTTTTGGCCCAATGCAGCTCCCACCGCCATGTTGCTCGCATCACACATAACCTCGAATGGTTGTGACCAGTCAGGTGTAATCAGTATTGGAGCCGTGATTAATGCCTTCTTCAGAGTCTCAAAAGCCTGTATGCATGCATCATCGAAAACAAAAGAAGTCTCTTTTTCTAACAAACGAGATAAAGGTTTAGCTATCTTAGAAAAATCTTTTATGAACCTTCTATAAAACCCCGCATGTCCTAAAAAACTTCTAACCCCTTTTTCATTCGTAGGAGGTGGTAATCTCTCTATTGCCACTACCTTAGCCCTATCGACTTCTAATCCTTGTGCGGAAATTTTATGTCCTAAGACTATCCCATCTTTTACCATGAAATGACACTTTTCCCAGTTAAGGACTAGATTGGTTTCTTCACACCTGTTAAGCACCTGAGCTAAGTTATCTAGACAGTTATCGAAAGACGAACCAAATACAGAGAAATCATCCATAAAGACTTCCATAATATTTTCTATCAAACCCCCAAAGATTGCCATCATACACCTTTGAAACGTAGCAGGGGCATTACAGAGCCCAAATGGCATTCTACGAAAAGCAAGGACACCATAAGGACATACAAAAGCAGTTTTTTCTTGGTCCTCCGGGGCAATTACAATCTGATTGTACCCAGAATAACCATCAAGAAAACAATAATACTCATATCCTGCTAACCTATCAAGCATTTGATCTAGAAAGGGAAGGGGAAAATGGTCTTTACGAGTGGCTGCATTAAGTTTCCTATAGTCTATACATACACGCCAGCCCGTGATTACTCTAGTGGCTATGACCTCATCAAGATCACCCTTAACTACAGTCATCCCCCCCTTCTTTGGCACAACCTGCGTTGGACTTACCCACTTACTATCAGAAATAGGAAAAACGATCCCAGCGTCTAACCACTTAAGTACTTCTTTCCTAACTACTTCTTGCATCATTGGGTTAAGCCTACGTTGGTTTTGAACAGAGGGTTTATACTCATCTTCCATCAAAATCTTATGCATGCAAATCGTAGGACTAATTCCTTTCAAGTCAGCTATTGACCATCCTATAGCAGATTTATACTTCCTCAATACACGCAACAGCTTATCAGTTTCAACATCAGTAAGGAAAGAGGAGATTATTACCGGATATTTGTGCTCATTATCTAGAAATTCATACCGCAGATGATCAGGCAATGGTTTTAGCTCCGGACATCCATCGCCCCATTTTTTCTCTTCTTCAACCGCCTTCTTGTTTATGTTTCCTTGAGTCGAGCTCCCCTTAGGAGCATCCTGCAAGGCATTCAATGCACTAACACTTTCGGCAAGATCAAGGTCAGTAGGGTCATGGCGATTAACATTATAAATAGAATTGGAAATGCATGTTTCAAGGGGATCACTATCACTTGGGGAGGTTAGTTTCCTATAAAATGCAGCTTCAATTGTACGAACAAAACTACATGTTTCTAAATGAGATTCATCCTCCCTATCATGATGTTGTAGAGCTTTATAGATTGAAAAAGTAACTTGCTCTTTATCTACCCTTAATGTTAACTCTCCTTTTTGGACATCTATCAATGCTTTTCCCGTTGCTAGAAACGGGCGACCTAAAATCAAAGGGACATCTTTATCTTCTACCATATCTAAAACCACAAAATCCACAGGTATTATAAATTTCCCAACTTTTAACAACACATCCTCTACAATCCCTTTTGGCCAAGTCATAGACCGATCAGCCATTTGTAAAGAAATTGTAGTGGGTTTCAAAGTACCTGGACTCAATTTTTCAAAAATAGATAATGGCATCAAGTTAATACTAGCCCCCAAATCACACAGTGCCTTATCAAATGTAATAGTACCTATTTGACATGCAATAGTAAAACTACCTGGATCTTTTCGCTTGAGTGGTAGCTTCCTTTGGATCACAGCACTGCATTCTTCAGTCAGGTTGACTGTCTCGTATTCTTCCCACTTCTTCTTCTTTGAGATCACTTCCTTCAGAAATTTAGCGTAGTTCGGCATCTGCTGCAGTGCTTCAACAAAAGGGATGTTAATTTGGATCCTCTTCAGCACATCCAAGAACTTCGCGAACTGCTCATCGATCTTCTTCTTCCTTAAGGCTTGTGGGAATGGGACAGCCGGGACATAAGATGGGATGTCTGCTTTGATTTCTTGGCCTTCGCTTTGCTTTACTGCTTTCTTCTTGCCCGATTGCTCGTGTTTCTCTTCCATTTGTTCTTTCTCCACCACTTTATCTGCATCAACCGGCAGCTGGGGTCCCTCGTACTCAGTACCACTCCTCAACTGAATGGCTTGGCATTGCTCTCTTGGGTTCACCACCGTATCACTCGGAAATTGGCCCTGCTTGTGTTGGGCCCCGACAATCTTGATCAACTGGCTCATATTGGAAGACAACTCCCCAATACTTACTTGAGTCTGTACCATCGTATTCTCTAACCTCTTGATGTCTGCCCCTTGCCCAGTTATATGTTTGTTTAGCTCAATAAATTTTCCTTCTACTTTCTTCTCCAATTGAGCTAACTTCTCATCATACTTGTCAAACTGTGATTGGGCAATCTCTTCTTGTGATGGCTTCTTACCGTCATGTATCATACCGTTTGTAACAGCAAACCCAGGCGGTGGATTGAGTGTGTTCTTCGAATTCCCATATGAGAAGTTTTGTTGATTCCGATTTTGCGGGTACTGATTGTACCTAGGCTGGTTGTTTTGGAAGTTGTTGAAGTTCCTTTGGTTTAGAAAATTAACTTCTTCAACTTCTTCTTGACCCCCTGTTTGTTGTGCTAACGTCAGACTAGTTAGCATATTGACTTGACTCGTCAGGGCTGTCAGCTGTGATGTGAGTTTGTCCAGCGGCTCATTGCTGACCGTCTCCACTTCCATAACATTCACCACCCTCCGTGGCTGGTTTCTCTCGTTTGGCCACTGATAACTTGTTCTAGCCATAGCATCCAAAATCGAGAATGCTATCTTCACCGATGTCTCCATCAAGCTACCACCTGCAGCTGCGTCCACTTGGTTTCTGGTTGGAGCGAGTAAGCCATTATAAAACTTACATATTTGCTGCTTTTTCGTAAACCCATGTTGAGGGCAACTCCGGATAAGATCCCGGAATCGCTCCCAAGCTTCTCCAAACGGTTCTTGATCCAGCTGTTTGAATTGATTAATTTGATTCTGTAAATCGAGCATCTTGCTCGGTGGAAAGTACTTCAATAGGAACGAAGTGCTCAACTCTTCCCAGCTGATGATATCTTCCAAGGAATTGAACCATTGGAGGGCTCTATCCTTCAACGAAAAAGGAAACAATCGCAGCTTAACCTGCTCGTGTGGCACATGGTTTATTTTGATTGTGTCCGCCAATCTGCGGAACTTTATCAGGTGAGCGTTCGGATCCTCCATTGCACTTCCTCCATACTGGTTTTGCTGCACTATGTTGATCAGTGCAGGCTTCAGCTCGAAACTATTGGCATTCAGAGGCGGGGGTCGTACTCCTCCTGACTGTTGATTAGGATTCGGCCTTAAACAGTCACTAATAGGTGTATCGTCTTCTTCTCCCGCATCTGGCTCTATTGGAATCTGTCCGTGCTGTTGTGGCAACTGTTGCTGCTGTACAGGTATCTGCTGCTGTATAGTAGTGACGCGATCGTCCAATCGTGCTAAGGCTGTTAGCACTCTATTTAATGCTTCATCATTCGGCTGCTGTGGTGGGTTCTCCATCTCAGCTGTGAAGTTTCTTCTCGTTCGGTGTCTGCGAGCTGTCGCTTCAATTTCCGGATCGAAAGGAAGAAGGGTTTCTTTCCCTTTTGATCTGGTGTGCATACGAAGCCTGAAAACACCAAAAACAAGAACTACCACGTAACACTAAAATTAACCCAAAAAATAAAAACGAAAATTAAAATTAAAATTATGAAAAAAAATAAAATCTAGTCTAGTTTCCTCCTATTTTTCAAGATAAAAACTAAGCGCTAAATCCTATTCCCCGGCAACGGCGCCAGAAACTTGACACGTCGGTTTCTAACCTAGTGTTCCGCAAGTGTACGGATGTAGGTGTAGTACTATTGTCAAGGTCGATCCCACAAGAAATAGGGTCTTTAGGTAGTTTGACACCTCAATATTCTAGGAATATCCTAACTAGACACTAATTCAGGGAAGATTAATTTTACTAACTAAAATACTTAATTAACTCTAAATGAAAACTTGAATAAATACGAATAATTAACAATCATGGGAAAACAGCATCCTAGGGTATCGATTTCAGAATATTTATTCCAATGATGATTAAGATTAATTTATTGATTTTAACCGATCTAATGTTTATTAAGCGGCGCAATATTAACCTAACCCTCCTCTCGAAGTAATTAGATCGTTGATTAACTAAGACAATTACCCTCTCGAGTCAATTAATCCTAGCAACTCCAAATAGCTCATAAACCTATGCCTACACAGTCATAGACAACTGCGCTCTATATCGTACGTCTAATAACAAACCCCTTCTCTCGAAGCGGATTTGTTAAACGAATTTACTAAACCTAGATGGCCAGTCCAAATTTAGTTGTTAAAACAGATATAAAGATAAACATATCAAAGAACGGAATTCAATAAGTAAAACCATAAATCAAAACATTGTTATAAATAATTCCTACTTTCTAACCCTAGGACACGAATAGCTTAGCTACTCATGCCTAGGCTCAATTCAATACAATGATTAAGACAAAACATTCTAAAGAATTAAACTAGGAAAAATTGCTAAACCCGAGTATCTCGTCCCGTTGCTCGAATCTCCGTCGTCGTCCAAGTCGTCTCGTGCCTTAAACTCGGATAATATGTGTATCTATCTCCTTTTGAGAGCACTTGAATCCTTTTTATAGAATTAGATAATCCCTCTTGAATTAAGAAATCAAATCTTCACTTAAAACCGGATTTTAACAATCGACAGCCCTTTTGACACGGCCGTGTTGCTTAAAATGACACGGCCGTGTTGCTTAAAATGACACGGCCGTGTTGCTTGCAAATTTCACTTTTCCAGCAACAATTTGACACGGCCGTGTTGCTTTGTGACACGGCCGTGTTCTGTTCCAGAACCCAGAGAGCGTTTCAGGACACTTTTGACACGGCCGTGTTGCTTTGTGACACGGCCGTGTTCCATTCCAGAACCAACAGCGTGTTGCAGAACACTTTTGACACGGCCGTGTTGCTCTGTGACGCGGCCGTGTCGGTTCTTGTCTCGTTTTGCTCCTGGACCGGTTCAGCCCGGTTTGGACCGATTCTTGAACAATTCGGACCGGTTCGGACCGGTTTGGGCCGGTTCTTGGACGGTTCGGACCGGTTCTCACTGATTTTCACTACTTTGGGCCGATTTTTACTCTGTTTCAACTTGTTTTCTTGTCCGGTAGTCGTAAATCACAACTTTTTAGCCTAAAAATGCTCAAAATACCTTAAAACAAGTCAAGCACGTCAATTGATCACTTATATCATATTTCATACAATTTCCAACCATTTATGCATATAATTCCTATCAAATAATACCATACATCGACCTAATTACATGCAAAATCAACGTGCATCAACTGGATCTTCAAAAAAGGCACCATGAACAATAGATATTCCATTTTTTCGAGGACCGATATACTCCCACTTTGAGGGGAGATGAAAACTCCCATAAACAGAGACTGAAAACCTCGCATTGAGAGAAAAGAAAACGAAAAATAAAATAAAAATTAAAGATGAAACCTTCCCTCATCTTCCCGCATCCCCATCATCCCATGCGGGAAGATGAGGGAAGGCGGCAGCGGCTAGATTTAGTGTTGTAGATGGA
Organism: Ajuga chamaepitys; assembly: GCA_958295605.1. Taxonomy (NCBI): domain Eukaryota; kingdom Viridiplantae; phylum Streptophyta; class Magnoliopsida; order Lamiales; family Lamiaceae; genus Ajuga; species Ajuga chamaepitys. The sequence continues at coordinate 11,095,628 of OY282497.1, forward strand.
TTTTTAGATATGAGTTTTTTTCACTATAAGTTGAGTTAACTTAAATAATTATGAATTAAGCAAGAGGTAGTTTTTTAAGGGAATTAAGCAAGAGGTAGTTAATTAAACTTAGTAAGACTTGTTAAAAGAGTTAATATCTACCATTCCCTCCTAGATAGAAGATAACGATTCAAAATATTCCAGAATCATATTTTTTAATCTCTACAAAAGTCCAACTTAAGTTGATCTTTAAAACACTTCTTGATCAATTCCTGAAAATCAAACTTGAACATATCTTAATTTAATATATATCTTGAATATAAAAGTTAAATAAGTTTATCTATAATTATTGATATTACTTGAAAAGTATTCAAGCACAATTTCAAGTAAATATATTTGAAAAAGATATATAATTTGCATTTTCCTATTAAAGAATAATTTGTATTTGATAGTATTTGTAAAACATGAATGAGGTAATTTCAATGAACTTCAAAATAATATTGGTGTCCACAAACTTTGCACACTAAAATATCAGTTCAGTACATATTATCACTCTCTTTATTATTATTTTTTTTAGTGAAAAGTATTTCATATATCATGTTTGGGAAAATACAAGTAAACTATGAATATTGTTTTGGGATTGACCCAATTTATTGAGAATTAGGTCAACCGGGCCGCATTTGGATGTAGACTCTCCCAAACCTATAAGAAAAGTCATATTTGACAAATGTTTAACTTTTTATTTTTATTTATGGTCAATTGGATGAATGAGATCAACTTCTAAAAACCGTGAGTTCTCACATGTATGACTTCGTTTATTTTTCATTTGACTAATAAAACAATGCTTTGTATTGTTGAAACTTGACTCCTTTTCTAGGACACAAAAAATATTTTTAAGAATGGCTCTTTTTATGGAACAATAGGTAAAATTATAAACAATATCATCTTTTCACTTATTTTAATTACAAAGTGCACTTAATATATATCTTTTTAGTTTACAAATTGCACTTAATATATATCTTTTTAGTGTTTTTTCATGATTAAGCACTTAAAGTACTCTATTAGATTACGTAACACATTAATACAAGATACATATGTATTAAGGAGTAATTAGAAAATTATATATTAAGAAATATTTTTATTTTTATGTTGACATGCTATAGAAATTTTTAAGATATTTATTTAGAAAACCATAATGGTATAACTTTAGTAATTTTTGTGAGTCACGTGCAATGCACATGCCTCTAACTAGTAACTAGTTAAAAAAAAAAAAATTGTTAGAGGGTTATGTGCCCGTTGGGGGATATGTGTGTCCATATGTGCTGATTGGTATATCTGCCATTGAAAATTTTAGTTGTATGAATTACTCCCCCCCCCCCCTTTCACAAAAAAATTATCATTTTAGGGAAAATCATTGTTCATAAAAGAATGTCACTCTAGCAATTTTTGCTCGTTTCTTTCAACATTGTCCTTAGCTAAATCTAAGAAAATCTCCATACACTTCTTATAATATTAGATAAATAAGGTATGGAGGAAAGACACTACAAGAAATCATCTAAACAACAACAGTGAAAATCGTTGTTCTTTATGAAAAGTGAACATTGTCGTACATGGCGTTGTGGTGGACCCAATTTACCACAACGCTTTTCCACTGTTGTCGAACATGTATACCACAACTCTTTTATAACTCATATAAACGTTCTGCTTTATGTTTACGATAACAACCATTACAATGCATCTGAAACGTTGTCTTTAACATTACAAAACGAGCTTTACAACACATTAACCGTTGTCTTTTGGATCTAAAACAACGGTTGTTAACAAATGATATTAACCATGATCTTTTATACCTTTACAATAACGGTAGTAACAACGTATTTTTTACCGTTGTCGTTTTAACAATTTTAACAACAATGTTTTTTTATCGTTAACTATGGCAATAAAAATTGATGGAGAGAAAAATGGAGGGGTGTTACTGTCTATTTTATTATCTCATAAATTGCATCTAAAAGTCTAAAATGACGTTTATTTGTGAACGGATGGAGTATAAATCTAGTGTTTATTTTGAGATAAAATGTACCAAAACTTATAGAGTTGTATCACAATATTCTAATTTTTTGATAATAACTATGATTTTCTCTCTTTATGATTAGGTGTATAATCTGTCAAGGTGCATGCTTGACTTCTTTTTGAATTGGGTCGAACCACTCAAATCTGCTCAACTCGAACTTCTAGGAAATTCTAGTACTTCAACGTACGGATCCAACCTTCAACTCCAGATACAAACTTATAGAACTTCATGTCGGCTACACCATGGCACTTTGAATTGCCTAAACGGACATTGTATGAAGAAACTACAGCCAAATAACAAACGCATGATGTCCCGACCAAAAATAGAGTATAACCGGCTGCGAGCACCAGTGACCGCTGGAATGAATACCGGTGAATGGTACCACTGACCGGTACCACTCATAGGTATAGCTAACCGGTATTGCCCATATCTGCTCGGCGTTTGATCACCGCACATATCTGCCCCGTTGCATGCGCCGTCTTCGTGCATCTCTGCTTTGGGATCTTTTCATTAATTTTCTCGGCTTGACTTCTTCATGATTTTTACTCATGAGTTGATGAATTTTGAGTTAGGTTGACTCGGGCCCATTGGGCCTTGATTTTTAGGCTGGAGTGGAGAATTGAGTGCAAAAGACCTCCTTGAGCTTCCGAGTTTTCCTAACCTTCATGACTCAAAAATACCCAAAAGTGCATTAAATATCAAAGAGGAAATTTAACTCGAAAATATATTCTATAACAAATTTGCATTGAAACCTATCAAACAATCATATTTCTTAAGCAAATATAAATGTGGAATATGCAAACGACCATTTCAACGTTCATCAATGGTATGTCTGCTATATTTTTCCAATTTTTTTGGAATACATTGCATTCTGATGTAATGTCTATGGTATTAGGTGTACCCAGTGGTCCTTTTAACCCCGCCCCTTTAAACTCCACTCATATTATGTTAGTTCCTAAAAGGAAGGCTCCAGAAAATACCACTAATTTTAGGCCTATTAGTTTATGTAATGTTTAGAATTATCATTAAACTTATTGCTAATAGGCTTAAGACACTCCTCCCGGATATTATTGACCCATTATTGTCTGTGTTTGTTCAGGTAGACTATAACAGATAATGTTGTTTTAAGATTTGAGATCTTTCACGTTATGAAAAACTATATAGCTAAAAAATATGGGTGTTTTGTACTGAAGCTAAATATGAACAAAACTTATGATAGAGTTGGATGGAATTTCCTTGAAAATATTATGCTAAAAATAGGCCTCCTTTCACGTTATGTCCGCTTTCTCATGAAATGCGTTAATTCGGTTTATTTTAAGATCCTTAATAGCAGTGTTGCAGATGATACTGTTGTTCCAGCCAAGGGGCTTTGCCAGAGGGATCCGATGTCCCCTTATTTGTTTTTATTGTGTGCAGAAGCTTTCTCTTCTTTTATTAGGAGAGCGCAGTTCTCGGGGCTTTTGAAGGTGGCTAGTATTTGTTGAAGAACTATGAGGGCCGGAGATTGATATGGTCAAAGATATAATGAAGAACTATGAGAAGGCTTCGGGTAAGGCGATAAACTTTGAAAAATTAGAAATGGAATTCAGTTCAGGCGTGTCGAGGGTGGTCAAGGAGGTGCTGACGAGGAGGTTGGGATTCCATTTGGTGGACAAACATAAACATTACCTAGGGTAGCTAGTGGTGGTGGGGAGATCCAAAAAGGAGCTTTTTGGGTTATTGTTGGATAGGGTGGTGAAGAAATCGAAAAGGTGGGAGGAGTGTTTGCTGTCTCTGGCTTGCAAAATGACACTCATTAAATCGGTGGCGCTATTCATCCCACTTTATGTGATGGGATGCTTTCTGCTTCCCCAACAAACATGTGTTAGACTGGACTCTATTATATCATCCTTCTGGTAGGGACAACAGATGGAGGATAGGTGTTAGGAAACATATGTATAGTTTTGACCTACTCTGAGTAAAAGGATAACAGCAACTAGAAGTCGTATGATGAACATTAAATGTATATAAAGGGGAATCTCCTTATCTCTTCAACAAGGTAAAATCCCAATAACTATAAATAGAAGGAAACTAAGGGCAAGAAAAGTATTGAAACTTTACTTCTACTTACCATTTTTGAGCTATCAACTTTTGAGGTTCAAAAGCATTTGTTATTCTCAATATTCAAAAAGTGTGAGTTAAGAGAAAGAGCAAAGTAGCAGCAGCGCAACAACAATTAACTACAACTCAAGAAAAGTTCTCAAGCTGCAATAAACGCTCAAACTCAATCTAAGCTATCTCTCAGAAAATCCATTCTCAGTCCTAGTCCTTCTCACTAAGAAAGCTTGCCACATATAAAATTGATCTATAAGTTCAGAAGCAACTTCCAGTTAAAGAAAACACTTTAATATACCTTTAGTTCTGAGGAACTTGTATAATAGAGGAGTAGCTAGTCTTCCAAGGATAGGGAAAAACTACTGAAGGTGCCAAGTTGGACTTGGACATTGCTTGTTGCTAAGATTGTATTGTGTGAACAAGTTAGTGAATTTTTACTGTGATAGGGAAAAAAGGACGTAGAAGGACTACTCCCACATTAGCACTATAAATTTATTGCGTATTTTCATATACCTTTCGTTAATGCTATAATACCTTACATACTTACTGCATTGTCTTAAAAACACTTTAATATATTTCTGCTGCATAAAACTCTAGAGCATTGCTTATTGTAAGGTCCAATAAGAATAGGCTGTTGTAAGGTTACTGCTCTCTAGGAACCTATTATTGTAGCTTTGCTGTACGAGCTAGTTTCATACAATAGACATCAACTTTCTGCTCACATTTGAAAAGAAAAATCAGATATAGATAGAGGTTTATTCACCCCTCCTAAACTACTGCCACTTGGGACCAACAATATGCATATTCAATGGGCAAAATAGAGTATTCTATGCAAGCTGATGAGTGAGGGGGTTTTAGGTTTCCGTGATATTTCAGCCTTTAACTTAGTGATGTTTAGATAAGAAAGGGTGGAGATTGCTTTCGGAAGATCAGTTGCTCCTGGTTCAAACCTTGAAGGCTCGTTACTTCCCACGATCATCTTTTCTTGAAGCTGGTGTGAGGTTCAATCCTAGTTATATGTGGCGAAGTATTGTAGAAGGTGTCGGATTATGCAGCGGGGCATACAATGGATTGTGGATAATGAGCTTGATGGTATGAAATGATGTGTGGTTACCAGATGGTCCGAATTTCATGGCCCGTTAACCATGTTTACATTGTCCAATTACAATGAGAGTGAGCGAGTTTTGAGACAAGGAGAAGGTGTTATCTATTTCTCAGCCTTTGGAGGCTCAACAAATCTTTTCCATACCAATCCGAAGGGCAAGGTTGAAGGACATATTTACTTGGCATTACTCTGAAGATGGAATTTATTCGGTTAAATACATATATAAAATTGCAATGAACTTGAAATCTAATTCGCTCTTCAATGGCCTCCACGTCAGGGATTGAACGAAATATTTGGCGGTGGTTGTGGAGCCCAACCCTTTCACTGAAGGTGGTTGTGTTTCTGGGGAAATGTATGTGATGAGCCATTCCCTACGATGTTAGCTGCAGTAGCGCGAGATTGATCTCGATCCCATCTACCCCCGAAGCCTAGATGATTGGGAGTTCGTTGAACATACATTTAGGGATTTAAGGTGGGTTCATCGATTGTAGGAAACATTGCCTCTCATTTGGAGTTATCTCCATACATAGTGTAACAACAAATTTCGTGTATAAATAAATAAACACAAAAAAGAATCACAAGATCGAATTTCTCAGATCATATGGATAATGTTTATAACTTGTGAGTTCCTATCTCTAGTTCTCCTCTGATTCTTCTCTACGATTGATTGATGTCGGAGTTGATTTTGATTTTTTTCGGTTTTGGACTTTGACTTGAGTAACATTAATTCAAAGGCTTGTGATCTTTATTTTGAATTAAACAATACTTCTGATTTAATATGTGAAGAACATCTTCGAAGATCTTGACGAACGACAAAGAACACCTTGGAAGTTTTGACTTGACAACGCCGGTCGGAGGGGCTTAGCACCTTGATCTCGGATCAAACGTTGAAAATCTTGAGATTGACTTTGTAACGCCTTGAAAATCTCAAGATTGGCTTCGTAACACTGGATTGTAATACTGGATTGGCTTTGTAACGCCGAATTTTGGCTTTGTAATGCCGGATTTTGGCTTTGTACCGCCTTAATCTCAAGATTGGTTTTGTACCACCTTTCTTGAGCTTGCGTTGTTGTCCTTTTGGTGGAGAATGAAACCCTATTTATAGTTGTAGGATGGGAAAACCCTAATGGGCTTGAGTCTGAATGGAGCGATATGATTGGTCCTTCATAATATCATTATTCATAAGATAATTATTAAATTAATTGCTTTTAATTTAATATTACTGCAACAACTTGACACATGGAGTGTTCTGATTGGTCTACCATGACTTGATGTTTACCCTCATCTTCTTGGATAATTACTAAATTAATTTAATTTAATTTAATTTAGCAATATCCGTATCATCTTGACACATGGCGGCTTCCCATTGGTCAATAAAATATATAACAAATCACCAACTATTTGACTATTTAATTAATTCCTAACATTAAAATAATTAATATAAAATTGATTCTCAACATATATTTTATTATGTGTCGCATTTTAATTGAATATAAATTTTTCGTATCAACAAATGCCCCCTCGAGACTTGTTCACGGACGATGTGTCTTGGAGGTGGATAAGTCTCGAACTGACTTTTGGAATTCCTCTGGACATATTGATATTATTATACTCGTATCAAGGAGTTCTTCATTCGAACTTGGATTTGGATTTGTAGATGGTTTATACTCGTATCAAGGAGTACTTCATTTGGATTTGTAGATAGTTTATACTCGTATCAAGGAGCACTTCATTTGGATTTGAATTTGACGATAGTTTATATTCGTATCAAGTAATTCTTGGATTTGGACTTGAATTTTGAAGACCTTTTAAAATCGTGTCAAGGAGCCTTGATTTGGCTTTGAATTTGATTTAAAAACATTTTAAATTCGTGTCAAGAAGCCTTGAACTTGTACTTGAAATTTGTTGGTAGTTTATACTCATACCAATGAGTTCTTGAATTTGGAAGTTGAATCTTCAACATAGTAGATTTGGACGGATTTGACATACTTGACTTGGAAGAGTGGATTTATTTGAAGTTGAGTTTGACAACCCAATTTGACGAAATCAGATAACTTGATACCCTTGGAGCTTGGATCCCTAAAGTCGGAGCAACTTAGGAGAGGGAAACACAGTATATGTATGACTGAACTTAGAATATTTCTAAGCTGCCTACGTACTCCGGTGAGAGGGATCAAATCATAACGTAGTTCAAATTTCCACTTTGTGTTTTGTTTTTGGGGGGGTGTCGTGCACAGTTTATACTCATGCGGGCCAGGAGTGACTATTTTTTAACCACGTAGCTAAAGTGGGTTAAGTTAGCATTTTAACCACATACTTTACATTTGGTGGTCGCCGTGCATAGTTTATCCTTATGCGGGCCAGGAGGTGTTCTTTTTTTTCTTTTTCTTTTCTTTTCTTTTTTTGCATCAAGCTCAAGTGAATTTCAAGAACTCCCCGTTTAAGGGACCAATTCATACACTATGTTCAAGTTCAAGTAGGGTCTTTTCAACATTTTCCTCTTCTACATGTCTATCTTTGTATTCGATTCCTTGTTTGTCTGTCATGTAGTATGGGGTGTCACCAAGGCCATTATCTTCCAAGATAGCTATAAGATTGTTTTTGCATTGCCTTCATTTAACACTATTTTCTCTTGTCGGGCTAACTGCATGATCTTGTCCTTGAATATGAAGCAATCCTGGATTGGATGCCCTACCAAGCGATGGTACTTGCAGTATTTTGGGTCATCAGTTTGTCCAGCTTCTTCAGGCCGCTTCATTTCTGGCAACTCGATAAGATCTTCTTTGATCAAATCATCGAATATTCCAGAAACATCGGAGTCGAAGAACGGATAAGTCTTTTGCTGCTTCTCCTTCAAAGTTGATTTCCTTTGCTCTTGCTCCCTATCTTGAGGGACATTCTTTCCCGTGGCATCATTGCTTCTTCGGAATTTGATGGGCATCACATTAACAACCATGCAGTCTCTATTTTGATTTTTGGTGAAAGACTTGCCCCCATTGTTGAACTTATGAGACTCGTGAATCGGGGGTCCATCGACTCCAACTTCAGCCATACTCAGCACCATATCATGAGCTCTACTTGCTAGTTCTTCAAATGTCCTCGGCCTAATCCTTTGAATGATATATTGGAGGCCCCATCGCATGCCTTAGATGCACATTTCGATTGTTAAACTTTCAGATAGTTGATCTTTGCAATTGAGACTCAAGTTTCTCGATCGATTGATATAGTCAATAACATACTCATCTTTCCATTGGCGGGAGTTTGTCAACTCAATCATGCTCACAGTCCTTCTTGTGCTATAAAAGCGATTGAGAAACTCATGCTCCATTTGCCCTAACTATCAATTGAGTTCGTCTCTAAGTCTATATACCAATCAAAGGCATTCCCCTTCAAGGATCGAACGAACTGCTTCACAAGATGATCACCATAAGTTCCGGCGTCGTTGCATGTCTCGGAAAAATGTACAACATGCTGTTTTGGGTTATCTTTACCATCAAATTGCTAGAATTTAGGGGGTTGGTAACCTATCGATATCTTCAACTTATCAATTCTCTGGGAGTATGATTTGGTGTAAGTTACGGATGACTTAGGCGTCCCATTGAACTTGTCTTTGATGGTTCCCAAAATGATCTCTGTTAATTGGCCAATAGGGACCAAACCATCAGCAGAGACTTGCACCTCATTTAAAGTTCTCTCTTTTTCAACTGGTTGATGTTGATGTCCCGCAGACTCTTCCACTTCGTCTTGGTCCTTAACATGTTCTTTCCCAGGAGCGCGACTTGTATCATCATTGTCGGCTTTGCTCATCAGCTTTTCTATCTTAGAGTCTTGCTCTTGGACGTGTCTCGTAAGACCTTCAATTACTTTGGTTAAGCTTACGATTTGTTCCTCCAGTGTTGAACTATTTGTCATCATCACCGGAGCAATGTCAGGAGCGGATGAAGAGCTTGATGTAGAGCGAGGAGTAGAACATGCAGAGTTGTCTTTTTCATCTCTATTTCTATCAACAATGTCTGACACAAACTTCTCGACAGCTCCGGATGAAGTATTTCTCTCTGAAGATGCCAACGATTGTGATTGCCTTGACATCCTCCTTGTGACGACATTGACATTTGTAGTTGGAGAGTTTGTTGCAGCGATCTTCGTCAGCGTGATCTTATGAGGCGCCATAACACTATCTTCAGTTTTTGGTTGAGGAGAAGAGATGAGAGGTAGAGATGTCCCACTGGGCGTGCCAAATTTGTAACAACAAATTTCGTGTATAAATAAATAAACACAAAAAAGAATTACAAGATCGAATTTCTCAGATCAAATGGACAATGTTTATAACTTGTGAGTTCCTATCTCTAGTTCTCCTATGATTCTTCTCTTCGATTGATTGATGTCGGAGTTGACTTTGATTTTTTCCGGTTTTGGACTTTGACTTGAGTAACGTCAATTCAAAGGCTTGTGATCTTTATTTTGAATTAAATGATACTTTTGATTTAACATGCGAAGAACGTCTTCGAAGATCTTGACGAACGATGAAGAACACCTTGGAAGTTTTGACTTGACAACGCCGGTCAGAGCCGGGGCTTAGCACCTTGATCTCGGATCAAACGTTGAAAATCTTGAGATTGACTTTGTAACGCCTTGAAAATCTCAAGATTGCTTCGTAACGCGGGATTGTAATAACGGGTTTGGCTTTGTAACATCGAAGTTTGGCTTTGTACCGCCTTAATCTCAAGATTGATTTTGTACCACCTTTCTTGAGCTTATGTTGTTGTCCTTTTGGTGGAGAATGAAGCCCTATTTATAGTTGTAGGATGGGAAAAACCTAATGGGCTTGAGTCTGAATGGAGCGATATGATTGATCCTTCACAATATCATTATCCATAAGATAATTATTAAATTAATTGCATTTAATTTAATAATAACTGCAACAACTTGACACATGGAGCGTTCTGATTGGTCCACCATGACTTGATGTTTATCCTCATCTTCTTGGATAATTACTAAATTAATTTAATTTAATTTAGTAATATCTGCATCATCTTGACACATGGCGGCTTCCCATTGGTCAATGAAATATATAACAAATCATCAACTAAATTGACTATTTAATATAGAAATTATATTTAATTAATTCCTAACATTAGAATAATTAATATAACATCAATTCTCAGCATATATTTTATTACGTGACGCATTTTAGTTGGATACAAATTTTGCGTATCAACACATAGCTCGAGCCTCATTTCCCAACTGAGTTTATGAACTAGCTCAACAACGAGAATTGGAGTTCCACATGTACTTTGTATTCTTCTTGTACTCGATTTGGAAGTCACGCAATGACTTGGTATTTCAGGGTATGGAGGAAGATCAGCGAACATGCGTTCAGCGGGCGATGCAAGTTGTCCATGCATAAAAAGACACAAAGCACCCGCTGGTTTCTTTTGTCAGGGAACAACTTGCGGTTGTCTGATGCATCCATAGTCCAAGGGGCTAGGACGGGATTAGGGTTAGTGGTGCAAGATTGTAATGGCCATGTGCTTCAGGCTCGTGTGATGTTCTATCCAGCGATCTATCCTGCTCAGATCGGCGAAGCACTGGTGGTGCGTGAGGGATTACTGAGGCTGTATCAGTTCGTGTGCAGAGAGTTGTTGTGGAAGTTGATTGTCTTGCATTGAAGTAGAAGTTGTGTCAGCCAAAAAAGGAGTTCTCTTATATGGGAGAAATAGCTAAAGAATGTTGGATTATAGATGTTCACATGGATTTACCACTTAATGCATGATGGATTATGCCATGGATTAAGTTATTGATACATGTGTTTGATTAGTTTTTGATTAGATTGGTCATGCAAGAACATCTAACGCTTATTGCCATATTTGGCAATAAAGCATTCTTGCTTAGGATAATGTAGTCTTAGTGTTGCTTCTTATAAGCACACATTAATGTCTTTTGTCTTTAGTTATCTTTTGCTAGGTTTAGTTGTGTAAATCATATATAAGACTCAATTCAGCAGCTAAAACCTGTAAGAGCAGCCGCACTCAATGTTCTTCAATTTATGAAGGTTCATCAATGAAATCAGAACTAAAATTGTTGTCTTTATTGCTTCTTGTTTCTTATATTTATTAGCATGTATCATGCATATATCTTGTGATTTCTACATGGTACCAGAGCAGTGTTGATCCAAAACTATGTCCTCCTCTGGAAGTGCTTGGCGTTCACCACAGGAAGAGTGGCCGTAACTCAGATCTGGACAGATGGAAAGGGCCATGGCAACAACAGAATCTGCTATGGCTCAAACTACAACAAACGTTTCTCTTGAAAATGATCCATTGAACCTTCATGGTTCGGATCACCCAGGTATGTCTCTGGTTTCTACTAAGTTGAATGGAAGCGACTATTTACATTAGAGTAAATTAGTTCAAATAGCTCTTTTAGCTAAGAACAAGATAGGATTTATAAATGGGAGTATTGCTATGCCCTTTGACAGTAGACTTAAGGAACAATGGGAGAGAGTGGATGGTATTGTTAGGGCCTGACTGTTAAACTCCTTGTCTACGGAGATATCAGAGACGTTTCTTTATGCCAAGAGTGCAAAAGATCTGCGGGAAACAGTCGGTAATAGATTTGGAGATAGCAATGGACCCCAATTCTTTCATGTTCAAAACGAGATATGTAATTTAACACAAGGAAATCAATCTATGGCTGTCTATTATAACAACCTGCATAAGTTGTGGAATGAACTATCCTTGCTTAGATCTCTACCAATCTGTACCTGTGGGGCTTGTTCTTGTGGAGCTACTAAAGGCTAGGAAGAATTTGACATGTCTGGCAAATTAATTCAGTTTCTAATGGGATTAAATGAGTCATATGATTCCATTAGAAGCCAGATACTACTGATGGATCCACTTCCAAGTGTTGACAAAGCATATTCAATGATCTTGAGGATTGAAAAATAGAGGAATGTGCACATACCTGGAAGTGAACTGATGGATAACTCTGCCATGAATGCGAAGTTCAACAATGGCAGTAGAGGTTCAACAAACAAACTGCCTCAATTTGGTTCAAACAACAGAGGAGCCCAGTCAAGTGGAAGAGGCAGAGGCAATCCCAGATTGACAAAGGAGGAGAAAGCAAAATTACTTTGCGATCACTGTGGAAATCATGGACACTTGATTTCTATCTGCTTCCAATTGAAGGGATATCTAGACTGGTGGAAAGGGAACCAAGGAAATCAAGCCAACTCAGTTGATATAACTGGAGGAGATGGGAAGATTCATGATCATCATGATGACAGTCACAATAGCTCTCCAGATATATCAGCCACGGTTAAAAGAGAGATGGCAAGGATTCTGAATCAATCAGAATTGATTCAGAACTGAAACAGCACACAGAGGTCTCAAAGGTGAAGAAATCAGATAATACACATGCTGGAAGCTCATTCTCTGCCTTCACATTGATAGATGGAGTAGATGATGGTGCATGGATCATTGACACAGGTGCTAGTAGGCACATGTGCAATGATCCAACTCTGATGAATAACCTTAGACCCATACAGCACACAACTATGGTGACTTTGCCAGATGGAACAGATTGACAAGTGGAGCAATGTGGAAGTGTGGTTTTATCAGACAAGCTTACACTGACAGAAGTATTCCTTGTTCCAAGCTTCACTTGCAACTTATTGTCTATATCTCAGTTGACAATGGACACAGGAGCAAAGGCTGTATTTGATCATGAATCTTGTGTTGAGAAGTGCAGAAGATGAAAGCATACTTCTCACTGGACACCTGGTTGGAAAGTTGTACATTGCCAAGCCAGTATATTCAGATGAGGCATTGGCAGCTTATGTAGCTAATGCAGAACACTACAACAAGCTATTCAGAACCTGGCACAGAAGACTGGGACATGCATCACCAGCTTCCATGCAACATTTATACTTTCTGGAGCACATGTGTATTCCACCTGTTCTGGAGACATACAGACACTGTGAGATCTGTCATATTTCTAAACAAACCAGACTGAGCTTCCCCACCAGTTCAATCAGCACCAACAGGGTACTGGAGCTTCTACATGTGGACATCTAGGGACCATATAGTCAACCCAGCATCACAAACACATCCTATTTTCTCACTATTATGGATGATTACAGCAGGATGACCTGGGTAACTCTCATGGCAAGTAAGAAGCAAGCACTCAGTTCACTCAAGTAATTTATCCACATGATCACAAGGCAGTTGGAGAAAACAGTGAAGATGATTAGAACAGATAATGGAGCTGAGTTTTTAAGTGGAGAATGCCAACAGTTTCTCAAAGATCAAGGCATAATACACCAAAGAACTTGTGTTTACACTCCACAACATAATGGAGTGGTTGAGAGAAAACATAGACATCTGCTTGAGATGGCCAGAGCCTTGATGAAAGAATCCTCAATTCCACACTACTTATGGCCATACTCCATCCTCACTGCAACACACATCATAAATAGGCTGCCCACGAGAGTGTTGAACTGGCAAGTCCCATTTACAGTAATGTTTCATCAAATACCAACATATGAGATGATGAAACCCTTTGGATGCCTTGTATATGCCACTGATACAAGCCCACAGAAGAATAAGTTTGATCAGAGAGCCAAGAAATGCATATTCTTGGGATATGCTCCTCATCAGAAAGGGTATAGAGTCTATCATATAGCCAGTAAGCAAGTGATCACTTCAAGAGATCTTATCTATCTTGAAAACACCTACCCATATGCTGATCCTAATCTGGAAAGCAGGGCAGAGGCCCCTACAGTGCCACTCTCATTCTTGGATGATCCAGAGGGACCTTTACCAGCAGATTCAAATCCCACAGCAGTACCTAGTTCATCTACTGTAGCTGATCCAACAGAGGCAGTATCAGATTCAGAAGAAGAAGTAGATCAGGGTCATGCAGATCCAGTGCCACTCAGAAGAAGCACTAGACAAACACAAAGACCATCTCATATGCAAGATTTTGTTCAGAATACTAAGACATCAGTGTTTCAGCATCCACAATCTTATGCAGCATTTCATACTAATCATATAATTGTGCCAGAGCCTAGAAGCTACAAGGAAGCTACCACTTATTCAGAATGGAAACAGGCCATGGACCAGGAACTTAATGCTCTGGAAACTAATGATACATGGGAGATCACTGACTTGCCTTTAGGTAAGAAACCTATAGGCAGCAAGTGGGTTTATAAGGTCAAGATAAAACCAGATGGTATGGTTGAGAGGTACAAAGTAAGATTAGTTGCTAAAGGGTATAATCAGGTCTTGTGGGAGGATTATGAAGAGAGTTTCTCCCCAGTTGCTAAACCAGTGACAGTGAGATATCTCATAGAACTTGCCACCATGAAGGGATGGCCATTGCATCACATAGACATCAACAATGCCTTTCTGCATGGGTTTCTGGACAAAGAAGTCTACCTACTGCCACCTGATGGGTACACTAAGGCTGGTCCTGGACAGGTACGTAAGCTTAAGAAGAGCCTATATGGCCTCAAACAAGCATCTAGGCAGTGGAATACAGAGCTATGCACTAAGCTGCTCCAATTTGATTTCACATAATCTACACATGACCACTGCTTATTCACACTGACTAAGGATGATGACTTTTTGTCTTTGCTTGTTTATGTTGATGATGTCTTGATCATTGGAAGCAATACTGACCTTATATATGCTTTAAAGCAGTTTCTAGATGCTAGCTTTAGCATTAAAGACCTGGGGGAAGCTACATAGTTCCTGGGAATGGAGTTAAGTCAGAATGAGACGGGCACCTTTCTTTGTCAAAGAAAGTATATTCTGGACATTGTCAATGATGTGGGATTAGATACCTGTAAGCCTGCCTCCACACCACTTCCCTATGGTCAAAAGTTCAGTAACTCAGATGGGTTGCCCCTTGCAGACACTGAATCCTACAGAAGATTGATAGGAAGGTTACGGTATCTCAATATCACAAGACCAGACCTAACTTTTGCCACCAGCAGTTAAGTCAATTTGTGAGTTCCCCTAGAAGCTCTCACTGGAATGCTACCTTACAGCTGCTCAGATACTTGAAAGGGACCTCCAACTTTGGACTCTTCTATCCTAAAGCAGGTGAGCTATCTATCCAAGCATTCTGTGATTCGGATTGGGGTGCATGCCAGGACACAAGGAAATCAGTTACTAGTTATTGTGCTTTCTTGGGAGGCTGTCTTATTTCTTGGAAGTCTAAGAAGCAAATGACTGTCTCTAGGAGCTCAGCAGAGGCTGAGTATCGAGCCATGACCTCTACTACTTGTGAACTGATGTGGTGTGATTATATATCTGCATATTTGAAGGTTCAAGTGCCAAAGCCCCTGCTCCTGGGATGTGACAATCAAGTTGCCATCCACATAGCAGAAAATCATGTGTTTCATGAACGCACAAAACATTTGGACATTGATTGTCATGTTGTGCATTACCAATTCAAGGATGGTTTCCTCATCTTCAAGTCATTATCATCAAGAGAACAATTGGCAGATGTTTTCACTAAGCAACTGCCTCCAGGGCCTTTTGCTGGAATTGTTACCAAGCTTGGATTGCATTCATCCACACATCCAGCTTGAGGGGGGAGTGTTGGATTATAGATGTTCACATGGATTGACCACTTAATGCATGATGGATTATGCCATGGATTAAGCTATTGATACATGTGTTTGATTAGATTGGTCATGCAAGCACATTTAATGCTTATTATCATATTTGACAATAAAGCATTCTTGCTTAGGATAGTGTAGTCTTAGTGTTGCTTCTTATAAGCACACATTAATGTGTTTTGTCTTTAGTTATCTTTTGCTAGGTTTAGTTGTGTAGAAAATATATATGACTCAATTCAGCAGCTAAAACCTGTAAGAGCAGCCGCACTCAATGTTCTTCAATTTATGAAGGTTCATCAATGAAATCAGAACTAAAACTGTTGTCTTTATTGCTCCTTGTTTCTTATATTTATTAGCATGTATCATGCATATATCTTGTGATTTCTACAAAGAAGTTTCCAGTTTACTTATAATTTTCAGTTTGCCTCTTAATTGTGCTCGTAGAACGGCTAATTTTCTAGCACACTCTTTGGTTAGATTTTTATTTTCTTTTACTTCTCCTTTTGTTCTTGTGGGCATTGTGCCTGACATGTTTCAACACATCATAGACACCGAGGCCGGGCATTTGATTTAGATTATGACTTAGATTCTCAAAAAATATTAAATTAAACTAAGCAATCTCACATTTACATGGTAACTTAGATAAATTTAAATCATTTTCACACTTTATTATTTAGATACACCAGGTAAATGCGTTCTAAGAGAGTAGGGAGAAAGAAATAGAAAAGGAAGTAAAGCTCTTTTCTTTTTAGATTTAAGACATGCAAATTGATATACAATTTCAAAGTTAAAGATGAGGTAAAAATGCTGCCAATAAGAAAGAAGTACGCAGTTAGATGAATCCAAGTTGGAAGCAGCGCCGGAGTCTTCAATTTAAGGAGACTTCTCCGCCGCCTTACCACCGGTTGTGGCCGACTGGACAGTCAAAACGGACATGCTAGGTGACAAGGGCCCACCGGAGTCGCCGTTACGGAGGTTGGTGGAGCGGGACGTGGTGGCGGAGATGGCGGTGGCAAGAGAAATTGGCATGAGGCAGAGGCCCTTTCCTTGAAGATACTGCATGGCGGAGCCCATGTCTTCCTCCATCATTTTCGCCACCGCCTGCTCCGTCACCGTCATTCCGTCGTTGTTTGATGATGACGCCGTCCCGTTACCGCTCCTTCCCTGCGCACATATAAAGGATTACAATTTGTCTGATTTAGGTCATTATATCGATATTCTATACTTCTAATATTTCGGTTTTGTTGATATTAAGTCTATTTCAATTCTAAATTTATAAAAATGAGTCATTGTACTTCATTTACATTAAAATTTAGTCCTTTGGTCTGAAAACACCCTAGATTTAGTGCGAATGAAAGTGAATAGACTTAACTTCTATAATTGAAAATATTTTACCAATTCAAGCAAAATTAAAAAGTTCAAGGACTCGATGTTTACAAACAAAAGGGTTAGTTACTAAAGAATTACAAACTTTGTTTTAATTTTTAATTGCAACATAGTTTTAAAATTTAGTAATATTAGTGATTGATTGTAAATTTTTTCAATTATAATATTGGCTGTATTTTTGCACATCTATTGTGACACCACCATAACCAGTAGATATATCGTGACGAGACTATCCTACATCTGCAATGTCATCTATTGCTACAATTATAGTGAATCGGTAATTGAAGTTATTATGTCACGCATTCCGCTGTCAATTAACGGAAGTAGAAGTGACGAATTGTGAAATTGGTGTACCAATTATGGTCTCATCAAGGTACATGTAATGATGGTGGTGACAAAATAATCAGATGTCAAAAATATAATCGATATTATAATTAAAAAGCCTTCATAATTGGAAATTAATATTGCTGAGTTTAAAATGTGATGTTGTAATTGAAAATAAGTGACAATATCGTAATTGTTTTTGTAAATAAAGAATCAATTCAATAATAATATGATGTAGAAAGCAAAAAGAAATTTACATTGATTAACATAATGCATATAGTAATGACACCATAAAGAAATGAAGATTGAAAAGCCAATCATTGATGAACAAGCAACTTTAGGGCATGAGTTTGACTTATAGAGAACTAAGAGGAGGAGAGGAATAAAGGTGTAATGGAATCCCCGAAAGGCGTACCATTTGTTTTCGTCATTGTACATTGATGGATAAGATATTTTAAGGGGACGGAAAGAGTTGTGATATTGGTGGTGTTAGGTGTATTGAAGAAATATTTTGATGTCTTTTAGCTTTATGTTTTTTGTTTATGTAATCTTTTTGTCCTATTTAATTAGTACAGTCTTTTTTTCTTTCGAAAAGAGAGAAGAAAAAGATGGTAGGTCTTCTCCAACATAATTATACATCACCGTGACCTTATACAAATAAGTTGAGCTGTGTTATTTTATATGATGAAATAGAGGACGAGGTCAATGCATGATGACATCTTGACGTACTGAATATATCATGGTATTGTTTTGATTGTCGAAAATGAACACCTAAAAATATTTGAGGTTTAAATTCTACAACGAATAGTTACAAATTGAATAGTAGGAAGGAGGGATGCATAATTTTCCAAATGCATCTTATAGCATGATCATTGAAAACGATATTTTGTGCATAAGTAAATAATTACCTCAACTGACTTATCGGCAATTAGAGGAGTAACAGCTGCAGCACCTCCTAATCTGCTCATACTAAGAACCTGTTCACACATATATTTAAGAGGTGAAATTCTGAACAAGATCTTGTAATCATAACAGAATAAGGAAAAACAATAGTTTATATCATTCTACAGCTAATCCTGTCATATTCACCAGCCAACCAAATTAATATTGTCATCCCTAACAGTTTGTCAACCCAAAAGATACTTTAATGTAGTTAAATTGTGTGTGTTGTGTGTGTGAGAGAGAGAGAGAGTACTTTGACTTGGAGCTGGAGGAATTTGACATAATCGATGATCTCATCCAACATAGAGGCCTTGTCTGTCTGTGAAACAACAAATGCACCAAATCATTACTTAATCTCCCCTAATCTCAATCAACTTCTTAAACTAAATATTGTAAAATAATTATCAAGATAATATACCCTGCCTGCAGGAACGGTTGTTAGTATTATTATTATTATTATTTTTTTTTTTTTTATTATTATTATTAGATGATTGTGATCATTTTCCAATATCTATGTTTCAGATTTTATTTCAACTACCGAATACGATCTATTCTAATTAGTAATTACCATATCGAATATTGTGTCATTATTTATATATATACGTGATGGGATTAAAATGTACAACTCACAATATGAACTTGTTAAGCAAGATTTGGCCCTTTGATTTCTAACAAGATGGTTCATTAAACAGCACGTGCCTCTGCAATTTGATTAGCAAAAGCTGCAAGTATTCTTTCTAGTTAACTAGTAGAATGAGAAAATAATTGTGCATTTAATAGCTCAAGAAGAAGCTTCATTGAATATGCATAACACTGCTGAGTGCTGCTTTCCTTGAATTTTGCATAATCAATTCAGTAAAAAAATTGTATTAGGAATATTTAAGTATGACATTATTGATGGAGTCAACGTTTAAGTGGATACTTCAAAATTATTGAAAAAAATAATATCTCAAGATAGTGAATCTCGATTTGTTAATAGCCCAAAATTTGTTTTAGTCCGGCCCGATAACAACGCAAGCAGCTTCCAAGATACTCAATAAACAAGGAGTAACTGGGGCCATGCCTTGGTAGTATTTATAGTTCAAACACCGTTTCCCCTAATTCCAATCATCTATCACAACTAGGATAAAACTATTGCATTTTTAAGGAGTCAATAAAAAGTACTTCTTTCGTCTCAAATAAACTTGCAGGGTCGACGCACATATTAAGAAAAAATTATTTTTTGGATTTTGTTAATTTTTCAAATATTGATGGAGGACAAAAATTGTGTTATAACTTTCCTTTTTAAGGGTGTATAAGAGAAAACGAAAAGTGTGCAAGCTCATTCGGGATGAAGAGAGTAATAAGTTTCAAGATAAAGCAACAAAATTTTGCCCACGAGATACTATTAGGACATTATAGTTAAGATAGAGATCCGAAATGTATTTTTCCAATCCTCTTCCTCACAATAATGATGATGATGATGATCATGATGTAATTCGCGTATTCTTAATTAATTACATGAAAGTTTAGATATATTTTAAATAATCAGGTAAGATTGAATATAAAATAAATTCCGGTAAACTAAAACAATATGTGTTCGGCTTATTTGCATATTAAAACCTTAAAAGGAAAAGGAATGCTTAAACAATAATGAGCCGGCCTGAATTAGTAACTGTAATACTTAAGTAGAGTCGAGATGAACGGAATGTATTACCTTATTAGCATTGGGTACAAGCTCTTGCAAAGCCTTCATTCTCTCCGCAATCCTCTCTCTTCGTAACTGCCCATATTCCATTTCCAAACAAAACAAAAAAATCAATATCTAAATATTCTACCCAACTATCGAAAAGAAACAAAAGAATAAAAAATGACATCAAAATCAAATCAATTTTGAGCTACACAAAAAACAAAAACAGAAACTGTTTCTGTAGTATAGTGTTCGTACTCTTTCAGCAATGCTGTGAGGGTCAGTAGCCTGTCCTCTTTTTGCCCTAACCCTCTGTTTTGGCTGCCCCACCGTCCCTCCTCCGGTTGAACCGCTCGCCGCCGGCTGACTCATCGCCGCTGCTGCCGGAGCTCCAAAATCCTGTGACTTTTGCGATAACAAAATAAATTATATAACAGTGTACTGAAATTTGCGGCAAAGACCTTACAATAGACGCTCTGCAGGAAAAATAAAAAAAAAAATACGAATCTAAAATAAAATTTTAAGTAAAAACCTGAGGGTGGTGGAAATGCTGATACTGATTAGAAGTTTGACCAAGAGATCCGGTGAAGACGTTGAATAGAGCTTTAATTGACGCATCATTTGCCTGTGTTTATTTCGCAATTATTAGTGAATTATGGTAATACTATAGATTCTAGTTTAATTAACTATTTTAAGGAAAGAAAAGGCAGACCAGATTAGCAGAATTGGGCGACTGCGCTTCAACGACGTCGTTCCGATCAGCGGGGTCATTGACGGCGGCGAGGCCTCTGGAGAGCAATAGCTGCTGTTGAAGCACCAAGGCCTTGGAGGCACCGCTGCTGATCTGTTGCGGCCTCATCTTCGCCTCCGTGGAATGATCCTCTGATGTCCCGTCCGGATGGTCGTCGGACCAGGGGAATGGGGTGGAGGAAGGCACGGAGGAGAGTATTTGTTGGAGAAAGTCTTCATGGGACGACGTCGGATCGAAGTCATGGAACGGCGACGTCTGGTGTTGATTCAACGCCGAGTTTATAGTGTTCATCCCGAGAAATTCTCTTTCGCTGTTTGGTTCCCTCATCGTGATTTTTCAGTTAGTAGAGAGGTGAGGTTTTGGAGGAGCGGTAGTTTTCTAAATAGTGAGGAAATGAGAATGGCTGGGTGATATTAAAGGAAGATGAGAGATATGAAAGAGTAGGACCCTGTTTGGGGTTTGGGGAATTCGGAATGTTTATAGATACCATATTCCACCTACTCCTAATCCTAGTCCTGTTACAAAACACACATATACAACATAAAAACTTTTGGTTGCTTTTGGATGAATTTGAAAACTACGCTTAATGAATCCATTTAATATCACTTATCTTAAATTCTTTGTTTGGATATTTAAATTTTAATAAGTGAATTTAAAATGTTTAAACTTTTATGTTTTTCATTTTTTAGATAATAATGAAGTCTGTGTAATGTAATGTGTGAAAAATATATATATGTAATGTGTTGTACCGTGTGTAATTATTTGATTTGAATATGTAAGAGTGAAAATGAATTTAAACGACTAAGTTATGTGAAAGATCTCAAATACATAACAAATTAATTAGAAATTTTAGGAGGGATTTAAAATCATCAATTTAAATGGTTGAGTTGTGTGGAAGATTTCAAATATATAAAAAGTAGATTAGATATTTTAGAAGGGATTTAAAATTATTAATTTGATTTGTTTTACTAAAAAGGTGGAATGCATTTAATTATAGATTTAGAATACATTCCTAAAAATTATAGTCAAATCATTCCATCCAAATACAACCGTGTGCATTACATGAACATATTCGATGCGGATTTTGGGTCCATAGTGGGCATATTACTATTATTATTAATTTTTTTTTCTTTTTTACTGTTTGAGTTAGACTATATATAAAATTGGTAGGCATACTTCCCACCTTCTATAAGTCCAACGGTTTGAAACCTACTACCTTAAGGGGCCATTTGCTAGGGGTTTATATCCCTTATTACATTGCACAACTAGTCCAATAACTTGTTTGATAGTAAATAAGGGAGCTATTTATTTCTTCTCAGCCCGGTGGTTGAAAATGCAGGGCCGGGCTGTAGGAACCCGGGGTTGGGTTTCCAAATCACACATGCTTCAATGTATTTTAATATTTTTTGTGATGACCAATTTACCCCTGATATATAAAAACACAACAACTAAAATCCTAGTTCAAGTTTATTTCGCATACAAGCAAGGAATAGCGCAGCTGCAGTCTACTACAAATGAAGGTTGATGGTGAATCATTTTTGCTTGGTTCTCTCCGGGACTCGTAATACATTTCGATTCAGTAGTGTTCCTCACCCCATTTCTCTCAAACATAAAAGATAACTTAAGGTTCATCTATTTTTTTTTTTCTTTTGTTAGGTGTGGCTACAGTTTCGCATTCTTAAGCTACTTAAGCTGAAGTAATTACCTTTCTCTTTTATTTTGTTGTTAATACAAAGATTCACCTGCTCAGATTCAATTATTATTAGTATTTTCCCTATTAGGACCATTAAATTTGATGTTATGAGAAGTCACTTCGATTTGCTTATTTCAATAACGGTACCTGCTTTCAATTGACTTTTTTTTTTGCATTATATATTTGGCCAGATTCATCTTTGGTTATGAATGTCTTCGATTTGAACATTCTTATTTTGTAGTCATAAATAAATTCACTAGCCCAGATTCTTTTCCATTTTCCACTATTTTGATATAAGCTTGATTTGCTGTAAATTGTAAGTTATTCATTTTTTGGTTCATCAGTTCTATTTATAATTTGTGAAACTCTCATTATATCATTTGCCTTTGTATGGCTTCATTCTAGTCAGAAAATTCCAATTGATACAAATGAAATTGGAAATAAGAGAACAAAAATATTCCTTATTGTTGAAGAGATCTTGAAAGAGATCTTGGAAATAAGAGATCTTGGAAATAAGAGAACAAAAATATTCCTCATTGGATTGTTCACTCCAAGGCCCACCTACCAACGATTCGTCCTTGAGTTCTTCAGCACACTGACTGTCCGATCCAACTCTGAAAAATGTGAAAACAGAATCCACAACATTTCATTCCACCTGCTGAACAAAAAGATGACACTCACAGCAGCGAAGTTGAGGAAGATTTACGGTTTCAAAGAAAATCCCTCCACCACAGACTTGGAAAGCATCGATGAGTTCAATGTCGGGCGGTTCTGGGGGCAAATAACTGTTGCTCCCGGCTTGGTTGAACCGCAAGCCTTCGATTCTAAGAGCTCCAAAACGAGCTGGATCAGAAATCCAGTCGTAAAGGTTTTACAAAGGCTCTTGGCATTGACACTTTTTGGGAGGAAGGAGACGGGGGCAGCAAGGATGGCCGAGCTCAGTATCCTATGGTCCATTCTCAAACGGACCGATAGGAGATATGAAGAGGTGCTGATTGAGTCTTTTGAGAGGACAGTGAAGGAACTAACGGCGACCAGAAAGAAAGAGCCTAAGCAACATGACTCAATATTCAGCGGAGCTCTTATCACACCAATTCTAGAGCATTGTGGAGTTCCGTTGATTGACTTCAAGGCTGTTTCAGATTCGTTCCTTCTGGGTTGGGAAGATTTAGCCAACATGAGGATTGCTGCTTTGGGACTAGAAGATGGAGCCTCCGTTCCCTACGTGATCCAAAATGTAGAGCCAATGCTACGCCTTCCTAACCCAGACCTCACCCGCATCCGAGACCTCAAATCCACAGCCAACTTGGCCTTGAGCTCAGCTGCACACCGGGCAGCCTCGAGGGAACCCAGTGACCTCGAGTTCCAGAAATATCAGAGAGGCTAAGTATCGGAACCTGCTGCAGAAGGGATAGATCTCACAGGCGAGGGTGTGAGCAGCCGTCATTCACGAAAGAGACCCGTATCCGCTGTTCAGTCCCAGACCGAGTTTCAACAACAAGTGGATGAAAGATTAAGCACGATGGAGGGGGACATCCGAGAGATGAAGTCGGACATTAGGGAGATCAAAGGAAACCAGAGCAAGATCCTCGAGGCACTCAACAGCCTTCGAGCATGTTTTGGTGGCCAAAGCTCCCGATCGTCACGACCGTCCAAATCTTTGTGAGTAGGAGTACCAAGAATATCCTTCTTCTTTTTCAAAAGCTTAGTTTTCAACTAAGTTTGGGGGAGAAAAGAAAGAAGTAGGATGTTCTTGGCCACCCCGGTGTTACAATCTCTCATGTTTCATTTCCATATCTTACTGCTTGTTGACTATTTAGGCCCCTTCTGTTTTGCCTATACTTGGGATTCACGGCGTGTGGGCCGTTTGATTGTTATTTTTTTGCCTTTGTGAACTTGCTTGCACTATTTCATTGAATAATGTATCGGATTTTCTTTTAGGATGTTTTGTCTTTATTGGCCTGTGTGCCATTTTCTACTATCATCTTTGTTTGGTTAAGATAAATTGAGTTTTGTTATTTATATGATGAAGTTTTGGGCACTTACATGCATAGTCGTAATAAGTTGGTATTTTTTTAGTCGATTGCGATGGGTGTTTTGAATAAATGGTTGAGTTAGTTAAGCACCAATCCGTACCCTTTCTTTCCACAAACTTTGATTTTCAATCAAGTTTGGGGAGGGGGTGGTAGGTGTACGGATTTTGGCCGCTTGGAAAAGTTGATTGGACCAAATTTGAATGAAAATGTGGCAAACGGTTAATGATGAATAAATTTTCCATAAAAATTGAAAACTTGGCTAATGATAGAGCATGATAGGCTATGAGACGAAATTGAGCTTACATTCAAAACTTTTAATCAAATTGCAACCGAGTGAGTTTTTGAGCTTTAGAAGATACTCCCATCTTTGGAGTAACATAAACTTTCTTTCGGTGTGAAATTCATTGAGTGCATTTAGTTGTCTCTAGAACTTGCCTTGATTCTCTATTTTGCATGAGCCGGTACATTTTGTGACATTGAAAATGATCTTAGGCAATCCTTGATTTGAGCCTACTTTCAAGCTTGAAAACACATCCTTTTTACCTAATTTGATATTGTCTCTAGTTGAGCCCCTTGAGCTTTTAGCCTCTTGTTTGACAGCCCAATTCTACAAGCCGAAACCCTTTCGATTAGCCTTTGAACCTAATTGGACTATTTGAGTATGAGGGAGGTGGTTGGAAGGTAGTCGGGTAATTTGGGATTGAAAAGGGTGAACTATTGGGAGCATTGAAAGGTGAAAGGAATTGAAACAATAGGAAAAGAATCGAGAATACTAGTCCTCTCCAATTTTTGTTTGTGTTAAAAAAAAAAAGTCGAGAATCGAAAAAAGTCGAAAAATCAGAAAAACAAAAGAAAAAGTTAGTTGTATATACTCATTGTTGCTTTTGATTTGGAGAGGCTAGTAATATAAATGCCTTTTAATAGATGTTCTCAAAGTTGTAAGAATTCAAAAGAAAATACACTCCAAGGGAGAATTGAGAAAGCATTTAGGTTGTGGACTTTGTGGTAAGGAGAAGAAATCAATTTTTGGGATTGGTTTACTAAGGAAGTAAAGAGTGAGGTTGAGTGACCATTGTTTGAGGGGTAGATGGGTAGTGCACGACTCATTTAGTCCGTTTTATAGTCACTTATACCCAAAATTATCCCACCTTACCCCAAACCAACATTACAACCCGTTAAAGACCTTTTTGATTCTTTGTCACACATGTCGGGTACACATCGAAGTTTAGATGATTGACAAGCCTATGGTAGATACTATTTGCATTTCAATGTGAGCGTATATACTACCTATTCAATACACTTGAGAGTCGAGAGATACACTCATCCGGTAAGGATTTCAAGTTGAGAGTGTCAAGTCTTGAAAGTAGTTGATATGCTCTATCTTTTATGCTCAATGTTATCATGATTGCCTAACTTTTGAAAATTTCTTCTAAAATTGATTTTGCCACTTAAATCTGCCCTAAAAAGTGTCCTTTTTTCTTTTTCTTTATTTGTTCGGGACGAACAAAGGTTTAAGTTTGGGGAGATTTGGTGCACGTGGTAGTGCACACACTTTTAGGTCAATTTAAGTGTCTTTTTACGGACTTTTGTGTGCATTTTCACGTGTGTTTTGTGCGTTTATTTCTCATTGGGCAATTTGACGTGTCTGTTTCATTTTCATGTCAAGACAGGTGAATTAAGGCCGGAAAACAGGTTCGAAGATCTCAAATTGACAAATCGAGCTCAAAGGATGAAGAAAACAAGGAAAATCAGGGGATCATGCCCGAGGTGGTGAGGCCACGCCCGTGGCTCAAGCCACGGCCGAGGCAGTCCAACGCCACGGCCGTGGCCATTCCTCCAGAGAAGGCCACATTTCAGCATCATTTGCCACGACCGAGGCAGACAGTCACACGGCCGTGGCAATCCACGTCCCACGCCCGCGGTCTGAATCAGCCGCGACCGTGGCCAGGCCTCCAGAAGTAAAGGCGAATTCAGTCCAAGAAAGACCACGGCCGAGGCAGTAGATAGACCACGGCCGCGGCCCCAAATTGGGGACCAAAACCCTTGTTTCACCACGCCCGCGGCCATCTTTATGCCACGGCCGCGGCGGTGTTCCCTGTTTTAAAATCCTAAACACGTTTTTGCCTAAATTGGAGCTAGCACTTTCTCTCCTTATATATATATCATCCCATTCGAATTTAACCTAACTTAGAACAACCTAGAACCCATCCCCCACACATAATCAGCCACTTTTCTCCATTGGAAGCAAGGAAATGGAAGGGGGGTTGAAGATCTTGATCTTCAACCCCTAACCTTTGGTTCTTTCTATCCTATTTTCATGTGTTCTTTAATTTTCTGTTAGTTTATCTTTGTATTAGGTAAAATGGGTGGCTAGCACCCTTTTGTTCACTCTTGATTATTGTGGAACCTTGAGTCCAAGACATTTATGTGATTATTACGGTTAATGTTACCGAAAATATTGTGTATTCAAGTGTTTTGTGTTATTTGCTGTTATTGACTCACATTTATGAATTTATTATTGGATTGATCACCCTTTAAGGGATTTGTGAATGTGTTGCTAGAATAGGAGATTACTATCCGTAATTGTAGGATTTCCGATTCCCGAGTAGCAAACAATAATTATTTATTGGTGATAACACAAAGTTTAACCTCTAAAACCGAGCTTGCGAGTTTTATGTTGAATTTATCTCGTTGTCCTAGTGTTTAATGCATTTGGTGATTGAATCTAAGAGAGCTTGTTCGAGGATTCGGTTAAACTGAATAGGGTTAGTCGAAGAGCTTGTTTTGATTAACTAAGATTAAGGGATAACAAGGCTATTAGAGCTTGTTAATAGCCTTGAGATAAGGGCTAGAATCACAATTGAATAGGGCATTAACAATAGTTACATAAATCGTCCAAGACCTCGGTGAAACATGATCAAGGGTGAATTGTTTTGTTATTTAAAAAACCAAAAACCTATAAAAATCTCTTTATTTGTCTTTGTTTATTTAGGTGTAGTTGTTATTTCATTAACCCCCCACTTCTTTATTGTTTTCTATCTTATATACATTATGTTTCTTCATAATAATAGCTTAACACATAAAAGCAAAATTTGTTCGACCGTTCCTCGTGGGATCGACCCTTGCTTGCCACTCTACTAGTTAGAGTAGTCGGTAAGGTTTAAGTGTATCTTCATACACGATTTAATTTGGTAGTCGGAAACGACGCTACCAAATTTTGGCGCCGTTGTCGGGGAATGGTTTAGAACGATTTTGTTTTATGTGTTAAGTGTTTGTTTTAGTTACATAGCTAGTTGTTTGTTTTGTTTATTTAAAGGGCATCCGTCGAGCCAACGACGTTAAACAAAGGCGCTTGTCGGGAGGCAACCCGACGTTTATTGCTTTTCGTATATTAAATTCATAGTTTAGTAGTTTTAATAATATTCTAGTGTTTTAAATTATTTTGTTTAAATGTGTGTAGGTGCCCAACAATCCATTCAAAGAGATAGTGTGAAATGGGGGTGAAGGAGCCCAAAATGGAGGAATTACCCAGGAAAACGCACCACGGCCGTGGTACATAATACACCTCGGCCGTGGTATTCAACAAGGAAAAATTCAAGCCATTCTGGACAACTCACCTCGGCCGTGTCCCTTCAATGCCACGACCGTGTCCAAGTAATACCGCGACCGTGGGAAGTATATGCCGCGCCCGAGGTCAAGATCGTGAAAAATTTGAATCCATTCTGGACAAAGGGCCACGGCCGCGACAAATATGTGCCACGCCCGCGGCAAAGAGACCCTCGGCCGTGGTGAGTTTAGACCGCGCCCGAGGTCATTCACTCTAAAAATTCCGGAATTGCACTGGAAAGATTGCCACGGCCGCGTCAATAAATTGCCACGCCCGCGGTTAAACTTCTCATCCGCCACGGCCGCGGCATTTGTTATGCCTCGGCCGCGGCATACTCCCAGGTATAAAAAGACAGACGCGGGCGAGGTAGGGCATTTCACCCTCCTCCTCGCGAAAATTGGCGAAAACACACTCACACACACACGAAATCCGCTATTGTTACTCAATTTCTTCCCCTCAAATTCACACCACACCTCACCCACATCATCATAAACATTTCTATCCAAAAAAATTCGGATTTGGAGCAAAGTCGGAGTCGGGTCGAAAAGGGCGCGAAAAATCAAACTTCAAATTTTTCGATTAAACTCGACCGGTAAGTATGGCTATCCTTTCCCCTCAATCTTTATTTGTTATTATGAACTTTGTTGTTAAGATTTGGGACAAATTTGTTGTTGGATTAGTTGATATATTGATATTGGTTGTGCACACGTATTTTGTGAATTTTTGCCAATGTTGAATGTTTTTAAGTAATCTAACACTAAATTTGTAGTGATAGCCTTTGTTTTTGCATGATTTGTTGACGATGGATGAGGATTAGTTTGGGATTCATTGAAAATTGAGGATTGAAGTTGATTTTTGCTATATCACCAACCACTTGGCATGCAATCCCTTTTGTTACCCTTTTTGCTATTTGGTTCTATTATTATGTTCGATTGTTAGGTTGATTAGTGAATTTGTGTGAATAGTAGACACTTTTAGACTCTTGATAATAATGAAACAAAATCAACCTATTTTTGTTGAGCATTAATAGAATTTTCTTGCAATAGGATAATAATTAGACATGTTTGCCATTTATGCACATTTAATCAAGTCAACTAAGTCATCTAGATTGCGAATTCACTTGTGATTTTCTGTGATTGGTTGAACATGAGTGATTGAAACATGAGTGATTGGCCTTCTATTTGATTAGAGTTAATGTTTCAATTGGTGATAAGTGTTAAAACTCAGAATTTAAGTGTGTGTGTTTGTCTTGTAGGACAAATGGGACCATAAAAAAAAACATCAAAGAAAAGTGTTGGCACAAGTAAAGGCACACCAAGTATAGGAAAGGGGAAGGGCAAGTTGGTGATCCGGGAGCCCCTCCCAGAGGAACCGGAGATCGAAACCCCGGAGGTCCCAACGTCCACAGGGCCAGACAGTCGGCTTTTCGACATCATTTTGGACGACCCGGTTCACCAACAAAGATTTGCCCGATTAATGAAGCGTCAGATTGTTGCCACCCGTTATGTCAAAACCGAGTGTTTGACTGATATGGGAATCAAGGATAATATCGATGAGTTTTTGAGAGCATCGGGCCTCATTGGATTGTTCACTCCAAGGCCCACCTACCAACGATTCGTCCTTGAGTTCTTCAGCACACTGACTGTCCGATCCAACTCTGAAAAATGTGGAAACAGAATCCACAGCATTTCATTCCACCTGCTGAACAAAAAGATGACACTCACAGCAGCGGAGTTGAGGAAGATTTACGGTTTTTCAAAGAAAATCCCTCCACCACAGACTTGGAAAGCATCGATCAGTTCAATGTCGGGCGGTCTGGGGGCAAATAACTGTTGCTCCCGGCTTGGTTGAACCGCAAGCCTTCGATTCTAAGAGCTCCAAAACGAGCTGGATCAGAAATCCAGTCGTAAAGGTTTTACAAAGGCTCTTGGCATTGACACTTTTTGGGAGGAAGGAGACGGGGGCAGCAAGGATGGCCGAGCTCAGTATCCTATGGTCCATTCTCAAACGGACCGATAGGAGATATGAAGAGGTGCTGATTGAGTCTTTTGAGAGGACAGTGAAGGAACTAACGGCGACCAGAAAGAAAGAGCCTAAGCAACATGACTCAATATTCAGCGGAGCTCTTATCACACCAATTCTAGAGCATTGTGGAGTTCCGTTGATTGACTTCAAGGCTGTTTCAGATTCGTTCCTTCTGGGTTGGGAAGATTTAGCCAACATGAGGATTGCTGCTTTGGGACTAGAAGATGGAGCCTCCGTTCCCTACGTGATCCAAAATGTAGGGCCAATGCTACGCCTTCCTAACCCAGACCTCACCCGCATCCGAGACCTCAAATCCACAGCCAACTTGGCCTTGAGCTCAGCTGCACACCGGGCAGCCTCGAGGGAACCCAGTGACCTCGAGTTCCGGAAATATCAGAGAGGCTAAGTATCGGAACCTGCTGCAGAAGGGATAGATCTCACAGGCGAGGGTGTGAGCAGCCGTCATTCACGAAAGAGACCCGTATCCGCTGTTCAGTCCCAGACTGAGTTTCAACAACAAGTGGATGAAAGATTAAGCACGATGGAGGGGGACATCCGAGAGATGAAGTCGGACATTAGGGAGATCAAAGGAAACCAGAGCAAGATCCTCGAGGCACTCAACAGCCTTCGAGCATGTTTTGGTGGCCAAAGCTCCCGATCGTCACGACCGTCCAAATCTTTGTGAGTAGGAGTACCAAGAATATCCTTCTTCTTTTTCAAAAGCTTAGTTTTCAACTAAGTTTGGGGGAGAAAAGAAAGAAGTAGGATGTTCTTGGCCACCCCGGTGTTACAATCTCTCATGTTTCATTTCCATATCTTACTGCTTGTTGACTATTTAGGCCTGTGTGCCCCTTCTGTTTTGCCTATACTTGGGATTCACGGCGTGTGGGCCGTTTGATTGTTATTTTTTTGCCTTTGTGAACTTGCTTGCACTATTTCATTGAATAATGTATCGGATTTTCTTTTAGGATGTTTTGTCTTTATTGGCCTGTGTGCCATTTTCTACTATCATCTTTTTTTGGTTAAGATAAATTGAGTTTTGTTATTTATATGATGAAGTTTTGGGCACTTACATGCATAGTCGTAATAAGTTGGTATTTTTTTAGTCGATTGGGATGGGTGTTTTGAATAAATGGTTGAGTTAGTTAAGCACCAATCCGTACCCTTTCTTTCCACAAACTTTGATTTTCAATCAAGTTTGGGGAGGGGGTGGTAGGTGTACGGATTTTGGCCGCTTGGAAAAGTTGATTGGACCAAATTTGAATGAAAATGTGGCAAACGGTTAATGATGAATAAATTTTCCATAAAAATTGAAAACTTGGCTAATGATAGAGCATGATAGGCTATGAGACGAAATTGAGCTTACATTCAAAACTTTTAATCAAATTGCAACCGAGTGAGTTTTTGAGCTTTAGAAGATACTCCTATCTTTGGAGTAACATAAACTTTCTTTCGGTGTGAAATTCATTGAGTGCATTTAGTTGTCTCTAGAACTTGCCTTGATTCTCTATTTTGCATGAGTCGGTACATTTTGTGACATTGAAAATGATCTTAGGCAATCCTTGATTTGAGCCTACTTTCAAGCTTGAAAACACATCCTTTTTACCTAATTTGATATTGTCTCTAGTTGAGCCCCTTGAGCTTTTAGCCTCTTGTTTGACAGCCCAATTCTACAAGCCGAAACCCTCTCGATTAGCCTTTGAACCTAATTGGACTATTTGAGTATGAGGGAGGTGGTTGGAAGGTAGTCGGGTAATTTGGGATTGAAAAGGGTGAACTATTGGGAGCATTGAAAGGTGAAAGGAATTGAAACAATAGGAAAAGAATCGAGAATACTAGTCCTCTCCAATTTTTGTTTGTGTTAAAAAAAAAAAGTCGAGAATCGAAAAAAGTCGAAAAATCAGAAAAACAAAAGAAAAAGTTAGTTGTATATACTCATTGTTACTTTTGATTTGGAGAGGCTAGTAATATAAATGCCTTTTAATAGATGTTCTCAAAGTTGTAAGAATTCAAAAGAAAATACACTCCAAGGGAGAATTGAGAAAGCATTTAGGTTGTGGACTTTGTGGTAAGGAGAAGAAATCAATTTTTGGGATTGGTTTACTAAGGAAGTAAAGAGTGAGGTTGAGTGACCATTGTTTGAGGGGTAGATGGGTAGTGCACGACTCATTTAGTCCGTTTTATAGTCACTTATACCCAAAATTATCCCACCTTACCCCAAACCAACATTACAACCCGTTAAAGACCTTTTTGATTCTTTGTCACACATGTCGGGTACACATCGAAGTTTAGATGATTGACAAGCCTATGGTAGATACTATTTGCATTTCAATGTGAGCGTATATACTACCTATTCAATACACTTGAGAGTCGAGAGATACACTCATCCGGTAAGGATTTCAAGTTGAGAGTGTCAAGTCTTGAAAGTAGTTGATATGCTCTATCTTTTATGCTCAATGTTATCATGATTGCCTAACTTTTGAAAATTTCTTCTAAAATTGATTTTGCCACTTAAATCTGCCCTAAAAAGTGTCCTTTTTTCTTTTTCTTTATTTGTTCGGGACGAACAAAGGTTTAAGTTTGGGGAGATTTGGTGCACGTGGTAGTGCACACACTTTTAGGTCAATTTAAGTGTCTTTTTACGGACTTTTGTGTGCATTTTCACGTGTGTTTTGTGCGTTTATTTCTCATTGGGCAATTTGACGTGTCTGTTTCATTTTCATGTCAAGACAGGTGAATTAAGGCCGGAAAACAGGTTCGAAGATCTCAAATTGACAAATCGAGCTCAAAGGATGAAGAAAACAAGGAAAATCAGGGGATCATGCCCGAGGTGGTGAGGCCACGCCCGTGGCTCAAGCCACGGCCGAGGCAGTCCAACGCCACGGCCGTGGCCATTCCTCTAGAGAAGGCCACATTTCAGCATCATTTGCCACGACCGAGGCAGACAGTCACACGGCCGTGGCAATCCACGTCCCACGCCCGCGGTCTGAATCAGCCGCGACCGTGGCCAGGCCTCCAGAAGTAAAGGCGAATTCAGTCCAAGAAAGACCACGGCCGAGGCAGTAGATAGACCACGGCCGCGGCCCCAAATTGGGGCCCAAAACCCTTGTTTCACCATGCCCGCAGCCATCTTTATGCCACGACCGCGGCGGTGTTCCCTGTTTTAAAATCCTAAACACGTTTTTGCCTAAATTGGAGCTAGCACTTTCTCTCCTTATATATATATCATCCCATTCGAATTTAACCTAACTTAGAACAACCTAGAACCCATCCCCCACACATAATCAGCCACTTTTCTCCATTGGAAGCAAGGAAATGGAAGGGGGTTGAAGATCTTGATCTTCAACCCCTAACCTTTGGTTCTTTCTATCCTATTTTCATGTGTTCTTTAATTTTCTGTTAGTTTATCTTTGTATTAGGTAAAATGGGTGGCTAGCACCCTTTTGTTCACTCTTGATTATTGTGGAACCTTGAGTCCAAGACATTTATGTGATTATTACGGTTAATGTTACCGAAAATATTGTGTATTCAAGTGTTTTGTGTTATTTGCTGTTATTGACTCACATTTATGAATTTATTATTGGATTGATCACCCTTTAAGGGATTTGTGAATGTGTTGCTAGAATAGGAGATTACTATCCGTAATTGTAGGATTTCCGATTCCCGAGTAGCAAACAATAATTATTTATTGGTGATAACACAAAGTTTAACCTCTAAAACCGAGCTTGCGAGTTTTATGTTGAATTTATCTCGTTGTCCTAGTGTTTAATGCATTTGGTGATTGAATCTAAGAGAGCTTGTTCGAGGATTCGGTTAAACTGAATAGGGTTAGTCGAAGAGCTTGTTTTGATTAACTAAGATTAAGGGATAACAAGGCTATTAGAGCTTGTTAATAGCCTTGAGATAAGGTCTAGAATCACAATTGAATAGGGCATTAACAATAGTTACATAAATCGTCCAAGACCTCGGTGAAACATGATCAAGGGTGAATTGTTTTGTTATTTTAAAAACCAAAAACCTATAAAAATCTCTTTATTTGTCTTTGTTTATTTAGGTGTAGTTGTTATTTCATTAACCCCCCACTTCTTTATTGTTTTCTATCTTATATACATTATGTTTCTTCATAATAATAGCTTAACACATAAAAGCAAAATTTGTTCGACCGTTCCTCGTGGGATCGACCCTTGCTTGCCACTCTACTAGTTAGAGTAGTCGGTAAGGTTTAAGTGTATCTTCATACACGATTTAATTTGGTAGTCGGAAACGACGCTACCAGGTTCTGTAAAGTAGTACTCTTCTCTCTAACCTTTTGGAATTACATTATGAAGGCAGCTAAAATCTATTTTATTGATAACAAAATTTGTGATACCTCTTCTACTCCTGGTGATTTATTGGACATGCAGTGTGCTCTCATACACTTCTCATTTCGGTAGAAGTGTTGAGCATAAGTCTCTTGGGTTATTCATTGTTTAATACATCTTCTTTACCATTTGTTGAATGTGTGGGTCATATAAAACATTAACTTTTGCTTTTAGCATGCACATTGTGGTTTCCTTTTAGGTATTGATTTTTCAAAAAGGATAATGGAAATAAGATGTAGGAAGAACATTAAATGTGAATGGAAATACTTCTCACTCTTCAACGAGAAGAAACCCAACAACTATAAATAGAAGAAGATGGACAACGATCAAAGACTACTAATTTACTGATTCTACTAAAACTACTAAGTATCAACTACTTCGAGCTTTCAATTCAAAGCATACAAAGCACTCATCTTTAGAAATCTTTCTAAGTGGAAGTGCTTAGTAACAAGAGCAAGATAGCAAGCACGCAACAAGCATTCCACAAGTGAAGATTCAAGCTGCATCAACTTCTCAAGTCAAGCTAGCTAGCTCTAAAGCTTTGTCTCGGTCATAATACTTATCATCAAGGAAGCTCGCCTACATTCAACTGATATTCAAGTTTAGTGGTAGCTACTAGAAGTTGATGAAAAACCTTCACTAACCCAACTCTCACGAGGGATCTTGAACAGGGAGTCTTCGCTTGAATCCGAGATTCAAAGAAGACTAGGTGTTCGGAGAAACGTGTGTATAGTACAGGAGTAGCCTTCCTAGCACAGACAAAAACTACTGTAAGGTGCTAAGTTTAACATCTTCAGCCAAACGGCATTAATGTTATCTAGGACCTAAAAAGAAGTATTTTGCTTGCCATGCTTTCGTTTCCTCTAAGAGAACAAGTGAATCCTTTATGCAAACATGGAAAAAAAGATCCTTAAAAAATTTATGAGCAATATTTTTAATTAATGAGTTCCATGTCCAATTGCGATGCAATTTCTCTAAAATTATATAGAAAAGATTATTCAAAACTTGCATGCTAGTTAGATAAATAATCATAATTTGATTCAATAAAAGCATATAAATAAATTAAACTCCCTGAATCAATATTATGAAGTGTACTTTCTTTATGAATTGGTTCTACTATCGTTATTTTCTTCTAGTGGTATCTCCTTAGATATGCCTTCGTCGGTGCTGTCAGTGAACTCATGTGGAGCAATGAGCACTTGTTCTTGAGGATCTTGCATATGAATTTCGTCTTGAATTTCCTCCTCAACTCTTCTCCTCAAAGAACTCTTCATTTTATGGCTCGTCACTAATCAGTTTGTGCTCCTCTATGTCAACTCTAGTTTGAAGTTGCTCTTTATGTAGGTTTGCAAGCATCTTAATTAGTATTTGATCCGCTTGGACCATTATATCCTTCAAATCTTTTGTTTGAGCTTGTTGTTCCATCCTATTTTAACGAGTAGTCACCTGTCACTCCTCCTCGACCTCAACTTGATTACCATAATCATTCCAAGGCGGTTGCAGAAATCACTTGTGCTACCATGAGAATGATCACCAGGCCTTATCCCAAGAGTTGTAAACATATCTACTACTAGTATAATTCATGTCTTCCGCTGATATCTCTGGAATTAATTGATAATATGTCAAATACAAAGCTCGTCCCAAGGATTCGCAAAATAAAAATAAATTTTAACTCCAACAATGAGAACCAATGATTAAAAGAAAATAATACACAATATTTTTTATAAATAAATATATATATAAATATATATATATATAAATATATATATATATATATATATATACAAAGTAAAATTAATGTCTAGCCTAGCGCTGAACTATTTATCAAGATAGAAATTAAACACAGTTATCGATCCCCGACAACGATGCAAAAAACTTGACACACTAATTTCTAACCTAGTATACCGCAAGAGAATGATGCTAGTGCAACTAATAGTGAGGAAGGTCGGCCCCACAATCATTGTTACCTATGACAACTTAGTACTCCAATTGTAATAATTCAACCCTATCTAGACTCTATAAATATGATTGATTGTTTGATTATCCTAAAACTAATGTGCAAGAAAATAATAAATAAAAGTAGCAAATGCTTAAAACGGAATTAGGCAAATAATCACGAAGGATTTGATCAGATAAAAGATGTATTCCACGATTTTTTTCAATTACAACTTCTATGTTTGATTATCTTATTATTCTAGATTTTCTAGACCAATATCTATTATTTATTAGGTTGTGCTATTATTAATTAGCTCTCATCTCGGATGATGCTAACGTGTATATCACTTATGGACAATTACCCTCTTGTGAACTATCACATATGTGACTCAAAAAAGACCCTAAACCTATGCCTACACAGATATCTCACTCCTCTAGGACTATTATCGATACCTATGCTATATGATGTGAGCCTATAAACAACCCTCTCATCTCGGACGTCGAGTTGTTAAGCATGTAGAATAAAATAAAGTGAATCAAAATAATAAATTCATAAAATAATAACAAACATATAGATAAATAACAAAACTTACAAATTACAACCACGCCACCACATTCAGTATGAACAAAACTTGAATCCATCAACATATTCTAGCACACTCCACGTACAAAATAAATTCATAACATTTGTAACTAAATTTAATAAGAAATGTAGAAGAAATATAAATCTCATACCATTTGCATCAGATCAACAAATTCAAGCACACTCCACATACAAATCAAAATCAGAAAGTTTGTAACTAAATTTGATAAGAAATGTAGAAGATATATAAATCTCATGCCATTGACATCAGATGATGTACTGCCGCGAATTCCCCAAATCAAGACTCAACCTTCCATCAATTGAAGGTCTTCTTTAGATTCGATAATCTTCAACATCTTTTGCCCAATGCCGAATCCTTTGACCTCTGGCTGGAGCTAATCTTTGCCTCTTCAAACTCCACTCCCTTTCCTCAAACACTAGTCCCTTTCGTTTCCCCTCTTTGAACGTATCATAATCCTTCTGGTTGTTCTCCAAATCATGCAACCGTCTCTCTAGAGATTTTCTAACACACTCAACCTCCATCTTCCTCCCCACCACTGATTCCTTATTCAACTCTAGATTTTGGTTCCCATAACCAGTTTCTGTTCGATTTTCCTTCCTCAACTTAGGGGAAAATACTTAGTTTGAGGTTGTAAATCGTGAAATTGGGAAAGATTGTGTTTAGGGAAAATAGCTAGGGTTTGAGGAATTGTTCATGATTTGGGCGTATTTTGGTTTTCAAAGGAGCGCGATTTTTTATTAAAATGGTTGATTATGTCATCTAACAGGCATGTGTGAGGCACATGCCTTAAAACATTTGTCACAAACGGTATGAGACCAAAAGTGTAACTTTTTGGGACTACCTGTGCAATAAAAAAAATGAAAAGTGCAATATTTTAGTCCAATGGTGTTGAAAAAGAGAATTGGAACCAAAATGAAACAAGTGTGTGTCTAGTGGGACTAAAACTGCAGTTTTCTCTATTTAATTATGAATATGACTAGCTAAGTTTCCATTGTATTCTAGGGCGAGAAAGTAGGTTACGATAATTTATGTTTTGATTGTTTGATTATTGTAGAACCCGTTTTAATTTTTTAATCTATATGTTTGTTCTTATTTATGAATTTATCAATTTGGCCAATTGCTTGATTGATCTAGCTTGATAATTCAATGCCTAAGAGGGGAGGAGTATTAATAAGCTTACGACATATAGCATGTGTATTCAATATCGTTCGAGATGAGTGAGATATCTGTATAGTCACTAATATGATCCATTAGGAGTTACGTATTTAATAGTTAGTTGGAGATGGTAGTTATTTATACATAATCTACATGTTAGTATCTTCCGAGAAGAGGGTAAATAATATTTCTGATCATCTAATAAAAACTAAAATTTGATTTAAAGGTCTAGATAATTAGGATAATCTGACATAGGGAAGTCGTATCCGAAATCGAACCTTAGAGTACGTCTCTTAATCTTATTAACTCTCCCAAGCTATTAATATTCTAACGGCACATTTACCTCCTTGCACTAGCCTGGATGGGAGTAATTAATATAGCCTAGTCAGTGTTTTCCTATCTTTGTTTCAAAAGACAAATACTCCGTCCGTCCCGCTCAGTTTTGCACACTTTTCTTTTCGGTTCATCCCATTCAGTTTTGCACACCCTTAAAATGGAAATTTCTCTTACAGTCTCCACCCTCAATCTCCTCCTTTGAAAAAGTCAACCAAAAAGAAAAAAATAGTTTTTTCTTAATATACGAGTTCGTCCCTACGTGTAAAACAGAGAGGGATGGAGGGACTATATCAGTTGACCCCAGACAAACCCTAATTTTATGCACTGTAGCAATGATACGAATCCCGCCAGGGCAGATGTGACACAATTACAGGTCTATTGGGTTGCATGTGTAAAGACAATTTTATCCCTGAAATCATTAATTGAGACGTTAATGTTGCTGCTTAGTTTGGAAAAACACCATTGTTGTTTCCTACAAGCTCTAAACAGAAAAAAATATGATGGGCATAAAAGACGCCAAATGCCCTTATGTGAGAAGCCAAAGGCTGATACATAAAATAATCAACAAGGATTAAAGTAGTGTTGCCAAATCTCTATCCAGCAGATGATGCGTGGGCAGATGATTTCGTTCTCCTCTTGAAAAAGCCTCCATCAAAGCAAGCCCAATAGTATATCTTCCCACTGTAATTTTAGCACGATCGCACGATTTTCTTCTCTCGTATTTTGCTCAAACCAAATTGGGTTTTTTCTTTTGGGAAGAAAAGGTCTGCACAATCTTGGAGTTGCAGCGAAGAATCCTTCTACGCAGATTGCAATTTTGTAGTTTTTTTAATGAAAAGGGTAAGGCCGTCAGGGTCAAAGAGGTAGTTTAACTTCTGGGGCCCACAACAACCCACATTATTTACCTTTCAGTCACACCAAGTATGCA
Organism: Ajuga chamaepitys; assembly: GCA_958295605.1. Classification (NCBI taxonomy): domain Eukaryota; kingdom Viridiplantae; phylum Streptophyta; class Magnoliopsida; order Lamiales; family Lamiaceae; genus Ajuga; species Ajuga chamaepitys. Next base: position 11,135,257 of record OY282497.1, read on the forward strand.
GTCGGTGGGTGTGAATGCTAGGGATGGGGAAGACCTAATACTGCCTAGTATGTGGGCTAATTCGTGTTTTTATCTGTTCATATCAGTTGGGATATCATATGAAAAGCCCAGTCAGGTTATCCCCATCCATTGTAGTAAGCATGCCCTAATTGTTTTAAGTATTTATTTTACAATTCTAGTCAATAAACCAAACCATTCTATTCGAGAGTCGAGATAGAGTTGGGCTATTAGGATTAGGGTATTAAACTGGTATAGTAACACAGTCCTTGTGGGATCGACCTTAGTTACACTGTACACTTACGGTTATACTAGGGTTAAGTTTTAGTGTGATGCATGCTTGAAGGCTAAGCAAATCATAAGTATTTCAAAGACGAGCCGTTAAGATCATCTCACAAGCCCCTAAACCTACTGCACATGGACCACTTCAACCCCATGAACTAGTATGCCTAAGTGGGAAGAAGTATTAACTAGTAGTAGTGGATGACTTCTCTGGATATACTTGGACAGTGTTTTTACCCAAGAAGTCCCATACTTAGAATAAGCTCCTAGACCGTATAAAGTGAATTCAGAAAAAAATAAAAAAAAATAAAAAGAAAAAAAAGCCTCAACATTGTCAAGATCAGATCAGATCGTGGCACTGAATACACTAACAAGTTCATATAGAGTTTCTACAGAAGCATAAATTCATTATGAGTATTCAACTGCAAGAACTCCTCAGCAAAATGGTAGTAGAAAGAAGCTGCTATAACTAAAGCACAACCGCCTAAAAGATTTTGGGCAGAGGTAACCAACACAATACGTTACATGCACACCGGATTACTTATCAACAAGGATCAAGATAAAACACCCTACGAGCTTTGGAATGGTAGAACACCTGACACCTCATACTTCCATATCTTTTGTTGTAGATGTTTTGTGCTGAACAAGGGGAAAGAACATCTAAATGCATTTGACGATAAATAATATGAAGGAGTATTTTAGGATCCTCTATTGTAAGAAAATAGTTTAGAGTGTTCAACAAAAGAACACTTGTGGTGGATGACTCACCTCAGGTCGTTTATGAACCTTACTGTGAGGTGGTGTTCAATATCATCAAGTGAGCTATACTTTGTAATATGGTGTGTTGGGAATGCGGAACCGGAATCAGAAAGTGAAGAACCGGAGGATTGAACCGGGTTTTAGCATCAAGAAGATAAGCTGTTCAGAATAAACCGGGTTCGAGGCAGTTGAAGATAACCGTCATTTGTGATGGAGCAGTTGCAGAATTGTGACGAAGAAAACCGTCACATTTGTCCGGTAGCTGAGCTCAACTTCTTTCAGTTAGAACTTTCTGTACAGTTGCATTCGAGCTTCAATCCTTATATCATTGTAAAGCTCTCACTGAGGAGAAGAACGCTACGTTGAGTAATTTCCCTGTTTCTTAGATTAGAGAAAGTATTTTTAGATTGAGCGTTCGTTCCCTAATTTGTCAACAGAATTGGGCATTTCGTTTCTTGAGTGTATTCTCTGTAATTGATTGGATTTCTTAGTGGATTGGGGTGTGTCTTGCCTCCGTGGATGTAGTTCATCTTGAACGAACCACGTTAAATCTGTGTTTGATTCATTTCAAGTTCCTGTTCTGCGCGAGTTCAGTTCGGTCACAACTCTGGCCGAAGTGTGTGTTTGATTTCAAATTGTTCATTGGCGAATTCCAGATTTCTTAGGAGTTGTGTGGTTCTGAGTTGTTCTTCACTAACAAGTGGCGCCGTCTGTGGGAAACAACTCTCACAGCTTGAAGAAGGGAAGGAATGGCTGGCATGAAGATGGACTTTGAGAAGTTTACAGGGAGAAATGACTTCACATTGTGGAAGATCAAGATGAATGCAGTTTTGGTTCACAATAGCCTTGATCTTGCTTTGATACCTCTTGATTCGTGGGAAGAAAGTGAGAAACCCAAGTTTGCATCAGTGGATAAGAAGGCCCTCAGTCTTATCTTTCTGTGTTTAGGTGATAAACCGTTAAGAGAGGTCTCAAGATGCAAGAGTTCCTCAGAAGCATGGAAAAGATTGGAAGATCTGTATCAATCTAAGTCAGTTTCCAACAAGCTGTTCTTGAAGCAGAAGATGTTGGCCTTCAAAATCACTGAAGATAAGGTAATTTCTGACCAACTTGATGAGTTTATTAAGATGGTTGAGGAATTGGAAGACCTGGATGTGAAATTGGAGGAGGATGATAAAGCATTGATGGTGTTAAACATTCTTTCAAAATCCATGGAAAGCTTTAAGGATGCTTTGATGTATGGGAGAGATGAGCAGCTGTCTTATGATGTGATAGTGAAGGCTCTGAGGTCTAAATGTTTCCAGACTCAAGGTGATAAAGGCATGGTGCAATCTGGAGAAGGTTTGAATGTTAAATTCAAGAAACCTTGGCAAGGCAAGAAGGGACAGAATGCTAAGGATCCCAAGGCAGGAGACTCTAATCCAAAGAAGGGGAATGAATGGGTTGAGAAGAGGAAATGCTTCAAGTGCAAGCAGCCTGGTCACTTGAAGAAGGATTGTCCAAAAAGAAATAAGAAAGGTGGAAATCAAGGGGCAGAAGCTGCTGCCATTGACCATCAAGAAGATCCTCCAGAGGCATTAAATGTTACTGAATCAAGAATGGTAAAGGAATGGGTCTTGGACACAGGCTGCTCCTTTCATATGTGTCGACACCAGTCATGGTTTGATGAACTGAAGAGAGAAGATGGTGGAAATGTTCTCCTGGGAAATGACCAATCATGCAAGGTCAAAGGAGTTGGATCAGTGAGCATAAGAATGTTTGATGGTGTGGTCAGAGTCATCTCAAATGTAAGATATGTTCCTGGCCTTAAAAGAAATCTTCTATCTCTTGGTTCTTTGGTAACTAGTGGGGTGTCAGTTTAGCTCAGTGGATGGCTTCTTGCATATCACTAAACATGGAAAAATGGTGATTAAAGGTAGACAGCATAATGGGTTGTTTATCTTGATTGGTTCACCTGTTGTTGGGAGTGTGGATATGGTCTTGAGCAGTTCTGAGCTTGTTAAATGGCACAAGAGGCTTGGACACATAGGAGAGAAGGGGTTGAAGGAACTGTCAAGAAGTGGAGTAATTGGAAATATGGGAAATCAAAACCTGGAGTTCTGTGATCAGTGTGCTTTGGGTAAATCCAAGAAGTTGCCCTATGGAAAGGGGGTTCACACAACTCAAGACCCATTAGATTATGTTCACTCTGACATATGGGGTCCTGCAAGGACAGAGACTCATGGTGGTGCAAGGTATTTCATGTCCTTGATTGATGATTACAGCAGAAAGGTGTGGATCATATTGATGAAGAATAAGAGTGATGTTTTTCATAAGTTCAAAACATGGTTGATTCAACTGGAAAATGTCAAAGGAAAGAAGCTGAAGCACCTTAGGACTGATAATGGACTGGAATATCTCTCTACTGAGTTCACAAACTTCTGTGAAGAAAGAGGAATCAAGAGACACAGGACTGTCCCAATGAATCCTCAACAGAATGGAGTTGCAGAGAGACTTAATAGGACTCTTCTTGAAAGAGTAAGGTGTATGCTATTGGATGCTGGGTTGCCAAAGGTATTTCGGGGTGAAACCATTGCTACAGCATGTTATCTCATTAACAGGTCACCCTCATCAGTGATTGGGTTCAAAACACCTGAAGAGGTGTGGAGTGGACAGAAACCAAGTTATGAAGGTTTAAGGGTGTTTGGTTGTCTTGCTTTTGTCCATGTCAAGCAAGACAAGTTAGATGCAAGAGCTCGAAGTGTATTTCTTGGATATCCAGATGGAATAAAGGGCTACAGATTGTGGTGTCTAGAGAAGGGAAATCAGAAGATAATCACAAGTAGAGATGTAAAGTTTAATGAGAATGTGATGGCTTATACTTCTACAGGCTCTAAGGAAGAATTTGATGGTGCCAAAGAGACAGAAGAGATATCAATTCAGGTGGAGCATCCTGCTGAAGATGATCACACACCTCAACCACAAGAAAATCTACAAGATAGTGATTCATCATCTGAAGAAGAAGTACAAACTGGACCTTCACAAAATGTTAGAGAATACAGCATTGGAAGGGACAGGCCTAGAAGAACAATCAACAGACCTGATTTCTATGGTCAAGCAGGGAGTGTTTACTATGCCTTGAGTGTTGCTGAAGACTTGGAATCACAAGAGCCTAGTAGTTTTAAAGAAGCACTAGACTGTGAAGAAGGTGAACACTGGATTCAGGCAATGATTGAAGAGATGGAGTCTCTGGATAAGAATGAGACCTGGATATTGGTGGATAAACCAAGAGGTCAGAAACTTGTAAGCTCTAAATGGATATACAAGAAGAAACTAGAGACTGCAGGGTCCAAACAGGTGAGATTTAAAGCAAGATTGGTGGCTAGGGGCTTTACACAAAGAGAAGGGATTGATTTTAATGAAGTATTCTCTCCAGTAGTAAAGCATTGCTCAATCAGGCTGCTGTTATCAAAGGTTACTCAAGAGGACATGGAACTACAGCTAGATGTAAAAACAGCATTCTTACATGGAGAACTCAATGAGAAGATATATATGAAACAGCCAGAAGGCTTTGTTGTTCCTGAACAAGAAGACAAAGTTTGTTTGCTGAAGAAGTCACTATATGGACTTAAACAAAGTCCAAGACAGTGGAATAAGAGGTTCAATGACTTCATGATCAGTGTTGGCTTTGTAAGAAGTCTGTATGATAGTTGTGTGTACTTCAACAAGGGTTCAAAGCAAGATAAAGTCTTTCTTCTGTTGTATGTGGATGATATGCTAATTGCCAGCAGGAACAAGAAGAGGGTACAATGGTTGAAGGACAGACTTAACACTGAATTTGACATGAAAGATCTGGGAGAGGCCAAGAAGATTTTGGGCATGAATATTCTAAGGAACAGAGAAGCTGGAGTGCTTTGGTTATCTCAGAGGCAATATTTACAGAAGGTTTTGGAGAGGTTTCATATGCATGAAGCCAAACCTCTCTCCACTCTAGTTAATCTACAGAAGAAACTCTCCAAAGAACAATGTCCAAAGACTGAAGAGGAAATCATACATATGAGCAATATTCCTTATGCAAGTGGAGTTGGAAGTCTCATGTATGGGATAATTTGTAGTAGGCCTGACTTGGCCTATGCTGTGTCTTTAGTAAGCAGGTTCATGTCAAACCCAGGAGTTGAGCATTGGGAAGCTTTGAAACATGTGATGAGGTATTTAAAGGGATCAGTGAACTTGTCACTGAAGTTTGAGAAGAAAGTGGATGGAAGCACTGTTGCATTGGAGGGGTTTGCTGATTCTGATTTTGCAGCAAACATAGACACAAGGAAATCTATTTCTGGATTTGTGTTTACCTTATTTGGAACAGCCATCAGCTGGAGAAGTGTACAACAGTCAGTTGTAGCATTATCAACAACAGAAGCAGAATATATCTCTCTCACTGAAGCTATTAAAGAAGCAATCTGGCTTAAAGGGATTCTGAGAGATTTGGACATCAAGCAAAAGTGTGTGGCAATCTACTGTGATAATCAAAGTGCTCTACACCTTGTGAAACACCAAGCATTTCATGAAAGGTCAAAACACATTGATGTTAGGTTGCATTTTGCTAGAGATATCATTGATTCTGGTTCTGTAGAAGTGAAGAAGGTATACACATTGCATAACCCTGCTGATTTTCTTACTAAGGGTGTACCTGGGAACAAAGTGGAGCATTGCTCGAGCCTGCTGTAGCTTGAGTAATGTCATGAAGAGCATTAACAGAAAGGCAGTGATGAGGCAGGAAGAGGCACACATGATTCATTGAGGTGGAGATTTGTGAGGTGGTGTTCAATATCATCAAGTGAGCTATACTTTGTAATATGGTGTGTTGGGAATGCGGAACCGGAATCAGAAAGTGAAGAACCGGAGGATTGAACCGGGTTTTAGCATCAAGAAGATAAGCTGTTCAGAATAAACCGGGTTCGAGGCAGTTGAAGATAACCGTCATTTATGACGGAGCAGTTGCAGAATTGTGACGAAGAAAACCGTCACATTTGTCCGGTAGCTGAGCTCAACTTCTTTCAGTTAGAACTTTCTGTACAATTGCATTCGAGCTTCAATCCTTATATCATTGTAAAGCTCTCACTGAGGAGAAGAACGCTACGTTGAGTAATTTCCCTGTTTCTTAGATTAGAGAAAGTATTTTTAGATTGAGCGTTCGTGCCCTAATTTGTCAACAGAATTGGGCATTTCGTTTCTTGAGTGTATTCTCTGTAATTGATTGGATTTCTTAGTGGATTGGGGTGTGTCTTGCCTCCGTGGATGTAGTTCATCTTGAACGAACCACGTTAAATCTATGTTTGATTCATTTCAAGTTCCTGTTCTGCGCGAGTTCAGTTCGGTCACAACTCTGGCCGAAGTGTGTGTTTGATTTCAAATTGTTCATTGTGCGAATTCCTGATTTCTTAGGAGTTGTGTGGCTCTGAGTTGTTCTTCACTAACACTTACTGAAGGTGTGCTTTGCCCAATAATAAACACAGGTTCGGTACGAGAGTTAGCCAACCTAGAGTTGAAATGCAGCGGAAATCTAAAAGACAATCTCAGTAAATCACTTGTGGGTTCCTTCACTGTGAAATAACTTCACTATAACACTAGTGAATTACAAAAAGATCTAGAATGTGAATCGAGTCAAACTTCGATTCACACTTCAAGAATCCTAACGTCTCGATGGACGTATAAACAATGTCTAGAGCACTAAATAACCTATCAAAAGCTATCCTAACAAGTATCTAAAGAAAGGAGATTCAGAATCGTGAGGATTCTGAATGTTATGAAAACTGGACACTTCAGGCCGACCGGGGGGTTTACTAAATCCTCTAGACAACACAACAGCAAGATTACTCAATCTTTTTCTCGTACGATCACTTGTCTTCTATTGGTAATTGAAGGTCTATTTATAGGCCAATGAGTAACTTGGAGATCACTTTTACATAACCACTATGTCCTACAGTTGAGGGTGTTAGTGGTTAGTGGTTACAATTCTCGAAAGTTGGGTAGATGAGAGAGAGAGAGAGAGAGAGACTCGGTCTTCTTTGTTGAGGACCAAGTCCTCGCCTTTCTCTTCTCAACAGCACGAGACCAAGTCTTCAACTATTTATTTTATTGCACTCATGTCCCTGCAATTTGTTAGCAATTCGATATCTATATTACACTAATATTCGGCTTTAATTAAAAGAGATTATACCACACAAAAACATGTGTTATGTATAAAGATAATAAAACAAACATAGAGGATCAGATAAGAGTTTGGATACTCAAACTCTAACACTTACTGTAACCCCGAAGAAATGGGCGGGATAACAAAAAGGGTTGAAAAGATCAGGTTGGAAAAAGATAAGGAACAAGTTCCTTATGTGGAGATTCATTAGCCAGCTTTAGCTGAGGAAGAACCTATTGTAGGGGATGGAGTAGTAGATGTAGGAACTATGAACCCTACAACAGATACTACAGAACCAGAGCCTACGACACAACAAGAAGCTCGGCAAGCTTGTCACACCCACCCTTATAAAAACTTATTTTATACCAATTTTTAGCCTTACAAAGCCTGTATATTTTTTTTTTTAAAAATTAATAATCTAAAATACTTTCCCGATGTTAAAATCTCATCAACATGTGTTCACATAGATCCAAGTCAAGCACAGTAGCATCACTCCATCTTCAACACCATATTTACAAAAATATATATATATAAGTTTCTTAATTTGAACATGTCCAAAAAGATTATTAGAACACTAGCAAAAACATAGTGAGTCCAAGGTTTAGCCCCACAGGTCGTCATTCATATACACGAGGCTTCAAGACTTGCAGAAGTTCTAACAGCATGCCAGATTAGTCCACGAGCTCATACGTAGTCAAACTCACCTACAATGCAAGAACTACGTGAGCTAAAGCTCAGTAAGCAGAAATCATGCATGACAAATGCGTGAATGATGAGATGCAATTTACAAAACCATTTCTTTCAACTCTACTCAAAAGAAAACCGTTTTCGTGAGTATTGGCTCCCTTCACTGGCACAACCTCACCAGAATATCACTTATTGGCCATACTCGTGACTACCAAGGGTCCCTCCTCCCCCCTTATAGTCCACCCGAGATATCAGTGATGGTTGGTACGACCAAGCGGCTATCCTCCCGAGACTACCAGGGGTCCACCTCCTGCCTGCCCCCGCAGTCCACCGGGAAGTCTACCTCTTCCCGTACCCCTCATCACGAAGGTGCTGAAGTGGGAACCTCTTCCGCGTGCACGCCTGTCACCGGAAGCATCCCGAGAGACACCATATACAATGTATAACTCTCAGTGTACCAGTGGTGACCAACCCCAAAACATTATCAATTTATGCAATTACGTTATTTTGACTTCTTATATGTACACATGTAATCCTTGTAGATGCTAATGCTCATGATTGATGCACATCCATTTATTTTTTTTAGCAACAGAAGAATACACTTTATACACATGCATACAACAACACATACATCAATCAATTATCACAAATAATAAACACAAATACTATGTTCAAGCATTGTAGTTGGCGATGGATTTCTACTTACCTCTCCTCCGGAGTAGCTTTTGAAATTTCCTATTCCACAATGGTAATCAATCCAGTTCGTTACGAAGCGTAACTACGTCTGGGGGCGATACCAAGCCAAGATATTTTGCTTTAGATGAATCTTGGAGTTACAATTACAAAATGAAAGAAGAAAACTGTTTTAATAGCTTCTTGGACACAAAAGCTGAAAAGTAAGTCGGTCTTTGAATCTCGGCCGAGATTAGACCCTGTCTCGGCCGAGATGACTAAGTCGGTCTAAGGGTCTCGGCCGAGATCACTCTCTGTCTCGGCCGAGATGCGTCTCCAGGGCAAACTTCCCGTTTTCCCTGCCTTCACGTCTCGGCCGAGATCACTTCTCTGTCTCGGCCGAGATGACTCGACCACCCGTCTCGGCCGAGATTACTTTCCAGCGAGAAACACTTCATTCTCCTTGCTTTTGGCTCCACACTATAAACTTGTCACGCATAGTCTTAAATTCTGTAGCATGTTTCATTATTTTAGACTAGGGGGTTCTTGACTACCAAGGTAAACATGTCCAAATTAGTCGCAAAATATAAAATAACGCAATAAATGTAATAAATTAATTACTATAAAACTATCACGTAAATAGCACATAAAATATGGAATGCATGAAATGCAAAAATTATATTTGCCAGTGAGTTGTGAGAGGCACGGGTATTACATCCTCCCCCCCTTATAAAAATTTCGTCCCCGAAATTTACTTACTTGAAGAGTTCAGGATATTTGGCTCTCATTTCATCCTCTCTTTCCCAGGTGGCTTCTTCGACTGATTGGTTTCTCCATAACACTTTGACCAACGGAATTTCTTTGTTTCTGAGCCGTTTTACTTCCCTTAATAAAATCTGTACTGGTATTTCCTTATACCCTAAATCTGCTTGTAGTTCTACGGGTTCACTGTTCAGGACATGAGATGGATTTGCAATATATTTCCTCAATACTGACACATGGAACACATTATGTATTTGAGACATTGATGCTGGCAAATCGAGTCTGTAGGCAATATCACCAATCCTCTCGATAATAGGAAATGGACCAATGTATCTCGGACTAAGTTTTCCTTTCTTACCAAACCGCATTATTCCCTTCATTGGTGCAACTTTCAAGAATACTAGATCTCCTACTGCAAACTCAAGTGCTCTCCTTCTCTTATCTGCATAGCTTTTCTGGCGACTCTGAGCCGTTTTCATCCTTTCTCGAATCTGTGACACAGCTTCTGTCATTTCTTGTATTATACTTGAACCTAGAAGTCTTCTTTCGCCAACTTCATCCCAATGTATCGGAGATCGACACTTCCTACCATATAGTGCTTCATAAGGGGCCATTCCTATAGTGGATTGATAGCTGTTGTTGTAGGAAAATTCTATCAAAGGTAGAAATTTGCTCCATTGACCCTGGAAATCTAACACACAAGCTCTGAGCATATCCTCTAAAGTCTGTATCGTCCTTTCCGATTGTCCGTCAGTTTGTGGATGATATGCCGTACTAAAAGACAACTGTGTTCCCAGTGCCTTGTGTAAACTTTTCCAGAAGGTAGACAGGAATCTTGAGTCTCTATCTGAAACAATGGATAACGGTACTCCGTGAAGTCTGACTATTTCTTGTATATATATCTGAGCATAACGATCCATGGAGTAAGTAGTACAGACTGGAAGAAAATGAGCAGTTTTCGTAAGTCTGTCCACAATTACCCAGATAGCATCGTGACTCTTTACAGTTTTCGGCAATCCCACTACAAAATCCATTGTAATGTTCTCCCATTTCCATTCTGGAATCAGTAAGGGTTGTAAGGTTCCTGCCGGTCTTTGATGTTCTGCTTTTACCTGCTGACAGGTCAAACACTGTTCGACATACTGAGCAATATCTTTCTTCATACCTGGCCACCAATACTGCACCTTTAAATCTCGATACATTTTGGTAGCTCCTGGATGTACTGAATATGGTGTCGAATGTGCCTCTGTCATAATATCTCTACGAATGCTATCTACATTTGGCACACATAACCGGTTTTTGAATCTTAAGATATTGTTCTCTGACATCTGAAAGTCTGAAGGCGTCCCTGAAGCGGCATCCTTCTTCACTTTAGCTAAATATTCATCTTCATTCTGTCCCTGCTTAATTCTATCAAGTAGGGTAGGCTGAAGGGTTAGAGCTGCTAGTCTTGCCTCTACTACTCCCAATTGAACAATCTCGACATTCATTCTTTGCAAGTCTAGTAACTCTGGTTTCTGAATCAAAGCCATCAATGTAGTACCTTGGGACGATTTTCTGCTTAAGGCATCAGCAACGACATTTGCTTTACCAGGACGATAGTTGATAACACAGTCATAATCTTTCACGAGTTCTAACCATCTTCTCTGTCTCATATTCAGCTCTTTCTGTGTGAAAAAGTACTTCAGACTTTTGTGATCTGTGTAGATCTCACATCGTTCTCCATATAGATAGTGTCTCCAGAGTTTTAGTGCAAATACTACTGCTGCAAGCTCCAAGTCATGAGTAGGGTAGTTCTTCTCATACTCCTTCAATTGTCTGGATGCATATGCTATTACTTTGCTATTCTGCATTAACACACACCCTAAACCATTCTTCGAAGCATCACTGTATACTACAAAGCCTCCAGTCCCTGTTGGTATAGAAAGGATCGGCGCAGATGTTAACCTTTTCTTCAGTTCTTGAAAACTCTGCTCACAAGCCTCTGTCCACTTGAATGTTACACTCTTTCTAGTTAACTGTGTTAAGGGAGATGCAATTTTCGAGAATCCTTCTACAAATCTCCGATAGTACCCAGCTAACCCGAGAAAACTACGTACCTCTGAAGGATTTGTAGGTTGTGGCCAATTGTTAATTGCTTCAACTTTACTTGGATCAACTGAAATTCCTTCTCCTGACACAACATGCCCTAGAAATATTACTCGATCCAACCAGAACTCACATTTCTTGAACTTAGCGTACAACTGTTTCTCCTTTAGAACGTCTAAAACCTTTCTCAAATGCACAGCATGCTCTGCTTCATTCTTGGAGTAAATCAGAATGTCATCAATAAACACGATAACAAACTTATCCAAAAAGTCTTTGAACACCCGATTCATCATATCCATGAAAGCTGCTGGGGCATTTGTCAATCCGAATGGCATTACCAAAAACTCATAGTGCCCGTATCTTGTACTAAATGCCGTTTTCGAGATATCTTCCTCTTTAATTTTCAGTTGATGATAACCTGAACGCAAGTCAATCTTGGAGAATATGGCAGCTCCCTGGAGTTGATCAAATAAGTCATCAATCCTGGGTAAGGGATATTTGTTCTTGATCGTAACCTTGTTTAGTTCTCTATAATCTATACACATCCGCATAGTACCATCTTTCTTCTTGACAAACAAAACTGGTGCACCCCATGGCGAAAAGCTAGGTCTAATGAAGCCTTTGTCCAGTAAATCTTGCAATTGAATCTTCAACTCTTTCAACTCTGTTGGCGCCATTCTGTATGGTGACTTCGATATAGGAGCAGTCCCTGGATATACGTCAATTACAAACTCTATCTCTCTGTCTGGGGGTAATCCTGGGAGTTCCTCTGGAAATACTTCAGGGTATTCTTGCACCACCGCTACCTCCTCTATAGTCGGACAATGTTTCTCTTCCATACTCATAACACTTACTAGGTAGCCTTCACAACCGCTTTCCAATAGCCTTTTCGCTTTCACCGCTGATATCATGTGATATTTGAACCTTTTTCGTACTCCAATAAAGACGAAAGATGTGTCTCCAGGCGGCTGAAATGTGACTATCTTGTTCTGACAATCTATTGTAGCACCATATTTCGATAGCCAGTCCATTCCCAAAATCACATCATAATCATTCATATCTAATATGATTAGATCGGCATAAAGTTCTCTTCCTTCAATAGAGATAACACATGTTCGCAGAATTTGGTTAGTTTGTTTTGACTCTCCGGAGGGGATCACTACATTGTAACTAACGTCTGCTACATCAGGTTTCCTACCCAGCCTCTTCACATACTCAGTGGATGCAAATGAATGTGTAGCTCCAGAATCAAATAATGCAAATGCAATAGTATCACAGATGGGAACTTTACCTGTTACTACAGATGTATTTACTTCCGCTTCCTCTGTGGTCATGGTAAAGACTCTAGCTGGCGTCTTCTTTTGTGTAGCAGGGTTTGAGTTCTCTGGACAAACCGTGGAAATGTGTCCTGCTTTTCCACATTTAAAACAAGTCCGATACTCTGCAAAACACTTTCCACTATGCGAACCTCCACATGTGGGACATGTAGGTTGCGTAACTGGTGATTTTCCTTGTTCACCCTTTTGGCGCTTGTTCTGATCCCATGGTTGTTGTCCTGGTTTTGGTTGAGAACCCGGCCTTGGACCTTGCACTTGTGGTGGCCTTTTCTTTCCATCTCCTTCAAAACGAGGTCCTTGTCTTTGTATAAACTGGCGCCTAACCTCCTGAGCACGCCTAATTTTCATTTCTGCTTGTTCGGCAATCAACGCTCGTTCAGCAACTTGTGAATAAGTTACTCCATGTATTCCAGCCATACACACATCTCTATATAACTCTGGCCTCAGACCTTCTAGGAATCTCTCTACTTTCAGCGCATCCGTACTGACCATGTGCTCCGCAAACCTAGATAGTTGCTCGAACTTGGCGATGTAGTCTGCAACATCCATTGCCCCTTGTCTCAATTGTATGAACTCGTTCATCTTCATTACTCGAACTGGGGCAGTGAAATACTTGTTTCTAAAAAGTTCTTTGAACCTATTCCACGTCATTGTCGCCACATCCTCTATAGTTTTCATTGTGTCCCACCAGTGTCCCGCACTTCCACGTAACATGAATGATGCGCACAATACCTTTTCCCCCTCAGGAACTTTACTATACAAAAACATGTTCTCTATAGTTCTAAGCCAATCCTCTGCATCAGTGGGATCCGTTGCACTCTCAAATGTTGGCGGGTTAAGCTTTCTAAATCTCTCTCCGATGACCTCTAAGTATTCAGCTCGAGGTTGCTGTTGATTTACACCATTTCCTGGTTGTTCACCCACACCCCTTTGTTGGATAAGTTGTTGAATTTGTTGCGACTGTTGTTCGACTAACCCTGTCAACCGAGCCACAATCGCTTCGAGGCCAACACCTACTGCTGGTGCATTCGGTTCTAGATCGTTATTTCCTTCAACACCTTCTCCTCTAACGACCTCCATGATTTCTTTCTAATTTTATTGTCCCTCTGTCACAGGCCAATATGACTTATGAAATAATGAATGCAAGTTACGAATAAGTAAATCTTACTGGCATGTCTGCGCTTCAGAAGTTCCGAGCTCATGTATATGAACTGTCTACAGGGCACAAACCGGGCTCTGATACCACTCTGTCACACCCACCCTTATAAAAACTTATTTTATACCAATTTTTAGCCTTACAAAGCCTGTATATTTTTTTTTTTAAAAATTAATAATCTAAAATACTTTCCCGATGTTAAAATCTCATCAACATGTGTTCACATAGATCCAAGTCAAGCACAGTAGCATCACTCCATCTTCAACACCATATTTACAAAAATATATATATATAAGTTTCTTAATTTGAACATGTCCAAAAAGATTATTAGAACACTAGCAAAAACATAGTGAGTCCAAGGTTTAGCCCCACAGGTCGTCGTTCATATACACGAGGCTTCAAGACTTGCAGAAGTTCTAACAGCATGCCAGATTAGTCCACGAGCTCATACGTAGTCAAACTCACCTACAATGCAAGAACTACGAGAGCTAAAGCTCAGTAAGCAGAAATCATGCATGACAAATGCGTGAATGATGAGATGCAATTTACAAAACCATTTCTTTCAACTCTACTCAAAAGAAAACCGTTTTCGTGAGTATTGGCTCCCTTCACTGGCACAACCTCACCAGAATATCACTTATTGGCCATACTCGTGACTACCAAGGGTCCCTCCTCCCCCCTTATAGTCCACCCGAGATATCAGTGATGGTTGGTACGACCAAGCGGCTATCCTCCCGAGACTACCAGGGGTCCACCTCCTGCCTGCCCCCGCAGTCCACCGGGAAGTCTACCTCTTCCCGTACCCCTCATCACGAAGGTGCTGAAGTGGGAACCTCTTCCGCGTGCACGCCTGTCACCGGAAGCATCCCGAGAGACACCATATACAATGTATAACTCTCAGTGTACCAGTGGTGACCAACCCCAAAACATTATCAATTTATGCAATTACGTTATTTTGACTTCTTATATGTACACATGTAATCTTTGTAGATGCTAATGCTCATGATTGATGCACATCCATTTATTTTTTTTAGCAACAGAAGAATACACTTTATACACATGCATACAACAACACATACATCAATCAATTATCACAAATAATAAACACAAATACTATGTTCAAGCATTGTAGTTGGCGATGGATTTCTACTTACCTCTCCTCCGGAGTAGCTTTTGAAATTTCCTATTCCACAATGGTAATCAATCCAGTTCGTTACGAAGCGTAACTACGTCTGGGGGCGATACCAAGCCAAGATATTTTGCTTTAGATGAATCTTGGAGTTACAATTACAAAATGAAAGAAGAAAACTGTTTTAATAGCTTCTTGGACACAAAAGCTGAAAAGTAAGTCGGTCTTTGAATCTCGGCCGAGATTAGACCCTGTCTCGGCCGAGATGACTAAGTCGGTCTAAGGGTCTCGGCCGAGATCACTCTCTGTCTCGGCCGAGATGCGTCTCCAGGGCAAACTTCCCGTTTTCCCTGCCTTCACGTCTCGGCCGAGATCACTTCTCTGTCTCGGCCGAGATGACTCGACCACCCGTCTCGGCCGAGATTACTTTCCAGCGAGAAACACTTCATTCTCCTTGCTTTTGGCTCCACACTATAAACTTGTCACGCATAGTCTTAAATTCTGTAGCATGTTTCATTATTTTAGACTAGGGGGTTCTTGACTACCAAGGTAAACATGTCCAAATTAGTCGCAAAATATAAAATAACGCAATAAATGTAATAAATTAATTACTATAAAACTATCACGTAAATAGCACATAAAATATGGAATGCATGAAATGCAAAAATTATATTTGCCAGTGAGTTGTGAGAGGCACGGGTATTACAAAGCTACTATGAATCAAGGTTTGGAACCAGAAAAAAGATGGCTCAGGGATCATCCACCAACCTCAGTCATAGGGAGAATCAGTGATGGAGTAAGGACAAGAAGATCTGCTTCTTATGAAGTCATGTTCTCCTGCTTCGTATCTTAAATGGAACCTGGTACCATTGAGGAAGCTATAAGTGATCCTAATTGGGTGCAAGCCATGCAGGAGGAGCTCATTGGGTCTGAGAGAAATGAAATTTGGAATACGATTTCCGGGCCTACTCATCAAGGTGTAATTGGGATCAAATGGGTGCTAATAAACATGTTAGATGAGTCAAGGCTTGTTACCAGGAACAAAGCAAGGTTAGTTGTTAAATGGGCAAATTTAATATTATATTGTACTATTTATCAGAAAATTAAAAAAGTAAGTACATATTTTGCGCCGTTAAATTTATAAGTGAAGTCGTCTCTCGGGCAGACGACTCTAAAAAATTATCAAACTACTGTTCAAAGTCGCCCCTGCTAGGAGCGGCTTTCATCTTTTATTTATTTATTTTTATTTAAAGTGAAAGTCGCCTCCGATATATATATATATATATATATATATATATATATATATATATATATATAATTTGAGTAAGTTGATAGTAGTCTATGCTATAGGCGATTTTCTTTTTTTTCTTTTTTTTTTTTTTTTGTGGCTCAACACCTGAAAAATGGGATATCAAACTATACATGTGCATTTACCAATCACTACCTTTCATTCCATTCTCATTCTCACATTCCCAAAATCGCACACCATCAAACACATATTGTGGCAAACAAAATAATATCCCAACTATATATACATACCTTTATTATTTTAATATGATAAGTTTATTTCTTTGTCAGACTAATATTCCTGTAACACACGAATATAGGCCCGGCAAAAATGAAGAAATTAAAAACAATATCGTAAAAATATCAGCTCTAAAGGTTTTGAAAAGTCAAGTCATGATCAAATTACACAATGACATTTATCTTTGTCAATGACTCGTTTTGTTTTTCTCTCTAAAGAAAAACTGAATTCTGCAAAACTGAGGAAGGTTGAAAGATCAAGCATCCTTTGTATGTTATGAGATAATACATTTTATCTAAATATATTAGAAGGTCTTGATGCTATACTGAAGCAAGTAAAGTGCAGTTCCTCATTTAATATATTGAAATTGATTAAACGTAATACTAATTCATTCATTAACTATGAAGAAAAAGAGAGACTTATGAAAAATAAATAAAACCCCAATTTATTCAAATACATCAAAAGAAAACACGAGTAGAATGAAGGAATGAATGAATATCCATAGCAAGGTCTATTTCCCTGTTGTAATCTTATGTTTCTTGATGCAATTTATCCATAGTTTTGAAGTGAAATGGCAACTTTCTGACTTGCAAAAGCTATGAATGATCTATGTTTCCATTATATTTTGCTTAAATTTTACTTTTACAACTATAATTTGATGTAATTCTATCAAACAGTAGAGACAAACTTTTGATATCAGCCAACTCAATACCAACGACTTTTATACTATTCTTCACTATGAGTAGATACTAAAATTCTATAAAAATGATCAGCATCACATGTAAACAGATCAAACAAATCAAATAGACTAAACTCTGCTTTTGCAATTGTCATGCACTTAGAAATGAAATTCAACAAAATGTCCCTAAATGACCATTTCTTTCACGTTTATTCCATCTACCTATGATAATCAAACTAATCATCCTAAACAGATTCACAAGCATCAATAAAGGATAATCAAGCTTCTTTCAGTTTTCATTTCACCATATATTTCACTGTAAAAAATAAAAACAGAAATTCAAAATGAACCTTATTCTTCGTACTGAAAATTGCTCGATTGACTGATATGTGTGTGAGAGAGGCGAAATTTCCAGCGATCGAATTCGTATGTGTGTGAGAGAGTCGAAATTTCCAGTGATCGAACTCGTATTTGTGTGAGAGAGGCGAAATTTTCAGTGATCGAACTTGTATTTGTGTGAGATAGGCAAAATTTCTAGCGATCAAGTGTTCGTGTTCGTTCGTGTGTGATAGTGTGTATGAGAGAGGGGGGAGGTGTTTGTGTGTGGAGACGAGATGGGAAGGTGAAATGGTAAAGGTGTACTAAATTACTAATAATGTAAAAAAGATAATTAAAACTCCATAGTAATATGTAATTAGCTAAAGACCATGGGTGTCTTCTCAATTTATCGAGGGATCCAATTCCAATAAATCATACTCATTTACTCAGACTCCACGACCTTAAGTAAACACATCACATTTTTTTATAAAAAAACAATTAAATAGAAGAAGCTTGCTAGTTTTAAATGTCCCAAAATTTATCTTTTAAGACACTTAATTTATTTTTTTTAAAATTAAGTGTCTGAAAAATATATTTTTTTTTTTTTTTGCAGTGTCGAATAGTTATATTATTATTGAATTCAATAATTTCAGGACTTAAATTTTTTAAATGTATGAAAATATGATATTTAAATTATTTGTATAAATAAAATTATCTACAATCATGTTATTTAACGGGATCAACAATTGAGTCCCTCCTACTTGAATATGAA
Organism: Ajuga chamaepitys; assembly: GCA_958295605.1. Taxonomy (NCBI): domain Eukaryota; kingdom Viridiplantae; phylum Streptophyta; class Magnoliopsida; order Lamiales; family Lamiaceae; genus Ajuga; species Ajuga chamaepitys. The sequence goes on from OY282497.1 coordinate 11,153,589, forward strand.
TCACATTAATTTAATCATGTTAACACTATTGAAAATCTTAAAAATAAAAAATTGAATTTAAAAACATACTTAGCCATATAGTTCAATATCAATCGGTGAACCTTAAAATATGTGGTCGAGTTTTTCAAAATTAATTCGTTCTTTTCTTGAGGTTTTGATAAAAAAATCAATGAAAAAGATGTGAGCACTACAAGAATTTTTGAAATAGACAACAGATTTTAGCTGCTGTCCAGTTATAAATAAGTCTGTTATTAATAGTGCTGTTGTTAAAAGTACCATTTTAACTACAAGTAAAAATCGTTGTCTGTTCCATGGACAACAACACTTCATATAACAGACATAATCTGTTGTCTTTGTTAATTTTAACTACAGTTTGTATCTGTTGTTTAATCTTAAAACTGTTGTTTTTGTTAGTTTTAGCAACAGTTTTCCCCGTTGTTCTACAATTTAAATCGTTGTTTATTTAGTGTTTATTTTCGAATTTAGCAGCTCCTTTTAGCTATTGTCTTTTACCCGTTGTTCTTTATTTTAAATCGTGTCTATTTAACAGATAATTTATTAAAAATAATTATAAATTGAAAATAATTACCCGTCTCTCAAATATGCATTCATAGATCAAAATAAATCTCTCCAATCCAAGATAAAATATGATTGTGTAATATCTAAAAATGTGCAATTCATCAAAAAGGATAACAAGTGTACTCCTTGCCACTTTACGCCACAAAATATTAACTAATTTGAATCTAAGACGACTTCTAAAAATGTTTGAAACTCCACAGCAACTTCTTCAAAAGATATGTACCTTCTTTGCCTTCCTCCCAATGAAAATATTATAAACGAGTACGTCAACAAAAGAAAAAATAACAGAAAAGTAATATTATTTAATACAATTGACATATATACCAGCATAATTCAGTCATCATAGACGTAATCTTGGACACAGTCTGCCCACTCACTACGAACTTCATCAATGTCTGCCCCACTGTATTCCGCTTGTTTAAACTATTTAACACAAGAAAAAATAATTAATTCCATTTTACGAAAGCATAAAAATAACAGAAAAGTAATATTATTTATGTAAAAAATTACATTAGTTAAAATTACCATCGATCGTAGAGAAACCCGGTCAATGGTTTCAGTTTCTTCAGTGATTTGTCTCATGAAACGCATTACATAGAAACCACACTGAACATCATCGGGTTGGCGAGGACCCTAAGTTAAAAAATGTAATACCCTTGGCTTCCTTAAAACTTGTTAATGCTCTTCATACATTCAAAAGTGTTTAAGTCAGAATGTCACTTACTAAATAAATTTTTTAATTGATAAAAAATATCTAGACTTACTTGTCCACAATATATTTCCAATCGGAACTTCGAATTCTATGATTCATAGGATCCATTAAGTAGACAATCTCCTTGTAAGGGTCGATGGTACTGAGAATCCAATGATACCTATCCACGTACAATAATGAGAAAATTCCAGCTATAAAATGGGAAATATAAGATTTTGTAATTAGAGAAATAGTTCTTACCCAACATTACTTGGCACCAAGACTAGCTGATTTGGTGATGAACTTATCAGCCTATTTGCTACAAACTGTGCCCTTTTATTTAGTCTTTCAGCCTTTTGGTCTTCAGTCTCTTTCTCATCTTGGAAATATGGGATGCTATTTGGATTCATAAAACAAAATTTGTCTTCTATGCCCTTTTCTTTCATCTTTCTAAAAAGATGCCTAGTATTTCAAGAAACATACAAGGTTAGTATAAATAATCAATGAAAACTCAAGGTAGCAAAGAATATTTAAAATTCAAGGATTACCATATGTAGACAACTATACAATTGCATGTGACTGGTTGCAACTTGTAGACAAAACAGATATCCTCTAGTTGCACATGAATCGTAAAGTCCACCTCAAACACGTCATAATCAAGTGGGAATTGTACGGTTTTGTACTTTAAAGCATGGTTGGCATAGCAAAATAACATCTTCAATGATTTTGGAACATTTGCATGCCTTTTCACTTGAAGATTGTGCTTCTTTTTGGGTTTCTAATATAGTGAATACACATGTTAGAATGGTGTTTTGCTTCAACTATATATATGTATTGAAATAAAGAGTCACATTTACCTTCTCTTTCAAAACTACCAAGTGTCTCGGCCATGCTACAAAAGTTCCCACAGCATCAATAAGCAGTTCACACTCACCTGAGATTGGGATAGGCAAAAGTGCTGACTTGTTCACTACTTCATCGATGGATACACGCACACAGTTGTTTGGGAATGGAGCAGAATGCATTTTTTCCTCACCAACAGGAACAATAGTTCCAAATGCAGCAATGGCGTTGGATGATTCTAACCTCAAACCCACTGGATCCCCCTATTACAAAGAGATATACATATAGTGAACTATATTTTCAAAGATAGGTAACGTAAAGGAAATCTGGTAATTTTACCTGCAAAGCTACATCGTCAACTTCAAGAATCTGCACATCATCCAAATCTTTGTCATGCTCCAAATCAGCCTCCAAATCTTGCTCATCTTGTTTTGCCATCCGTTCCTCTAGTTTTCTGATGCGTTCGTCTTGGGCAGCGATAGTCTTCTTGGTCTCCATTAATTCCCTCTTTTGCTCATTGAAAAGAGTCAGGTCGGGATTGTTCTTTCCTTTGGGAGTGTTGAAGTAGGCTGTTGGAGTCACATAACCTCCAACTCCCATCACACGGCCAGGATGTTCTTTCGACTCAAGCGATCGTGGGACAATACCATCATTTACTCCCGTGATTTTTAGCGTACCCCGTCTCCTTTCTTCTATAAACTTATCCTGTGATGCATAAACAAAGAAGCAAAAAGCAATAAAAAAACCAAAAACCAATAGTTAGTATGTATACCAATTCCCAATTATTTTGCTATAGGATTATAGAGCAATTAACATAAAATATATGGTTACAATTTTCTTCACTGTTTCTTTAAGTTTTTTGTCTTTAGAATCAATTTCCCCTTTTTTGTTCATGCGTGCCCTCTTATATAGAATAACTCTGTTTATTTCATCATCGGAACACAATTCATCAGCCTGCCAAATAAGAGAGAGAGAGAGAGACAGAGAGAGAGGGATGTTAATTATGGTAACTGTAAAATATTGTTTGAAGATAATGAATTCATAGTGAAAATATAATTTCAATGCTTATTATTTCTTCAGCTAAGCCTGAATAACCCTTGCGAGCAAGTCTATAGGGGTGCTTGACTGCTTTTCTCTTCAGTTTCTGTTCCTCGCTCCGTTTCTAGGATGTAGAAATAAGTAAAAAAGAGTGTTATATATAAAAAGGAATCCCATGTCAGAGGTGAAAAGTTGGTTATCTTTTGAAGTAGCAGGTTAAAAAGTGGTATTAGAAATAATAAACAATTTCGGATAATAATAAACAATTTCGAACATGACATTTCTAGTGTTTGATTATGTTAACATACTTCTTCATCCACCCAAGCATGTGATCAAATGATCTGTTTTCTAACACCAATACTACAACAGTTTTGATGGGTTGTACCTGTTTCACCAAACTTTAACCTTTTTCTAGGTCAGTGTTTTTGTCTTTAGATCTCAAATAAAATCCTGTCTTATAGCTAACAACAAGTTAAAGATCTGTGTCATAATCCCATCCCATGTTTATTTTTAGCTAATATTTTATCCCATCTCATCAGAAAATGATAAAAAATTCAGCAGCTGTTGTTGAAGAAAACATGTCCAATTTGACTTCTGCTTCTGGTGATCAAGCAAGTGTTTCTTCTAGCAATGGTGGAAATGGAATATACTCCATTAATCATCCTCCCCCACCCAAGAAAAAAAGGAATCAACCAGGCCACCCAGGTAAATATACCATTTCAAGATTCAATTTTTATTCAAAAAGATCAAGAAAAATTGAATATTTCTCTCTGTCAAGACCCTGATGCAGAAGTGATAGCTTTATCACCAAGATCCCTTTTAGCAACAAACAGATTTGTGTGTGAAATCTGCAACAAAGGATTTCAAAAGGACCAGAATTTGCAGCTACACAGAAGAGGACATAATATGCCATGGAAACTGAAGCAGAGAACAAACAAAGAAACTGATTTTCACCATTTTTTTATTAATTGAATCAGATTTCAATCCTCATTCCATTTTTTTTTATTAGCTAGGATTTGATAGGATCAGACAAAAGTCAGAAAACCATGAAGCTTCTATTGTAACTTGATTTTCATATCCAAGAAATGTCAACCCTGTCCCTAGCTAATAATATTTGTAACACTCATGATCTCAGATTTCTAGAATGAAATGTAAATTGAAATGGTCCAAATGGTATGAAACCACACAAAATCAATCTCGGCCGTTCAGGGTCAACTAATCAATTTCGTCCGTCTAAACAGAATAATTACCCAGCTAGTCTATTTAGATTCAAAAAACACCTAAAACTATCGTTTACCATAAAATCGGATCCAACACAAACTGCCAGTGATCATTGGCAGCTACCTAAACCAATTTTTTTGCATCTATCAGTAGTGCTACATTCATTATCCCGGATAACTGATAAACACTTAACATGCTATATTCAGCACCAGGGATAAAAAATCAGTGGATCATTATCCCGGATATGACTTCATACAAACATACCATCACTCATAAACATCTAAACTAACTAACAATGTAATGCACAATGAACTGTTGGCTGGACTCATAAGGATTTTAGAAGTATTCTTACCATGAACTCTTGAGACATGCGGCTGATCACAAAAGATGACCAATCCTCTTGTGTAATATCGTAATCAACAGGTGGCTTCTTCAACTTATCAGAATTGCCCATATTAGCGTAAACATGTTTCTGAGTTAAAGTCGTTTTAAATCCGCGCCACTTATCGTTTGCAGACATCAAACATGATCTCTTCCACCACATAGGAACATTGTATGTTAACTACAGAAAAATTAGAAATAAGATATAAGAGATGAAAATTAATATTGTACTTATGATGTGTAATCACACAAGAAACAGAAATACATACTAACATGCATATTGGAAAGCATATTATCGAACAAGGTGTTTACTTACGTTAACAGATTCCCATATCAGTTCCTTAGTCTGCCGGGGCACGCGCTTCCATGAGTCGTAGTTGATATTGACTTTTCCCCGAGCAAGGACACCTATATAACTTTTCATTTCAGCAGCCTCTGGACCTATTGGCACTCCATTGTTATTGAACCTAACATCTTTCTTGAGGCCCTTTCCCCTTTGAACAGCCAACCTATCCATGTGTGTGTGACCTCTTTTCGTTCTTCTAATTTCCTGAGTAACTTCGGACTCCACACCAGTTGTGTCCTCACTCTGATCATCATCATGCGCTGCTTTTTTCTTTCTACCTGCTGCCATTTTGTTCACAGACCTGCTTTTGTTCACGAATGCATGGTGGTTCATTTTCATCGGCCCCATCAACATCCATTGACGGCAACCCTTTGGAGAAGCATTGATCACTAATTACAGTGTCTCCTAACTCGTCATCATTTACATATTCAAAATAGTCCCTACTTAGAGTCGCAAGTACAACAGACCATTCACTATCTTGAGGGTCTTCAATATAAAACACTTGTTTTGCTTGACTACCCAAGATGAATGGATCAGATTTAAATCCAATTCTATTGAGATTTACCAAGGTAAAACCAATATCATCTACTCTAATACCATTATTATTCTCCACCCAATTACATCTAAACATTGGAATACGAAAACCGTGGTAATCAATTTCCCATATTTCTTGTATAACTCCATAAAAGACCATGTCTGACACAACTGGATTTTTATCCTTCGCACTAGACACTTGCATTATCTTTGCAATAACTTTCACTCCCGAGTTCTGAACAACTCGCATATCATCACGCTCTTTCGTGTGATAAGTAATTCCATTAATCATGTAACTCTGATATTTCAGCACTTGGTTGCTCGGTCCTTGTGCCAACCACTTCAGCCTTTCAGATATTTGATCTGTGGAAATCGCTATTTTATTGGCAACACGTTCATGTAACCACATAATAAATCCTCGATGATGCTCATCCTGAAACCATTTCTTCCCCTTGCCTTTCGAATGAGATGATGCCTTCAGATGTGTCATATGTTCCCTATTGAAAGATGTTAACCCAATTAGCCACTACACCATATAGAATAAAATTGAAGTAAGTTTAAGAAATTACTCGATATAAGGTTGAATCTCTTCATCATTTTCTAGCACATATCGATGTGCTTGCTCCAACTCCTCTCGGCTAGGGTGGTGTACTTGAGCACCAGATAATGGCTTGGTAGTTATCATTTCTTGTTGCCTTGGTGGGATCCCAACCGTATCAACATTAGACAAGTACTCTGAGCAATACTCAACAGCCTCTTCAGCCATGTAAAATTCGGCTATACAACCTTCAGGACGATTGCAATTGCGCACATAACCTTTCAAAACTCTCATAAACCTTTCAAAGGGATACATCCATATAGCCCAAACAGGTCCACACAATCTGACCTCGCGTACAAGATGAACAGTTAAATGAACCATTATATCAAAGAATGAAGGTGGAAAGTGTTTTTCGAGTAAACACAAAGTCACCACAATTTCCTTTTGCAAACCGTCAAGCTTTGAGACATCCACCACTTTACTGCAAAGCATGTTGAAGAAGAAACACAACCTAGTAATAGCATATCTGACATGTTTGGGCAATACACCACGAATAGCCACTGGAAATTATGACAACGAGCCTCTTGAAATTATGACAATAAGCAGTTGTTTTGATGAGTTGTGTGACACATACCTAACATGAGAACGTATTAATGTGTACACTAGCTAATGTATCAAAATTTTTATACAATTAACCTATTTAATCTAATATATAACGATAAAGTTTATGCACATCAACAATAAACACATTAACATGTGTCTACGATGAATATATACGACAACATTTCCGGTAATATATACCACCAAAATTAAAATGCGTGTATTCTACTAAACTAAATCATGTTTCATCAGATGAATTCCATTGTCTAAGTCAAGTTAAATAATATATGTATTAGGAACCTTTGATATATGGCATGCAAATAGTATTTCTTTCTCTCAGTCATTTAACACCACAAAGTATGAGTAATAAGACAAGAGAATCTTGTACATGAAAAACTTTTGGATAATAAGATTATCTTATTAAAAAGAAACATAAAATTCTTCAGCTGATTACAAAGAGAGCACATCATAAAATTCAACTTATAGGTTATGCTAATGAGCTACAACATCTTCCCCCAATCACTAAATTAATAAGGCCACCTCTTAAGCCTCATCTAAAAGCACCACATCTCTGAACAAAAATATTCCCTAAGCTGCAAATTATTGAAAATTGTGAACTCTGCCAACCTAGATATTAAATATCGAAAAAGGAATTTCAGAAACATCAGTAAATATTCCATATAAAACTTAAAACATATCTATACGAATCAAAATCTCAAAAAGAAACATTATCACCGATCAAACTAGGGGTGCTGTCGTGCTGATGAGGGAGAGAGATTAAGAAACGGGTTGATCTAACCAATCAATAAATGATGAGAGAGAGGTGAAGAAAAGAGAACAAGATGCAGAAAGCAGGCGAAAATTTGGGGAAAAACTTTCTAACCAGAGGCAAGCAAAACCCAATGAGTCACTCACAAGCACAACCATGTATTCTCAGTCCAGCAATTTGGTTTTACCTTCTATTTCCTCTGTTTTCTGTCTTTCCAAGATTGGAAACTCTTACTTAGCTAATCTGTTTTACATATAACAGCAAATGATAAGATAAAACCGAGATGACATTTGCCAAAAGTGAAATGCAGTAAAATATAACAGCAATATATATATATATATATATATATATATATTTAAACATTAGATTCAAAAAGAAACAAATTCATATTCGAGTCTCCCTCTCGGCATATACCTTAAGAAGTTGGGATCATAAATAGATTGCAGGTATTTAAAGAATTCGCCGTCCAATTTAACTTGCTAAGAAAACCACATACTAATTACTTCTTGCAGTATATTTTTCTTATCATTTACAGAAATGAAATCTTAGTCTCTATATTCTAGTTACAGAGCCAGAGTTGGGAATACAAATAGAAAAATGTGCAAGTGAGAAAGCAAACATTTAGCAGAATCACCAATTTGCCTCAATTCCATCCAGTCCTAATACAATAACGATGAAAAGGCAAGCAAAACCCAATGACTCACTCACAAGCACAGCCATGTATTCTCAGTCAAGCCCTAACTTAAACTGGGGGAAAAACTTTCTAACCAGAGGTCATCACTGAACTAATCCACATTTCCCAAACCTCACGTATCAAATTATAAAAAGCATATATTAGGATTACAGTAGCAAAACAGAAATGTTTTTTTCCTGCAGAATATGCAACAAGTATCAATCACCCAATAAACACGGAAAAATCCACGGAACTCATATATAACCAATTGCTCACACATGAAAAAGCGAAAAACGGAGAGGCAGCTGAAGCAACCTGGATTTCGCTAGGGTTTTGATTCCTTGTTCTTCAATTCGTAAACACGGCAAAATCCACGGAACTCATGTACAAAAACGAAAAGTGGAATGCACATGAGACACTTTGAGAAAAAATAGTGTAAAACAGAGAGCAGAAAAACGTAGGACCAGACGGAACCACAATCCGCAAATAAACAATACCTGACTGAAGCAAGAGAAGTGGAGGTGAAATCTGGTGATGATTTACAGTGCATGCAAAAATCAACCACCAAATACTAGCAAAATTGTGAAATTCCACTGAAAGTTTTGCCAGAGAAGCGAGAGAACGGAAGGGCGTGCTCTTGTGCGCTTTTCTGATTTGGGCTGATTTGTCTCTTTCTGATTTGGGCTGATTTGTATGTAGTTCTGATTTGGGCTTTTCTGATTTAAGGGACTCACAGATTTAAGGGACTCGTATGGGAGCATTGGGCCAGGGGATTGGCTGTTAATTGGGCCTGAGGATTGGCTGTTAATTGGGCCATAGGATTGCTAAGTTTTCTGACAATAGATGTCGTTGGGCCAGAGGATTTCTCATCAAATGTAGATACCTGAAAAATTGATATAAAATTATAGATAAGAAAATAAAGTGTTTGTATACGAAGAAAAGGAAAAGGTGATATATTTGTGTAACAAAAATTAAAATTAAAAGTATATTTTGCAATCGAATAATTTATAGTGATTAATGATGGAGCCTCAAAAATTTAATCGGGTCAGGCCGAGCCGAGCAAAAACTTAGTTGGCCCGTCCCAGCTTATTACCCTATAATAACTTAAGATTATCAGGCCGGCCTGATAATTCCAATGAAGACTTTATTAAAATAAAATGCAACAAATAATAAAATGCAATATATAAAATAAAATGCAATCTATAAAATAAAATCATAATTATTATTTTATTTCAAATATATTATTAATTATTAAAATTACATTGAAGAGTTTATTAAAATAATAATTTTACAACATAATAAAAGTATTGTAAATTAAAATGCCTTTTTTACAACAGTTTTGCAAAAATGTTGACACTGGTGTTGTTTATTGGAGCAATGCATTGCCAATAAACAACAGATTTGGGCAACTGTCGTTAAAAATGTTGTCTATATGTGTAAAAAGGCGCTAATAGACGACAGATGTTGAAAACAGTTGTAAAATTGTTGTCTATTAGCGTGTCTATCGCTAATAGACAACAAATAGCAGTAAAACTGTTGTTAATTGATGAATAGACAACACTGATAGGAAAAACTGTTGTCTTTTAACTGTTGTCCATTTATGAAATTGTTGTAGTGGAGGATTCAATAGTGAATTCATGGATTTACAAGTTTTAACTTTGTTTAGATTTAGATTTTGTAGCACGTTGCGGGTTTTCCTCAGTATATTTGGTGTCGGGTGGGGTCAGGTTGGGTCCATCGGATTGGGTTAGAGATTGCCACCTCTTAATATATCATATATACAAAATTATAAAATGCAATCTATAAAATAAAATCATAATTATTATTTTATTTCAAATATATTATTAATTATTAAGTTTCCAATGAAGAGTTTATTAAATTATCTAGAACATAATTTTAATGAATTTTAAATAGAACATATTTTTACAACGTAATAAAAGTACTGTAAATTAAAATGTCTTTTTTACAACAGTTTCACAAAAATGTTGACATTAGTGTTATCTATAGGTGCGATGTATAGCCAATAGCCAATAGACTTCGGGGATCGTTGTTAAAAGTGTTGTCTATCTATGGAAAATACGGTAATAGACGATAGACGCTGAAAACTATTGTATAACTGTTGTCTATTAACGTGTCTTGTCGCTAATAGACAATAGATTGCGGTAAAACTGTTGTTAGTTCACGAATACACAACACTCCTGGAAAAAACTATTGTGTTTTAATTGTTGTCTATTTATGAAATTGTTGTAGTGTCATTAAAATGTGAAGAACATTAATGTATTGATGTAGGAATTTATGGACAACCAAGATGAGAAACCCAATGAATTTTTTGTTGAAATGTGGAGATGAACATTAGGCTCAACACCAAATGCAAGATAAAATTAGTATATAGTGCAATTTCGAGAACTCATCTCTACCCGATCTAAAAATATATATACTCTCCCTCGAAGAAAAACTTCCTTGAATCACCATTTTTGTCGTTGGGAACAAATGGAGATAACAACAATGCCAACACTCGAAGCTCACTACACAAGTTTGAGGAAATGGTGGTCTCTTTTGATGCAATGAGGATATCTGTAGTCAATAAATCGGCTTCGCAGACCTGCTCAAGCTAATGGGTATTGTTTTCTACAGAGAGCTCTTGAGAAGTCGCATGGAAGTATTTGAAGAGTACAAACATGTGCTATATATGGGTGGTATTGGGTATCAGTTTACTACAACTGACTATTTTCAATACATAGGTGCCCTAGAGGGCGAGACATTGTTTTTCAGGGTGGATTAAGATCTATTACTGAAATTAGGTAGTGACTATGTGTTCTAATAGAAAAACTCGTCGTGCTGTTAAACTTAAAAAATGCAAATGGGCCTCATCTCAACACATGATGACAGTGATCATTCATAAGAAGATTCATACTTTTTGCAATTGCAACCATCTTATCCACAATGATTGCATACAACCATGAATATAGAATTTGGCCTAGGCAGCCACCTAGTTGCTAAGCGGTGCCTAGACAATCCGATTTTTTGTTAAACGGTTGTTTGAGGTATTTTATGGTCTAGGCAGGCAATTCTTTGGCATAGGTGGATGGATAGTCAGCTTAGGTGACCTAAATAATTTTTAATTTTTTTTATAATTTTCTATATATTTTTTTAGGGTTAAAAAGTTTTCCAGCCTAAACTATGAGCGATTTATCACTTGGGCTCCTGAACTATTTTTTGTATCACGTACATGTTTGAACTACACGAAACTATCACATAAGTACCTGCCAGCTATAATTCCGGCCAAAATTCATCACATCGATGCCACGCTCCCTAGCAAATGGCAATTTTGTATTTTTTTTTTTAGATACCTGGTCTGAATAAAGGTAGAAGATGAAGAGGATGACCTTGTGTAGACCACTAAATCGGGTCTCCAAATGTAACGAAATTCGTGCTCAAATCGCGACTGAATTACGGGCCTGAAAGCTTGACAAAATTTCAGGCCTTGACTTGCTACTGCACATGACAGAATTTCGGTCTTCGAAAATATGACCGGATTTAGGGATTTAGGTCGCGTCTGAGAACAAAACCTTCAAACTCGCGATCTGACCTTCAATGGCAGAATCTCAAATCTGGAACTCCTCTCAGCTTTTGAAACTATTGAAATAAAGAAAGATAAGATTTGGGGATGAGAATCCCCAATGGACAGCAAATCGCCGCCTACAGAACCTAATTTCACTACCCAACTTCGATGAATGTCGCCGAAGAGGATAGGGCAAACCCGCCCCCCCTCCCCCCCTCCAAAAAAAAAAATTACAAAATTGTCATTAGATACGAAGCGTGGCATACACGCAATACATTTTGGCTAGAATTATGGCCGATGGGCACTTGTGAGATAGTATGTGTAGTTCAGGCATGTAAGTGATACAAAAAATAGTTTAGGAACTCAATTGACAAATCGTGCATAATCTAGGCTGGAAAAACTATTTAACCCTTTTTTATTATTTTCTCAATTTAAGAATTATACATCATGATATATATATATATATATATATGTATGTATGTATACTTATTAATGTATTAAATGGTACAATATTATTGAAAATATTGGATGTAGGATGTAAGTAATAAAATACAAACTAAAAGTAAAAACAATAAAATAATTAAAACTAGGAGGTCTGGGCGCAAGGTGGTCCTAAAATATCTGAATACTGATTGACTTCTACAACCGCGCATACGACACAAGAGTTACGTCATCTGCTAATAAAATGTGCTTTGGCATAGAAACAAACATGATTAGACCTTTATATTACTTTCTCCATATCTTTTTAATCGACCAGTAAGAAATTCTTGGTATAATGTGGAAAAGATACCATTTTTTCCAATTCCAGGTGCACCTTTTTAGTGAAACATTATTGTACAAAGACTAAAATCATTTCACGTGGAAACAATTAGCAATTTGAAATGATTTTGTAAGGCCATGGTCTCTGTATTTCGCTACTTATAAGCAAGCTGAATTTAGACAAGCACATTCTGAACTGAATTTGTATAAGGTAAAGTTTTCGTCCTTGGTATATGGTAATACATTTCAATTTCTTTAGGACTAGTACAAGAAATGGCAAAGTAATAACAAATTACAAGAGATAACGTGGGTTTTAACCTTGCGTTAATTGCATAATTTCATATACAATTTAGAATTTACTTGAAAATGAATTTTAAGCTCATTTTCTAAAATCGGTCAAATAACTAATGTTTGATGTATATAATGTGCTTCCACTAGGTGAACATAAACTAAATGGTAACAATGAATTGTGGTGCGAGACTCAATGAGAACACCCTACCTATTACCTTGAATGCTTGTGTGGTACCATTAGATAATGGCAATGGCAATGGTATTCCAAGATTGATTAAGGTGATTAAATTGATGGGTTCAAGCATAAGGAAACGGAATGATATGATTTAAAGATTCATGCAAAAAATCTTGGTGGAGTTGTCAATGATAACAATGACAAATGACTATCATGGATTTCTTTCGGTGGTCAAATTCCAACCTTGAGGAGTGAGAAATATGCATGGTATCTTCTCATCGTTGGTGATGTCCATGAAGTTATTAAATTCCTCAATCAAAGATTGCACCAAGGGAATGTTCGGCCATGTCATTGCTGCTGAGAAGTAAGGAGTCACTAATTTCAATAACATTGGATTGAATAATTTAGAGAATGACTTGGATATTGACTCAATTTTGAAAGACAATCCATATGTAGCTAATGTTTAATCAATCCCCAAGCCTTGTGCTAACGATGTGTATTTACAGGGAAGGTTAAATGAGCATGTGTAGTCTGTGCCATGAGTGACAGTGCAGTGTACACAACTTATACCAAGAACAAATTATGACACCAATGTACACTATTACACTATCGATGATAACAACTACATCCTAATATTAAATTGTTCCATTCTCTAGATATCTAGCACGAGAATAGCAACATATTTCGTAAAAACATTAACTATCGGTACATCTGCGTACTTAGATACAACCTTTAAAATAGAAAGCCCCTTGGTGCCAGCTGTTGGATATCCATATCCCAAGAACCTCATTTTGGAGATGTGGATAAAATGAAGCTTGTCAAATTTTCACTTCATGAGTCACCTATACCAGGTTAAGTAAAATAAGGTTAGTAAAATTTCTAAGAAAATCTTTATTTGGAAAGCTTAACATGTAATTGATGAATTTGGCAGGGAAATGTTGATATTGAGCGTAGGGAAGCATTTGACAAGAGCAAATTTGAGTTTACTCCTATAAGGCAGAGAGTTAGATAATAGGGTCGGTGACTTTATTCAATTTCGAATTTTATTATTTTGACATGTTAAATGAGCACACATTTTGTCGATATATAGTAGAGTATAACACATACAAAAACCTTATGCTAGATAAGTTATTGATATCGCCATCGACATGCTAATTCAAAAGAGTGAATCAAGAGCAAAGATCGGTGCTACATATGGTACTTCCATGCAATTGGTAAGGTGAGACCTGAACTTATAATACCGCCTTGCTTATCCTAATTCATTTTCTTAAGAAAGAAAAACTAACACCCTTGTTACCATGCACATACCGTAGTTTATTCATAAAATTTGTTTTACTATATGTAACATAGTAACTTGAAGAGTAAGGAGAAATTCATTGCGTAACTTAACATTCTGAAAGTTCAGAGTGGGTTCGTACGTAAATGGTAGGTTTTTTGGATTTCCAGCAGGTGAATTAAACATGGATTTGAAAGAGTAATTACAACAGAGACATGTATTTGCTCGCTAATAAATAAGAAAATAGTATATCTTATAGGCTTAAAGTTCCCATACTCTCTCAAAATCTAGGGCATTTTAGGTTGATTTTAGTATATTGGAGCGAGCAAAGTGTTACATTAATGGATTCGGCTCCAAGCATTACAATGATGGATGAGGCTTCGGAAGCCTTAATTGAAATTGTTGTAGGACGATGTTTTTCTTCCATTATGCAAGCATTGCATAACTTAACTTCGTTTCATAGTAATTAATGAATTCTATTTTTTTTTTTTTTTTTGTTTAGTTAAATGTCTTGGATGAGATCTATGACTATTAAATAAAGAGTTTTAAATTATTTTATGGGTTTACAATTGGTTCTAATATTTATGTACCCAAAAAAAAAAAAAAATGGGTAAGCTAGTGTTTTAAAGCTTTATAACATTGGTAGATATATTCAATCGTACTATTCTACTTATTTTATTTTATCTCTAATTTTTTAACTTCTATAGCACGGATTGTGGTCTATTTATGATTGAAACCATGCAATCGGAATGTAACAGTTCAAACATATCGGAAAGTATCAACCCGATCACTAATGATGGAAATGAGGTCTGTTTAAATTAATCGTTACTTTTGGCATTTGATTACAATTTTGCATGTCCCAAGTTTCAACACTATATTACGTACATGGACTTATCCAACAACTTAGATTGAGGGTGCTTCTGTGGCTACTAAATCACGAAAGGCACATGCTAAGGGAAACTATAATAACTCATGCATTGTGTTTGTTTGACTATATGCATAGCAAATGGAAGGAGATTGAGGGGAGCGACAACGCGAGAACTACAGAACATAAGAAACAAGCGATAGTTGACATGCCTTTGAAATTTGTTCCCGCGTCCTTCAAACATTCATTACAGATAACAACTTCTCTAGGTCCATTTTAAATGTTTGTAAGTTACACCACAATGTGGTCTTGACCCTTTTGTGTTGGTATTCTGTTGGGAAGCCTTTTTTGTTATGTGGAACCGATCATCTTGGTTGGATGTTTTACATGTGAGGTTCTCAATTATCAAAATTTATTAAAAATGTATTTGTGCTTCCCTTCTTGTTTATGTGGTTTATCTTCTTCTCCTGAATCTAGGAATATTTGTTAATAAAGTTGTGGAGTACAATTTACTTATTTTGGCATTTATAAGAATTGAATGTTGTCCAGTTATGTCATGCTACCTTTTGGCAAAGTTTGTTGAAATTTATATATACGCATTTTAAATTGTGGATACAGTAGTTGACACATTTCCTGGATTGTCTATTTATTGTAAACTGTTAGTTAGTGTTTCCGTTTGCAAATAGATTTTCTCCATCCTGGAGATCGGTTCATCTTCTTGTTTGTCTTTTGCAGGTAGGGTGCACATCCGAATAAGCCCACAATCAATGATATTCTTTGCAGTAGTGTGGAAATTAAGATTTTTTTTTTTTTTTTTTTTTTTGCAGGCAATAGTGTTGGTTTTCTCATGCTTGAGAAACTTGGATACACCATGTATTGTAATCAAGAAATATTTCTCTACTATAGTGATACTTCTTATGAGGATAATATATTATATTTGAAGAGAAGCATGGTCACTCACAAAAGGCAAACTAAAAACCTTTTCATGCCACAAGCCGGCAGATAAAGGTGTACATAATGAGTCAAAAATTGGCTAAAGAAAATATAAGCAAAGGCAAGAACAAGCCAATATGATGCAATGAATAGAACTGTCTTCTGGCGAAGATTACAGAATGCCCGTTGGTTCCCAAAGCCCTCGGGCATTCTGGACTAAATAATTCATGATGACTGGCGGTGCTGGTCCACTTCAGTCACCGCCAAAGCAAGCTTGTCTTCCTTTTTCACAATACTCTTGTTCATGCATTTTCCAAGTAGTACACGGTTCCGCAAGAGCAAGTTTTTTTTCCCAACACCTTCCTAGGCCCCCCCCCCACTTATAGAGCTTTCGGTTACAATGAGGCCACCTATCCCCATTTTATGCCACTACCACGTGGCCTCCCCCGACATCGAGCAGGTTAAAAGCAAGCAACATCGTCCCCCACCAAACCCTTTAGCTGACGATAAATAGCACCCACAGGAACTGTCGTCCCCCGTGACCCACTAGTAAAAGAGTAAGTAGGCTTGTCACCGCCCCCAGCTGCTGAACTTTGCGTAGCTGTCCCATATCGACACTCCTACCCAAAACACTCTTCATCGCTACCAAACCGTATGACCAACACCCATCCCTCCAGCAGCACCCACTCCATAAGAGCATATCGAAACCACCATTCCAGGAGACACACGCTGCTCATCCACTACACTCCAGTTCCCATGGAAAAACCTTACCCCACTAGCAACCTCCTCATGGTCAGCAACCCGACAAGAGGACGAGCTAGCAGCTGATCCTGACATAGCCACCGGGGCTCGTCGCGTATGTTGTACCGGCCGTCGACCCATCGACTTAGTCGCCTCCCTAACCAGACTCTCCATTGTCCCTAATGTAGAAACCCCTGTCCATCCGCTCTCATCCGCAGGCTAAATAACCTACCTGCTATATGGCCAATATCCTTCGTGTTAGCACCTTCCGAGCTATTTATCTCAACATGATCAAGACGCCCACAAATATAACAATAGTCAGATAACTTTTCATACCTATACAACACCACGTCCCTTATCCCACCAATCGAAACAGACGTTCCTCGACATAAAGGTTTAGCTAGGTCTACCAACACCCGAACCCATAAGTATTTTCCTACACTCCGCGGTGTATCAATTTCAAGAACATGGACAATCTTGCCGCAATCGCTCGACCCACCCGTTCCGTCATATGACGAAACTGTAACCCGTGGATTTGAACCCAAAACGCTACATGAGTGATGTTAAGTAATTCCTATTCTTTATCTTCCTACCAGTCGCTCAAGTCCCAACAACACCACATTAAAGTTCCACAGCTGGTTGCGTAGCACCCTTTTACTCTTGACTAGATCCCCGATAGTAAAGGCCATCAACCTGCGACCTATATCAGTAATCTCGAGGGTGTCGTCGAGCCGCCACACCCATCGTGGAGCAATCATCAAATTGAATTGCCTGAAATGAGCGTAGAAAAGATGATAGGCCTTGAGAACACAAAGCGAATAAAAGAGGAGAAAGTGGATCCCCTTGTATAAGGCCCCTACCCGGCTGAACCTCCTCCACAACTTCTCCGTTTAGATTAAATCTACAAGAAACATACGACATACACCGCCAAACCAGCTCAATGAAAGATTCTCAATACCCCATCCAATGCATAAAAGTATTAGGACATACTGTAGTATACTTAAAAGGAGACTTTGAGTATAAGTGGGAGATTGTTAGGGTTATACTGTAAAGCATGCTTTTAAGTGTTGTTTTGTATATAAATTGTTTCTTACACTTTAATGAATAAGAAAACAATAACCACTGAGATCTAATTTTTCCTTCAAGTCAGTCTAGAAAAATTATCTTGATGTTGGTCCAACTCAGTGCAACAAATGCACTAGTGCAATCTCTTGGTCAAGACAAAACAATCTGAGCCTTACACATCAACTTCTACCAATGGATTGTTCAATTCCATCTAAGTTGTGAATCTTTATACTTATTACAAGGGACTGACAATGTGATCTTCTGTGATCTACTACACACCATATTGTCTACAATGTAAAGTATTCAAACATTAAGCAATAAATATATATAACATTCATAATATTTCAAGCAAACAACGATAATTTATTCTCATTCATTAAAGTGCAAGAAACAGTTTATATATAAAGCAACACTTAAAAGCATGCTTTACAGTATAACCCTAACAAAAAGAACACAGAGAGGACCACTCCACACGATCATAGGCTTTACCCATATTAATCTTGAGAGCATAGAAGCCTGACCTAGTCTGCTTATTGCTATGAATCCAATGCATACACTCATATCCTATAAACATAGTATCAGTAATGAGTCTCCAGACTAGTGACTGTAAGGATCCTGGTGTATTGTTTATTTCTGATTCTAAATTATCATCTTTGTCCTATAATAGATTACATGTTTCGTTTTATTTTGTTGGTGTTTATCGTGTGGACCCTGTGAGTCGAAGTGAGGGACATGTGTTTCTAGAAAAGTTCAATCGATGTTTCGGGTTCTTCGTATTCGAAAGGTAATGTTAATTGTCTTATTATTGATGAATTGTGTAAATGGCGTATCACGGGGTTGTATGGAAATCCGGTGGTTCATTTGAGAGCCCAACCATGGCTTTTGTTGCGTCATTTGAGGGATATTCCTAAGCTAATTAGTTTATCTTGGCTGATTGGTGGAGATAACAATGAGGTTTTATATGATATTTAAAAGATGGGAGGATTACCTCGTCCATTTCCACAAATGGATGCATTCCGGGCAATTATGAGTGACAGTGATGTTCAGAATTTAGGTTGTTCTGAGGAATTTTTCACTTGGTATTGTAACAGAGGGGAAGGGGGGAGGGGAATTATTATAGAACGTCTTGATAGGTTTTTTGCTAATGTTGATTGGAAATTAGCTTTCCCCACGACCTTTGTTTCAAATTTGGAATTTTTTGGGTCGGATCATAGATTAGTGTGTTTGTCGCTTCGACAGACAGATGGGGTGTCTCTTCATAGGCATTCTCATCATTTGTATTTTGAACAAGCATGGGTCAATGAGGAGGATTTCTTGGATTTGAGGGAGGATTGGTGCGGCGAAGTTGATCCGAATTCCCCTATTGAGATTACATTACAGGCCATTTTGGTTCGGTTGTCAAACTAGGCTTCATTTCGGTTTGGTAATAGACCAAAGCAGATTAGGCTTATGGGGGGTGAAATTGGATAGGGCTATAAGGCCAGTAGATAGTGCAGTGGCTGAGCGAGTCATTCATTCTTTACATAAGTAGCTTGATTTACTACAATTGAAGGAGGAGACTTACTAGCAACAGAGGTCACGGGTAAGCTGGCTTAAGTATGATATCAAATTATTACCGTACCTCTCAAAGGGATACATCCACCTATATTGGATTGGACCAGTAATTCTTGCTTCATAAGCTAAGTGGACTGGTAAATGTTCCATCGAGTCAAAGAAACTTGGTGGAAAAATACGCTCCAGCTTACATAGAACTACTGGAATGTCTTCCTCCAACCGCAATATATCGTCTACTCTAATGGTCGTAGAAGATAAGTCCTTAAAGAACAAACTTAATTATGTAATTGCTTTCCAGACGTGTGATGGGAGCATTTCTTGGTATGCAATTTGTATTAACCTCTACATGAACACATGACAATCGTAGCTTTTCATTCCAAACAAATTCAACTTACGCATGTCCCTACATCTCCCCATATTTGAGACATAACCGTCAGGAATTTTAAGTTCCTTCACCCACTCACACAAAGCTTTTCTCTGTAACTTATCGAGTGTATAACAAGCTTTGGGGTACTTTTCTGTCGCTTCATTCTTCTTTAGCTCAGGTCGGCGACAATAGTCATTTAGCTCTTCTCGTGACTTAGAAGTGTCCTTTGTTTTTCCTTCTACATACATTATCGTGTTGAACAAATTATCAAACACATTATGTTCTATGTGCATCACATCCAAGTTGTGTCAGATCAAAAGTGAACTCTAATATGACAAATCCCAAAAGATGCTTTCTTTCCTCCAACCACATGTTTTAGCTATAAAACCATTCACTTATGCAGAATCTATGTCAGTTACCTTCTTTAGCCCAAGCCTTTCTATTTCATCCAAGATCTCGTATCCTGACCGAATCATCAGTGGCTCACAGGTAACAACTTTGTTCTTAGTGAATGTCGTTCTATTTTCTGCGGAATTGATGATCTATAGGTAAGAACTTACGGTGGTTATCAAACCACGACTGTTTTCGGCTATACTTTAATGTGAAAGCATCTAATTTCTCCATGCAATATGGACAAGCTAACCTTCCAACAGTACTCCATCCAGACAGCATTGAATAGGCAGGGAAGTCACTAATCGTCCACATAAGAGCTGCTCGCATACGAAAGTTCTATTTTTTTGAAATGGCATAAGTCTACACACCCGTTTCCCACAATTGTATTAACTCCGATACAAGTGGTTGAAGGAAAACATTTAGTTTCTCTTTAGGATTTCTAGGCCCTGGAACCCAATTGGCCTCTTAAGGATAAATTTCCCATATAGGGAGACAACAGGTGGCTTCGATTCCTCTTCCACCTCCACCACCACATCACCCGATTCAACCTCTATCAATTTCAACGTCTTACATAGAGTATCCAGTGACAAAGGATCCTTAGCAGAACCAGGCCATAGTAGTAAAAACCCTACCCACGATCACAAACCATAATCATGGAAAATCCCCCTCCTTTTGAAACAACGAACCAAACCCCCCTCAATTGGGAACTAGAACCAAGGAACTTGATCTGGTGGAAAATACGACTCGATCTTGATCTTGTGATGGAATGAACCTTACATCCAGCTCTTTAGTTATCACTTTTCCCCAATATTAAGTTATCGCACGTAATTCATTATTTGTTTATTAGGTACCTGCATAAGCTAAAAAATAATGTCAAAAATAAAGCGTAGGTTGAAGGTTCAATATATAATGCTTATTTGGTGGAAGAGGCGTTAACATTTTGAGGATCATATAAGGACAAAGCATAGGTCTGGAAAATTATGGCTACTTCGACCTCAGGAGTTACGACTATATACAATACATACTGGGATATTGTGATTGATTGGGGATTTTTACAAGGGATTCAAGAAATCCATGGCTTAGAGATAAGTTAATACCAAACAAGATGTATAATACTAGGATATTTCGATGCTTTTATAAAACATGTCCATGAGCATTTGGTCTGACTTGCATGAAATTGCAAGTAGTGAAATACAAATTCGTTCAACAAAATTTTATATAGAAACAAGTCTACAGAAACGTAGATCTTGTTGTGATACCTCTCTGTAACGACCCCATTTTCATAAAATATTTTCAAAGCACTTAAATTTGTAAATAATAATTTCATAGTGACTCATTTATTTTAAAATAGAAAAAAAAATTCCAAAATCAGACTGTTAATAAAACTACTTGAACATAAACTACATAATTAATATTAAATCAGCCATATTTTTTTTCACACGCAGAGCATGTTATATAACCCAATTTCATAAACCTTAATTTATAGCAGCGAAAATAATTTAACATAATTAAATCCTAAATATGCGTCTAGCATATTCATATGATAATTTCATATTATCTTTGACCGAAAGACCATAAAAGTAAATCATGTGTAGCCAGAATCATAGTTAAACATATATGACGTTGCGTGTTCACTAATAAGTTAAGATTTTAAAATTTTTTAAGGCTAATAATTTAAGCACAATAAATTCTTTATATAACTAATTAATATCAAAACATAAATCGAGTATCTTAAGTAATAGGAAAAATTGGTATAAATGTCCAGTATGTTTTCACTATTTAGAAATTAGGACACTAAGTATACCACTTTTTAAAAATGCCTTCTAACTTACGAAAAATTAGTGAAAATGCTCTGTGACCGGCTATAGGCAGTTAACCAGCCGGTCACCTGTGAGCTGTCTTTTTACTTTCGGGAAAATTTGTATAAATGACCAGTATGTTTCCCTTATTTAAAAACTAGGACTTTAAGTATACCACTTTTTAAAAATACCTTCTACCTTATCAAAAAATGGTGAAAATGCCACGTGACCATCTATAGACTGTGACACAACCAGTCATTAATGAAGTGAAGCTCTTTTTCTGACGTAGCATTAATTTTTTATTTTTTTATTTTTTTTTTTTTTTGTTGACTCATTATGGAAACAAATATGTCGTCGACTTTACCGGTGGCGGATTCGACATGGAGGAGGCGAATAGGCGAAGAATTGGGTGATTGGTCAGGTTCCAATCAGTTAGTGGATGGGCAGGCTGGGCGAAGCATTGTTGGCTTCTTCTTCGTCTTCCATGTTGGTGTCTTTGTAAGATTGCATGATATCCATCAATATTAAGGTTTATTAAGTTGTAATTAGGGAAGAAGAATGGAACAATTTAGTTTTTAATTTTTTAATTAATCTAAGATTTAGTTATTAATATTTCATATAATTATCCTAATTCATAACTTAAAATAAAATAATAATAACATGCGAAAAGTAAAAAAGAAAATTGAAAATATTAATGAATTTTAGAAATTTGAAGAAAAATCATAATTTTTTTATTTTTCTGATTTTTAAATAAATCTTAGAATTTTAAAAAAATATCAGAAATTAATTTTTTAATTTTTTAATTTTAAATCAATTTTAAAAGTTTTAAAATAAATTTTAGAAATAAATTTTTTATTTTTGAATTTTAAATGAATTTTATAATTTTTGAAATAAATATCAGAAATAAATTTTTAAATCTTTGAATTTTATAATTTTTAAAATAAATTTCAGAGATAAAATTTTTATTTTTCTAAATTTTTAACAATTTTTTGGGGATTATAATTTTTTATAAATTCAAACTAATATTTTAATTTTATTTTTTCATCCTAACAAGTGAGTCAATAGAAAAAAATAAAAATAAAAAATGAAAAATTAATGCCACGTCAGAAAAAAGAAGTTCACCTCATTAATGACCGGTTGTATCACAGTCTATAGACGGTCACGGGGCATTTTCACTATTTTTTGGTAAGTTAGAAGGTAGTTTTAAAAAGTGGTATATTTAATGTCCTAGTTTTTAAATAAGGAAAACATACTGGTCATTTATACCAATTTTTTCGAAAGTAAAAAGACAGCTCACAGATGACCGGCTGGTTTAACAGCCTATAGCCGGTCACAGGGTAATTTCACCAATTTTTCGTAAGTTGAAGGCATCTTTAAAAAGTAGTATACTTAGTGTCCTAGTTTCTAAATAGAGAAAATATACTGGACATTTATACCAATTTTCCCTAAGTAATATTACAAATTTGACAACATCTAACAAATATTGGCACTAAATAACTTGACTAACAAATATTCGGAATTTACATTAAAGAAAAAAAGTAATATAATAAGTTTAGTGACTAATTTCAATTAACTCATAATTAACTTAATAATAATTCATACACTTTCACAGTACCGTCATCGCCTCCTCGCCAGCTCCTCAACTGAACTGAAAATATTAATTGTGGAGGATAAGCTACCACCAACTTCTTGCAAGTCATTTGTAAGAATATATGGTTGAAACATAACATGAATAACATACAACATACAACATATCATAACATAAGTGTACATAGGTTGCTCCGGATCATACAAACTTGTAAAGCAACTTAGATCTTGCATTTCATAAACATACAATGCAACTTAGGTCTTGCATTTCATAAGGAAAAAAATGTGACACATACATGAATCAAACACATATAATTAATAAGATAAGTAAGAACCCCCACCTGAATTGTGATGTGTAAATACACTTTGAGAATTTCGGGTGAATATGATCGTGCATAGTATGCTTCTAATCCTTCGTGCCTCGATGACATCCTCACCATGATATTAATATAATATGCTGATTGGGATGGACTTATAAATGAATAAATAATAATTTTAGGACTTGGGACATGATTTTTGAAAAGATACGAAATTATTTCTAAAGAAAATAAAAGGTTCTATACTTATATATATAGTGCGTACTAGTGACTAAATATTAAATACCTCATAAAATATATGGAGAAAAAAGCTAAAATTTTGAATATGGATCTTAACGAATATATAAATATCATATTTAAATTTCACAGATTTATAAGAAGTAAAACTAAGAATTTAAAACTTTTGAAATCGGAATAGTTACAAAAGTAAATTATGCGTAGTCATGAGAAAATATTTATAACTCAAAAAATACTTGATGGATTCTTTTAAAATATATACTGTATATAGAAGACATATTCCGGAACAACATGTACAAATATCATAATTTTTTTAAGACTTATAACTATATATTTTAAATTTTCAAAACAGAAAGACAGAATAAACTAAACCTGGATAGCGGTGATAGAAAAATAATTTAAAATAAAATACGACTCATATGGGGCTGAAATTTAAATTGTAACTTGAATAGAAAAGATGAAAATTTTATCGAAATCCGATATCTATAGATAGGATTTTAGAATTTTTAAAGAACTAATAGGTTTTGTGATGTATAAAAAAGAAAACAAAACAAAGCGAAAAAGGGAAAATGTGGAGACCACATGCCGGTCTCTCACAAAGTAGTAAAGCCAAAACATCTTAAATCCTATCCATACCACAAGACGATAGGTAAGGAAATAACCTAGAGAACTACAACATGGTGATAACAAAGAAATTATGCAAAACAACCCAGCACCAAGCAAATGCAATCTAATGCCCAAGAGATCAACCAGCAACGGTTGAGAGCTACCATTGGGAATACTACAGATGTGGAGCACCTTGTCTTATGTCACGAAATCCAATCGTGGGGGAAAATCAATGTTCCTCACACTAGCGTGAGTCCAAAATCCTGAGGAAGATTCTAATGCATTAGCTTAGGGCTTCAATTTTGAGAGGCAAATAGAGCACCAAACTCGCTGATGAGCGCTCTAGCTAGGTAATCCTGCAGAGGAAATGCATAAAACAAAACACAAAACAAGGCAAGTGATGGTAGAGCCATCAATGTAGGACGCCATATGAGATTGTCATCACCGGAGATAGCCATCATGCCACGTGATGAACACGATGCTATATGATCAATATATTCAATACCATGCACCCCAATCATATCACTTGATCTACTAGGTTATTCAATGTTCCATATAAGGAACAATCATTTCCAATTGCTGACTGCATGATAATATGGAATTCTCAAACCATCTCAACAAAGACACCAATGCTCACCATGATGTGTAAGTAACAAGCAGTGCGTTCCTTAATATAATTAAAATGCGAATGAATTTCACAAAATATTAAAATAACCTATTTCACTTTTACACCAGTATTCCCTTTAGACTAGAGGGCATCTGCTCCGTCACCTCCAGCTAGTATTGGTCACGGCCAAGGCATCGTGGTGCCCCTTAAAGAGTTGAGCATTGATGGCCCAGCGGATCATCCAATGGGTTTGCCATCAGAAAAGTGTTGGCGCAGCAATGCAAAAGTGTGTAAGTCAGCGTCGGCAGTGGAAACTCGACGATAAAATCTGTCGCCGCCATGGGAGGTGAAGCCTAGGCTGGGTTGTATGTCTAAAACAGGCCCATTGAAAAGAGGTATCCGTACGTCTTGAGAGCAGTACTCGTCAAAATTAGTCATAGGGTTGCAACAAAAAAATCCTAAATTCGGGTTCAACGTGGAATCCGCCATGTGTGGTGAAGGAGAAGGAGATCCCTTCCCATCTATGATGTCGCGTTACAGGCAATGCCATGCTGAGGTTAATTGCCGTTGCGCTTGAATAACAACCGAAGTAGATGGATGTGTACCCACAAGCGACACAATAGGATAATAGACAGGCGGAGAAAAGCGAAGGGAAATGGTTGGCCGCCGGCTATTGGTGGCGTTGCCTAGGAAGCGACCAAGATAATTCCCTAGCTTTTCGGATTACAAAAAAAAAAGAATAAAAAACTATTAAAACGCGAATATGTAAGTTTAAAGAAGATACCTTTAAGATAGAGTAAAAGAAGAAAAATGTTCGGACAATGATGTTGGCTTCCCAAAGGACCTCTAGGGTATTTGAACGAATTTAATGTTGATGAGGTAAACATATTGTACCTTATGATTTGTATGTGTAATCATTTAATTATGAGCTCATGTATTTATAGGTATCAGTCCTAAGTATCCTAATTCTAATAGGAATATATATTCCTTTTTCCACCAAGATTTAATATTTAGTATAATTAATATATGAACTAGAATTCTAATTCATAGCTTTGGGCTTGACTAATGCATTGAGATCATATCCAAATTAATTAAAAGTTAATTACATAAAATATACTCTTAGCTCTAAGTTGATATCATAATTGGCATAACTAATGAAAAAATGAATAATTCTAATAAGACAAAAATAAATTATAATATATGATAAATGATTAAATAATTTATGGAGCTTTGCAATATCAAAACACCATGTTAGATAATTAATGCCAGTAATATCACAGATTTGAAACTTTATGTTTCAAATACCTGTTATTTTTTTCAGGGAAGAAGAGAAGTGGGAAAAAGAATATTGAGTTCAGTTCTTCGACCTTCTTAAGCAGAACTCGTGCTAATAATGTATTATAAAATACTCGTTTATAATGAAACTCGTAACAAGAAATTATTCTAAAAAAAGAACAAGAAATGTCAACAACATTAGAAAACGTAAATGGATGAGAGAAATTCTCAGAGAAAATTGTATATATTACATTCAACATATGAGTTGTATTTATAGAAAAAATAAATCATTGTCATGCTTTTGCAATGTGGTGTTTCTAGCGTTGTCGTACTTCATGCATTGTTGTGTTTCTTGCATCGTCGTGCTTCTTGCACCGTCCTACTCCATGCACTGTCATGCTTCTCCATCATCGTGTTGCATGCACTGTTGTGCTTCTACATCACGTGCTCTATCTCACGTGCTTTTTACATCATTGTACTTCACGCATTATTGTGCTTCAAACATTGTCGTATTTATGTCGCTTAACAAGACAGTAATGAGGTATGGTGTTAAAAATTTACGCGCGTCACTCTAATAATTCATAATTGTAATTTGGTTGGGGTTGACCCAAACTCTCATCAGTTGGGCCCACCCAACCTCATATTTCTTTGGGCTGGTTTGGTCAAGCCGGGATATTAGGGTTTGGTCGGGGGACATCAATCACAAATTCAAACACTACTTTAATCATTCTTCCAATTATTAATAACTATCTCTTACACATATCGCATCACATTTTATAATTAATAATTAAATATCACACTCCAACCACAACCTCAGCCATCCAACCAAACATCTCCAGCTACTTCCCCCAGCTATTAACTCCAACTACTTCCCCCAACCCAGCCACCCCAACCTCAACCAAACATTACCTTATATTTCACTTTATAATAGATGTCACTTTGCGAAAAAAAAAAAGGCGTATGCTTTCAAATTTTGGTCCTGGAAAATTGTTATGTTTCCAAAGTTAATTTTTAATTGAATTTTTTGTAAAGCCCTGATGGCAAATCTTTGATTTGGATGTTTGTCGTATGAATTAGATAATTTGTGATGAAATACAATTCTTAATAAAAATTATGATTTTTTATGACAAAAGAGAATGTTCTTGTGTATGTGATAATCCTTTTTATTTATAATCCCCTTAGGCTCCATTTGGATGGAGGGATTTGTGCTATGAA
Organism: Ajuga chamaepitys; assembly: GCA_958295605.1. NCBI lineage: Eukaryota > Viridiplantae > Streptophyta > Magnoliopsida > Lamiales > Lamiaceae > Ajuga > Ajuga chamaepitys. Next base: position 11,181,426 of record OY282497.1, read on the forward strand.
TTTATAAATTTATTGTCAAATTCACTCCATGTATTTGGATAAAATACTAAATGAGTGTATTTGTAAATTCAGATTTTTAAATCAACCCAATTAGAAATCCAAGATTTGAGATTCATCATTTTACACTATATTTGGGTGGATTTGAAATCATTTGACAAAGATAGCCATTTACAAATCCCTCCTCACTCACATTTCTCTCTCTTGGCAAATCAAATCCCTCCATCCAAATGGGGCCTTAGTATTTTATATCTTAGGTCTTTTCCGTTGTTTTCAAATAAATATTAAAATAAATAACTTTTTTTATTTTAATCTTTTTATGTATTACATAAAAAATAAATATATTGTTCATAATTTTTAATTTTACATCTACATTTAGGAGGTGTTTGGTCTAAGCTTAGGTGAAAATTCTAGAATTTAGAAATAAAGGTGAATAGCAAAAGTGTGTGTTTGTTTTGAGATTGTATAGAGTATGATTATAATGTAGATGTCAAATCAATGCTAGAAAAAAGTTGGTGAATGTAATATTATATTATAGGTAGTGATGTAATAATAAAAGTAGATTTTATAGGATAAGATTGTATTGAATTGAGAAATTTAAATTTAAAATTTTAACATTCCAAATTTATCTGTGCTAATAAAATATAAAAATATGCAGGAGACTCATTCTATTTGATTTTTTTTCTTTCTGCCTTATTATTATCTTTATCTGGTTGACGTATTTATGTTGAATTTCGTTATTGTGATGAGTTTCAGTAACTATACTGGATTGGGCTATCTATGGTGGCATTGAGCTATAGCTATATCAATCAATCAATATAGTATATAAAATTAAAAATATTGAATTGTTTGAATTTTTTCTAATACACCTTTCTCAAATACTCCCTTCATCTCATAATCAGAATTTTATTTCAGTATAACTTTTTTTATTTTTGTTCAAGTTGATGTTAGTACAACTTCACTTACATGAATTATTATTATTATTATTTTTTTAATTTGACATATTCAATAACATATAATTAATTAATGAAATTAAAAAAAAAAAAAAAAAAAAAAAAAAAAGAGGTCAGATTTTTACTTGAATTAATAAAATAAGACATTAAATTTTAGAACGGCACTCTCATGATTTTCATTATGGGAAGGAGGAGTCATTTAGCTGATTATTTATCATTTATATGTTAGTAATGTTTATGGGTTGGAAATTTGCTGTTGAATTTGGGTACTTCAGTGTCTCTAATACTGTGATCTTGGATTTATGCTATATTTTCGAAGAAATAAATGTTCTATATTATTTAAAAAAATATAATGTGGATTATTAATATCAAAAATATTTTTTTATTTTGGCTAATTTATGTCTCGATAAATTTGAAATAAATTGTACTTTTTTTATAACTATGGGGGTTGTATATGTTCCCCCTTTAATATAAAAACAGGATTATTTCGCTGACATGTCTTCCTAGTCGCTATTCTCGTCAATTTTTTTTTCTTTTCTTTTTTTTTTTTTTCCGGTCATTTTCTCACTTAATTGATCTGTGCTTTTTTTCCTCCTCACAAATATCAATCAGGATTTTCCTATTTTCAGTTTCCACCCACGTTCTTCTCTCAAAAAGTTGCTTTCAACTATTAAATATTGTTTCAATTTTTTTTATAAAAAACAGAAACAAGACCGCAGACCTTATCGAGGTATTTTCAATTTTAAGGATTAAAGGACAACAAAAAGATAAATAAATAAATAAAACAGTTTCGCTGCTCTACATTAATTCTCACAATTTATATTTGGTTTTATTCTTTTCACTTCCTTTCTTTCTTTTTTTTTTTTTTTTTTTTTAGAGAAAGCAATAGATATTTACTTTAATCTCTAATTGATTGTTTTTATACGTGTCGTTAGTTCTGCATGCATGGTTCCTGTATTCTCAGATAAACTTAACAGATTGAGAACTGTATCTTCAAAGTTTATTTCTTATCTCAATATTTTATTATTTCTTTATTTTTCAGATGTTTCAGTAAAATGAAAAAATACATTTTCTTCAGTTGTTATGAATTTTCCAAAACATCCAATACTTTACAAGTAACCATTATGTTGTCGTTTCCTCAGTTTAGGACGGATGTTAATCTCACAACAACCGCCTGGGCAATGTATTGTCGGCCCCTTGATTCAATGCATATGGAAATAAAACGGCAAACGTATGTTAATATCGATCCGAATATAATTTTAATACTCCTTTTAAGAAAAATGTAATTACTTTGAGGGTGAGATGTACATACATCAGTAAATGGTGTAGCAATTGATAAAGCGCAATCCGGTAATCACACAAATTCAACCTAAATTAACGCAGAAAATATAAAAACACAGAGGATTTACGTGGTTCGATCCGGAGATCTACGTCCACGGGCAGAAAACGGCAATCGCCGGAGTGTTTCTTTTACTAGAATGTTGAGTTTACACGGAGTAATTCAGTACACAGAATGCGAACCCTAAATCAGAGTTCTTTCCTCATATTTATACTATCAAATCAAAACCCTTACTAAATCCCTATAATCTGGCCCACAAAATCTGCATGGCAGTTGGGAATGGGCCTTGAGTCGCGGAACAGGCCATAAGTTGGGCCAGCGTATGCTTCTGCATCGACGCGTGTTTTCGGACCTGCTGGGCCTACGCGTGCTGGGCCGGTCAGTGGGCCAAAGTATGAGTCCGACCCGAAGTGATCGGGTTATCCCTATCAGATGCCCCCCCCCCCCCCAGCCGAAGTGAGGTAGGAGCTTCGGTTGTCACCGGGGTGGAATCGTAAGTAGGAGGAACCGTGGTCGCTGGCGGGCCGAAGTGTTCATGGAGGACTAAGTCTATCCGCGTCCCTGGGCACTCCGCGGAAAAGTCTGTAGACTCGGAGTCGGGCTGAGCCGAAGTGGACAAGACATATAGCCGATATACCGAGTAATAGCCTGGCCGAGGTGGAGAATACACCGGAGTGTAGTATTATGACCGAGGTAAAGAGAACACCGGAGTGCAGTAGCCTGGCCAAAATGAAAGGAACACCGGAGTGTGATTTAAATCTTCCTGGCGAAGAGTAAGGTTGATGTGATTGGCGACACCATAAATCGGACTGAGCATGTATTATTCGGGCGATACGGTTGTAACCGGGGTGGAGCTGAGGTGTCTCCCCGGGGGAAGATGCCATCCAGTGCGAGACCCATCGTTGGGCCAAGGAGCGGGAAGTGGCGGCGGAGACCGGTGTGTAGGAGGCTTTCTACACAGCTTTAACACATCTGCCGGAGTGGCCTAAGTTCGTGACATTCAAGGGCCCGCGGAGGGTAGAGAGCCGGAGCTCAAGGCCGAGGAATAACAGAATCCCGTAGGACCCGGAGGAGGTCCGGGAATAGATCTCAACGCCGGAGCGCCGAACACTGGCTCGGAGGCCGTAGATAATTGTAAAGAAAAATCTCCCCGGACGGATCGGGTTAATAGGTGTTCGGGAACACTATATGGACGGTGCCAATTAAAATCTCCCCGGACGGATCAGGCGGGAGTAAAATCTCTCCGGACGGATCAGGAGAGAGATTTAATTGTCCGGAGACGGAGGTTTAATTGTCCGGAGACGAGACGAGAATCTCCCTGGACGGATCAGGGAAGAGATTTAATTGTCCGGAGACGGAGGTTTAATTGTCCGGAGACGAGACGCGAATCTCCCCGGACGGATCGGGGGAGAGAATTGCCCCGGACGGATCGGGGGAGAGAATTGATTGTCCGAAGACGGAGGTTTAATTGTCCGGAGACGAGACGCGAATCTCCCCGGACGGATCGGGGGAGAGAATTGATTGTCCGGAGACGGAGGTTTAATTGTCCGGAGACGAGACGCGAATCTCCCCGGACGGATCGGGGGAGAGATTTGATTGTCCGAAGACGGAGGTTTAATTGTCCGGAGACGAGACGAGAATCTCCCCGGACGGATCAGGGAAGAGATTTGATTGTCCGGAGACGGAGGTTTAGTTGTCCGGAGACGAGACGCGAATCTCCCCGGACGGATCGGGGGAGAGATTTGATTGTCCGAAGACGGAGGTTTAATTGTCCGGAGACGAGACGCGAATCTCCCCGGACGGATCGGGGGAGAGATTTGATTGTCCGAAGACGGAGGTTTAATTGTCCGTAGACGAGACGCGAATCTCCCCGGACGGATCGGGGGAGAGATTTGATTGTCCGAAGACGGAGGTTTAATTGTCCGGAGACGAGACGCGAATCTCCCCGGACGGATCGGGGGAGAGATTTGATTGTCCGAAGACGGAGCTTTAATTGTCCGGAGACGAGACGAGAATCTCCCCGGACGGATCAGGGAAGAGATTTAATTGTCCGGAGACGGAGGTTTAGTTGTCCGGAGACGAGACGCGAATCTCCCCGGACGGATCGGGGGAGAGATTTGATTGTCCGAAGACGGAACGCGAATAACCTCTTCAATTGGTGTTTGGGAAATGATTATGACACGGCCGTGTTCTAAGGCTGACACGGCCGCGTTGCTGTTTGAACCAAAAATTGGTTCCCCAGCATGATTTTGACGCGGCCGTGTCGTTTGTGTGACACGGCCGCGTTGCTGTTTGAACCAAAAATTGGTTCCCCAGCATGATTTTGACGCGGACGTGTCGTTTGTGTGACACGGCCGTGTTGCAATCCAGCATGGTTTCTCGTTTTGAGAAACTTATTGACGCGGCCGTGTTGTTTGCGTGACACGGCCGTGTTGCTGTTGAACCAAAAAACTGGTTCCTCAGCATGATTTTGACGCGGCCGTGTCGTTTGTGTGACACGACCGTGTTGCAATCCAGCATGGTTTCTCGTTTTGAGAAACTTATTGACGCGGCCGTGTCGTTTGCGTGACACGGCCGTGTTGCAATCCAGCATGGTTTCTCGTTTTGAGAAACTTATTGACGCGGCCGTGTCGTTTGCGTGACACGGCCGTGTTGCTGTTGAACCAAAAAACTGGTTCCTCAGCATGATTTTGACGCGGCCGTGTCGTTTGTGTGACACGGCCGTGTTGCAATCCAGCATGGTTTCTCGTTTTGAGAAACTTATTGACGCGGCCGTGTCGTTTGCGTGACACGGCCGTGTTGCTGTTGAACCAAAAAACTGGTTCCTCAGCATGATTTTGACGCGGCCGTGTCGTTTGTGTGACACGGCCGTGTTGCAATCCAGCATGGTTTCTCGTTTTGAGAAACTTATTGACGCGGCCGTGTCGTTTGCGTGACACGGCCGTGTTGCTGTTGAACCAAAAAACTGGTTCCTCAGCATGATTTTGACGCGGCCGTGTCGTTTGTGTGACACGGCCGTGTTGCAATCCAGCATGGTTGGAACGAGCTATTCTATCTCTATCAGCAGTAGATTTGAACATTCATAGTGTAAGATTTGAAGAATTTCACACGCTCCAGATAAACAGACTCATCAACATGAACAGTAATTGTATTACCCGGAATTGGATGAGGATCGAGTGGCGGTGGATCGAGGCCGGTCTTGGGAGGCTCAGCGGTGAGGGCGGCCTGGCGGCGGCGGTGATGATGCCGAGGCAGCGGAGGGCGGCCTGGCGGCGGCGTTGATGATGCCGAGATAGCGGAGGGCGGCCTGGCGGCGGCGGTTATGATGCCGAGACGGCGTAGGGCGGCCTGGCGGCGGCGGTTATGGTTCCGAGGCGGCGGAGGGCGGCCTGGCGGCGGCGGTTATGGTTCCGAGACGGCGTAGGGCGGCCTAGCGGCGGCGGTTATGATGCCGAGACGGCGTAGGGCGGCCTGGCGGCGGCGGTTATGGTTCCGAGACGGCGTAGGGCGGCCTGGCGGCGGCGGTTATGATGCCGAGACGGCGGAGGGCGGCCTGGCGGCGGCGGTTATGGTTCCACAGACGGCGCCAATTTGATAAAGCGCAATCCGGTAATCACACAAATTCAACCTAAATTAACGCAGAAAATATAAAAACACAGAGGATTTACGTGGTTCGATCCGGAGATCTACGTCCACGGGCAGAAAACGGCAATCGCCGGAGTGTTTCTTTTACTAGAATGTTGAGTTTACACGGAGTAATTCAGTACACAGAATGCGAACCCTAAATCAGAGTTCTTTCCTCATATTTATACTATCAAATCAAAACCCTAACTAAATCCCTATAATCTGGCCCACAAAATCTGCATGGCAGTTGGGAATGGGCCTTGAGTCGCGGAACAGGCCATAAGTTGGGCCAGCGTATGCTTCTGGATCGACGCGTGTTTTCGGACCTGCTGGGCCTACGCGTGCTGGGCCGGTCAGTGGGCCAAAGTATGAGTCCGACCCGAAGTGATCGGGTTATCCCTATCAGCAATGAAACCTAAGGAACCAGTCAACTGAATTGTGACAGGATGAAGTAAGAGACAACAATTAGTCACAAACATTTTATTCTTAAGGAAGACAACCACGTTCTAATTTAGGATTATGTCATCAGACTTCACTGTTATTACTAATTTGAGATGAGATTTTGATTTTACTTTATTTTGCAAAGGCATTATATAATTAAAATTGTTTTAAAGGTTAATATATGAAAGGAAAAATGATAATTTGTTGTGGATTCGATTGTTATTTTTGGCCAAAATGAAGTGTATAATTAATGTATGGATCTTTTGCTTTATTTACGAATGAATGGCTCTTGGCACATATATGAAATTCAATAAATGAGTGACTTAATGGGCTAGCATCAAATTTAAAGAGTAATTTATTATGGGCTATGTATAGTTTCGTTGTTATTATATATATATATATATATATATATATATATATATCTCGTACATATATCAAAATATAGGGCTGTAGATTGAATCTAGAACCTATGACCTCTTGATTCTATAGCAGAAATAATGTTATCAAATTACAAGATTCTTGGCATTGTTGTTATGGTTTTGAAATTCTTCATTATTATTAACAATACTATTTTAATTTTTCACATGACTCGGTTAACAAAATATGGTTTTCTATTAGGATATTTTTGGAAATTAAAATTACCTATGTTGAAGTGTTGTATAATAACATTTAGATACTTTATATCCAAGAGTCTCAAATCAAAATGGTTTCAAAATCATGGTTTGTAATAAAAAAAAATATAAAAACATACAAATACCATAATTTTATGTACAGTAAAATCTTTAGAAATCTGTAGTTTATAGAACCCTAAATTAATTTCCTAATATCACTAACCAAAGTTACAAAATGCTTAACCAATTGAGTTACAGTCAATTCTCGTTTTAATTTCTAATGTTGGTTTAACTAATATATGAATGTATGCGGACACCATTGCAATATTACTACCTTTGACAGGAGTAATTAAATAACTGTATATCATTTTAACATGCTTCGGCATATTCATTTCAGGTGTAATGTCACAAATAAGAAATTATAATAAGAAGCCCAGAAATTGAATCCAATTGGGCCTTAATAATATTTTGGACCTCCTAACAGTTTAGTTTGTAAGTGTCAAACTGGAGAAATTCTTGATTGGGCCGTTAATGATCTTAAACCAGTCATTAATAAAAAATAAATTCTTCATTCCGGAAATGACGAATGAGTATTTAGATTTTTTTCCCTAAAAACAAATTATGTTTCTAAATCAAACTTAATTTTCAATAAAAACTTTGTATCTTCCTAAATCAAACTTAATTTTCAATGAAAACTCTCTATCTTAGTATAAAATTTGAATAAGTAAAATGTAATTAAATAAAAGGTGCTATGTGATTACTCTTTAAGTTTTTCATTTAAGTATACAAATTAACTAAATGTCCATAATATTTCCGCCAAATTTACTTTCTAATTCTGTAAAGTTTTCTTTTCAATAATAAGATTTCCTTAATTAATTATGAGTAGAATATGTAAAGGTGGTAAAAATGCTTCGACCAACCAACATTCTATGTTAATTGGTTCATAAGAATTTGAGGCCAAAGTATGTAATTGGGTCTGATATGTCCGATCGATGGGCTTATAGTCCGATGTGTCACGGGCCGGTCCGACTAAATATAGTTTATAGGAGGATGAGATAGCTATCATTTTTTTGGTCCAACGGAATTTTAGACAGATGCGACCCTGTCCGGCACATGGCATTGGCACGTAGGTTCAAACCGCAGCGGGCTGCTCAAATTGTCACCTCTAAAGATATGTAAGATAAATATAAAAAGTCAAATTAATTAATGAACTAATATGCAATTAACAATCATAAATTTTCTAAACCTCTAGTGCACTAATTAGGGTAACAATAAAAATTTAAGAGTCAACTTTGACACCGCAATAAACAGCATGTATTTGATATTCATTCAAACAACTGTCAAGAATAGTAGAAAAATGGTCATGTTGATTCAGATTCTAGAAAATGATCATTTCTATTTTCTTTAGGGAATAAAAAATGATTATAAACACATTAAGTAAAAAATAGTCGAGTGATACGGGTAACAATGGACTTCAGACTCTTTCATCGTAAAAGATTGAATTTTATTTTTTCGATTTTCTTTCTTTTTTAATTATTCTTTTTTGCAACTTTTGTCCATTTATCATATTATTTTTCTTGAAATTTAATTTTACAAGTCATATATATCGTCTCATACCTCTATGAGTTCTTGATGAGTGTCCTAAAATTTATTTTCTTTTATCTTTTAGGGGGTGTTTTTAGAACTGACAATCGGATACATCGTTGTAGGATAGACCATATTATTATATGTTCTACATTTTAATTAATCTATACAAGAAGAGTTTATGGAATACCTTTGTAGCGTGCTTTTGTGTATATCACGCTCCAAACCTCCAAGCCTTCTCCAATGTTCTCACGAGCTGCATTATAATACTCGGTGTGTGGACACCCCTTTTTATATAAATATCGCGTGTATTACTTGTGTGTAGGACAACTGAATATGTATCCGATATATATACATATCCTTTCTCTCCAAATAACATATCTAGATAAGTATAGAAGATACTGGATATATCCATCCTCTGTAATATCATAATATCATAACCCAAATATTGTAGTAATAAATTATAATCCTTATAATTTATTCCAGTTCACACTGAGCCACCGAAGGGACTTGGTCGGACCCAATTAAATTAAGCTCCAACAAACTAAATATGACTCAATCAACCCTTGACTTATCATATTAATTTATTAATTGTATTCTATTCCACTAAAAGAATATAACTGTACTCTTAATTTAATCGGCATTATTGAAGCAATATATCAATAATTATTATCCTCTGATTAATCAATCTAACATTTACCCCCCTCGATCAACTAAAGTATTTGTAATAGGCTACCATGATCAATAAGTCTATATTCAAACACTTGTTAATCTCAACGCTCATCTTCTATCTGACAGTCCTGTGTGACTACATCACACAATATGATTCGACAACTAATGTCGAATACTGAGTTCAAATTTACTGTTCATAGAAGAACCCGTGAGATCATGATCATGCCTATTAAATATGTGAAGGATTTCAATATTATAAATATATGTTCTTTATCATTTCAGTTTAATTCCCAAAACACCGAGGTATTGATTAATATATTAATCTCACTCACTAGTGTCTCAAAGAATGCCTAGTTGGTAATAAAGGTACATTATTTACTCAGGATTAAGGTAAAATGTACGTCAATCAATGAATTTAAATTGTATGTTCAAATCACTATCTAAATTTCATGTGGTCCTGTCCCAATACATTGTACATGTATCCACAATTTCATTGCCAAGTCAAAGACAAACTTCAATGAAATTGAGATGATCTTATCAAAATAAATTGTTCGAATTTATTTACTGATCGCGGACATAATACTTAGGATTGAATTATAAATCGGTTATTTTCGTGTTTAACAACTTAAACACTCGATTTATAATATTCTTACAATCCAAAGACATATGCAAGTTCAAATAAATTATCGTGCAAATAATTTAAATGCTATATTTAATCCTAAAATATCATTGCACGAATTAACACGTGAAACAACATACACCCACTCAACATTTCTCCCACTTGTCCAAGAGTAAATGATCTTTAAGTAGTGTAAACTTTACACTAATTTACTCGTAGGACACCATACTTTCAATATTAATCTCACTTGTTCGGGAATTAATGATCTATGAATAATATAAGTCTTACTTTCAATACTGGGCTACTTCTTAAGCTGCCACATTCTCCACTTTCACTATGGAATCAGTAATCCGAGATCACTTGATATCTCCCACACAAAAACGACATCACTATCTACAAACTACATATGAAGCTACATACAAAACTAACTATCTAATTCTTTTATCCCAATGGATTTAAGAATTAGAACATCGTTTATCTTCAAAGTCCTTCATATCTTAAGATGACATCAACTTGCACAAAAATGTACTATTCTATATTTTTCTGAATATGTAAGATTGTCTACCTATATTGCTCGTAATATGTAAGACAATATTTTCACGTTATTCAAAAAATTATAGAATACTTTAAGGACATAGACATTTGATTAGGTTCGTGTAAGAACTTTATCTGTATGCACATTACGTGCCCTTGACCCTTTTGGATAAAACTGTCTGGTCTCATCTTATAGGAAACTTCTATAAGATTCCAGAGAGAGTTAGTATACATAGATTTGGTCTATGATACTCTTCCATAGGGCAATGTCTAAAATACATCATAACTACCAAACTATCCAGAGAGACTTCCTTATTTAGTGATGAGAATAAAAAAACTCTTACACAAAACAAGTCGAAAAAATCTCATTTCATCTTAGTTATGAAATTTTCCTGATTGAGTAGAATTTTAATATTATACTCACACTGCTCTATCAAATTCTTCTACTAACTCTTCTACTCGTTTATCAATAGATGTATCATGTAGAACATTTTACATCTCCCACTGAAATTAACAAGTAAGAATTGTAGACTTTGTAAATTCAACTGAATAGTTTTAGTGCGGAACTCTGGACTTAATAAACTAGGAAATTATTTTCCTTTATCTTGTCCAAAAGAACTATACTCTTGAATTCACATCCTTCCATACTCTCGTCCTATAAAAATGTGACATTTGTCTTTTCAAAAAACCCTCTTATCTAGGATTTTATGGAAATAAAACGCTACTTTCTGATAATGTATAACAATGTCTATTTACTTCGACCCAAAACGCACCAAACCTGTGAGAGGTACTTGGTGAGTTCGAATACTAATTCCCATGAATGATACATGAAGACTTCTAGTCATACTGCAATTTAAAACAAAGAATGCATGTGTAGAGATTCCATCTTCAAACAATTTGAAGAACATCTCATCCTAGCATATAAATTTTGCTTAATTAGTAAACTAGAAGTTTCACAACTCATCAATCTCATTAGTAGTTCTCCAAAATTGATATATATAGACTTCTCAGTCACAATACTATTTTAAACGAAAATTACATGCTTATGAAGATTTCATCTTTCAAGCAATTGAAGAACATCTCATTCTAGAATATAAATTTTGTTTAATTAGTAAACTCGACTAAGTTTCAATAATCATCAATTTCATTGGTAGAAATAACTTGTGTGATTTATCTGATGCAATGAATTGCAAGTTGTTGATTAATGTTAAGACATTTAGGGCATTATTAGACCATTCATCATAAACTCCACCATTATTTAAACATAGTGTTAACACATTTATCAAGATGATTATAACAACCTTGTTTAAATAAAATAGTAGAAAATTTAATTTCTACCACATTTGAGATGATAATAACAATGTCCTAAAATTCTTATTCAAAATATAGAGAACACATCAATCAACTTTTGCAAAAACTTACTGCATCCGTGTTAACATTGGAAGTCTACCCTTTCATTGAGTCTCCTTTGAAAAAAGAATTCATGCAGTCAAATTACAACTATGATTAGTGGGCCCGAATTTTACTATGAGATCATAGAATCAACCACTACACATAACTCAATGAAATTACTTTGCATTTTAAATGCTCGGTAATCCTGGTAATTAGTCTTCCAATTACCCTTCTTCCCATGAAAAAACAAATCTCCTTTTGCTTCCCTTCTGTCTTGACTCCCTTTGCACTTTGTTGGGAATATTTTGGATTTAACGTGTTCTTGTCTGTTGGCTTGGACAAGGTCAATCCATCAAAAACCAACAACTAGTGCATCACCAAATTTGATCCTGATGAACATTCTCAGCACTTTTGAGCTCCTTTATTAGTTTACTCAAGGACACGTTTAGCTTAAAGTTAAATTTGAACTCCGAGAATATCTTTAGGAGTCTCTAATTCCATGTCGGCCTGAATTTCCAACTGATTCAACCCCTAAAACCTGAACCACCAGATGATCAATGCAAGCATATGATCTCCCACTGGCCCCTAGGTTTCATGTGCATGTTCATAATTGACCAGATAATAGTCAGACAAAAAATTGACATCCAAACTCGGACATCTTATGAAGACTTTTCATGATTCTTGGCAATTTTCATATTCTAATATTTTCGTTGCATCACATTTGAGATTTATCCCAGATGTACCAACAAATTATCACATCAAAATAAAGTCACCTATCATATGCCTCCAAATGTTCAACATTGGATCCCTTGCACGTACAGTAGGAAATAGTTCAATGTTTTTATACTTTTCAGTAAGAAGAATAATATTAAATAGCATTCCAATCAATAAAATCTTCTCCCACTAGTTGACCATCAAACAAGACTTTGCATAATGAATTTTAAGACACTTTGCTTAAATCAAATAAATCTAACATGAAATGCATGATAGGTAAGTAACAAACGAATAAACTAATTTAATGAGTAGACCCAATAACCTATTGCATCATGCGACCACCTATAACCCCAAATCGGACATACTCCTCTATAGGAGGAATAAATGTTGATTTATAGCTAGGCTGTGATACTCTCACTGAATCCAATATAATATGCATCTCATGCTATGTTGATTTTGTATCGCATTATTTTGACCATCAATAATATTCTTTGGATATTCTATAGGAAGTCCTCACAGTATTGTTGATTTAAGTGTATAACCCATATATTGATAATTTTTAAGTCCGTAAGTTAATTATGATACCTATAGGGCACACATAATTAATTCACGCTTAAGTAACTAAAAAATGATGCAGTCCTCCTATAGGGAGACCAAATAAATTGGCACGGGACATACACATTTTCCTATTTATGAGCTATCATCCAATAAACTCAATTCAGAAACCAAAACAATGCAATCCTCCTAAGGGGAGACCAATTAAATGGCACGAGGCTTACATTTTTTTCTTACATATGAGTTTATTAAAATAACTCAATCTAGCAACCAAAACAGTGAAACCCTCCTATGGGGAAGCACAAAGATATTCTTACTAATGAGTATTATATGTACGGGCTCAATCTAGTAACCGAAACAGTGCAGCTTTCCTTTAGGGAGGCCAATTAAATTGGCACAAGGCATACACATTTTCTTACTAGTGGACTAATAGGGGAGGTCGTGGGTTCATTTGGAAAATGGACCCTCACACACTTAATATTTTTATTGAGAAAAATTGGAATTTTAATCTTATTAATAATATCGAAATCATCTTATAGTGATTCTATTATTAATCAGCATATTTATTATTTATCTAATTCGAAATTAGAAAATAAATATATCAATTATGCATGATAGTATAATACCTAGAGCGGTGTACATGCGATTCTACATGACATGTTATATGAATGACATTTAATCTACAAATAATTAAAGCAGTAAAGTAATAATTAAAAAAAAAATGAACAATTTATGGCTCGTCCTAGACACAAATTACAAAAAAAAAATGAATTTCTCAATTAAGCCACAAGTCGGCTCAACTCTTCAACCTCCATTTGCAACTTATCTTGCTCTAGGTAGATCTGTGTACTGACTCTTGTGTCTGATTTGTCTGGTCAAAAATTGATTCTCCAGCTTAATGCCTAAGTCCAATTTATCTGGCTCAAATCTCCAAAATTGAAATCGATTTGGCTTTCTAACTGATTTCTGAGGCCCAACTCTTGAGCCCAAATCAAAATATCTCAAGTCAAAAATAAAAAATATTCAGACGCATTAAAATAATAAAATTATCCGTCTTTGGTCAATATTGATATCCAGCTTGAATAAGTTGATTATATATTCAAGTCACAATATTTCTAGTCCATAAATAATTTTATAGCTAATTTTAATGTACTGGTCCAAATTTCTAAGTAATTGAAATTCCATTTGGCTTTCTAATTGATTTTTCAAACCCATTTATTGAGTTTAAATCAAAATTCCAAGCCAAAAATTCAACTTCACTGGGCCCATCAAAATAATAAAATTTTCTGTTAATACCTTTGGCCAATTTTGAAGTCGAACTTGAATTGCTTTAATATTCAAGTCCATCAACATCCCATGACCAATAATTAAACAATTTTATTTTCAATTTTGATATTTTAGCCAAACTATTATTTTTCTAGAAACCCACTAATTTAATTTAAATTTAAGCCTCAATCAAAAAATTTAATTGGCTTGTAGACAAATCTTGCCCCTTTACCATATAAAATTCATTTGATCAGCCTAATTAAAATTAAATTGATTGATTCCGAAATAAGTTCATTTGATAATTTATAATTTTCAGCAACAACCAATTATTTAATTGAATTCAACAGGCCCATTAAGAAAACCATTTTCAATTAAATTCAGTAGGCCCATTATTCAAAGAAAATATCAGCCCATCTTAAAAAAACCCAAGACCCAGAACCGAAGATCCGAACTTGAGTGACCCGAGTCGATCCGGGTCCGGACCAGGTCTGCTTGGAACCCTAGCCGAACAGCACCAGCCGCCGTCTGCCTTCTAGCAGGTGCCGCCGGCATCTTCTTTGCTATTGCACGCCGCTCACCGCCGCCGACAGAGCTACACCAGCGACTCTCGTCTGCTGCACCGTCGCGACATCAGGTCGTTATTGTAAACCTTAAAAGAGTGTCGCTATCATCATCTTGCGGCACCGGAATGTTGAAAATTAGTAATAATTAAAGTGTGGATAAGACATTTAATGATATAATTAAGTGGTCGGAAGTTTAATTTTGTAGGAATTAAACTTCACACGATTAATCTATGGAGAAAGTAGATGATCGTAGGGTTTTAATTTACTCAAAATCGATATGTGGTGAGTGAGAAATTAATACATAAAGTTTATCACTTGATTATGTATTAAGTGTAGGATTAATAACTAAGAGTAGTTATTATCCCACATTGGTTTAAATGCTCTTTAAGTTAGTATATATATATGAAAGCTCATCATTAAGGTGTATCAATTATACATGTGAGGGAATCCAAGGGAAGCCCACACGCGCGCTCGCTCGCTCGCTCGGCTCGGCACAGCACAGCACGGCCACGGCCACGCCACGCCTCACCTAGGGCTCGGGCCGGGCCTTGGCGAATGCCTCGGCCGAGGCCCAAGTAACTTTTTGGAAGCCCAAAATTAATTGGGCCGACGGATGAGCTTCAGGAGCCCAAAATGTGGATGGGTTTGAATTTAAATTCAAACCTGTAACATCCAACATTATGGGCCGTTACTAAGCCCGTAACCGTTAACAATTAATTGACAGAATTAATTTTGTTCCCCAGCTGCACCTATATATACCTGCTCCCTGCATGCAAACAGACACTCAATTTTTCACCTGAATCTTCATATCATTCTCTGCATTTTTTCTCCAGTTCAAAACTCGAACATCTAAGTTCGCCGGAGCCTTTTCTGTTAGTGGTGCTACTACAGAAAAAGACGTAAACCGTTATATCTTTGGGGTCTATTACTTCGTTCCGTGAGCACTAGCCGGGAAGTAATTTGTCCTAAGGACAGTGGTCTTCCACGTCTCGGTTTT
The DNA here is from genome assembly GCA_958295605.1 of Ajuga chamaepitys. Lineage (NCBI taxonomy): Eukaryota > Viridiplantae > Streptophyta > Magnoliopsida > Lamiales > Lamiaceae > Ajuga > Ajuga chamaepitys. The sequence goes on from OY282497.1 coordinate 11,197,287, forward strand.
TGCTTTCGTTTGTTTCTGTTAGCTTTTATTTTTCCAGAACATTGTAATAACAATCTTAGGACAAATTACTTTTTCCGATTTCTGGAAAAATGTCGACCAATCAGAATGTTCCTCCTGTTCCAGCAAGAGTTATCCCTACTCCACCGGCTAACTCAGTTGAAAAGCCGAAAAAGTTTTCCAATGACAATTTCAAGAGATGGCAGCAAAAGATGTTGTTCTACATCACTACTTTAGGATTTGCTTCATTTCTGAAGGAAGATCCTTCGGCTGCTCCTGCAGAAACAGATACTGATCAACAAAGGCGAGTTGCCTTTGATTCATGGTCACATGGTGACTACCTCTGAAGAAACTATGTGATGAATGGACTTGCTGATCCATTGTACAACGTGTATCAAGATATCAAGTCTACGAAAGAGCTGTGGGATGCTTTGGAAAAGAAGTACAAGACAGATGATGCCGGGACAAAGAATTTGTGATGGCTCGGTTTTTAGACTTCAAAATGGTTGACAACCGTTCGGTTGTGGAACAAGCCCAAGAGTTTCAGCTCATAGTTCATGAAGCTTCGGTTGAAGATATGAAACTTCCGGTGCCATTTGTAGTGGCAAGTTTGATAGAAAAACTACCTCAGAGTTGGAGTGACTTCAAGAACTATTTGAAGCATAAGCGAAAGGAAATAACGGTAGAAGACTTAATCCTTAAGCTGAGGATTGAAGAGGACAACCGGAAGAATGAATCCAGGTTTAGGGCTCATGTTGATGCAAGGGCCAACCTTATGGAGAGGGGTTCCTCGAGTGATAACAAGAGGAAACGCCCAAATGACAACAACAATCAGGGAAACCGTGCGCCAAATAACAATGGTAAAGGTAAGCAACCTGCTAACGTGACTAGATTTGCAGGTAATTGTTACAACTGTGGCAAGCCTAATCACATGGCTAAAAACTGTAATCTGCCGAAGCAGAAGAAGAAGAAAGTGACAGCTAATGTTTTTGAGGAGAATGAGTTGGACCTCACTGCTGTAATCTTTGAGGCCAACATTGTGGACAATCCAAGAGAATGGTTTGTTGATACAGGAGCCTCTTGTCACGTTTGTTCTGACAGAGAGGTCTTCTCAAGTTATAAGGCTTCTTCCGGGAGGAAGCTTCATATGGGAAACCAAGCCTCTTCTGAGGTGGCCGGAGTGGGCAACGTAGTTCTGAAGTTAACTTCTGGAAAAGAGCTCACTCTAAAGGATGTGCTGCATGTCCCAGACATCCGGAAAAATTTGGTTTCTGGTTCTTTGCTGGTAAAGCATGGGTTTCGTCTAGTTTTTGAAGCTGACAAGTTCATACTAAGCAAGCAAGGAGTATTCATAGGGAAGGGCTTTGTAGTGAATGGATTGTTCAAAATGAATGTAATGGCCAAGCGCCAAATGAATAATGTAACTTCTGCTATGAATGAAAAAGCATCAACTTCTTCTTACTTGCTTGAGTGTTCCTCTTTATGGCATTCTAGATTAGGACATGTTAATCTCAATTCTATAAAACGGTTAGTAAATTTAGATTTGCTAAAACTGAATGAAATTAAATCACATGGAAAATGTGAGGTATGTTTAAGCTAAGATGGCTAAATTACCTTTTCATTCAGTAGAAAGGAACACAATACCTCTAGAATTAATACACACTGATGTGTGTGACTTAAAATTTGTGCAGACTAGAGGTGGTAAAAAGTTTTTCATAACTTTTATAGATGATTGCACAAGATATTGCTATTTTTATCTTCTAAGAAGTAAAGATGAAGAAATAGAGGCGTTTAAACACTACAAAGCCGAAGCTGAAAATCAACTAAGCACTCGGATAAAGATAATCCGAAGTGATAGAGGTGGTGAATATGTGGCTCCGTTTGAAGAGTTATGTGCTCAAAATGGCATAATTCATCAAACTACAGCTCCGTATTCTCCACAATCTAACGGCGTTGCAGAATGCAAAAATCGTACTCTTAAGGAGATGATGAACGCTTTGTTGATTAGCTTAGGATTACCCTAGAACATGTGGGGGGAAGCTGTTCTTACAGCTAATTATATATTGAATAAAATTCCACTAAAAAGAGTTGACAAAACTCCTTACGAAATGTGGAAAGGGCGTAAGCCATCTTACAAATATCTCAAAGTGTGGGGGTGTTTGGCTAAGGTTGAGGTGCCGTTACCTAAACAAGTGAGAATTGGCCCTAAAACGGTTGATTGTATATTTTTTCTGTATGCACTTAATAGCAGTGCGTATAGATTTCAGATTCATAAATCTGAAATACCAGATATGACTGTTGGAACAGTCATGGAATCAAGGAACGCAGTATTCTTTGAAAATATCTTTCCTTGTAGAGAAAGATTGATAGAAAGTGAAAATCAAGGAATTACTTTGGAAAAAGGAAGTAGTTCAAATCTAAAAAGAACTGTTGAAGCTACAAGTAGTTCTCAGACCTTAGAAGAAGAGGAAACGAGGCGTAGCAAAAGAGCAAAGACTGCAAAGTCATTCGGTCCTGATTTTATCATATATATGTTAGATGATGAACCGAGATCAATAAAAGAAGCTCTGTCTAGTCCAGATGCACCATACTGGAAAGAAGCAATCAACAGTGAAATTGAATCCATCATGCAAAACCACACGTGGGAGTTAACTGACCTTCCGTCAGGATGTAAACCTTTAGGATGCAAGTGGATCCTAAAGAAAAAGTACAAAGCAGATGGTTCAATAGATAAATACAAAGCTCGTTTGGTAGCTAAAGGCTTCAAATAGAAAGAAGGTGATGACTTCTTTGATACTTACTCCCCTGTGACCAGGATCACATCCATTCGAGTGCTTCTCTCGATTGCTGCAATACACAATCTTGAGATTCATCAAATGGATGTGAAGACTGCGGTTTTAAGTGGAGAGTTAGAAGAAGAGATCTATATGCATCAATCTGAAGGGTTTGTGGTATCGGACAAGAAAATAAGGTATATAGACTAGTAAAGTCATTATATGGTCTCAAACAAGCGTCAAAACAATAGCACTTGAAATTTGACACTACAATGTTGTCAAATGGTTTCAGAAACAACGAATGTGACAAATGTGTGTACATAAAAGGTACATCAGAAGCATATGTCATAGTTTGTCTATACGTAGACGATATGTTAATCATGGGAAGTAGTCATGAGATAATCATGGATACTAAAAAGATGTTGAAAAGAAATTTCGACATGAAGGATAGGGGTTTGGCTGGTGTGATTCTCGGAATCAAAATAGTTAGGACATCAGAGGGAATTGTTCTGACACAATCTCACTATGTAGAGAAAGTACTCAGAAAATTCAATGCCTTTGATGGACCACCTGCCAAGACTCCATTAGAATTAAATGTTCATCTTAGGAAGAACATGGGTGAACCTGTAGCTCAAGTTGAATATGCAAAAGTGATAGGGAGTCTAATGTACATAACAAACTGTACTAGACCGGATCTTGCATGTTCGGTTAACAAAATGAACAGGTTTACAAGCAATCCAAGCCAAGAGCATTGGAAAGCATTGACAAGGATTCTGAGATACTTAAAGTATACTCTTAATCATGGGCTTCAATACACGAGATATCCTCCAGTTATTGAAGGATACAGTGATGCGAATTGGATTTCGGACACTAAAGACTCTTTTTTCACTAGTGGATACGTATTCACTATTGGAGGTGGAGCAGTGTCATGGAAATCTACGAAACAAACGTGTATAGCCAGATCCACCATGGAATCAGAGTTCATAGCTTTGGATAAAGCTGGTGAGGAAGCAGAATGGCTTCGAAACCTTTTAGAAGACATTCCATGTTGGAGTAAACCTGTACCGGCCATAATGGTTCATTGTGACTGTCAAGCCGCTATAGGAAGAGCGTTGAACAATATGTATAACGGTAAGTCTAGGCATATACACCGTAGGCACAACACCGTAAGACAGTTGATCTCTAGTGGGGTTATCACAATAGACTATATAAAGTCTAAAGATAACTTAGCGGATCCGTTGACCAAAGGTTTAAACCGAGATCAGTTGTTAAAATTGCGAGAGGGGATGGGAGTAAAACCCACCAACTAAAGAATAATCAAAATGGATACCCAACCATGATGAGTGGAGATCCCACAAACTTGGTTCAATGGGACAACTAAGTTTTGAAAGTTCAGAGGAGGCACTTGGAAGAATATGTCTTCAAAATCCATCCCCAGAACGCAAGATAAGTGCGAACAACCTGTAAACGGTGGTAGAGGATAAGTCTTATGACTTTTAATGACTTCGAAACACCTCAAGGAGGTAGAATAGTACAGGATATTCGATAAAGAAGTCACCTATGTAAGTGTGAAGTAAAGGGCCGCTTCAAATAAAACACTTATGAATCCAAAGAGGGTCCATGGCCGAAACGGACCAAAACGTGAGAACAAGGATGTTCTGATCAGTATTGTGTATTCATTGTTGACTAGGTACACACTAAGGAGGATTGGTTCAAAGATTAAGAAATCTACCAAACCACCAGTGTATCCGACAAATGAAATACTATGGAAGGTTCAAAGTCAAAAACTACTTTTCCTTAGGCAGTACTGATCACTAAGAGTCTAGACTGGAGATTGCATTCATGCATGCATTAATTTTCACTCATGTGGGGGATTGTTGGAAATTAGTAATAATTAAAGTGTGGATAAGACACTTTAATGATATAATTAAGTGGTCGGAAGTTTAATTTTGTAGGAATTAAACTTTACACGATTAATCTATGGAGAAAGTAGATGATCGTAGGGTTTTAATTTACTCAAAACCGATATGTGGTGAGTGAGAAATTAATACATAAAGTTTATCACTTGATTATGTATTAAGTGTAGGATTAATAACTAAGAGTAGTTATTATCCCACATTGGTTTAAATGCTCTTTAAGTTAGTATATATATATGAAAGCTCATCATTAAGGTGTATCAATTATACATGTGAGGGAATCCAAGGGAAGCTCACACGCGCGCTCGCTCGCTCGGCTCTGCACGGCACGGCCACGGCCACGGCCAGGCCACGCCTCGCCTCGGGCCGGGCCTTGGGCCATGGGCCTTGGGCCTTAGGAAATGCCTCGGTCGAGGCCCAAGTAACTTTTTGGAAGCCCAAAATCAATTGGGCCGACGGATGAGCTTCAGGAGCCCAAAATGTGGATGGGTTTGAATTTAAATTCAAACCTGTAACATCCAGCATTATGGGCTGTTAAGGAGTATTTAACTGGGCCGTTACCAAGCCCGTAACAGCCAACAATTAATTGACATAATTAATTTTGTTCCCCAGCTGCACCTATATATACCTGCTCCCTGCATGCAAACAGACACTCAATTTTTCACCTGAATCTTCATATCATTCTCTGCATTTTTTCTCCAATTCAGAACTCGAACATCTAAGTTCGCCGGAGCCTTTTCTGTTAGTGGTGCTACTACAGAAAAGGACGTAAACCATTATATCTTTGGGGTCTATTACTTCGTTCCGTGAGCACTAGCCGGGAAGTAATTTGTCCTAAGGACAGTGGTCTTCCACGTCTCGGTTTTTGCTTTCGTTTGTTTCTGTTAGCTTTTGTTTTTCCAGAACATTGTAATAACACGGAATCCATGGCAGCACTGTCGCCATTCTCTAGACTCGCCGGGATAAATCTTCCCTTGCTACTGTCGGCGCCGCCTGAATCTCGCCAGATCTCATAGCCCCGCTGCTTCGATTTCGCCGTCAACTGAACCTAACATGCCGTCAACAAGTGTAGAGAGGCACAACATCCTCGTCCGTCGTCACTGCATCGCCGGGAGGGTCGTGGTATAAGGGGAAATGGCTTGCCGGTTGTCCTTCGTCAATTTCAGGCGTTTCAGGCTGGAATTGGGAGCTTCAGCGGACATCAATGTAGTTTTTCAGAATTTTTGCAACCAAGCCCTCCAACTTTGGAGAAGTTACGGATCAACACCTAGTAGTTTCTATAAGTTTTGGAATTGTGCTATATGACCCCAGAAAATTGAAACAATGTACAATTTACACCTAGTACGAAACCACAAAAATTACATATTTTGTATTCTTTTTCAAAATCTAACAAGGAGAAATTACGGAGACGTAATCCACCCCCTTGTGTACAACTCGAAAATACAAAATACAAATTTGTACCAATAAACTAGGCCATATATCATTCACCGATTAAACTCATCTATATATATATATATATAAGTAAAATGAGGGTTACTTTTGTAATTTTAACTTTCCCTCCTAAATTTTAACTCCAAAATTTGGTAAATTGTTGTAACTTTAGTAAGTTTTAAATTTTATTTTAATTTTTTAAATACTAATAACTTTTTCATTTTTAGTCCGATTTTTATGTAAGATATATCATTTAAATTGTCTTTTCACGAGCTTTAATTTGACATCCATATCACATATATTATAATGAGTTGAAAAACAATATTATTTTCTTTGCTAATTATATGTATTAAATACTACTCCCTCCGTTTCATATTAATTGACGTTTTAGGACATTTCAATTAATTGATGTTTTACATATTTTTCATCAATTTTACCAATTTTTTCTCTGGATTCAATCCTAAAATATCTCTATTTTTCAATCTATCAGAGATATTTTAATTTGGTCACTGAGGCACTTTTCCAAAATTCAAGTCTTCAATTGAAATTCTACTAGGATAAATTTAAGGGATTTTGTGGGGAGATAAGAAATTTGGTTGAGGATATACCATTTCCCCTGTATTTTGATTCTCTAATCCAAAATTAAAATTGCATATAAAAAACAACGGATGTAGTATGGTATTGTCACATTTAGTAAAAATCAAACTTTATTTTAATCTTTTAAACTGCAAATAACTTTTTCATTTCGAACCTATTTTTAATTATATACAATATATCAAATTAAAGCTCTTTTGAAGATCTTTAATTTGATATTCATATCACATATATTATAATTCGATATTTCATTTGAAAATTTTATATCGTTGGTTCGTTGATTATTTGAATAAGATTTGAGCGGTTAAGGTAGTTTGTACTATAGCCTAGGACCGAATACAATTAAAATCAGGTAAATAGTTCTCTAATAAAAAAATAACTATCTTGATTATTTTATTAAAAGTAAAACTAATTATTATTTAATTTGATGGAAAATTTTCTTTATTTACGTGTCGAAATAAAATTCATTATTTAAATGATTAACTATGTAATTTCTTAAATTTAAAATAAAAGTTTAGTAGTATAATATAATAATCTGCTTATTAAATAATTATATTTGCATCTATTAATATGTTGTTTGTTATAATAACAATTTTGTTTGGTTAATCTCATGACTACTTATTCATTTTTTTCATAGTTTATATTTATTATATTATTTTTATTAAAAATTTACACTTTGCAACCTAAACTATGAGATTTTATACGTGTTGCAATCTATTTTTTTTTAAATAAAATTAATTTGTTTGGTCTTTATAATTTTTGTAGATTTTGCAACCTAAACATTACTCCGCCTCATTAATTAACTATGTCTATTTTTCACAATTTTCAACCTAATTAGTTAATTTATTTATATTAATAAATTTGTATCTTTAAATAAAATATAATATCTATAATGAAAATATAGAATTTATTTGAATAAACTTCAACATATATGAAATTCTTAAGATATATTGAAAAACTCATATATTTTATTTTGTTATTCCAACTATTGAATGATCTTTGAATTTGTTTTGTTAGTATCAAGAATCATTTAAACCTGATTAAATCTATAAAATTAGTATTCCCTTTTTAAAAGAGGAAGTTAAGTAGGTATATTCAAAATTTTAAAATTATTTAGATAACTTAAAATATCTAAATAAAATGAAACTAAAAATACACGAATTTACATATAATATTATTCAGTTTATTATATTTAATATATTTTGATGGATTCTATGTTATTTAGATATGTGTATTTGTTTGAATATTCTTTATCACTTAAGCTATTTGTGGGTGTCCACACATATCAATATGGATACAGACACACTAAATATATGTTTGAGTTCAATATTAAGATAATATTAGTGTTTGTTTGTCTATTCTTTATCACTTAAGCTATTTGTGGGTGTCCACACATATCAATATGGAAATAGACACACTAAATATATGTTTGAGTTCAATATTAAGATAATATTAGTGTTTGTTTGACTATTCATTATCACTTAAATATATGCTCACACAACAATTTGATGTTCTTAAATATATATATATTTTGTTCGAATATTCATTTCTTTATGTTAATCCATAAGAGAATACATTTATAAAATGTACGTTATATTAAATCCATATATCATGTGAATACATTACTTATAACTTTTATATGTTTTATCAAAACTATTCAAATATTTATTTAGTTTAGAATGCAACAACTCCATTTTTTAATATTAGATTATATAATATTTAATTTAATCAAATTATTATTTTTTAAATAAATTTCCGTGCGTCGCACGGGAGCGTTACTAGTATATATAAAAGTAAAATGAGGGGTATTGATGTCATTTTATCTTTCCCTCCAAAATTTTTACACCATATAATTGGTAACTTTTTCTTATTTTTGGTAATTCGTAACTTTCTTTTTGTTTTTTTAAATGCAAATAATTTTTTTCATTTTTAATCCGATTTTTATGCATAATATACCAAATTATTCATCTTTTCATGATCTACGATTTGACATCCATATCACATATATATTATAATGAGATATTTGATTTGAATAAACGGATTGTTTGTTGGTTAATTATTTATGTTAAAGTCGATGTTTATGTGAATCGAAATAATATTTTGGTTTGAGTTGCAATTAAAATTACTAAAATAATTTCTTTTATAAAAAATATGAGTATTTTTTTATAAAAATAAAACTAATCAATTTATTTTAATTTATGTGAATTTTCAAATATTTTTGTTATTTAAGTTATGCAGGGAGGAAAACTATTGTTTAAACAATGAAGCCCTTCTTTATTAAATCAAAGGCAAAAAAAATAATATCTATTTTATAGTCAACTTATTAAATCATCAAATTGGCTAATATATTTTTGTATCACGGAAGTACATAAGCTTTGAGTATATATATATATAATTTTATATTAAATTTGTTATTGAAATTATTTTTACTTACCTTATATATTTTTAATAATGTGTATTTTGTTACCATGACTTTTTTTAAGGAAATTTATTCTTTGCAGTCTAAATTATGACATTTGTTACATTTTGAAATCTTTTTTTATTTTTTGCTTTTACTAAAATTTCAGTTATATGTTTTTACACTTTGTAAGCTAAATTATACTTTGACGCACTAATCAACATCAAATGTCTTTTTTACTCTTAACAATTTAAATTACTTTGTTCGCATTGATCAATTTCTATCTTCAATAAATAACTATTTATAAGAAAAATATAACATTTATACAAACAATTTACAATACCAAATTAAATAAGAAAATATTCAAATTTTGAAGAACTCACATAATTTAATTTGTTATTCAAATTATTAAATAACTTTTGAATTTATCTTATTAAAATAAGAATTTATTAAATGAAAAATATTTAAATATATTTGGAATTACCAAATGAAATGTTAAAAGTTACAAATGAAAATCTAACTTTACAAAGAGAAAATTAAATATATATATATATATATATATATATATATATATATAAAATTAGAACTTGAAAGTTTATTTAGATAAATTGAAAAGATATAAAATAAAAGTAGAGACATAAAGAAAAAAATATTAAGTTTTACATCACATATGAAATATCCAAATAAAATACCATTGTACCTTTTATTATATACTTCATGGTTATTTTAATTATTTATAGTTAGAATTTAAAAATTATTTATGGTTATATATATAACTCTGTAAGTTACACTTTGTAGCCTAAAATTTTAGACTATTATTGGTAAGTTGTCACATTTGGTAAGAATCAAAATTTATTTTAATTTTAAAAGTTGCAATCTTTTTTCATTTCTAATCTATTTATTATGTACTACCTCCGTTTTTTTAAATGTTCTTTTAACTTTTGTGTTTTGTTTATAATTAAATGTTCTTTTAGCTTTTTTTTTTTCACAAATTTTACTATACTACCCCTTTTATTATCCCTAAAAATTCTCACATTATGTAACCTACCATATAATTAGATAAAAATAGTAAGGAAATATGGAGAAAATTAAGGGATTTAAGGGAAGAGAGAAAAATCTAAAAATGAGCTTATTTGTCCACTCCCCCTACTCCATAATTTTTTCATCCAAGTCTAAAAAATGGAGGTAGTATACTCTATTAAATTAATCATCTTTTGACGATGTTTGATTTGACATCCATATGTGATATATCATAATAATAATAATAATAATAATAATAATAATAATAATAATAATAATAATAATAATAATAATAATAACAACAACAATAACAACAACAACAACAACAACAACAACAACAACAATAACAACAACAATAACAATAACAATAACAATAACAATAACAATAACAATAACAATAATAATAATAATAATAATAATAATAATAATAATAATAATAATAATAATAATAATAATAATAATAATAATAATAATAATAATAATAAGGTATTCTATTTAAAATATTAGATTATTTGTTCATTGATTATTTGAGTTAAGATTTTAGTGTTTATTGTGGGTTGTACATTAAATATAGAATTGGTTCGCAATACAATAAAAAATCATTCAAATAATTTATTTTTTGGTATAATTTTAGTTAATTATTTCATGAAAACAAAAACTAATCAATTTGTTTTATCTGACAGGAATTGTCTCAAGTTCTCTTCATTTATTACATTGAGAGAGAAATCAATGTATATATAATTGAACACATAATTTATCGAATTAAAAGCGATGATTAATATTTGATTTATAATCAGCGTATCAAATTATTAAATTGGCCAATGTGTATTTGTTATAATAATTATTTTTGTTGATAAATCACAAAACTATAACTTTTGGTCATATATATATAACAATTAATCTTAATTTTTTTACTACTTTTTTTTAACATGTATTATTGTTGTTTGTCTATAAATAATTACACTTTGCATCCTAAACTATGATATTATACAAGTTGCAACTAAATTTCTTTTAATAAGTAAAATTAACCAACTTGATTATGTCTTTTTTTCACATTAACCAATTTCAATTATATCTTTTTTTTCACATTTTGCAATCTAAATATATATATATATATATATATATATATATATATATATATATATTTACATTAACCAATGTGTATCTTTAAATAAATCTATTATATACAATACAAATGTATAATTTAATTGAAACTTTTCAACATATATATGAAAGTATTAAGAAATATCAAAGAACTCATATGTTTTATTTTATTATTCCAACTATTGAACAACTTTTGAATTTTATTTTGTTATTCTTCGTATATCTAAAATACCAAGTAAAGTATTAAAACTTGCAAATAAGATTTTGTAAAAGTAAATAGTTATAGTTAGAATTTAAAACTTTATTTAGATAAATTTAAATATTTAAAGTAAAATGAAAAAAAAAAAGAAAATTAAATTTCTTATAATATTATTCAATTTATTTTATTTAATATTATAAGTTTATATTTAGATATTTATGTTAGTTTTAACACTCATAATTAATTAAGATATTATGCATATATGTGGAGAATGATACAAACACACCAAATGTGTGCTTGGATTTCAAAGATAATAAATGATCATTTTGAAAAATACTTTTTTTTTATATTTGATATTAATCTATTATATATATATACACACATATATATATACACGTACACACACCTATATATAAAGTAAGTTATATTAAATTCACATATAACGTACGAGAAACTTATATTTACATTACTTATAATTTTATTTATACATTTAGAAAAAATATTTTATTAGGATAAAACGATCATATATTTAAATATTAAATTATATCATATTTAAGGATATTAATTTTTAAATAAACTTCCGTGCATCGCACGGGAGTATTACTAGTTCAATCTAATAACAAAATAAAACCACAAAAATCCTAACACCGCTCATACTAACACATGCAAATTAAAATTAATTAATCGAGAACATACAATAATATCAAAACCTACGCTTTGATACCACATATTAGAACCACGAATCCAATCCGATCCACAATTTAATATATTTGAAAATCGGATACATCATTGTAGGATCGACCATATTATTATATGTTCTACATATTAACTAATCTAGACAAGAAGGGTTTATGGAATACCTTTGTAGCGTGCTTTTGTATATATCACGCTCCAAACCTCCAAGCCTTCTTCGGTGTTCTCACGAACTGCATTACAATATCCGGTGTGTGGACACCCCTTTTTATGTGAATATCGTGTGTATTAGGAGAACTAAATATGTATCTGATATATATAATATAGGGTGATTCTGCTATGCAATGGTTGCATAGGTGCAACCATAGGGTAGTATTGTCTTTTCACAATTTTAAGTGGGCTCCCTTATTTTTTGACAGATTAATATAATATTAATGTTATAGAGTGAGTCTTGTGTGTGAACGGTCACACGTGTGACGGAATGCACTTTTACAGAATATATTGATACCTTTACAGGAAAAAGTGATACTTTTACAAGAAAATGTGATACTTTTACTACATTGATACTTTTACAGATAAAGGTGATACTTTTGCTACAAAAAATGATTTTTTTTTTTGTTAAAAAAAAGTGATACTTTTACAGATAAACGTGATACTTTTACCACAAAAAGTGGTACTTTTTTCTGTCACACCGTGTGACCACCGTGTGACGGTCACATACGAGTTTTTGCCAATGTTATAAGGATTTGTGCAGTAAATACTGTCAAACTTATTCTTTAACCCTTTCAATGTGGTGGGGAAGAGTGAAAACAGGTGAGGACATTAATTGGCAATAATAGCACCGAAGTAGAATTATGGTGTATATGGGTAAAGAATAAGTCAGTTGAAGACCTTGAACATGGACGAAATCCCAAGGTCGCTTTTAATAAACAGGTGGGAAAAGTCAGTAAGCTCGAATTATGCTTTTAATGAGAATCTAAGCACCGCCAATTCCATTGAGCTTCGGTACGGTTCATTAATTTCGAAAGCTCATCAGCTGTGTCACATAGCGTCTAACAGCAAGGAGGCTTACCAGGAAGTCTTAGCGTTGCTCGAGGCCTCAATTTCTAATTTAGCGTCTGAGTCGAACAACTGTAGTAGCAGCGCGAGTAAGGGTGAGAAAGGTTGTCGTCGTGATGAAGATGGGGGCAATGTAGTGAAAGACCCAGAGATTGTGCGAACAAAAGGATCACAGTCTACTAAAAAGGGAGACAAGGAAGGGAAACGCCGGTGTGGTCAGTGCAAGGAGACGGGGCACTACAAATCTAGTTGTCCGATTTTGAAATGTGTACAAGATCGGGAGAACAATGGTAATGAAGATGTGTTAAAGGACCATTCGTGCGACGACCCATTTGAAGAAGATATATTTTTATAATTCTTCTGTAAATGGGTTTCTGATGAATCGCTTTTTCCCAGTTTTCTCATATTAGTTGTGTCCAGTAACTATTGCCTTACTTATTAGTAGACATGATAATCCCTTCTGTAGATGACTAGTTTTGTGTCTTAATTCTCCTTGAACCTAGAGTTTAGAGCATGTTAGTGAACAGGCAAAGCAATCATCCCCGTGAAGTTTAGAAAATATGATTATATTATTTACAACAACAAGTTTACATAATAATCTAACACTACATATACACACAACCATATATATATATATACTATATATATATATATATTTAAAAGTTGGGTAAATTCATAGTTGCAAATAAAAATTTTAAATTTTATTATTTAAAGGTCACCTGTGTGTTCTGTCCGCCATTTTAAAAAAATATCAAATGTTTAAAACTAATTCCACTATGGTGGGAGTTAGAATTGATTTTTTGGAAAGGCACATATAATTTTCGTAATTTTAATTTTTTTTCTTTTTTTTGGTTAATTGAATACCACACACTATGTACAAGGTTGGACAAAATCAGTGTTATTAAAATCGGATCGACGGTCAAATCGGTCTCATCTAGTACTTGGCGATTCAACCGGTCGAACCGACTGGATCAACGGTCTAACGGGAAAAGTAGTAGTGACAAAAAAAAATAGTAAAACTTAATTATTTTTTTTATGAAATTATATACATTAACATCCACATAAAAACTTACCAATTAAACTTCAAATTTCAAATAAAGATAATTGTAACTTAATAAATTACTAAGAATATGGATGTTCTTAGTAAAATTTAATAATTTATAGTCCATAAACTTCTCTTAACTCCAAAATCTATTTCCAAACATGACAAATATGGTAAATGATGAATAACTTGTTAAAATTCTATAAACTCATAAATAAAAGGCAATCTATAAGTGAAATAAATACAAAACAATAAAAAGAAAAAAACTAAAAAAGAATACAAAAAAATATAAATATCCGGTTTTGTTTGAGTTCGCTGGTTCACCCATTTTTCGATTTTTCCCAGTTCAATTGGTTTTCCCGATTCTAATCGGCTTTCCCGGTTGGACATTAAAAACAATTTTATAGTGTATTTTTTGATCGGTCCGAACACAGATTTGCTATTCGTTTGGTTGAATCGACCGGTCCGATTCGATTCTGACAACATTGGACAAAATCATCATCACAAGCAAGTGGGTTTGTAATGAACTCCAAAAAAAGATACCTTCAGTAATATTTTTGTTAATTTGCAAAAGTCTCATGCAACCATGCTGGAGCATTCTTTTTAAGGTAACGCTAGTCGTTTCCGAAAGCTTCGTTGAGATAATATTTTATTGCGACCAACTATTTATATGTGGTGCCTACATTTTTTTGTTACCCGTTTAGTGGAAAAAAAGAAGACGACGCACATGGACCACAGTCCGGTGCAACCCATGTTATCTATGTGCTCTTATATTAAACTGGCAATATAAATTTTAAAGTTCTTAAAATATTAATGTTTGTTTCAAATGGTTCTTAAGAAATTATTTTATTTTAATTGGTCCTTGAAGTTATAAATTTTTATATTAATTAGTTCCTTAAAACATAATTTTCGTTTCAATTGGTCCCTTTTGTTTTACAACTGTTTCAATTGACCCTTAAACTATTACGAAAGTCTAAAAGAAAAAAAAATACATAAAATATGTGAAATCACCGAACTAATTCAAAATGATACTATAACATATTTTTTATTAAATAAATTTTGTGTACTTTTTGGCTATGATACTTTTATCGCCAAATGAGGTGAATTATACTAGAGTAGGATTTGAACAAAAGTTCGAGATTATAGTTTCTCAAGAATTTTATCCAAACTTTGAGAAATATTTTGTGGTTCTTTAGTTTTGGTTAGAAACATGCTAATTTAATCTAGATATTTTTAACCCCGTTTATCTAGAATTTAATATAAAACTGAACATTACCAACGAAAGGACTTTAAACTTCTATGTTTACAATTCTTTACAATGTTTAAAAAAAATTAAAGTCATGTCATTGATATAGATAAAGTTCAAATATCTACATCAAATTAGCACGTTTGTAACTAAAATATAGTTCCACAAAATATTTTCTCAAAGTTTGAATGAAATTCTAGAAAAGCTATAATATCGTACTTTTGTTCAAATCGTTATTCTAGTGTAATTCATCTTTTTTTTTGGGGTAAAAGTACCATAGTGAAAAATTACACAATATTTATTTAATAAAAAATATGTTATAATAACATTTTGAATTAAATCGGTGATTTCACATATTTTATGTAATTTTTTTCTTCTATGGGCCTTAAAAAATGATATTGTAAGAACCATATGAAACAAACATCAATACTTTAAGGACCTTAAAATGTACTCCCTACGTTCCGGCTTAACCTGCCTAGGTTGATCGGGCACGGAGGTTAAAAAAAAACAGATTTAGTGGAATCTTTGACTTGTCTAAAGGTGAATATTGAGAACGTAGATTTTGAGGGTGGAGATTGTGAGAGAAATTTGTCATTTATGGGGCTGGCAGGTTAAAGTGGGACAAATCAAAATGACAAGTAGGCAGGTTAAACTGGAACGGAGGTAGTACATTGCTTATTACATTTATTACTGTATGCTAGTCATGAAAAAAAAAAAAAAAAATTGTATATAAACACTAACGTATAGAACCCAAAAAAATTGAGTTCAAAATAAGTAACGAATTATTTTTTATTAATTATTTTAGGCTTATTATCCTCTTTGTAAATAAAATTTAGGAAATTAGAAAACTTTTTGTAATTTTGAATTAGAAGACAAATTTATAGACCTAATACAATAAATAAAAGAAAATGGAAATGGTCTTAGCAGGGCAAATTTAATTAACTATTGTACTGTTCACGCACCTTTTAAAATAATAGGTGCGTTTTTTTCCTATTTATCAATATAAGTGAACTCGCCTGTGCCACAGGCGAGTTCACTTAAATCTGACAAAACACTATTCAATCTCGCCCCTGCAGGGGCGAGTTCTTATTTTTTTTTTTTTTTTCAGTTAGATCTCGCCTGTGCCAGGTGTGAGATCCATTTTTTTTTTTTTTTTTAAGATATAACTCATCTCGCCTGTGCCATGGGCGAGATCAAATATGCACTGAAAATACCGTAAACTTTTCTTGGCGTATTTTAGATTTTATATATATATATTATCTTTTAGGATTTTATATATATATTATCTATTATTTAATCTTTTTTTTAGGATTTTATATATATACTAGTAAATGCTCCCATGCGATGCACGGGCTATTTTTTTTAAACAGTAAATCAATATTAACATGAACAATACTTTTATTGAAAACGCATTTTTATTTGATAATATATAATAAAAAAAAATGGTTAAAGTTTTTTACAAAGAAAACTTTTGTGTTCTTTTGCAATGTTATTTATTGCTTGTCTCTTACTCCGGAAAATTAGTAATTTCCACTAATGAAAACACATTTTAATTTTTTCACAAATTTCTTACTCATATCTTATTCCAGATTTTTTTTTTTTTTTTTTTTTTATCTTGTCTCTATCAAAACATTCATATTAAATTATGATAAATTTTGAATAGATTACACTGATTGATAATAATAAATAAAGCCAACATACATAATCCAGAATCCAATATCAGTTAATAGAATTGAGAAACAAATAATCTAAAGGATAATTCTTATATAAAATATTTTATACAAAATATCCTCTATTGGAAATAAATTTTAAGAAAAACATAGAAAATACAATTTTATTTTAGGATGAACTGAATCTTCATAGTCCATATCATGAGCTCATTCATATAAATAGAGTTGAATTTGGATTTAGAATTTTAAAGACATAGATGACCTCAAATCTTTCAATTTTTTTATCGAATAATCTCCTATATCCGAACTCATTAATATAAATAAAGTTGGATTTTGATTTAGAAAATTAATGAACTAAACTAATAAAATACTTTATATAATAAGAATAAACATTATGAAAATATATTCTTTTCTCAATTTTATTAAATTGTATTGCAATTTTGACCATTTCTTTTTTTTTTTTTTGTTATATATTATCAAATAAAAATGCATTTTCAATAAAAATATTGTTCATGTTAATATTGATTTACTGTGTAAAAAAAATAGCACGGGAGCATTTACTAGTATATATATAAAATCCTAAAAAAAATTAAATAATAAATAATATACATATAAACATTAAATTTACTATCTTAGCAGGGATCGAACACATCACCAATCAAGAATAGTGCTAGTGCCTTACCAATTGTGCTACAACTGATACTTAACAACCATGCTTCCTTGTTTCTTATTATTTGTAAAGCTTAACTAAGAAGTTACAGGCGGCTCCAGGGGCTGGGTTATGTAGTGCGCGCTTGCCTGCACCAATTACCCGCCTCTTCAAAACAAAATATTCGAAGATGAATTTACAGAATTACCATTAACCCCAAATTACTGGGGTCTAGAAGGAGTTATGGCCCTCCAAAGGTCTTTTTGTTTGCGAATAGGTTGACGGTCACCACTTCCAATAAGATTTTAAAATAAGAAAGTTAAGATCACACCTGACCTTCTTTATATGTACCATGAATTGGCACTCAAGAACTGAGAAAACAAGAAATATAGTCCGGATTACACATAATGAAAGCAAGGCGGTCACATTACATCTTCCCCTTTCTTTGGGTCCTTAATTTGTAGTTTTGGTCGCAAAGTAAGGCTAAGAATGAAATGCTTACTAAAACCAGGTGAAAATAGGCAAGACTAAATTGTGAATAGGGCAAATGCTCTAAGTAGGTGAGCGTGAGCGAGTAAAATTTGCAACTACATTGTCCTGGGCTCTGATTACACTCGAAATATGGCCACAACATAAATATTATTGTAAATAAAACACTCAAACTCGATAACTATTAATTTAGATGGTTGTCAAAAGGTTGCAACAAACGATGATACAAAATATTCAACAATCTAGCGAAATACTTAGGCACCAAATAAACCGACCAACATCAAAAAGACCAAGCATTCCAGTCTGCCAAACAACATGGATCCAAAAAAGCCCCCAGCAGGACACCTTTGTCAAGATCATCGTACCATCGTTTCAACTTTTAATGAAAGACATCAACCAAACAAAAGCAACAATTAACACAAACAGGGTCAACTTCACTACAGTCAACTTTCGTTCGTGGATGGCAAAGAGGGTCTGTTGGTCCTTTAATGCAGACTTAGATGCATTTATCTCCTCCACTTGGGCCGAAATCGGCAGTGCTCACATCCATCATTTATGGGTCGTCTGATCTTGTTCCGGTAGATTGTCTTTTATCTCCTCAAACCATTTATAACAACAACAGCACGGGAGCAGAAGGGGTATCGAATCACTCAAAGTATAGAAACTTTTCATCTTACTACAAAATAAAATACAATTAATTACGACATATAACTGCGATTTATATTGAACTCCAAAAGTTTTGGAGATGTTTGAGTTAAAAGAATAATTTAGAATAATATGAAGCTGGCAACGGATTTTTTCAATCAACTATCGCTGATCCAAGATCATAGTTGACCTTACGTGGTGGCTACCATTTATCTCGCTGCTCTTCAATAATACAATAAAATTGAGGGCAAACCAGAAGCGCAAACAAGAGCGGTAAAGTAGAAATACGACGCTGATTCACTTCAATAATCCCAAAAAAACAACATTTTACCTTAGCTTGTGCAACGAACAACGCTAATATCTCGATCGGACAACTCACGGATCAGTTAACAGCACATTACAATTTAACTGAGTTATGAGTTATTCTATTACAATAAAACTTAGAAAACTTCCTCCGAATTGATGGAACTAGAATATACCCCAAAGAGAAACTGGTATTTCATTAAGAATCATATTCCTTTTTATTGGTTGGCAAATTATTTTAGTGAAAGTTTATAGGGATTGCCACTTTAGTTACCTAGTCCGGTAGCATACTATCCCTTTAAGATGGCGGTTCTAGCAATTTTTCTACCTCTTTGTAGTGAAAATGAATAAAGTTGAATGGAAAGTGGACATCTTGGAGTGTACAAATTTATGGCAAGAACTATGTCTAAGGCACCTACCGGGTAAATGTGAATGAATACCCTATTTCAGTAGCGGTGGACCCGTGGAAGAGCATTCGTCATACCGATTACATATAAGACAATGACAATTCAACAAGATATATATATATATATGTAGTCTTACATTTTATTTCATGAATATTTGTTTCTTGTAAATGATTATTGTTGAGTTGCATAGACTGCAATGAGTTATCAAAATTTTGAACCCATACCGGATGCAGAGATTTTAAAAGCTTGTTGGGTGGTCCGTACAGAACATGACATGCATTATAGACAGAATTTAGTTTCAGAAAAAAGCTGTATGATGCGACAAAAAATTAGAAACTAAAAATTGATTACCCAACAAACATTGGAAAAAATGTATAATTAAGCAAAAAAGTGATGAAGGTGAAACAGTACACCTTTTGTAAATTACCTACCCCTGTGATGAGGACAAGGGGGTAGCAACAAATTCCAGGATATTTGTTCAATGGAAGAAATACAAACCAAAGCAAAGGAAAAGAGGCCAAACGGGATGCAACATTACCCAGAGCAAGTAATCTAGAGAATTAGCCCACACAACCAATTTTTAACCATTTCGCAATCTATGAAACAGAGCAATACCGTAAGAAATTCATCAATTAGAGCTTTATTGAAACAATATTTACCGGCTTATTTGGGCAATTGAAGGACCGTTAGCCGGGGTTGGCATCGGTCAACGAGAACCACATCGGAGCTCTTTGTGGGGGCTTACACCAGCATCTTCGCTCCTCCTCCTCATAATCGAATCTCGGTCCATGGAAAAATGGCAATTCCGAGCGGAGTAGGTTTCGTGGTTGGACTGCCGCTGGAGTGGTGTTGTTGGAGTATGCTCGGCTAGCGTTTGACATGAGTGTCGTATTTCACACTGAAACGAGAGGTTGGAGCTGAGAAGATCAGAGTTGTCCGTATTCGCAATGTTGGAGAACTTAGCTAGATTTACCCTCTCATGTATTTTACAGAATAGAGAAAGAGAGAGATAAAAGGTGAATTTGAATGAAATGCGTTGGAACTTGGGATAGGGAATAGTGAAATCTCAAATTTGTCCTTTAATATTTTCAGGAAATAATTAAATGATTGGACGGTCAGGATAGCTTGTCACAAGATCTAAGGGTTATAATGCAATGGTTGCACTGATGCAACCGTTGCACGGAAGTAAGACTCTATAATATATTACAATATCCTTTCTCCCCAAATAACATATCTAGATAATTATAGAAGATACTGGATATATCCATCCTCTTTAATATCATAATATCATAACCCAAATATTGTAGTAATAAATTTTAATCATTATAATTTATTCCAGTTCACACTGAGTCACCGAAGGGACTTGGTCGGACCCAATTAAATTAAGCTCCAACAAATTAAATATGACCCAGTCAACCCTTAAGATTTAATATTAATTTATTAATTATATTATTCCACTAAAAGAATATAATCGTACTCTTAATTTAATCGACATTATAAAAGCAATATATCAATAATTATTATCCTCTAATTGATCGATGCAACAGGTGTAATAGCCTAAATAATTTCTAGTGCAGTTAAATTTTGGATCTATGTGGCACGACATATGGTGATGACCTGACTGAGCTAAGACTTATTAATATTTTTTACAAAAGAAAAACTAAAAAAAAAATATGTATAAAAATTATATTTTGTCTTAATAAATATTATATAACTTTATATATTTGTACATAATAAAAATATATTAATTTGTTTAAGTATATGCATCGCACAGGAGAATTACTAATATTGGTAATGTTACTTACTTAACATAAGAAAAAATAAAATTTGTACTACAAGGTTACGAAAACTAAATTATGTAAAACTGGTCCAATAGAGTGTGACTTAAAATTGGAGGGGTTGATTAAGAATTTAAAATCAATATGATTACGTTTTAAGTGAATATTAAACGACTAAGAATATATATAAAAAATTCATAAGCAGGGCCTATTCGTAAAGTGTATGATTGAATAAATTAATTATAGAAATTCATTATTTGGCTAAAAAATCCTATTATTAAGATGCAACGTAAGAAGATCTTCGTGAGCAGTTGTTGTCGAATGACATATTGAAATGACTATGTATAATTTAAAAACCCTATTCGGACAGCTCAACAATTTTCTTCATTTCATAGATCAGATTCAATGTCCGACAACAATTATGCAACCTTATTAAATGTTAAGACAGGAAGCAAAGTTTAGGGGGGTTTTGTTTTTTAAACAAAACTTTAGGTTACTTATTTACTACCTTCGTGTTTGAATTGTTGTTCTAAATTTGGATAAGAAAATTAAAAGAGAGAAAAAATGAATAAATATAACCTCATCAAAATTTTATACGTATCTAATATCAAATTCCTTAATTAAATTCATATTTCCTTTATTATAGGATAATATTAGGAGTGACACTCATGTGCATAAGATGCACATTAGTGTTAATATACACCCTGTGAACCCCACTTATAATTTTGCGCGCACGATCTATATATATTAAGGTGTGTTTGAAATCACAAAATATGCGCTAGCTTAGTTGGTAAAGGTGTGGCATTTTACCCTTCAGTGCGTGGGTTCGAATATGAACAACACCTTTTTATTTTTCACCAGCAGTATATTCAAATTTCAAGCATAGTATATGGTATGATGCATTCAAATTTCAAGCATAGTATATGGTATGATGCCTAATAGTATATTTAATATTTCGATGTAGTATATGTTATGTTGCCTGACAGTATACGTTGTTTTAGTTAAATTTTGTTTTATACTGCGAAATATTTATTTTTTCCAACTTACAATACTCACAGTATATTTATGATGTCTGACAATATATATTGTTTTAGTTAATTTTTGTTTCATACTGCGAATTTTTTTTCTTCAACTTATAATACTCACAAATATTTAATATTTCGATACAGTATACGTTGTGATGCTTGACAGTATATGTTGTTATAGTTAATTTTTGTTTCATACTGCGAAATATTTATTTTTTCTAACTTACAATACTCACAATATATTTAATATTTCAATACAGTGTATATTATGATGTATGACAGTATAAGTTTTGTTAGATTAATTTTTCTTGTATATTGTACAATATTTATGTTTCGAACTTACAATACAATTATTGTTGCATTATAAAAAAATTTAATAATACAATTTATAATTTTTTCCAGACTCACAGGCTAAAAGATAAAAAAATTAAAGGGAAAAAAAAAGAAGGAAAAGGAGAAAAAATGAAGGAAGAAGGAAAAAAAATGCAAACGGAATTGAACGTTTGACCTCAAGGTTGAGATATTTAAGGCTGCATCAAATACCACCAGACCACTTGCTTTTAGTGTTCAATAAACAGGCCCTTAATTATATAAAATGAGCGCTCAAAAATATTAATATAATAATAGGTGGTGTACAATAAGTTATGGTGCACCACATGCACCTAAGTTTTTGCCTTAAAGAGTAACACTTTGGTGCATAAGATGTACAATAGGCTTATTGTACACCACCCTAATTTAAAGCACGGACTTGAAAAACGCGCTGAATTGCAACTTAATCGCCATTTGGCGTCCGCCAACTAGGTCCGCGCGTGACCCAGCGGGTCCCCATTTTTTTTTTTTTTTTTTTTAAATTCAACGTCATACCTCATATATTTAAAGACGCGTTTGTATAACACATGTGCTATGTGGCCCAGCGTTTACCAAGTTTAGGGGTAAAGTGTGAGTGGTGTGAGGTCTTGGGTTCAAATTCCACCTCTCCTCTTGCATTTTTTTTTTTAAATTACTTTAGTACATAATATTCCTATCCCTATCCCTACTTAATATAAAAGTAGGATAATTTAGGGTGATGTGTCTTCACTACCTTAATTCTAGGCTTTAAACAAAAAAAGAAAAGGAAAAATATTAAAAAGATAAAAGAAAAGGAACCAACTAACATAAAGGCGGTTCCAATCTATTTGTCCCTCTCTGATTTTTTTCAATTGTGATTTTTTCAACTATAATTTAAATTGCACATAAGTTTTTTGTTCCCAATCTATATTCGATAAATCATATATCAAATTAATCTTCTTTCGAGGATCTTTAGTTTGACACCCATATTAAATATATAAAAATTGATTACTTAAGAACAAAATAGTAGACCTAAACTATGAACTATAATTTTTGTAATATTGAATTATTTATTTCGTTTTGTAATATGTACAAACTAAATTATTTTTATGAGATTGAACTACAAGTATTTAGATTATTAAATTTATAATAAAAAATAATCAGATCCTTAAATTTATAATATTGATTGTTTCATTATAATATTTTTTAATATGTGGTTATTTATATAAATTTTGTTTATTAACAAAAATTGAAAAAAAAATTATTCCCTTTATTATTAAAGTAAGAGGAACACACATGTCATCTATATAAGACCTCTATCAGGAAAAACACGTGCCAGTCATACAGACTGCAGGATTTTATTATTATTTTCATTTTTAAAAAGAAACAAAAAGTATTTCACGATATTCAAATCGACATCCATATTGCACATAATAAATTTGTTGGAATTATATTGATCAATCGTACAAAAAATGTATGTTAGAAAAAAAATATGGGTATATGTTTCCAATAATTTATTTCATGTTAAAAAAAAATGACATACTAAAAATAATTTATTTCACCTTTTTTTTTTTTTGGTGAAATTGGGTTTAAAATTCATATTGCATACATAAAAAAAATGCTAATATTTACTCAATTTTAATACATAATATATAATAAAATATATACACACACATATATATGTTTTATAATGACTGGTAGCAATATTAGAATTTAATTACATATGATTAATGTAATAAAATATTCTGTTCCGTGCATCGCACGGGCGGACATCTAGTTTAATTAAATTTGCATTAATATCAATAAAATAGCTTCTAGCCAAATTGGTATAGAGAGTTGCTTGTTTATTGGAGGGTATGAGTTTGAATAATTTCTCTTTTTTTTTTTTTGTGTTCTTTTTTTTTAGCACATTTAAATGCCCCTTTTTATTTTATTTATATTTAATAATTTATTTATTTTATTAACTTATGAAATTATACTATGTCGTTTAATAAAATATATTTTTTTTGTGAAACAAGTTATACTATATTGAATTCGCCATAACAAAAAATAAAAATTTAAAAATCAAAGAATTGTTATTTATATTGTTCTAATAAAAATATTACACATTTTGGTATTACTAAAATGAACTTATAACCTTTAAGCAAGATAATATATACTATAAGAGAAGAATAATTATATTGTAGCTGGAAAAATAAATATACAATAGTATACAACAAAAAAATTATATTGTAACTTATACACTTATACTATTATGCAACATGAAATATACTATAAGCAAACAATAAATACATCGTAACCTGGAAAAATAATTATAGGGATAGTTATACTGTAAGTAAACAGTATATTACTAGATGAACTTATATTTTTAAGCAAGATAATGTACACTATAATGGAACAATAATCATATTGTACGTTGGAAAAATAAATATATAATAGTATATAAAAAAAATTATACCTGTAACTAATAACTTATACTATTAGGCAACATGATATATACTATAAGCAAAACGTAAATATATTGTACCCTAGGATAATAATTATAGATTAATATAAAAACAATAAATACTGTAAATTGTAAACGACGTATTACTAAATGAACATATATTTTTATGCACGCTAATATATACTATAAGGGAACAATAAGTATACTGTAGGGTTGGAAAATTAATATAATTGTATACAAAAAAAAATTAAATATATACTATTAAGAAACATAATATATACTATAAACAAATAGTAAATATACTGTAATCTGGATACATGAATTACATAGAGAAAATAGAATAAAAATAAAAAGGTATATGAATTAAAAAAAAAAATGCAATTCAGCAAAATTGTAGAGAGTTTAAGTTTTGAACCCAAGATCTCAAAGTATCAAATGAGAGGCTATCCGCTAGGCTACCAACATTTATTGAAATTAATGTGCACATTAATTTTCTTAATATTATTTTTTTGCACAGTATAACAGATAAAAAGAAAAAAGATAGTGCGCAACAGTTGGAGGCAGCGGTATTCGATCCACTGCCCTCCAGGCTTCAGCATCTAAGAGCGCGAGCGTTACTGCTGCACCACTCCCTGATCTTGAACACCAAACGGGGCACAATATATATGCATACTGTTTCTGAAAGAAAAAAAAAAAGAAAAAAAAAAATTTGCGCGGGTCGGGCCAACAAAACGGTCTCGCGTAAATGTTTTAATTGGGTTGGTGTACAAAAAGTCTATGGTGCATCATATGCACACAAATTTTTGCCAATGTATTAATATGCTCAAAACCAATTTCGGGTGAATGAGATATTAATTGTCAAATGTTGCAACTTAAACTTGGAAAGTTGAAAAGTTTATATTGGAAAATATGAAACTTGTCCCACAAATAAAAGTTGGAGTAATTGGATATTCCTTATTTAGTAGAGCACTTGATAAAGAGTTATCAAGTGTACTCCCATATGGTGGACCTTATGATGGATCCTAGTAGGATTTTAGCCTTTGGCTAAATGGACCCGATGAGGGTGATTCATGTCGCATTTAGTCACTTTAGAGGAGCACTTTGCACTTACGCATCGTCTGGAGGAGCCTTAAAATTTTTGTCAGATGGTCAGGACGGGTGGCTCGCAGGTTCGTGACGGTCCGAGTTGGGTGCAGTGACGTGGATTGGGACAGGAACGGGTCGGGTCGGATCGATCAACCAGGAACCGGCGCGGACCAGGCAGTCCGAGCCCGCACCGGGTCAGGTCGGGCAGGTTCAAACCCGGATCCGCGAACCGGTGCAATCCGCCTGGGCACGGGCCAGCCTGGGTGTGACCAGTGAACCGGTGTGTCCAGGTCCGAACCAGTTCGAGGCTAGTCAAAGGGGTGCCACCAAGGGTCAAGAAGTGCCTTTTTAGAAAGGCACCACTACTCTTCAATATATATAAATAGCCCCCTCCAGTTTGCATTTCATTCACCAGAAAATTCACAAGTTATATTCAGATTTCAAAGTATTCCTATTCTGCATTAGTTGTGTCAGAAAGTTTCAAATATCCGAGTACGTTCGCCGATAACTTCCGATTCGTAGTGCAACAGTTTGAAGTTTTAAAGTCATTGTATCTTGGAGGCGATTGCTTTTATACGTATTGCACCCATGTACGTGGCAATTTCGTCTTACGAATATAGAGTCAAACGCTGGCCTCGACTTTGTCTGCATAAATACATCTTCGTCTATACACCTCTATTACCAAAATCTAACAGCGTAAGACGAAATTTTCTGTATACTCGAAGATTTCTTCTTCTGTCTTTACTCCTTCAATTCTTGTTGCTCACGCTGAAAAACCGACAAAATTTGTCGAAAATGATTTTAAGAGATGGCAGCAGAAAATATTGTTCTACTTGACAACACTTAGTCTTGCTCGTTTCTTGCAAGAAGATCCTCCTACTGTTGAAGTGGGCAATAAAGAGGGGATGGATGCTTTAGACGCATGGAACCATAGTGATTTCCTGTGTCGCAATTACATCCTGAATGGACTAGACAACTCACTTTACAATGTCTACTCTGTTTTTAAAACCGCAAAAAAGTTGTGGTTGTCTTTGGATAAGAAGTATATAACGGAGGATGTCAGAATGAAGAAATTCATTGTCGGACGGTTCCTCGACTTCAAAATGGTGGACTCGAAGACGGTCATGGACCAAGTTCGAGAGTTGTAATTGATCCTCCATGAGATTCATGCCGAAGGTATGCAATTGTCTGAACCCTTTCAAGTAGCTGCGTTAATAGAGAAGCTACCGCCTCATTGGAAGGAGTTCTAGAATTATCTCAAGCACAAACGAAAGAAAATTGGGCTTGAGGACTTGATCGTGAGACTAAGAATCGAGGAAGACAACCGAAAATATGAAGTCAAGAGCGACAAGAACCGTGGAGAGGCACGAGTAAATTTAGTTGAATCCGGAAGTGGCAAGAAGATGAAGTATAAAGCTGATGGATCAATTGATAAAAATAAGGCTAGATTGGTAGCCAAATGGTTCAAACAAAGAGAAGGTTACGACTTCTTTGATACGTATTCCCCTGTTACGAGTGTAACAACAAATTTTGTGTATTGAATTAACAAACACAAAAAAAAAAAAAAAATGTATCAATTAAATCCAAATTGGATCAAATGAAGAACTTTGTAGGTTACAATCTCTATTCTTCAATCC
Source organism: Ajuga chamaepitys (assembly GCA_958295605.1). Classification (NCBI taxonomy): domain Eukaryota; kingdom Viridiplantae; phylum Streptophyta; class Magnoliopsida; order Lamiales; family Lamiaceae; genus Ajuga; species Ajuga chamaepitys. The sequence continues at coordinate 11,225,222 of OY282497.1, forward strand.
TCTGATTCTTCTCTTCGAATGTTTTCTTTAAATTTAATGATTTTGAGTGAAATCTTCTTCTTGATCTCCTCCGCTTAAGTTGTTCTTCAATAACGTTGTCCGAAGGCCGAACGGCTTAATTTCCGAGTTGGAGAAAGTTGAAAAAGAGCTCGATCATGTCAAGGAAAGGCAGAAAAGCTTGTCGGAGGCCCTCCATGAGCAAAAGCAGTCCCTCTTAGGTACTAGAGCCAAAGTCCATGATATTCAAGAAGAGATTCTTGCGATCAACAACACTCCTCCTTTAGATGACGAGGTTGTTGAAGATCTGAAGGCATCGAAGCTCGACTTGGAGGCAACGCGAGAAGAAATGAAGAATCTTAGCCCATTTCCTTATTTTGTTTGGGCTTTCTTTATTCCTTTGATTTTTTTTTTATGTAATGAATATCCAAGACTTTATGATAATAAGAAGGTTTTTTTTGCTTTTATGTTTACAATCTCTTTTAGTTTCTTTGCTCTTATTGGCTTTGCACTTCAATCATTCACTTTACTTGTGCTTGAGTTAACCAACTTAGAAAAGAGGAAACACAATTTATGACTGAACTTAGAAAATATCTAATCTGCCTACGTACCTCTTTTGAAGAGGATCAAGTCAAAACGTAGTTCAACTTGACACTTTTGTATTTAATTTGGGGGGGGGGGGGGATTGCCGTGCACAGTTTATACTCATGCGGGCCAAGAGTGACTATTCTTTATCCACTTTAGCCAAAGTGGGGTAAGTTAGCATTTTGACCACATACTTTACCTTTGGTGGTTGCCGTGCACAGTTTATACTCATGTGGGCCAGGAGTTCTCTCTTTTTTTTTTTTTTTTTTTTTTTTTTTTTGTTTGTTGTTTACATCAGGCTCAAGCGTAGTAGCGTTTAAAAAACTTCCCGTTTATGGGAAAAACTCGTACGTCGTCTTCATAGATCAATTTCTAGGCGCCATTTGTGTAGACTTCTTTTACCACATATGGTCCATCCCACCTTGACACGAACTTATTTCCAACCCGATGTGTAGTAACAATGGGTCTTCTCACTGCAAGCACCAAGTCACCAACCTAGAAGGAACGTGACCGTAATTTCTTGTTGAATGCTCTAGAAAGACGAGCTTGGTAGCATTCAAGTCTTTGTTGCGCTTCCAACCTTTTCTCATCAAGGGCCTCTAACTCATCAAGGCGTAAGTGTGCATTCTCCTCCTCGGTCAACCCTTCTTGCATAGCTACCCGAAGAGAAGGAATTTGTTTCTCCAAAGGGATCACTGCTTCGACACCATACACCAAAGAGTACGGGGTAATTTGAGTTGGCGTTCTGTAAGTTGTTCGGTAAGCCCAAAGTGCTTCTCCGTTCCTCTCGTGCCAATCTCGCTTTGACTTTCCAACGACCTTCTTTAGTAGATTGCACAGTGCCTTGTTAAATGCTTCGGCGAGTCCATTGGCGGTCGCGTTATACATTGATGGCTTCCTTTATTTAAAATCAAACTTCTCACAAAGTTTATCAATCAAGCTATTGCTAAAGGCTTTTCCGTTGTCAGTGATCATGTAGCGAGGATAGATGATGTTGATGCAGATGAAGTCTGCTACATTTTCTTTCTTCACTTCCTTCAAAGGCACTGCCTCCGCCCATTTAGGAAAGTAATCTGTTGCAGCCAAAATGTACAAGTGACCTGCAGAAGACTTTGTCAAAGACCCAACTACATCCAAGCCCCAAGCGTCAAATGGACACGAAGCAACAGTGGAATGCAAAGGTTCAGGCAGCTGGTGAATGAGGTTTGCGTGGAACTGGCATGCTTGACATTTCTGGGCATAGTCCATGCAGTTTTTTACCATTGTTGGCCAATAGTAACCCATCCTCTTTATTCGAAGACGTAGCTTTGGGCCTGATTGATGGGCACCACAGATGCCGGAATGAGCTTCCTCCATAACTCGGATGGCTTCATCATTGCCTAAACACCTCAAGAAAACTCCATCAAAAGAACGCCTATAAAGTGTGCCTTTAAAGTAAATGAAGCGAGGAGCGCGGCGTCGGATATTAACTTTTTGCTTTGGATCACTTGGTAACTTATCATACTTAAGGTAATCAACAAGCAGTTGTCGACAATCCTCTTTCTCAATCTCAAATACTTCCACAATATGGCTTTCTTCCTCATCGTGGCCTTCACCTTAAAAAATCGGTGGTATGACCCATCTTTGGCATATTGGTATGCGAACTTCACCTTCCAGTATGGCTATTGCAAGTTTTGCTAAAGCATCAGCTTGTTTGTTTTCTTTTCTCGGCACATGTAACATTTCCACACCGTCAAGCCAAGCTACAAGCTTTCGGGCATAATTAAAATATGGAAATAACTCTGGCTTCTTAACCTCGTAATCACCAAGCACTTGATTGATCACCAACATAGAGTCCCCATACACTTTGAGATGCAAATGCTTTGCGTCAACTGCCATTTCTAGTCTCAGGATGAGCGCTTGGTATTCAGCGACATTGTTGGAGAAATTTTCAGTTAGCGTAAAAGAGTATGGCAACACGTCTCCGTCGGGTGTCCCGAACATAACCCCGGCACCAGCCCCTTCTTTGGGGGATGCTCCGTCAAAATACATGCTCCATGAAGGGGAGATTTCAATTGCCAACACATTTTCATCTGGTAGATCATCAGATAATTCCTACTCGACAGGGATGGGGTGATCAGCCAAGAAGTCTGCCTAGACTTGTCCTTTAACCGCCTTTTGAGGGACATATACAATCTCGAATTGTTGCAGCTGGAGGTACCACCTTGCCAGTCTATCAGAGATGTAGAGAACGCTCCTGGGCAGCGATGTAGAGAATCAATGGTCGTCCAGCTACTGGCCCGACTAGCACGGGCGGCTTCATCAAGTAGGCTTTGATGCTCTTGAAAGCATTGCTACATGCATCATCCCATTCGAATGGAGTACCTTTCTTCATGAGGCGGCTAAAAGGCTGACATCGACCAGCTAAGTTTGAAATGAATCTTCGGAGGTAAGCCAACTTTCCTTGCAAACTTTTAAGTTCGTGGATGTTGCGAGGCTCGGGTATCTTTAGAATTGCATCAATCTTCTCCTGCTCTATTTCAATGCCTCGGTGGCAAACAACAAACCCAAGAAACTTTCTTGATGTAACTCCAAATGCACATTTAAGTGGGTTCATCCTAAGTTGATATCTTCTTAGGCGTTCGAAGACTCTTCTTTGGTCACAAAGATGATCTTCTCTCTTCTTAGATTTTACCACCAAATCATCCACGTAACACTCCACATGCTTATGGAGAATGTCATCAAAGATTTTCTGCATTTCCCTTTGGTATGTTGCACCGGCATTCTTCAAACCGAAAGGCATCACCTTATAGCATTATATCCCGTTTAGGGTTCGGAATGTTGTGAGCTCTTCATCCTTAGGCGACATACATATTTGATTATACCCAGATGATCCATCCATGAAGGATAAAGCTTCATGGCCCGTTGTAGCATCAATCATAAGTTCGGCGATAGGCAATGGAAAGTCATCCTTCGGGCATGCTTCATTTAAGTCTTTGAAGTCGACACAAACTCGTATTTGACCATTCTGCTTCCTCACTGGAACAATGCTAGAGATCCACGTAGGGTACTTGACTTCTCAAATAAACCCCACTTCAATAAGTTTATTCACTTCAATTTCAATCAAGCGAACTAACTCCGGTTGGAATCGAGGTTGAGCTTGTTTGACAGGTCGTGCCCCCTTTCTTATTGACAACTGATGCACTGTCCCTTTTGGGTCTAAACCTGACATCTCTTTGTAGGACCATGCAAATACATCCTTGAATTCATGTAGTAGCCCAATCTATTCTTGCTCCTCCTTGGTTGTTAACAAAGCACTTATGAAGATAGGTCACGGTTCGTCTGTTATGCCAAATTAATTTCCTTCAACTCATCAACAGTGGCTTTGACGCCTTCTTCAAGTTCAAGTGGAGCTTCCTCAGCATCTTCCTCTTCCATTGGAACGTCTTCACAAAGAGTTATGTGATTTGATGAGTTCACTTGTTCATTGACTTCTTCAGGACTTCTGAAATCTATGCGCGTTCTTATTTGTCCATTTCTCTGTCTAACTTGGACAATTTGCATGGTGTTATCCGTTTCAGTGATAAGTATTTTCCCATTCAACAAAGCAATCTCTCTTTGTCGGGTACTTTAACCATTTTGAGAAGTTGTGCGGTGGATGCTAGCATTAACAAAGTTTGAGGAAGCCACACTTTCTATATCATCCTCTTTGTTGCCTTGAACGCGAGTCAGAATCACAGTCTGCATTTTAGCCGTCAGAACGCTTCCGCATGATACAGTCAAGGTAGTGCGACGTTTCATTCGAGAAGGAATTAAGCTATGGAGTTTCTGAAAGGGTCCCTTGGTGACTCTCAACCTTCGGCGGCTATTTCTCTTACCCACTCGAAGTGGGCCAAGCCTATCAAAGACGGAGTTGTTTCACTTTCTTTCCATGTTCATCAAATGTGTCTTCTGTTGATGAGGCCTCATCTTCCATATGTAGTTCGTACTGGCTCTCTTAATTGCAATGCGAATAGGACTTCCAGAGACATATCCCAATCCCTTCTTGGCGCTTTTGACAGTATATCCACGTTTCTTCAACATTATTTGAGTTGCATTAAGTCCATACTCTGACTGACTAGGGGCTTCAGGAGTCAATTTTCTTAACTCAGAGTTTCCTTGTAGATCATACCCAGCTCTAATGAGAAGCTTGAAAGCCTTTGGATCATAACAATTGGTAATTTCAGGTTCAAGCAATCCTCCATGATCCGTCTTAGCACCTTGAACTGGACGGACGAACCCTTTGGGTGGTGGCAGGGAAGGCTTGCTTGCATCAAGCTTTGTCAAAGGCAATGTTTAATCCTTTCACACCTCAATTCCCTCACGAGATTGCTTGCCTTTATCACGGCTAGCAGTAGGTGTGTCCTTATTTTCTTCGACCCAGTCATCCAGAGGTTTCTCTTGCACAAGATCTTCCTTCGGTCTCACAATTTTTGCATGTTGAAAATAATACTTAGGATCGGCAAAGTACAATTCCTGCTCGGTGAAAGGATTGGCATCGCCCACCACTGTCTTCACAGTTCCCTCCTGGCAGTATTTGAAGCATTGATGTAAAGTGGATGGGATTACTCCATTCTCGTGAAGCCACGGGCGGCCCAAAAGCATATTGTATGATGTCCTGGCGTCTATGACATGAAAGAGTACATTCGAGACCATTTCTCCAATCAACAACTCCAACATGATAGTGCCAAGAGCTCTTTGTCCCTCTTGGTTGAACCCTTGAATCATCAAGCGGCTATTCGAGAGTTCGTCTATGGGGACCTCCAATTTCTTCAGTATTCGCAAAGGGTAAGATGTTAACCCCCGAGCCTGTCAACCAGGATTCGATTTATCTTTTGCTCACGGGTATATCCAACCACGAACAACGGTCGGTTGAGAGATTGTGAACCGAGCAACAAATCTTCATCAGTGAAAGTCATTGCTGAGCTGGAGTCATCATTGCTATTGCAAAATTCGGTTCCTGACTGACATAATTCATCCTTTTCTCCATCAGTTGTATAACATGAGATGTCATTGTTATCGCTATCATTGTTAGTAGTGATGAAATTTGCAACTGCATCACCTTCGTCCAACAAGATCATCCCTTGTCGAGCTAACTGCAAAACTCTCTCTTTGAATAAGAAGCAATCTTGTATGGGATGCCCTACTAAGCGATGGTATTTGCAGTACTTCGGGTCATCAGTTCATCCAGCTTCTTCTGGTCGCTTCATTTCTGGTAGCTCGATGAGGTTTTCTTTGATCAAATCACCGAATATTCCAGAGACGTCGGAATTTAAGAATGGGTAAGTCCTCTGTTGCATCTCTTTTAAGGTTGGCCTCTTTTGCCCCCTATCTTGTGGAGTATTCTTTCGCTTGTCGTCCTTGATGTCTTCCATTCTCCGAAACTTAATAGGCATTGCATTGACAGTCATTGTCTCTTTAGCTTTCCCTTTGCCGAAGGGTTTTCCTCCTTTCTTAACTTCTTGCTTATCTTTGAACTTGCGAGACTCATAAACTGGAGGCCCGTCAACTAAGACTTCAGCCATGCTTAGTTCCATGTCTAAACTCTGGTTGCCAGCTCTTCAAATGTCCTTGGTTGGATTCCTTGGAGGATGTACCGAAGACCTCATTGCATTCCTTGGATGCACATTTCAATGGCCGAACTTTCAGACAGCCGGTCCTTACAATTGAGGCTTAGATTTCTCCACCGATTGATGTAATCGATGACAGACTCGTCCTTCCACTGATGGGAATTTGTCAACTCGATCATGGTCATTGTCCTTCTGGTGGTATAGAAGCGGTTGAGGAATTCTTGCTCCATCTGGTCCCAGCTATCTATAGAGTTAGCTTTTAGGTCTATATACCAGCCAAATGCATTTCCCTTCAATGAGCGGACAAATTGCTTTGCCAAATGATCACCATAAGTCCCGGCGTCGTTGCATGTCTCGACGAAATGGGCAATATGTTGTTTTGGGTTACCTTTGCCATCAAATTGCTGGAATTTAGGAGGTTGGTAACTTACTGGCATTCTTAGACTGTCAATTCTCTGAGAGTACGGTTTGCTATAAGTTAGGGATGATTTAGGCGTCCCATCAAACTTGTCTATGATCTCTTTCAATTGGTCTACATGGACCAAACCATCAACGGAGACTTGCAGCTCGTTCAAAGATCTCTCCTTCTCCAGTGGTGGATGATGGTGCTTTGCAGAGTCCTCAGCCTTATCTTGGTCTTCCATAGGTTCTTTTCCAGGAGCGCGACTTGTATCGCCATTGTCAACTTTGTTCATCAGCTTTTCTATCTTCGAGTCTTGCTCTTGGACGTGTCTCGTAAGGCCTTCAATTGCCTTGGTCAAGCTTACAAGTTGTTCCTCCAAAGTTGAACTATTTGTCATCATCATTGGAGCAATGTTGAGAGCGGATGAAGAGCTTGATGTAGAGCGAAGAGTGGAACATGCAGAGTTGTCCTTTTCATTTCCATTGCTATCAACAATGTATGGCACAGGCTTCTCGACAGCTCCGGGTGAAGTGTTTCCCTTTGAAGATGCCAACGATTGTGATTGTCTTGACATACTTCTTGTAACGACATTGACATTTGCAGTTGGAGGTTGCAACAATCTTCGCCAACGTGATCTTATGAGGCGCCATATCTTCAGTTGCTGGTTGAGGAGAGGAGATGAGAGGTAGAGTAACAAACACAAAAAATTGTACAAATTTAATCCAAATTGGATCAAATGAAGAACTTTGTAGGTTACAATCTCTATTCTTCAATCTTCTGATTCTTCTCTTCGAATGTTTTCTTTGAATTTGATGATTTGGAGTGAGATCTTCTTCTTGATCTCCTCCACTTAAGTTGTTCTTCAATAACGTTATCCGAAGGCCGAATGGCTTGATTCCGGATTGAACGCTCCTTCTTGATGAATTTGATGAAGAACGTCTTCGAATCTTCAAGAATGTCTTCGAATCTTCAAGAACTTTGAGTCTTCTGGATTTCTTGGAATTCTTCCAATTCTTGAAGCTCTCAACTTGTTTTTTTTATGAATGAAGAGAGGCATCCTTTTATAGGTGTGGAGAGGAGCTCTTTCCATATTTCTTTTGCCATGTGACGCTATTTGATTGGCCACATTTGATTTGATAGGCTTTGCTTGATTTGGTTGGGTTATGCCTGATTTGGTTGGGACTGACTTGACTTGGCCTAATTTGGTTGGGCCAAGCTGACTTTTGGGCCTTTTTATTTGTAGGGGCCCTTTTGACTTGGTCGGACCTTCTTGCTGGATTAGGCCCTTTTGACTTGATTGGGCATTTCTTGATTTGATTGGGCCATCTTGCCAATGTTTTTTGTAGATAATTTGTTTTGGCCCAAATTAAATATCAATTATACTATAACTTAGGAATTAATTTAACTAAGACATGAATAGTGTTTTTTTTTATTGATATTTAATTAATTTCCATGTGTCGTCATTTGATTGGACACGGAATTTATTTATTTACAACGAGAATCACTTCCATTAGCGTTCTCATTACTATTGCAGCATTGCATAACCTTGAGATACATGAAATGGATGTGAAGACGACCTTCCTAAATGGGGGATTAGAGGAGGAAATATATATGGAACAACCTGAAGGGTTTGTTGTGTCTGTCCAAGAAAAGAAGGTGTGTAAACTTGTTAGATCTTTGTACGGACTCAAACAAGCACCTCTTAAATGGCATGAAAAATTTGATAATGTGATGCTCTCAAATGGTTTCAAGATCAATGAGTGCGACAAGTGTCTCTATATAAAGGGTACTCCAGAAAATTATGTGATAGTGTGTCTATACGTCGATGGCATGCTTATTACGCGGAGTAATCATGACTTGATCATGAATACTAAAAACATGTTAAAACAAAATTTTGACATGAAGGACATGGGTCTAGCTGACGTCATCCTAGGGATGAAAATCTCTAGAACTCCTAACAGAATTTTCCTATCACAAGCTCATTACGTTGAGAATGTGTTGAGGAAATTTGATGCTTATGACATACCCCCGGCTAACACTCTTGTAGATGTTAATCTACACTTAGCCAAAAATAGGGGAGACCTAGTGCTGCAACTGAAATATGCAAGAATTATCGGAAGCTTGACGTACTTGACAAATGGTACGCATCCTGATATACCATATTGAGTTAGCAAACGTAGTAGATTTACAAGTAATCCTAACAAGGATCACTAGAAAGCTCTGATGAAAGTTTTAAGGTATTTAAAACATACCATGAGTCATGAATTTTGTATACAAGATATCCAGCCGTATTAGAAGGATACACAGATGTAAATTGGATATCTGATACAAAAGATTCAAAATCCACCAGTGGTTATGTATTCACTATAGGTGAAGGAGCTGTGGCTTGAAAATCCTCTACCTGTATAGCTCGTTTCAGAATGGAATTGGAGTTCATTGCATTAGACAAAGATCGTGAAGAAGCAGAATGGGTTCAAAATTTCCTAGAGGATATTCCCGATTGGTGTAAACAGATGCCTCCCGTAATGATACACTGTGATAGCATGTCTGTTATAGGGAGGGCACAAAGCCACATGTATAATGGTAAGTCTCGACACATACGAAGGGGACATAATACCGTTAGACATTTGATCTCAAGTGGGGTAATCTTCATTGACTACGTAAAGTCAAAATAAAATATTGCGGATCCGCTAACTAAAGGCATTGGTCGAGATCAAATATATAGTGCGGTAAGGGGAATGTGGCTAAAACCCACACACTAAAGGGTGTTCATAGCGGTAACTCGTCCATGATTACTGGAGGATCCCAAGAACTTGGTTCAATGAGACAACTAAGCCTTGAAGCACTCAGCATTGCACTTGCAAATTAAATTTCAAGCTCATTCTCGATTCCGTTCAAGTGCTGATTGTATTAATTGGTGCAAAACCTGATGACGTGTGGTGAGGCTAAGCTTAACAACTTTTAATGATTCCTATACCTTCATGGTAGGGTATTTCAGGGTACCCTTAATAGGAGATCACCTATGTAAGTGTGAAGTGGGGTCGCTTCAAACTGACAAATGTAATATTTTTAGTACACAGTCATGAATCTGAGATAAGGTCCACAACCAAAATGGACAACAACGCGAGAACCAAAAGGATATTAGAGTCGTCACTTTGTGGATGTCATTGTAGTAGATTTACACAAAAGCTGACCAGTTCAAGACATCGCGTTCACTGAGCAGCGAGTAAATCCGATGACATCTCACTAGGGAAGGTTCAAAGCCGGAAGCTACCTATCCTGATGAAGGGATGACTCGTTGGGACTTTCTTAGGTGTGCATTGCATTACTATCATTCATTTGGGGATTGTTGGAAATTGTTTTGGAATTTTGGATTTTAGCAAATTTAATTATTTTTAACCCATTTGTGAAAAAAGTAAATAAGTTGCAAATTTGTAATCTACATTTCGTGTAGATGAATTTAATGTATTAATATGCTCAAAACCAATTTCGGGTGAATGAGATATTAATTGTCAAAGGTTGCAACTTAAACTTGGAAAGTTGAAAAGTTTATAAAGGAAAATATGGGAACTTGTCCCACATAGAAAAGTTGGAGTAATTGGATACTCCTTATTTAGTAGAGGATAAAGAGTTATCAAGTGTGCTCCCCTGTGGTGGATCCTAGTGGGATTTTAGCCTTTGGCTAAATAGATCCAGGCCCGCACGCGCACGTCGCACATGTCGCATTGAGTCGCATTAGAGGCGCACTTTGCACTTACGCGTCGTCGCGAGGAGCTGGAGGAGCTTTAAAGTTTTGGCTAGATGGTTCGGACGGATGGCTCGCAGGTTCGCGACGGTTCGAGTCGGGTGCGGGACGTGGATTGGGACAGGAACGTGTCGGGTCGGATCGATCCGCCAAGAACCGGCGCGGACCGGGCGGCCGAGCCCGTCCAGGGTCGGGTCATGCCGACCTGCCAGCAGGTCGGGCGGGTTCGAACCTAGATCAGGGAACCAGGCACGGGTCAGCCTGCGGGTGCGACCAACGAACCAGTGTGTCCAGGTCCGAACCAGTTCGAGCCCAGTCAAAGGGGTGCCACCAAGGGTCAAGAGGTGCCTTTTTTAGAAAGACACCACAACTCTTCAATATATATAAATAGCCTCCTCCAATTTGCATTTCATTCACCAGAAAATTCACAAGTTATATTCAGATTTCAAAGTATTCCTACTCTGCATTATTTCTGTCAGAAAGTTCCAAATATCCGAGTTTGGTCGCCGGTAACTTCCAATTTATAGTGCAACGGTCTGAAGTTTTAAAGTCGTTGTATCTTGGAGGCGATTGCTTTTATATGTATTGCACCCGTGTACGTGGTAATTTCGTCTTACGGATATAGAGTCAAACTCTTAGCCTCGACTTTGTCTGCATAAATATATCTTCATCTATACACCTCTATTACCAAAACCTAACAATATCTTGTTAAGTTGTCATCTCCACAACAATTTTCGCAATTTTTTTTTTTTTTTTGCTAATCTTTTTCCTTTTCCAAGTCGTCAGTTGCTATGTCCGTGTTATCGTTTTCTATATTTTTGGCCCTAGTTTGTTGCTATACTCACGATTTATTTTGAATGTATCAGTTCAAAATCTCGCCATTTCTTCTCTTCGTTTTCTAGCAAAACAGCTATTGTGTACGTCATTATAAATAGTTTCTTTCAAATACATTCAACAATATTTTTTTTACTTAATTGGAAATTATTTCATCATATATTCTTATCTACCAATAAAAAACTTCCTCTCTTCATTCTTCTTATTTTTAATCTAAAATCTTAAATGATTATAACTTTTCCATATCAATTTCTTTTTTAATGAAAAATATATCAAATTAGTCTTTATTTTACGATCTTCAATAGACATCCATATGGATATATAAATAAATGAATTTAAATGTAAAATACTTTTTGTAAAGTTAATATACTTAGATAATTAAATATTTTCATATAAAAAGTGTGAGAGTATAGAAGAAACATACAATTTCCAGTTTCTTTTCACAATTTTATAGTTAAATAATTATTTGAGTTTTCAGAACTATTTTGTTATGATGAAAAATAGTAAAATGGCACGAATTTTTTAGATTTACATTAATCTCAATCACATAAAAATTATATTAGTAAAAATATTGGTTATATGTTTTTAATGGAAGTTGATGTATAGTAAAAATAATTTAATTCACTTTTATGAAATTAATTTTAAGACGCATATTGCCCTACATAAATAAATGCTAATATTTACTTAAGTGAAATACATCAAATAATAGTGTGTGTATAACCTATATGTAAGCTATAATGCTTTTACAACAATATTAAAATTTAATCACATATTATTAATTTAATAAAATATTTAATATTTTATCTCGTGCATCGTACAGGAGGACATCTAGTTGTAGTAGAAACGAGATGCCCTGTTTTTGTATTGTAATAGAGCTAGTTCACTGTGAAGAGAAAGTCACTGCTAGAAGAAGATACAATATTTAGGGCCAAAAATATTTTTTTGTCCCGTAATTATTTACTTTTATGATTTTGGTCCCGTCGTTATTTACTTTTTTCAGTCATGTATCTGCCAAAAATTTCCAATTTGAGGCTTATTTTTGCCAGAGAATACGAAATTGGCAGGGAAATGACTAGCACATGACCCTTTAATTTGGAGAAATTCGGCGTAATTAAATGGCGTAGCTTAAAAAAGCCGACGTCGACGAAATTCTAAGTATGTGTAAATTATTTTAATTTTATAATAATATAATCGAGTTAACAACTCAGGAAATTAGAATTTTGGTTTAAAATAAAATTAATGTTAATTACTAAATTAAGTTAACATAAACAGAATAAAACAAAACTAAAACTATTACTATCATTTTCTAAAAAATCGAGACCTTTAGAATTTCTTTCGAGAACCCTAACTCACTCTGTACCAAATTTCCCAAAAATTGCATCCCCCTCAAATCAACAAAACAAATAGTAACCCTGAGATTCAACAATGTCGAAGTGTGGTTTTTTTGAGGCGCGAGGCGAAATGATGTTCATGACGAAAAAGAATGTGTGACATTGGGCTCTTTCGAATTATGGTAAGTTAGTTAGGATCAAATTTCTTTTTCAGTGTGTATTTAGACCCCCGATATTCTGTAAATATGGTTTGTATTTTGCTTAGATAACCTTGAGTTTGTGAAAACGAGTAAGACAATTTATTTAGGGTTTAAATGTGTTATGTAAATGCTGCTAAAAATAGGATTGTTTATGGGGGTATGTGTGTTTGTGTTTTGGTCGTTGATACAATAGTGATTTCGAAATGTTTATTTTGCCTAGGGTGGAGTCAATGCTTGTCTAGTGTTTGGTGTACTTTTTTGCATTCTTTAGTTGAAAGATACTACATATTATACATCAAACATAACAACTAAATATCATTATTACATGAAACATCAAAACATGAAATCTAATCCCCTTCAATGAATCATCTTCATCATTATCTTATAACAACCTAACACCCACCAAAAATGCTCCATAAGCGCAACACCAAACAATCCTGTTAATCTCCTACAACCTTTGATTAAGAAGAATCATATTTTGCTATCCTACTACGTGGATTTTCAGTCCACTGAAAAATTTGTCAGTCCACTGAAAAATTTGTAGTAACCTTGTTTCTACATATATAAGCTTACTTTTGAGTTGTTACTATGTGAATCCACACTTGCCCATAGAATTTCAATAGATAAATGAAACATACCTTTCTATGTGAATCCACACTTGCCCATAGAATTTCAACAGATAAATGAAACACACCAGGCAATTTGGACATCCATAAAATTAGCGACCTATGATTTCCTCCTTCACGAGGTTGTAGTTGCTGCGAAAAGTCCACAATGGCACCACATCGATGGGTTCAAGTGATTGTTGGTCTATGACATTGTCTCCTTCGACTATGGAGCTTTTAATTTAGGGTTTTTTTGGTAGTGGTTCTTTAACAATTTAATAAGGAGGAAAGATGGAGAAGAAGTATATTGCCCACATTCATTTTGGCTGATTTGGAGTTTCTTTCTTTTTAGTTTTAAATATAAATTTACTCATACTCAGAATTTCGTGCACATTGGTTTTTTTAAGCCATCACATTTAATTACATCGGATTTCCCTAAATTAAAAGATCACATACTAGTCACGTGACCTTTTTTGGCCAATTTTGTATTCTCCGACGAAAATTGGTCTTAAATTGGACAGAAATCGTAAAAGCGAATAACTACGGGACCAAAAATAATTTTCCGGCCCAACAAGTAGCAAATTGTACATGAACAAAAATTTGCAGATGTAAGAAGAGAGCTTATAGGAGTTGTAGACAAGCAACGCTACATCTAGCTTTGTTAAATGCCTACAACAGTTCAAAAAAAAAATCTGTAAGAAGACAAGAATCTACAGCAGACAAATCATCAAGTCAACCGAAAACAAATATTCAACTTTCACCTTAAGTTTTCAAATGAAAAGTAGTCAGTAGAGACAAGAAAGAAAGCTAAAGCAACAGTCGACCTGCCACCCCATAACCTACTAACTGACATTTTGTAGCAAAAGGACATGCAACGATTAGCATCCATCAAGAGCATTAATTACAAGCTTATATCCCTCTTCATCAGATGGAAACTTCACTAGAGGACTTGAAGAAGAGAGAAGCATCAACAAAATCAATGAGTGTGGACTGAAATATACAAACGAGATTCGATTGCTAACATATTTCTCAATTATTTAAGATTCCTCAATAAAGTAGCCCACCTTCGCATGCAAAAGTGTAATCTTCCTATTAAAGAACATTTTTACTGAACTTACTCATGTGAGGTAAAAGGTGTTTTTGGTTAAATATGGGATTCAAGCCCACCTTCTTCTAAAAGAGAACGTAGTTTAGGATTAGCATTTCAAGGAGAAGTGAAAACTATAAGCTACAACAAATTAAGGTTTGTGTGCCTGGGTTAAATTTATCCTATGTGTAAGCAAACTTAGTGTACTTCTCTAATAGAAAAAAGTAGAGTAGATGTAAAATGATTAATCCACATCCGGATAACTATAAATCTTAGTGTAATTATTATTTACTGTTTTATTCATTTATTGAACACATACTGCACAAGTTGTAACTTAGAAACTACTTCGAAACTGTTTTAATATTCCGATGCATAACTCTTAGGTTTCTGCTCATAGTAAGTTTCAAAGACATCTAATGTAAGTTTATCGTTGAATAGAAACTTATTGTTGTAAACCTTGCCATAAGAACAAGTTTCTTACACCAGACAACAAAAAGAACCTACAATTGTGCAATGATTCTAAATATCACTCCAGTCTTTTGTAGTTTGCATTTAATGCTTTGACGGTTTTAGGGCAAGTGGGAAATATCCGTACTCCCTTGGCTCGTGATCTATGCAATTTATACATACTTTGTGAAGTTGGCTTAATATTCTCCAAACTCAGATTTTTATAGGTTAATTACCAAACAAATTAATCATGATCTTAGGCCTAATTTTCAATTGCAACATGACCTTTAAAACTTAACAGTTTGTGTCTCATCCTTTCAATTTGTTTCAATTACAACATTGCCGCACCAACTCTAGCCCCCAATTGCTGACGTAGATGGTGGAGCTCCCAAAATGACGTCGTTTCATTTATTGACTCGGAGTACTCCAACCACATCAGCGTACACATAGAAATTCTTAAATAAATAAATAAATAGGTAAAATAACTTAAACGTAATTCATAAGATTATAAAAACTAAAAAAAATGTATAAAACATATAAAGAAAGAAATTTGCATACTCCAACTAGTAGAATCCATGCAGAAGTTTCTGCAACTCACTCTTGTGTGGATGTGTTAGCTTGCCATGGTGAACTTGTTGGTATTCGGTGAAGTGTACGTGAAAGATTAACTCAATTATACTGTTGACAAAGTTGAGGCACGAGTTTGAATCGCTATCTGTAAGACGATATTGCCCTGAGTTATAGTGCTCTCGGTATCCCGCAATCGTCCCCAAGATGCAACGACTTTTAGCTTTGCAATCGTAGCACAATAAAATCAAAGCTTTTGGTGAACTATTCGATACTCGAAACTTTCATATATTAGAATTCGGGAGGGTTAGAGAACTAGAATGCGGAGGCAGAGAATGGTTGGAGTTAATAGAAATGCAGAATAGAGGACTTACTTATCGTTTCTGAAGAGTTGTGGTGCCTTTCTGGAAAGGCACCTTTTGGCCCTTGGTATCATGAACCGGTGCAAAGTGCGCCTCTAAAGCGACTCAGGCACCTTTTGGCCCTTGGTATCATGAACCGGTGCAAAGTGCGCCTCTAAAGCGACTCAATGAAACATGTATGACATGCACGTGCACGCCCGAAATCACATGTATGACTCAGGCACCTTTTGGCCCTTGGTATCATGAACCGGTGCAAAGTGCGCCTCTAAAGCGACTCAATGAAACATGTATGACATGCACGTGCAAGCCCGAGCTCAATGAAACATGTATGACATGCACGTGCACACCCGAAATCGGGCTCAGTGCGCTTCTAAAGCGACTCAATGAAACATGTATGACATGCACGTGCACGCCCGAAATCACATGTATGACTCAGGCACCTTTTGGCCCTTGGTATCATGAACCGGTGCAAAGTGCGCCTCTAAAGCGACTCAATGAAACATGTATGACATGCACGTGCACGCCCGAAATCGGGCTCAGTGCGCCTCTAAAGCGACTCAATGAAACATGTATGACATGCACGTGCACACCCGAAATCGGGCTCAGTGCGCTTCTAAAGCGACTCAATGAAACATGTATGACATGCACGTGCACGCCCGAAATCGGGCTCAGATGGTGCTTCGCTCCATCCTCGGGTCCATTCAGCCAAAGACTAAAATTCCATTAGGGTTCACCATAAGGGAGCACACTTGATAAGTCTTTATCAAGTGCTCCTCTTAATAAAGAGTTCCAACTTTCTTCAACTTTTTTATGGACATTCCCACATATTTTCTTTAACTCTTCTAACTTTCCATGTTTAAGGTTGCTACATTTAGGCATTAATTTATTATTCATCCGAAATTAATTTTAAGAACATAAATACACTAAATTTATCTACTCGACACGTAGATCATGAATTAGAAACTTAATTTCATTTCAACAAAGGGAACCCAAAGTTGAAATTGTTCAAAGATTGGTCAACACCAATTTGCCAAAGCTAATTTCCAACAAAATTCCGGCGGGAATGAAGAAGGAGACGACATCGTGTGCCTTGTCCTTAGATTTCTAATTTAGTTCAGGTGCGATCCAAGATGGCTTCAAGGCTTCGTCGAATTACAACAATTGAATGGGCTTTGCAGTAAAGCTGCATGAAGGAGATGAAGACGGTGGTGGTTGTCTTGGTTGTAATTTTTCAGCGGTGCGGTTGCGATGGGATTCAGCATCATTGCCCACATAGTAGCGACATACCAAAAGGACAATGTGCGGCGGTGTTGCTCCTCCATCGGCGGTCAGACATTTTCAGGAAGGAAGTAGGTGACAGCGGTGCCAACGAGAATGTTTAGCCGTTCAGGTTAAGCAGAAGGAGTCAACTCACAATTTGCTGAGTCACTCAATGCACAGTCGGGTCACAGAATATGTATTGTGTTGTTTGCAAAACATTTCCCTACAGAACAATACAAATTTCCCCCCGTCTTTCAAATTCAAGGATGTGTATTGTCTTGTTTGCAAATTTCTTCTTTTTGTTTTTTTATTTACAATCTCTAGTTTTTTAATCTTACAAATTACGTTTAAGTAATTTACTTTTTTATTTATTTTTTATCTTATTATTTTTCTAAACATTTCTACGTGTACGTTGGCATGGTTGAAACGACATCAATTTAGAAACTTCACCGTCCAGGTCGGCAATTTGGAGCTCCACCATCCTCGTCCCTTAAGTATTGCTTATTCAAGCACTAATATAAGTATATATACAAAATATGAGACCATTTAGTAGTATTGTTCAATTAAAACTAGGCATGATATCATGAAGCCCAGTGTGAGTTGTGAAGCACTTTTTCTTTTTATCTTGATAAGGATAATATATATCACTGGCCATGTTTGTTGTTGCCAATGTTGTGACTTATTTTACACTCCCAAGAGTCTCAACGGTATTTGCAAATAATTCATTGGTCCGTCTCACTTAAATTAAATATTTCCTCCGTCTCAACTAACTTTTCCTACTTTTTATTTTGGTCCATCTCACTTAACTTTTCACACTTTTAAAAAGAAAATTTCTCTCACAATTTTTACCCTCAAAATTTCCACACTTAATCTCGACCTTTAAAAAAGTCAAAGGAAAAATAAAATCTATTTTTTTAACCTTCGTGCCCGATCAACTGTGAAAAGTTGGTTAGAACAGAGGAAGTACTTAGTAGGTAAATAAATTTTACAGTACTGAAGTCTTCCAACTAAATTCATAATCGCAAAAATAATTAATCTCGAGGTTAACTTTAAGTGGCAGATTTGTGAAAATTTGATCAAATTAGCAATTTTATTTTCCCTCTTTCATTGGATTTATTGCAATATATATCACATCATATGGTCTTATGTATTTATTGCAAACTTCTTACGAGTTATTTCAAGAGCTTGTATGTAATTTCTAAGAGCTTATGAGCTAATAAATTATTTAGATAAAATGGTTTATAAACTTACAATCTGATGAAGTGATGGAGTTATAAATTTGAGAATTACTTTAAATATTACTATCACACACACATTTTGATTAGTATGTGAAGTGTGTGGTGCTTGTAAAATATATGTGTGAAGTGTGTGTAACATTTGAATTTGAGCGTAACTTATTAGATCTTAAAAAATAAGATGAACTAGAGGAACTTATTAATTTTTGGAGCTTATAGAGCTTATTTTTACATGTTATATGTTGTTTAACATCTTATTTTGCCAAACTAATTTAAAAAATTTATAAGCTCTTTAACACTTAAGATGTGAGTTCATCTCCAAGAGTAAACTAAAATAGCACCAAACACTATTTTTTTTTGCTCCAATAATGCACCATGTCCCACACTACTTTGTTGTTTAGGCTAATTCAACACTATTAGAAGTACACACTACTTCATTGCACTACTTTTTTTTTTTTTTTAGTACTTCTTTTATATTATATTTAATTGTTATGTATATTTTTAAGTATTATATAGTATATTTATGTAACAAAATTATTCTTATAAGCAAATAAGGTTAGATAAAGTTTGAAAAAAAAAATTCAACAATAACAAGAAAAAACACCATATAATTTGAATTACTACACAAGGCATTATAAATATAAAATAAAGGACATGAAATATAAAATTACAACAGTACGAAACATGTAAAAACAACTACAAAAAATTAGTAAACAAATCAAATACAATATTACTAAAACGGAAATACAAAATAATATAAAAAAAAAACAATTGATTTTTCTGCATTAATTGAGCATTTGTGGGTCGAATTGGGTGCTTCCACATATTAATTCAATGTATTGTATGTACTATTATTATGAATTTCAATTTTAATTTCGCATTAATCTTATTCATGTTTACATGTTTTGTTTTAAATTTGATTAATATTAAAAATATAAACTATTATATTAATATGAAAATATTAAATTCAATGTGATTTTATACATATACTGTAATTTATACTACAGAAAAAATAAAAATAAAGAGAAAACAAATGAATTTAGTACAAACGGTTGAAAAAATGGTGTTGATTAATTTTGTGTTAAAGTAGTTTAGATTGTGCACTACTTTAATTGCAATGCTTGATATGTCCTGACTAACTTATAAACTTGGAGGGTGTTTGGCTAAACTTATTTAAAACATCTTATAAGCTTCAACATCTTATAAGTTGTTTCAAGAGCTTATAAGATGTAATTTTTAAGGAACTTATAAGTTAACAAAGTGTTTGGATAAAAGAGCTTATAAGCTTGCAATTGAATATAGTGATTTAGCTATAAATTTCGGGTCTAATTTAAAGTTAATATTAAACACACATTTTGATTAGTGTGTATAGTGTGTGTAGTGCGTGTAGTGTGTGTAGTGTGTGAAATGTGTGTAGTGTATGAAATGTGTGAAATGTTTGTAGTGTGTGTAAGTGTGAATTATGTGTGAAATTTGAGTGTAATAATTAAGATCTTAAAAAATAAGATAGAAATAAGTTGGGGGGTATAATAACTTATTTTTTTGAGAGCTTATAAGCTTTTAGAGCTTGTTTTTGTGTCTTATAAGCTCCTAAACATTTTATTTTTGCCAAACACTTTGTAAGAACTTATAAGTTCCTAAACATCTTATAAAATATTTTTAGGAGCTTCTAAACTCAGCCAAACACCCTCTTAGTTAAACACATTCTAAAGCTCCACTTGGAATATGAGCATAAAAGTTGAAGACCACGTGTTTAAATCCTCCATTAAGATGGTATCATGTACAGTTTAGTTTGTGAGTCTGAAGCTACCACATCTGCAGATTTACCCATTTGGAACGCAAAGGCAAAGGCAAAGGGTGACCACACAACACCTAACTGCATCACCATGCACCATTTCAGACCCCATCCAACTTTTCTCAGCTAGACAACCAACTTCATTACAATTATCTTCACTTTATAATCTTATCTTTATGCTATTTTATATTCAATTCATCATTCTACCACTTTACTTAAATCACATGGAACACAATTTTTAAAAGCAGAATAGCAGCCTTCAATAGCCGACTCCCCACAATTACGTCATTCATTCTCATCTCACCAAATTTTGGGTACTTTGGTACAATCATATACAAAGATGTGCACATTACATCTCAATATTAATATTTAATACCAATCTCTTCAGCACAATGGAGGAAGTTCATAAAAATATAAGTCCGGTACAGTAGCACACAAAATTTTCATCTTCTTTTTGTTTCCTTTTTGTTTTTCTTTTAGAAACGCATATTCACAACTTCCACAAATCCAACCATCAAGAATATACAAGTTGTTCCAAAACAAGATTCTGAATCACAAATCAAATAATTTACAGAGACTAGACATACATCCATGACAAACACTTGAAAGCAAAGGCTCATGACAAATAATACACACACACGAAGAAGAAGAACAACATAATTGTTTCCAATTCAGTTCAGATAACTCAAACAATTTAAGAAACACAAACCAATGAAGAATTGTTGATTCAGATATTAAATTTAAAGACATCTCAAGCTGGAACCGAATTCCCAATCCCAGTTGTGGATGTCCAAACAATATCCTTAAGCGCCGGCCTCAGCTCTTTGCTGCAGAACTGGTTGTACTCCAGGGTATCACCACTCGCCTTCTTCACCTCCACCACCACAAACGACGGCCCCACAGCAAAGATATCCGCCGCTATTCCCAGCTTCCCCTTCCTCCCACTCTCTAGCCCCTGTAGCCTCACACACGAATCACTCTTTTTCACGCTGAAATTCATCGTCTTTGCCACCTCTTCTAGCTTTGAAATCACGCTGCTTGCAGGCCTCGTCGTGGCGAATCGAAGCTCTTCTTTCTCAACTCTCTTCTTCTCCTCGAAAAGGGGAGATAAATCGAATCCCTCCGATAATGAAATTATGTGGAAAGCGTTTAGAGTCTCTATTTCCTTCCCCTTTCCGCTGTTAATCTCCTCTTCCACCTGCTCTTGCTTGTTAGCCTTCAAATTTCTCGACAGAGATTTCCTGAACCATGAAGATTCCATGATTTTTGCTATGCTTATCCTCGTGCTTGGATTCGGATCCAACATCTTCGTGATAAGTTTACGAGATTCCGGCGAAAACCAGGGCGGGCACTTGAAATCGCCTCTGTAAATCTTCCGATACATCGCCATCATGTTATCATCCTGAAACGGCAAATAGCCGGCCAATATCACAAACAAAATCACACCGCAGGACCAAATGTCCGCTTTAGCTCCGTCGTATCCTTTCTTTCCGATAACCTCCGGTGCGACATAAGCTGGGGTGCCGCACGTTGTGTGCAGCAGACCGTCCTGCCTGAGATGATCGGTGAACGCACTCAGCCCGAAATCCGTAACCTTAAGGTTACCTTCTTCATCGAGGAGGAGATTTTCCGGCTTCAAATCACGGTGGTAAACGCCGCGGCTATGGCAGAAGTCGATGGCGGAAATCAATTGCTGGAAATAACTCCGAGCAGCCTCCTCCCGCAACCGGCCCTTAGAAATTTTGGCGAAGAGTTCGCCGCCGCGGATGTACTCCATGGCGAAGTAGATCTTGGTCTTGCTGGCCATGACCTCGTGGAGCTCGACGATGTTGGGATGGTGCATCATTTTCATGACTGAGATCTCGCGCTTCACTTGCTCCATCATCCCGACTTTAATCACCTTCTCCTTTCCGACAACCTTCATCGCCACGCTCTTCCCGCTCTGCAGATTCCGGGCATGGTACACCTTCGCAAACGTCCCGTGGCCCAGTAGCCGGCCCAGCTCGTATTTTCCGTTGAGAACGCCGCATTTTTCTTCCGAAGCGATCGTCATTTCTGAGAGGAATTCTTAAGGTTTTGTGTATGTACTCTAGAAGAAAGTAGATGTAAGTATTGGTAAGGATAAGGGTTTGTGGTGATGGTGGTGATGGTTTCACCCGTCTTCGACGTGTTTCCGGTGGCAATTACGGCCGCTAGTGAGCGGTTTTTTAGCTCTTCCGCCGCCAAATTGGGGGTTAGAAACCGGATATCTGATCATCTCTCTGCATTCCCTGGTGGGAGAACTCTCCAATTCTATCAGCAAATTAGAGAGGGAGAGATAAATTTCTCCAACTTCCACTCAATTAAAAGAAGGATGAAATTTCTAGGGTTTGAAGCAACGATAATTTTTGTCAACAGAGTTTCAGATTTTTCTTCCTCCAGAGCCGGAAGGAATGTATTTATAGCAGGTTGAAGGGTATATTTGTGAAATGGTATTGCCTGTTAAATTTCAATCTAACGGTTAAGAGTGCTGATAAATAGAAGCGTGTCGAGATCGTAGCGGCGATGTAACTGATAATTTGGAGGTATGTGAATAATAATTGATGACTCACGTGAGCAGCACATGGGCATAGGGTTTAATTTTGACAAACAGCCGTTCCCACTGTATTATGACGGTTTTATCTTGGTGGGCGGGTTGCCGCATTTGGTATATTCCTCTATAGGTAAGTAATACTGTGGGACCATGCTGCATTGGTTGTTAATTTACCATTTTTAGTTCCTTCAGTCCGTCAAGGAAAGTAATTTCAGAAAATATTTTCAAATTATTATTATCTCAAACATTAATACTGCTACCTTCATTTTTTTAGTTGTCATTCTAATTTTAAATAAAAAAATTAAGAAATTTAAGAAGTTAACAAGTCAACGCTCAACTAATTTTCTTAAATTCCTTAATTATTTTAATCATTTATATATATTGTTAACACTTTTCATAACTATAGAGCTATTATTGTAAAAAAAATAGTAAAATGACAATTATTTACCAACAAAATAAATAAGCTAAAATGACAACTAAAAAAACGATAGTAGTATATATTATAAAATTGAGTATCGGTCTTAACTATATTCTTTAGCAATGCAATATTCTAAACTAATACTAGCTCCGTTCCGCTCTAACTTTCCTATTTTCCTTTTCGGTTTGTCACAACTTAACTTTTCAATCCATAAATGGCAAATTTCCCTCACAATTTCCACCCTCAAAATCTCCACACTCAATCTCCACCTTTAAAAAAGTCAAATATTTCACAAAATTTATTTTTTCTTAACCTCCGTATCCGATCAAAGTAGGAAACTTAAGCCGGGACAGAGGGAGTACTTTTTAAATATCCTTGTAACAATGTGCGTAAGAGGGTGATTGTTTACGCTTGCTCAAAATATTTTATAAACTTTAATATTTTATAAAAAATTTAGATCTTATAAAATATAAAATTTTATTTAAAAATAAGTTGCTGAAGTATTTGGTTATAATAAGATGATAGAGGTTATAAGATGTTAATAATGATAGTTTTGTAATTAAATCAATAAAAATTGAAAAAGTAAATTAAAATAAAATTTATTGAAAATAAATTGGATCCTCCTCACTTTTTTTTTTTTTTAAAACAGCTTATAAGTTGTTAACAACTTAGAGGATGTTTGGCTGAGCTTATAAGTTCTTCAAAATATTTTATAAAATGTTTAAGAACTTATAAGTTTATTCGAAGTGTTTGACAACATTTCTTAAATAAGATTTTATTTTATTTCAAAATAATATGTTAACAACTTATAAGTCTTTTTTAAAAAAGTAAGGAAAGTCCAATTTATTTCTCAAATAAGATCTTATTTTGGTTTTCTACTTTAATTTTTATTATTTTAATTACATAACATTACTGACATTGTATACCCTCTATTGTCTTATTAGAACCAAACACTTCAACAACTTATTTTTTAAATAAAATTTAACATCTTATAAGCTCTAAACGCATCTTATAAGTTGTTAGAGCTTATAAGATATTCTGAATAAGTTTAGACAAACACACTCTTATTTAAAATAGAACAAGATCTTATATAAAAAATATTACCAAACACTTTGAATGAAGTTATAAGCTCTTAAATATTTTATAAGATGAATTAAAGAGTTTATAACAAAACACCCTTTAAAAATAATTTGAATTCACCCTAAAAAAGAATAATTTAGTATTGTGCGAGTCCTCCTTAATAGCTTATAACATCGGTTCATCACGAACTCGTGAAGTCCTTAAACGGAAGATTCTCCAACTCCTACGCAAAAAGAGGTGTTTTGAAAAGTTAATACAGTCAAAATAGAAAAAAGGAAAATGATCATTGCACTTATAACAAATAAATAAAAAAATGGGACCTTCAGTTAGCTGACAAAAATTATAGAGTTTTTTTTAAGGAAAAAAAAAACATGACGACTGTTTTTGAAATGAAGGGGTATAATTTGCATCTCCATTTTGTTTATTACTATAAATTAGGAAATTGGGACCGGGTTGTGGAGTCACTGTAGATAGTTCATCCTTTTTTATTTTTCTAAATTCCTAATGTCTATTCAAAAGTTTTCGTAGTGGGACACACCAATAAGCAATCTGCAAATTATGACATTTTTACAAGTGCCAACATGACTTTACCTTCACAAATAGCTCAAAACATTAAATTTGTAAATAATATGCATATGAATTAGTAGACTACCACTCAGTTAATTTTCTTATTTTGATACCTACTCATGTGAGCATGTCAAAACCTGTAAACAAAAAGATAGATACTAAACACACTATAAATACATTATGTGATACAACCAAGGTTGTTAAACTCATCATTTTAAGATAGTCGGTAAATTATCTGTAAAATCGAATCATAAAATTGCAAGATTCTATAATCTAAATAAAATAAACATATATATATATATATATTAATTACAACATGTTCTGAATTGATATCACATATAAAAAATAAACATATTATATACACAAATAATCAAAAAGAAAAAACCAGTTATGAAGAAATATTTTAGGCATCATGTTCCTACGTACATTTAGTAAGGTATTCCTAAATTATAATTTAAAATAATTTAAATTTCAAGAAAATAAAAAAATGTCCACAGTGTAATTAAGTACTAAACTAAAAAATATATATGTTTTGTGAAGCTTATATTTTAATTTTGAACATGATAGTTAGAAATAAAGAAATCAATTTTCAGCAAAATTGACTTTCTTTGTCTATAATATGGTCTAAAAAATCTTAGAATCCCAAATTAAGTTGGTACTACTACAATGCAGATTATGTTTTTGTATTGTTAAAATAGAATAAAAATTATATTTTATAAAATTGTTAAACTCGTACACAAAATCGTAAATTATAATACTTGTAAAAACGTATGAGCAAACTCGAAAGCTTACTCCAATTTTATTAAATTTTAATTTATCAAGAGCTTATTTGTTGAGGGAAAAATAACTTACACTCAGTAAATATTGACAACATTGGTACAACAGTTGATACACCTAATTCATTTCTCCATTCACTATTCTTCATACGCAACTAATGAATGGATATGTCTTGTACTGACTTTGATAAAAAGAACCACTTGATGTATGTATGTCGTCTACAAACTAATTCAATGTATCTACGAACCACAAACCAAACCCTGACAACAATATATATGACCAATTTTACTTGCGACTACGATAATGCTACATACAATTTACTAGCTTCAAATGCAAAACTCTAGTACAACTATATATATATATATATATATATCTTAATTCTCATATATATTAAGTGCACAAATCTTAAATTCATGCGGTCTAGATTGAAGGCGCAATCGTAAAAAAATTATCATTATTTACCTTTCTTGCATAATAAATTTCTTTAGAACATAAACACTAATATATTTTCATAAAATTACCCATAACCCCAATTGCACCGTCTGCACAAATTTAAAATTTGTAAAAAAGACAAAGTGAAGAAATAATAAATGAGTACCTGTTTGCTTAATATATTGTAATCCCTTTTTAAGCATGATTCTGTAACATTCTATCGCAAAGATAAACATCAAATTTAGAATTTGTACGATAAAATGTTTTACAGTTGAACATACATAGTTACAGGAATACGGATTAATTTCACCGAAACTTGGGGCAGGTTACCATCATTGATTACATGGTGTTTGTTGACAGCATGGATACGTTGGGGGTTTTTTGTTAATTTGGGGAGATGTGGTGGTTACATCTCGTGAGATGTTTGTATGGCCCCCCCAACCCCAGGCACAAACAAGCATGTTGACAAGAGAATAACCTTCACTAGATGGTGCCCGCTGCCCCGCCTCTATGTCAACATCATGTTTCTTATCTTTTAATTACATTACATTATTATATCCCTGCTTCCCTTACATTTTTCTTATTTGTTACTCCCTCCGTCTCGCCTTAACTTTTCTACTTTGATCGGACACGAAGGTTAAGAAAAAAACAAATTTTGTGAAATCCTTGACTTTTTTAAATGTGAAGATTGAGGGTGGAAATTTTGATAGTGGAGATTGTGAGAGAAATTTGTCATTTATGGACTAGAAAGTTAAGTTGGGACAAACCGAAAAGGAAAATAAGAAAGTTAGAGCGAGACGGAGGTAGTATTTATTGTTAGATTAACTGGACTAAGCTAGTAACCGTTGTATTAGTTAGTTTGGACTGTTGTACATTAGCTGTCATGTAGTAGAATCTGCAGCATTGGAGATGCATGCTTGTGACTGTCAGATGTTATACACTTGTAACTATCTTGCTAGGCATAGTACCTTCCCTAGGTCTAGCTTACTTTATATGTCATGTATTCTATCTTCTTAATTCAATGAAACAGTAAATGATAGCCGGCCTGTTTTCTAGCAACAACTATGTTGATTCTTTTCATTTTCACGCATATATGTTTCTTGATCCCATTTTCCAACATGGTATCAGAGCAGGATTAAAGATCATGTTTCTGATACTACCACCCTTCCCACATTTAGTAAAGTCCACTTTGATTCACTCCCATAAAGGGAGGTCTTGTTCCCAAGTACGGCAGACGATACAGGTGCTAGCAAGACAACACAAGCAGGAGAGAAAACATCCTTTGATAAGGAAGTTGACAGTGGCATCAATGCAACCACTGGTTTAAATCAGCTCCAAGTGGTGCAACCACAAAACCAAGTCATCTCTGTAAAACTTGGAGATAACAACTACCTCATATGGAGGCAACACATATTAGCAGCAGTGAGAGGTTATGGTTTAGAGGAATATCTTATAAGAGAAATCAAAGCACCACAGAAATACATCAAAGAAGGAGAAGGAGACGTGAAGATTAATCCAAAATTTCATATCTATCAAAGACAAGACCAGTTGCTAGCATCCTGGCTTCAGTCCTCTTTGAGTGAGAGTGTTCTCATTATGATGGTGGGGCTTGAGTCCACCTGTGATCTTTGGAGCACGTTGGAAACCAATTTTTCCAGCCAAACCAAGGCAAAGAAAATGCAGTACAAGCTTGAGCTGCATAGCCTCAGAAAAGGCAGTCCAAGCATGAAGGATTACCTTAACAAAGTCAAGGTATGTTCTGATGCCTTGGCTGCAGCTGGTCAAAAATTGAGTGATGAGGACCAGATTATGCACGTTCTTGGAGGCCTTGGTGGTGACCATAAACTAGTGATAGTGTCAGTGACTTCCGAAATTGATGCATACTCTCTTAGAGATGTATGTGCACTACTTCTGAGTTATGAGAATAGATTGGAGAGCCTAGCTGGATCCTCTGAAGAAACCACCCTTCCTATAGCAAACATGGCTTCACATGGAGGAGATAAAAACAACAATGGAAAAGGCAGGGGAATAACTTACAACAATGGAAGAGGAGGAATCAACAATACTGGTAATGGTGGCAGATTTGGCAGAGGTGGTTTTGGAAGAGGTGGTAGAGGTGGCAGATTCAACAATACTAAGGTATTTTTTCACATTTGTGGCTTCAACAACACACACACCACTGAAAAATGTTACTATAAGGATTAGTACAAGCCCCAATACAACAATCAAGGATATGGTCAAGGCTATAGAAACAATACTCCAGGAGGCAGATTTGGGAATGCTCCTCAAGTGAATCAGGTCACTATGAACTCCTCCAATCAAGATACCAACTCAGAATACACAAGCTGGTTTCCAGACTTAGGGGCTTCAAGTCATGTCACCTATGACTTGGGAAATCTAAACATAGCTAATGACTATCAAGGTGGAGGTAAACTACATCTTGCTAATGGATCATTTTTGTCAATATCTCACATTGGTGATTCCAAATTTAGATCCATTAACCTCTCATTTGATAAAATTTTCAAGATAAATAATCTTCTTCATGTCTCTGAATAAAATAAAATAAAAAAAGAATGTTCTCAGTGTTCCGCAGTTTTGTTGTGATAATGATGTGTTTTTTGAATTTCACCCTTCCAAATATTTTGTTAAGGATCAGGCCACTTGAAAAATTCTTCTCCAAGGGTGTCTTGAAGATGGGTTATACAAGCTTGAGTTCATTAATGCCAACAAGACCGCTCTTCCTAGAGTGTTAGGTTTCAAGTTTCAATTAAGCTCACAACCTAAATTGTTTGAGCAGCTCTTTGAGTCCCTTATTTTTTTCTGTTTCAAGCTTTGTAGGATCTTTAAATTCCAACAAGAGGTTAGACTTAGATATATGGCACAATAGATTGGGCCATGCTTCTGTTGAAATTGTATCAAGAGCCCTCAAACGTTGTAACCTCACAACCACTATGAATGAGAAAAGCTTTTCCTTGTTCTGCTTGTTTCCTATCCAAATCTCACTCTCTCCCTTACAACATTTCTGAATTTGTCTTTTCTGAACCCTTTGAACTGATTCACTGTGACTTGTAGGGACCATCACCCAAAAAGACCAATAATGGCTATCAGTACTATGTCACTTTCATTGACTAGATGACTAGGTACACATGGATATATTTCCTAAAATTGAAGTCTGATGTCTATGTTGCCTTCCTCAATTTTCAAGCCCTCATTCAAACCCAATTTTAGAAAAATATCAAAGCCCTTCAAAGTGATTGGGGAGGTGAATATGGGAATCTTTCCAAATATTTACAAGAAAAAGGCATCTCCCATAGAATTTCATGTCCTTACACCCTACAATAGAATGGGCTTGCAGAAAGAAAAAATAGGCATATTGTTGAGGTTGGATTGACATTAATGACTCAACCAAGTGTCCCTCAATACCTTTGGCTTGATGCTTTCAAAACGCCAGTTCACATCATTAATAGAATTCCTGTCGAATCTTTAAACTATATTTCTCCTTTTGAATCCCTTCACAATAAAAAGCCTACTATTTCACACTTAAGGGTTTTTTGGATGCCTCTGCTATCAAAATTTAAGACCCTATACCAAAAAAAAAAAAAAAAATGGACCATAGATCTGGCCCTAGTACATTTCTTGGTTATTCAAACGGGTACAAAGGCTATAAAGCACTTCTACCCTTTGGAAAAACTGTAATCACTAAAGATATTACCTTTTTTGAAACTGTTTTCCCTTTCTCTAGTCAAAACATAAAGCAGTCTGTCACTTTACCTAAAAATACAGCTGCTATTCCAGCCCCTCCTATTGTCCTTGTCCCACTTGTCAAAACTTAACCAACTAATTCACATGCTCCCTTTAGTGACAGCAATGCCAACAACACTCCCATTAACACCACATCCAGTAGCAGCTCTTCTAGTACATCACATGCACCCATTCCCATTACTAGTGAACCTACCAATACCATTACACCATCTGATCCGATTGAGATATTGCCAAACACTAAGCAAATTGCTTAAGATGCAGATGAGGCAAGTGCACCTCTTCAGAATGTCCATCCCATGAAAACTAGAGGAAAGACAGGTATAAGGAAGCCTAAGGCGTATACTGCTTGCATGGATATTCAGTATGAGTCATCTACCTTTGAAGAAGCACGACATAGCCCTCATTGGCAGCAAGCTATGAAGGATGAGATTGATGCCATGGTCAGAAACAAGACTTGGACTCTTGTTCCTCTTCCAGCAGATAAAAGAATTGTAGGGTGCAGATGGGTATATAAAGTCAAAAGGAATGCAGATGGCTCTTTGGCAAGATATAAAGCCAGACTCGTGGCAAAAGGATATACTCGGACCCCGGGGTTTGATTGTGATGACACATTCAGTCCTGTGCTTAATACAATTAGCATTAGGACTGTTTTAAGTGTTGCTATTAGCTAGGGTTGGGATGTGAAACTATTGGATGTAAATAATGCATTCCTAAATGGTGAACTAGAGAAGGAAGTGTATATGCAACAACCACCAAGATTAGAACTTCATAAAGGAACTAGGATGGTTTGCAAGCTTTCTAAAGCTATTAATTGATTGAAACAAGCCTCGAGAGCATGGTTCAATAAATTAAAGTGTCTCTTGAAGGAACTTGACTTTAAATTCTCGGCGGCAAATAATTCCCTCTACAACAGGTTCAAAAATGGGTCTTGCATCATTTTTCTTGTTTATATTGATGGCATATTAGTGACTGGGAATAATCAAGAAGAGATTGAAAGTATGATTAAGCTGTTGGACACCAAGTTCTCTTTAAAAGACTTGGGAAAGGTCTACCAATTCCTTGGTGTGGAGGTAAATTACACAGAATATGAAATGCACTTGTCTCAAGAGCAATATGTCAAGGAATTGCTGAAAAAGATAGGGATAGAAAATGCTAAAGAAGCCCCCACTCCCATGGTCACTTCTCCTGCACTTTCAAGATCTGTTGGAGACAAAATGAATGACGCTACACTTTACAGAAGCATCATTGGTGGTCTACAATATACCACCATCACTAGACCAGAAATTTCCTTTAGTGTGAACAAACTCAGTCAATATATGCAGGATCCGTTGGATACTCATTGGAGGGTTGTAAGAGGTTGTTGAGGTATTTGGTAGGAAGTAAACACTATGGATTAGCCATCACTAAGTCATCCATTTCTATTGTAACAGGATATGCTGATTCTGATTGGGCCATTGACTTAGATGACATAAAGTTTGTCTCAGGATATTGCATGTATCTTGGTGATAATCTGATATTATGGTGTTGAAAGAAACAACACATTGTGTCACGTTCAAGTACTGAAGTAGAGTATAGATGCTTGGCACAGTGTGCATCTGAAATTATTTGGATCAAATCTTTGTTGACTAAGTTGAATATTGGTCTGTCCAAAGCACCTATAATCTGGACGAGCAACATAGGAGCTGAATGCTTGGCAATCAACCCTGTCATGCACTCAAGAATGAAGCATGTGGAGATAGACGTTTATTTCATAGGAGAGAAGGTTAGTGAAGGATCCATATTTGTTCAAAACGTTCCAAGTGTTGATCAAGCAGCGGATGTATTGACGAAGCCATTATCTGGACAACCCTTCGCTCGCTGCAGAGAAAAACTGAAGATCCTACCCACACCTTGTTCGAGTTGAGGGGGGATGTTAGATTAACTGGATTAAGCTAGTAACCGTTCTATTAGTTAGTTTGGACTGTTGTGTATTAGCTATCATGTAGTAGAATTTGCAGCATTAGAGATGCATGCTTATGAACGTTAGATGTTATACATTTATCACTATCTTGGCTAGGCATAATACACTCCCTTAGGTCTAGCTTACTATATATTTGATGTATTTTATCTTCTCAATTCAATGAAACAGTAAATGATAGTCGGCCTTGTTTTCTAGCAAAAACTATGTTGATTCTTTTCATTTTCATGCATATATGTTTCTTGATCCCATTTTCCAACATTTATTGTATTCGATTCAGTTCATAAAACGCTATGCATTTTGGCCATTTTCTTTGAGATAGGTTTTGAAGATGAATTTTAATCAAATTCATCCATATTAAGGTTTGCAACTTTCTCTTTTCAAGGAAACTTCAAATATAAATAATACTTGATGCGTGTAATTATGTAACAATGTATTTAGTCTGCACAACTATTTATATTGATTGTGAAAGGTTGAATCCTACTCGTCTCTTCCTCTATAAAGAAAGGAAAAGAAAAAAGAAAAAAAAATTATTGTTATTGAATCAGTAAAATGTATACTGAATTTGAACGTTATTTCAATGATATAATCTTGAATATTTGTATATATGTATGTCTAAGACTATTTGTATATGTATGTGTATATGCAGTGACGAACCTATTCATAGGCCAAGAGGCATAAATGGATGGACACACTCCACTATGGGGGCACATGCTCCCCGCGATTTCTTTTTTATTTTTAGTTTTGTTATTTAATTTTTTAATTAATACACTAATTAGGTTAGCAGTAGTATTGTGTCTCATACTCAGCTATTTTTTATATTATATATGTCGTATATTAATTATGCTCCTTATATATTAATTGTGCCCCCTTAATAAAAAAAATGATGGATCCATCACTGCCAGGGGGCATTGAGCCTCTGGACCCATGAAATTTTGTTATTATAAACTTCTCAAAGTTCCCCAATTTGTTATTATAGGACAAACTCTTCGATCCATTTATAATTGGGCTCCGCCACTAAATTTCTTGGTCCGTCACTATTTATACATTTGGTTCAATTTTGAGTCGACATTTATTAGTTGAGTGCATGACTATACCCATGAATGAGCAGAAGAAGAGATGAGTTCTATGTTATCAAGATGATTTTTCACCGTTAATTATTTTCTGAATCAGATCAAACAAATAAAATATTTTACTTTATTAATTAATTCAGAAATTACAAAGATACTGGTTTTTGCATATTTAAAAATATTTTAAGTTAAATTGGTGGCAGTGGACTCTGTGGAGGATTTCCCAGCCCCGGTCAAAATAGGCCATTGTGTTTATTATTTTCGTGATAATTTTGGCGGAGTAAAAAGACTGACCTACACACCAACTACACATACATTGTCCTTTTTGTGCCCCAACTGAACCTCAGCCCATATTGATGACTGGTTTAACTCCTAAGCAAATATAGTAAGTGCACATAAATTTGCTTGAATACTTGAATAGTCGTAACGATAACATGTTGTCTAAATGCCTAGTTACTATTCCAGAGAATAATAACAATAAAACCCGCGGTTTGAAAGGCCGGCACACCATCGAAGTCGGACCGATTATATCATGATTTCAGTTTTGTTGTCTAACTATTTAAGAACCAACATACTGGTTTGAACTACTGGTCTTGACGATTTTATTTTTTTATTATTTTATTTTTAAGAGTTTTGTTTTTTCGAATTTTGACAGTTGAAACCCGTGGTTTAACTGAAACCACTTGTTCAGTTATGGTTCTATTTCGAATTTCGAAATTGGATGAACACCTTTAGGTGGTGATGTTGCAAGCAAGTTTATTGTGGTTTTTTGTTGCTAGCTTTGATACTTAATTACTTTAATTACTTCAATTTCATCGTTTGTGCTCCTTGTAACTGATGCTATTATTATACATAGTATATGTAGAGAAATCACCTCAATATGAACAACAAAACACACACTAGCTAATACAGGTAATTAAGCAAACACCTAGTGTGCACAAATCAACAAAAACTGAATTACTGAATTAAGCCAAAGAAATCAACAAGACACGATCAATTTTACGTGGTTCAGGCTTGGAGAATAACTCTACATCCACAGAGCAATACCACCACTGATTATCATTGATAATGCACCACCATTCAATTACAAGAGAACACTCAAAAGATAGTTTGAAATCTATTGACTAATCTAACTTTGTAGATGTCTCAATCACTGATCTCTCTCAAACTATACATTCCTCTCTTTACAAGAATGATGATTAACTCAGCTTTTTTCAACAAAATTGGAAGATGACAATAACCAAATCAGTTTTTTTTATAACTACCACATGCTGTCAACTTGCATGCTGTTATATTGGTTATCTTGGCCCATGCAGGATTCGAACACTGGAACTCTTTTTCTGGTTTCCTGAAATAGCCAAAGTGAAAAGTCCATTGTGCCATCTTACTTATTAAGTAATTACAATCAAGCCATTTAACATATATGAGCTAATTTCTACAATTCTCCACCTTTAGCTCATATATGAACTTCTTTGCCGCATCCTCCACTTCCTATGGAGATGTTGTATCAACACATTGCCAACCTGTGATAATCTGATTCTTCGCCATCTGCCGACAACCTCTTCGTGCCCATTTTGTAGCTCAGCCAACACCTCTACTTACACTTGGTTTTCTATGACCCGTTCTCTACTCAATTGTGGGAAGTAGCCGGACTACACCATTTTACTTTGCAATTTGCGCAGCCATGTTCGGACTTATGGTTCCAAGATATTGTTCTATCCGATGATGTCGTAGGCCTGAATATGTGGTTGTTCTAGTGATAACACGTTACTTATGTATGTATTTAGGTCAATTTAGGATCATATTTTATATCATTTACGTGCATATTTGACCGGCATTTATTTATATTTATCATATTTGGGTCATTTGACGTGTTTCGACTTGTTTTGAAGTTAATTAGGTAATTTTATTCTATTTGGATAAAGTTCGAAGAAGAAACAAGTCAAATAGGGTTAAAACGGATGAAAAGGGAGTTAAAGGAGTAAAAGGACCAACACGGCCACGTCAAATATGAACACGGCCGTGTCAAAAGTGGCCTAGAACATGGAAAAACGCACTGCCAACCAACACGGCCGCGTCAGAATGTGTCCCGAAAGTGAAGTTTTCTATCAGCTTGACACACCTTTAGTATTTTGGCCATATCTTGAGATCTACAACTCCGATTGAGGTGCAATTGGTGGCGTTAGAAATATGATTCAAAGGGCTACAACTTTGCTTGAAAGGGACAAATCCCAAAAATGACCGGAAGACCCTAAAAAAATGGCTTGGAAGTCAGACTTGAAAATCTGCCTGAGCAAAACGGCCGCGGCCGCGTCACAATGCCAACACGGCCGTGTCAGAAAGCCTTTCCTACGAGAATTTCCTAATTTTAATAGGATTTTGATCCTATCTTCCCAAAAATTCGGCCACAACTCTATAAATAGGACCCCAAGCTCTAGAAATCAAGGGAATCAGATAGAAAACATCAAGAACATCAATTACATCATC
Organism: Ajuga chamaepitys; assembly: GCA_958295605.1. Lineage (NCBI taxonomy): Eukaryota > Viridiplantae > Streptophyta > Magnoliopsida > Lamiales > Lamiaceae > Ajuga > Ajuga chamaepitys. The sequence goes on from OY282497.1 coordinate 11,260,385, forward strand.
ATTCTACCTAGAAGAAGTCTTGGAGGACAAAGAAGAAGAAGATCATCGAGACGGATTCATCCGGGTTTAGTTGTTCTTTTCTAGTTTAATCTTTTACAATGTTTTTCGTAGAATTTTGTATTGGATTATTGCTAGGCATGAGTAGCTAAGTTATTCGTGTCCTAGGGTTAGAGAGTAGGGATTATTATGACAATATTTTGATTATGATTTAATTTATTGATTCCGTTCTTTACGTGTTTATCTCTATGTTTGTGCTTATAACTAGATTTAGCTTGATCACCTAGATTTAGTAATTTAGTTTAGCGATTCCGCTTCGAGAGGGAATCGTTATCAGACTTATGACATAGAGCGCAGTTGTCTATGACTGTGTAGGCCGTGGCTTAGGATCGTTTGGGAGTTATTAGGTTTAATTGACTCGAGAGGGTAATTAGCTTAATTAATCAACGGTTTAATCGATTTGAGAGAAGGGTTAGATTATTGTCGTGCCGCCTAATAAACACTAGAATTGGTAAATCTATAGGTTAATCATATTCAACATTGAAGTAATATCCTGAAATCGAGGCCCTAGGATACCCTTTCTCATTAATTGTTAGTTCTTTTTGTTTGCCAAGTCATAAGTAACATCTAGCCAATCATTGTTGGTTTCACAGCAACGGGCTCCTTTTTGGCAAAACAAGAGATGATTCTATGCTTCTTGTTTCTCTCACCTCTTGTCTCCTTCGGAACTTCTGTAATGCTTACTTTTGGCCTGAAACACCATTTGCTACTGACCCACTTCGATGTATTGCATCTTCTGTGATGGTCCCTAAGATTTATTTTGATGGGGGCTGTCTCAGCCGTTCGTAGCTGTTCCTATGCAGGGGTCTTTATTTGTGATGCTAATGGGTCTTTTGTGTGTGCTAAGGCCTCTTCATTCCTAGGCGTGGCTAACACCGAACTTTCTGAATATCCTACTTTAAGGGAGGCTCTACTACTTGTTGCTGCAATTGGCTTGAATGGTTTTCAGATTTTTGGGGATTCTAGCATGGCTGTCTTAGCGCCGCTCAGGAAAGCTGACTGTTTGGCTGCTTGTATTCCAATTCTTTTAGATATTAAAGTTTTACTTGGTTCTTTCAATTCTCATATTTTATTTTGGGTTAGTAGGCTCGAAAACTTTTTCGCCCATTATATTGCCTCTTTTTGCGAAGTCTTGGAATCTGTGGAATGCTGTTTGGAACTCTGTTCCGCTGTTTCATAGCCAATCAGTGCTGGCTGATTCCAGTGGATCAATGAATTTACCTTTACCTTAAAAAATATTTCTTTAGAATTCTCTCTCACATCTGATGCCTTAATTTCCAGTTAATTAATTTGCTTTCATACATAACCAATCATTTAAAGAATTGAAAATTTTGTAAGTAAATTAAAATAAAACAACTATTTTGAAAGAAAATCAATCAAATGAGCTGATAAAATTAGGTTTGGCTAATATTAAGGGATGTGGAAACATACGGAAATATTGCTGTTCAACACTTTTTGAGATGTAATAAATAAACTAAATAAATTTCAATGAAATAAAAATTCCGTAAATAATTTAATTTTTTTATATAAAAAAATAAATTATTCCATTTAATTTTTTGAATTTTTATTTTAACTTTTATTAGAAATAAATTTATTTCAAATCTGCAATGGGAAACTATTATTAATAAGGGTCAATTATTGGCCCTGATAAAACAACCTGTATACATAGTCTACTTCTCTAATTAATTTGAAAATTATTTTAGATATTTAATATCTACCTCAATTTTATCGAAAACACCATTCAAAGAATTTATTTGCAAGATTATTTTATTTTATTTAGTTTTGTTTTTTGTTTTGAGTACACTTCTCAAAAGGATTGTGTTTGCGAGATAAAAACAAATTAATAAAGGTATATAATTAAGGATTAATTGCAGCAACCCACCAAATTATCAAAGTTTTTGTACATAAATTATTATTATTATTATTATTATTATTGTGCAACTGAATCATATAAGCTATACGAGTTTTGACAGATAAACCTCCAAACTTGTTTTTCATCCATTTTCGCCTGTATTCCGCACGTGACTTGCGTCATGATAAACTTTTTAGGGCTTATTTTTGTCCAAACAACCTTTATAGCATGCAAAAAATGTAAAATTCCTTCACCCTTCTTTTCCCTAACAACTCATTTGAATCACGAACGGTTCTCTCCCCTAATATCTAGAACCTCCACGTTGAAGATGAATAGCTTCTCTACCTATTAAAAAACATTTTTGGACAAAAAAAAGTCCTTAAAAATTTAATAATTTATATACAAAAACACTGATAATTTGATGGAAATAGTTGTAATTATATGATAGCTGAACAGTTATCCTTTATAGATTTAAAATTAAAATGGTAGTCTCTATAAAATAAATAAATATTGAAAAAGTAATGTTTATAGTTTATTCTATTAATTTAGTTATATAAATGCATATGGTTTAAAATGTGTTACATTTGGTTCAACTTAAACAACTTAATTTGACTATAAAAAAATTTGTGGCAAACATTGAATTGTTGTTTGTTTGCGTGGAAAGAATATTCAATTAAAACGAAGCAACCAAATTTGATTCTATAGTGTCCCTACATCAATTAATAATTAAATTAAATGTATTTTCTGAGAGTAATGATTATAAAGTAAATTGAGGTACGTAAGCAAATATAATTGGTGCATATCAGTGTTTGTGGGACCGGACCGGTGATCGAACCGGACAAGCCACCGGTTCAAGGTTTGACCGGTCCGACCGGTTCAACAACCGGTTCAACCGGTCAAAAGCAACTTGTTGACTTTTGAATTTCAATAATTTTTATGTGTAATACAGTCTAATTTGATACTAGAGTTTAACTTGTAAAAAAAAAATTCAACATATTTCAATATCAATTAATCCAAAGATACTTTTAACTCTAATTTTTTTAATAACATCCTAGTGCCAAATTTAAAATAAGATGGGAATAATAAGGGCAAATGAAGATAAATGTGAAAATCCTTTTTTTTTTAACTTAAAATAGGCAAAAAACAACTTTATTTAAAAAAAAAAAAGAAAAAAAAAATACAATCCGGTTTTTTAACTCAACCGGACCGGTTCCGGACCCGATTCCCGATTGAACCGGTCGAACCGGCCGATCCGGTCCGGTTCCACAAACATGGGTGCATATAATCAGTAAATATCATTTCCAATTTCAACTACTTTTGCCCACGCCAACTAAAAGGATCATAATACTACTGACGAAACCACTTTCTTCTTTTTTTTTAATATATACTACCTCGGTCTCAACCTATTTTACATACTTTGTTTTTTCGATCGTTTCACCTTATTTTGTATACTCCGAAAAAGAAAAAATTTTCTCATAATATTTATCCTCAAAATCTCACCACTCAATCTCCATCTTTAAAAATATTAAAGGAAAAATAGAATCTGTTTTTTCTTAATATTCATCCCCAATCACCTGTACAAAATAAACCGAAACGGAAGAAGTATCTATTATAAGCAATACAATATAAAAATAATTAATCATTAATATATCAATATATATTATGAACATTAGTTTCGTGGAGGAGACCTGTCTAGTATCAGCTTCACGATTAAAAATATTTTTCCGAGTTCTGTTACAAATAAAGATGCTCTTTCGCTTCTGTTTCGTAAATACTTTCTAAAACAATAGTCTTGTATCAAAAATCAAACATCTTATTTTATCAGTCCTTTTCCAGAAAAAAAAATTAATAGTCTTATTTCACAAAAATATATATTCATAAATAAGTACATACAATTGAAAAGGTCAAATTTATAAATAAACGAACTCATATTTACAGAGAATCTGTGGGTTCTTTATGGTGGTGCTTTCAACAAATTTACTGAAAATAAAAAATTACATTGGAAAAAAATGAGTCTTACTTAGAATGGTGGAAGTCTGTTTGAGCATCTAGAAATATAGTCGAGTATATTTCTTAAAAAGTGTCGCTCTAAATTTATTTAGAAAAATAAAAAATTGGTGAAAATAACAAGCATATTTCTAAATAATCTATTTAATTGGGATATATTTTGTCAAATAAGGAAATGATCAATTGTTTATGATAAGATAGGAAAAGTTGTATTTTTTTTTTCCCCGGCTAAAACGACACCTTTTTTGAACATTTTCGACTCTCTAAAGTGACACTCTTTTTGGACCAAAGGAAACATTGTTTTGTATATATATAAAATAGATAAAAATACGATACACTTTGAGAATAAATTAACTTTAAGGAGGTCTCTGGTGCACTAGTTGCACGGATCATAAATATGTGCAATCTGGTTCAGTAGTAGTGATGTCTAAATGTATTATATGTTATGTGTAAATGTATTATCCATGATCTTATCCCCATAGGAGAGAGAGAAAAAACGTGGGTAGGGAGAGAGTGACGAATTTTTACTTATAAGATCAAGGATAGAAAGTTACATTTGGATAATAACTTCCCTTGGAAGTTTATCTTTTGGATAAAAACTTCCATTGGAAGTTATTTGAGAAAATAACTTCTCCATGATTCTAGATAGTAAAAACTTAACAAAAACTGACAATAATTAAATTATGAATATAAAACAATAAAACTCAAAAAAGATCAGTAAGACAAAATAAAAAAATAAACTTTAGAAATAATGTGTTGCAAAAAGTGTTGAAACACTTTCTGTAATACCTTATTTCCTCAACAACTATGTTTAAGGAAAAGTAGAAAAGAAGACACGGAAGAAAGGTGTAGAATTGTATTCTCTTATTCATCAGAGATCCCTTAATATAAGATATCCAAAGTAGGGTTAAAAGAATATACAAAATATAGTAAACGCCTAATTGCCCCTCATCATTTACTTTTGATGAAGACACACTAATTATGTTTTTTCTTCAAACTTCCCCTTGTACCAAATCAAAAGGGTCAATGGTGCATGAATGTTGTCTTGTTAAAAACCTGCCAAGTAACAAAACCAGGTGGAAAAAAATAAACCTTGGATGAAGGGAAAAAAATGCAACGCACCTACGTTGAGACTCCCCTTGAAGTCTACACTCCTCCCTTGATATGTGCATTTATCAAGAGAGTTTTGAAAGTCTCTGCATCCTCAATTTTACATAAACCATGAGGACATTCTATGGTTGTCGATTATAGAAAAGTGCTGGTGGTACATGCTTCGTCTCATCACGTTAGATGTATAGCATAATTCATCTCTTTGTTGCAAATAATGTCATCTTCATAACTTTAGGTAAGACTCTTCAGTGGTATAGCTCAAGTCACTAATACTTTGATCATAGTTATTGATGAACTTCTTGAGATAATCATCCCTGAGCAATGTGATGAGGTAGCTAGAGTAGTTATGATTGGTTGATCTTCAAGATTTCGTCGTGGTCCTCATGGTAATACATAATCAGTATGGTGATGACCTTTACATTGGCCAATAAGATAACCAACATCTAACCTAACCAAACTAGTATTTGGTATTTCTTAGTACGGGGTAGCTTCAACGTTTATTTAGGAGTTACATATTCTTTTGTAATCCTTTTATCTCTCTATAAGAGAGCATTTGACGTTTCCTTTAGAGTTTACAATTTCATTTGTAATATCTCTTGTCTCTAATATGGGAAGAATAAATATGTGCCAATGGTTTCTTTTAGATATCAAAGTATTGTTTAATATCATTCCACTAATATTGCATTGACCTGAATAAAATATAACCAACAATTTCTTTGAGAAAGTAATACATAGTTGAATGTATTCAACTTTTTGTACAATAATGCGCATATTTCAATTAAGTAAGGAATTTCATCTCCCAATAGCTCTTTCGTCATTTTCATTATACTCAAATGGATCTTTCCTTATGTCCACACTTCAACCAATCGTAGGAGTACTAACAAATTGCACTTTATCCATGTTAAATCGATTGATAATCTTTTGGATGTATGCAAACTGAGGAATTAATATTCCACAAACTCGGTCTCCTAGTTCATGGCATAGATGGTTCCGAGTTTCCATGATCCTTTATCTCAACTTGAATGTGAATATGTCACAGTTTCTCTTATTTCTTTAAGAGTACATATTATGTCTATAACATCGACTTATATAGTTTAGTTGCAAATATAAACCTTGATTTCATCACCCAACACCAATGAATGTTGTCGAAGAGGATAGGGCAGAAAACCCCCAAAAATTTACAAAATTGCCATTAGATACAGAGCATGGCATACACGCTATGCATTTTGGCCAGAATTATGGTTGGTAGGTACTTATGTGCTTGGTTTGTTTAGAGAAAAAGGTGAAAACTGAAAATGGAATCAAAAGCTGGAGTGAGGGAGGTAAGATGGCTATATATACTGACTTATAATTTATGCAAGAATCATATTTTCTTTTATACACAAACTGCTGTAAAAAAATAAAAATAAAAAACAAAAAACTAGTAACTGAAGAACCGGCGATGGAATCAACGGATAGGAACCGAACCATCAGTCTTGTAAATGATGCTCTACATTGATCCCGATAGATCTGCAATGATAATCAAATTCTTTGGACGAAAACTCTCTAGCATTAACATGTCTTATAGACTTTATGGAGTGAGGGTAATGAGCCATCTGACAATCTTTTGCTAAGAGTTTTTCAAATGCGACATTTATTGTGGACAATGATATGATAATCAGTTAACATGTCAAAGCATTTACTAGAACCATAGATACTTTAATGGCACGCTTTCTGGTATGATAGACCCACATATATTATATTATGTTCTTATGTAAGAATGGAATGTCTTGTTTATATATTTGGCATAGAAAGGTCTCGATCCTACTTTTTGCTAAATAATAGATTTGACAGAATGAGTAATGTGCCTTTTGAAACAGTTTATGATGCAGAGTTAAATGTAGATCGTGCTTCTAGTACTTTAGAAGTTCTTTAGAATGCATGATGTCATGCTTCTAGTACTTTAGAAGGCATTCACTGCGTTTTAATAGAATTAGGACTAACACTGTACAACGTATCCAATTTCATATATTTTGTGTTTCACTCAAAAGAAAGAATGTCCTTATAATTTCTTAAATATGGAACATCATACCATAACATGAATGTCTAAAGCCCTTGTACCAAAGTCTATATGAATCAATGTCCCAGAGTCCATTGTTGGTAACAACATATGAGTCTGTGTCCCAAAGTTCATTGTTTGCGACAACATATCAGCCTGTGCCCCAAAGTCTATTTTGGGTAACACCATATAAGTCTGTGTCCCTAAGTTCATTTTGATTACAACATTTGATCCAACAATTAGAATTGTAGTGGTTACATGCCACTAGATTGACTCATTAATTTCTCTAAAATGTGCTTCCTTCCACATACATTGTAAGTATCATAAGATGTTTAATTCCATTCTCACAGTTAGTTTCAAAATGATAATCTTTGACACTAATGTCTTTACTTAATAAAGTTTAGCTCTTGATGCATACAGAGCTTTTGTGGCTTTAAACATTATGTTGTTAGGAATCTAGAATTTAGCAGTTCCTTGCCTTTTTAGTACTGGTGATACAATGATGGTCTAATCATTATACTCACAGATGAATATGTGTACGTTCATAATATTCTTGAAATATTGAGATATGTATTTTCATAAATTAAACAAAGTACTTTTTGCCATTTGAAATCACAATCATGAGCATGATCTCCGTCTTTTATATAGAGTCTCTATTCTTTGGACATTCTATATCTCTTATGTTAACTGTTCCACTAGTTTTTATACAAATGTGTAGTATTTCACTATTTCTACACTCAGATAAAGTTTATTACCAACTCTTTTCCTTTTTTTTCATAAGGATTTTAAGGTGTCTTTTGTACCTTGGTGTCATGACCACTATGTCCTTTTGGAGTAGACACATTGGAAAACATCTACAACTCTTATATCCCTTACCTTTTGGTGTATAATTACCATGTCGGTAGGGCTAGACACACCCTATTTTCTTTGCTTTGGGGGGTTATTTCCACTATTTAATTTGTCACAGTTAGGCTAGAGAATTTTCTTTATCCCAGAGCATTTGATGTTAGTTTTTAGAAGAACCTGATCATGTCTCTCACCTACTTGCACTGGTTGATTAGCTAATTGAATATTGTTATTAATTTATTTAATACTCTAGCCTATACATATTCTCTAGTATAAGCATTGTAGTAGGAAAATAAAGAGATATTTATGTATCATACCATCTTCCGTGATGAAACCGCCGATCCAACCGGTCCGATCGGTTGAATCGCCAACTTGTGATAAGACCGATTTGCCCAACAGTTTACTTACGATTGATATTGTTAATTTATTTTTATTTATTTTGTGAAATATTTTATTTTTATTGATTATTGTAGATTTATTATGTTTAGAACTCAGTAACACTTTTAGCTAAATCAAATAAATTTAGGTTGCATTTGGATGGATCTGAAATTCGTAGTCTCAAATTCACTTTATTTGGATTATCATGGATTTGAAAATCCATGATTTCATTTTAATATATTTTTTGAAGGATTCGAGTGGATTTCAAATTGTTTCTATCTTGAGTGGATTTGAAATCTATTAATTGTAAATCCATGCATTTCAAATCCCCCCATCCAAATACAACCTTAGGTTGCATTTGCATGGAAGGATTTAAGGATGGATTTGAAATTTATAGTCTCAAATCCATTGTTGTTTGAATTACCATGGATTTGAGAATCCATGATTTTATTTTGAGATATTATTTTTAAGGGTTTGAGTGGATTTCAAATTCTCATTGTCTTGAGTGGATTTGAAATCCACTGATTCTAAATCCATACATTTCAAACCTCTACATCCAAACACAATCTTAGGTTATTACAAACAGATGGGGAACCCGATGCCTCACAGTTACCGAATGTCCCCACAGGCATACATCTATCAAACGAAAAATTGAACGAAGACAATATCCAAAGTGAAAACGGAACGAAATGTTCAATACCAGCCCGACCCATCAAGTACCACTTTAGGTGAAAATAGTCATGTTATCAATAATTTAGGTATAGTTGCAAATAATTTGAAGTTCCCAAAAATTTAATAATGATCAAGAGAGGACAAAAGAAAGGAAAGATGGTGAAGCAAGGGTTTCACATGGGATACAAATATTATCTAGTTGTCTAACAGTGATGCATAACATATATATATATATATATATAACCATCAAAAATCGCCATCGATGCTTCTTCATGTTACCTTCAGTAACCTAAATCAATTTGTGTGATTTCGTATTGGAAGTATCTAAATATGAGACAAGTAGTACTTCAAATTAAGCATGAGAAGTATCTAACAAATATTAAAAAATTCAAATCAAATTAGAAACAATATTAAATAATGAAATATTATAAGCTTCTTCCTTAAAAAAAATGTGTTATGCTTTGGAATGGGGTATACATCTTTTACGCTTGCATATTTTATGTTTTTTTATTTTGTTATTCTTTTTTTATTTTATTATTATTATTATTTTTATTTTACCAAATAGGCCGTGTCTGTACTTTAGTGTACAAGTGACATGGACAATTTTGAAAAAAATAGAAAAGTATGATAATTAAATTTATAATAATTCACCAACTTTACTTCAATTTTTCATTTAAAACATCAACTAAAAAATTTTGCAAAATTATTTACCACTTGATTAATCGGACTAAAAAACGAGATTAATAAATATGGACATACACCTAAATCCTGAAAAATAATTTTGAATATGATTTGATAAATTCAAAATATTGAATGAAGTCTTTTAAAGTTTTCTTCTTTTTTTTTTTTGGGCAAAAATAACATTTAAAATTTGTGAATGAATTAAAAATACGTGATTTGTATGAAAATAAAAAATCTCTAAATTATTTATTGAATAAAATAATTTTGAAATCTTATTTGACACTTTTTTTATATTTTAGTTTAACATATTAACCACCTTGTATTCAGTGAATAATTTTTGGATTAATTATTGTTTAAAAGTTACGTTAACCGAAAATTACCTTGTAATTATGAAATAAATCAATTTGATTTTGGAAATAGATAAAATTAAACAAAAAGGGGAATTTGTAACTAATTGTTAAATTTTAAAAACGGTTGCAAACTATTTATGCTATTTATTGAAAAACATATGTTATAGATGAAAAAGTTTATTTTATTCCTAAATAATTCTAAAATTTTATTTTCATTAGAATTACTGAGAATTGTTATATTAATTTTCATATTTTCGAAGTTATTTTTGCAAAAAAAAAAAAAAAAAAATCAGATTTTAAAAATTGCTTCATTAAGTTTTTTTTTTTTTTTTTTTTTCTTTTGGAACTATCAAATTATATTTAAAATTTTGAGTGTTTAATTGTATTTTTCATACTTTTTAAATCAATTGGAACACATTGGAAACCAACGAACCGACTTTCCATGACAATTAGATTATTTTGCAAAGTTTTATAATTCATGTTGTAAGTGAAAATCGGTGTAATATTGATAAAATTATTGGGCAATTATTTTTGTTTGTTAATTCAATCAAATCTCAACTTAAGTTTCGTGAATTATTTTGCAAAAAGAAAATTAAATTGATAAGTTATTTTGCAAAGTTTTATAATTTATGTGGTAAACGATAAACAAGGAAAGCTGGTAGGTTACTTTGGAATAAATCCAAATAGTAATTGTTATTTTTTCAGAAAATATTGCATCTTACATGTTAAGTGAAATACAGGTACTAGTGACCTTCAAGATAGCAAATAATTACTCCTTATGCCACCTCAACTTTTTTTTTTTTGGTTGTTTGTAGTAATTATTCAAGCAACCTATATTTTATATATACTGGGCTGATACGGTATTCCTAGCTCCGCTGTTTTGTTTTGTGACCACAGATTCTACATGTGCACACACTGACACACAATCGAGATTCTATTCCACTTGTGTAGTCCGGTATTATTTTACTAGAAGATTCTTAATTGTTTATAATGAAAAGTGCTAGGCTTGTCATGCAGACAGAAGCGTGGAATAATATTATTTACGTGGATTTAAGAGCAATATTTACGTCAGTTTAAATTCGTTGATTTTATGATTATCCGAAAAAGAAATATAAGCTGGGAATAAAATCTGTTTTTCTATTATCAACTATCTAATATAATAGTGAAGATCCCTATTTGTACTAATAGATTAACCTGATCCTTAAGAAACTAATCTAATTTAAATAAGAAACAAATCAAAAGATATCCTAACAAATCAAAGTTAAAATCAAAATATATAAAATCTTAAATTAATAAATATCTAAATATATTTTCATCATTCTCCTCTCCCCGAAGACGATTCGCCCTCGAATCGTATTCGGTCTCGTGACAAACTTCAAAGGTCCGAAGGTGGGTTTGAACATCATTAAATTCGGAAAATCAAGGAGTAATGAAAACGTCCATAAATTTAAGCTCCAAGTGAAGACAAACATAAAATACAAACGTAGCATCTACAACCACTTAACGGATTGAAGGAATCTTGGCCTTGAAGATAAACACAACCAAAAATCGATTTGCGTGTTCCTCATTGGTCTTTTCATCATCGAAAATTGGTGATTCATCATACCCACCATAGGTAACCTTCAAACAACTATCAATATTTTCCTTGTGAGAAATTGTATCACCAATCTCCTCGCAAAAAATTGGTGGGTCTTCATAGCCACCATCACTAATCTCATTCAAGAAAGACTCACATGATGGGAAGATAGATCATCAATTAAAGTCGGATTGACATCCAATTTCTCATCGAAAATCGGTGGTCCATTATAACCACCATGATTAGGTGCCAACAAATTGAGTTAGACATGTCAAGCTCAGATGGAAACAAGGCGATACAATGCAAGACTAGTTGCAAAAGGGTTCAAGCAGAAATATAATATTGATTATACTGACATTTTTACTCATGTTGTGAAATTAACCACCATTCGATTAGTTTTGAGTATGGTAGCTGCAGAGAACTTGATGTTAGAGCAGATGGATGTGAAAATAACCTTTCTTCATGGTGATTTAGTAGAGACTATTTACATGTAGCAACCAGAGAGATACCTGTCAGAAGGGAACTTTGAGCTTGTATGCAAAATTGAAGAAGAGCTTGTATGGGCAGTAACAAACTCCATTACAGTGGTACAAGAAGTTTGACGGATTCATGCATAAGATTGAGTTCAGTAGGTACGAGGCTGACCAATGCTGCTAGTTAGAGGCATGACAATGGCTATATCATTTTGTTACTATATATTGATGACATGTTGTTAGCAGGTTCTAATGCTCAAGAGATGAGAAAGTTGAAGAAGCAATTGTCTTATCGATTTCCTATAAAGGACCTTGGAGAGGCCAAGCAAATTCTAGGTACGCGTATTGAGCGTGAGGAAAGTTGTATCTTTCGCAGGCTAACTATCTCAAGGTCTTGAAGAGGGCTAGTACGGAAGATGCAAAGCCAGTTAGTGTCCTTTTGGGTAGCCAGTTCAAGCTATTCAACAAGGATTCACCTAGTATCAAAGATGAGAGAGCCTATTCTGAGAAAACTTCATATGCTTTAGCAGTTGGCAACCTAATGTATCCTATGGTATGTACAAGACCTGACATTGAAAATACGGTAGGAGTAGTCAATCAGTTTATGGGGGAAAAACAACATCGAAAGGCAGTGAAGTGGATCCTCAAGTACTTGAGAATACAAAGAGAGTCTAATGTTTTGAAGGCAAAAATATAGAATTGACGGGGTATGTTGATGCAAATTTAGCATCAAGTGATCTTGACAAAATGAAAAGCACAACTAGGTATGCGTTTGCTCTTGGTGGTGCAACAATTTCTTGGGCTTCTAAATTGCAAAAGATCGTAGCACAGTCCGCTGTAGGAGCAGAATATGTGGCAGTTCTTGAGGCTAGTAAAGAGATGGTATGGTTGCAGAATATCTTGAGTGAATTGGGGAAGGAGCAGAAGGATAATATTCTCTACAGTGATAGTCAGAGTGCTATTCGCTTTGCAAGAAATCCAGCTTTTCACTCAAGAACGAAGCACATCGAGTTGAGGTATCATTACATTCGTTACCTCATGAGAATTAGATCTTGCAGCTAATAAAGATTCGAGTAAGTGAGAACCCTGCTGATATGCTGACTAAGGTTGTGACATTAGAAAAGTTGAAGCTATGCACTGCTTCAACTGGCCTTGGAAACTGAGATGAAGACTTGACACTACTACTAGTGAAAGGCATTGATGAAATGGAGGAGAAAAGTTACACTTGAAGTCAATCTCTAGGTGGGGGATTGTTGGGATTGTCAACAAAGTCCCACATCGGTATACATAGGACGATCATGTGGTTTAATAGGATTGGAATATCTCCATTGGTTTGATACCTTTTAGGAGTAAGCCCAAAAAAATAAGTGCGGGCTTGGCTCAAAGTTGACATTATCATACCAATGTGGAGACACGGGCCCAGTCAGGGCCCAATAAAAAGCAAATGAAAATCAAATATCATTAATCTCAATCTACATTTTAAATGGATAGTTGGATCAGTTGAGAACCGTATTTTTGGTAATTGTAGACCCACATTCATCTATAAGAGCATTTAACAAATAATCAAGAAATAAGATAAAAACAAAAACAACCGAGACACAAGAATAAAACAAAGACCAAGAAATAAGACAAAAATAAAAATAACCCAGTACACAAGAATAAAACAACGACTAACATCAAGAAAATACTGTCACGATCAACATAAAGAAAATAGTATCATGTGAACTCACACCCTTCTCGAAATTTAAGAAAAACTAAATGCAAAAATCAAATACAAAATTATAGTACATTTGACCGGTGTACTTGAAGTGAAAACTAAAGAGCCTCTTAAATCACCATAAGTGGACCCCAACCAGTGTCAGACGTATGTTGGGGGCCAAGGGGGCACTAGATCCGCTGACCCGTCATAATGTGCTACTATATATGTGTATTTTAATCGATTTTAAAATAACTTAATAAAATAAAATAGATAATTCTACTATCTAACTTGAAGTAGATGGATGTATTGTTATGTATAAGTAATAGAGATTAAGATGCTAGAAAATATAATGAATATAGAAATATTATATCTTGATTTTTTTTCGTTGTATAATTAAAATAATTTATTGATTTTATCTAAATTGTTAGTAATTTTCTAATTTTATTTATACAGTTGAATATATTTAAGGTCGCATAACGGTAGGTCTTCTTTAACTTTTCTTAGATATTTTTTTTTAATGTAACTTATCAAATATTTTAAGTTTAGGGCATAATCTAAAAAAAATTGATTTATAGATACTCATAATTTGCCCCTTATTTGGTAAAAAATTATCACATGATCATAGTTAAAAAAATTACCCCGTAAAACGAATTCCTAGATCAATGACCTCCCTCAACTAATTTTATGATTCCGTTACTATCACTGGCCTTTGATTTTAAAATCAATGTGGAACAAACATCTTTTATATAATCATAAGAGATCCCCAACTTTTTCTTCCTAAACAAGCATATAATTAGCCATGTATCTTGAATAGAGTATTTTTGGCTGGACAGAAAAATTAACACTTGATTTTGACTTTAGCCTGCAGAGGTAGATGCACTCTAGCCGTTTCTTTAATTCCTATTTCCAATGTCTTTTGGGGACACTGGAAATATATGTTAACAAACTTTTACCCAATCCTCATAAACAATTCAAAATGCTAGGCCCCAACTTCAATTTGGCAATTTAAATTGTCTATAATAAAACTATATTTTAAACTCATAATGAGAATCTTGACATGCATGAGGTGGTTCAAACATTAAATGGAAAAAAAAAAAAAAAAAAAAAAAAGGAGAAAGATCCAAAGCTAAATTGGGTACATGGGTAATTGACTAATATTTTATGTATAATAATCTCAAATTTTATATAATATTGTTAAACTGAAGTTAGTCAACTCTATGGATCGTGAATTTTTTATTTTTTTTTTTCCATGACAAGTTTTCTTCTCATAAACTACATGAAATTATTTGGTTATGCGTTTTCCCACTATTAAAAAACAGGGCATTTTGAGACAAAAAAACAAATAATTTTAAATAATAAGTATTTATCATAAATTTATTATTAGAGATAATATATCGCCACTAATTAATTATCTCAATAACATATCTATATATATGCTTTTTTTGCAAGTAGTTGTAATATATAATCATTGCTAGAGACAACATTGTCCTTTAAAAAAAATTGGTTGGCAAAAAATATTATTTTATTGTAGTGCCAGTACATTGTAGTATATGTGGATGTATATAATATGTATATATATATAAATAAAAATGATAATTATGAGAAAAGTGAAATTAAGTTGATTGATTTGACCGAATTAATGAAGAGAATCTATGAGACTATGATTATAATATTTGTTATTTTTTCAATGATGGATACAGGTCCATTCGTAGAATCAACTATTGATCTCCACAAGAAGTGATTAGATAATAATTATTGTAAAATGTGCGTGTTTAATGTAGGTGAATGTCGTGCTTGTTCGCCTGCAACTAAAGTGGACCACAGTGGAGTAAGCAACAGACATCTATATATATATAATAAGCCAAGTCATCCAGATTAGTAAGTTAAGATTTTTCCCATCCAATTATTTAGTTACTAAAAATAAAAGTGAATTGAATTTCGAATTTTGAATTTTAAATTATCCCATGTTATATTTTGAGATCTGGCGAAAAATCAGCAACAATAAATCTGTAAAGATATTTAAAACAGATTTCGTTATATTATTTAAAATTTTGAAATTTGAAATTTAAAAAAATTCTTATCAGATAAAATATTCGCTCCTATAAATACAGTGTCTTCAGTAAATGAGAATCACGCAAATGAGAATGGGTATTTTTATTTTTTATTCATTTCGCAATTTCTTTATTTCGCCACTATTTCAGTTTATTTAATTCATATTTGGTGTTGCTGAGTAATTCTATTTCTTATT
The DNA here is from genome assembly GCA_958295605.1 of Ajuga chamaepitys. Lineage (NCBI taxonomy): Eukaryota > Viridiplantae > Streptophyta > Magnoliopsida > Lamiales > Lamiaceae > Ajuga > Ajuga chamaepitys. Next base: position 11,276,372 of record OY282497.1, read on the forward strand.
CATTTTCAGTTTGTTTGATTCATATTTGATTTTGCTGAGTAATTCTATTTCTTATTCATTTTGTAATTTCTTAGCTTTGTAACTATTACAGTTTTTTTGATTCACATTTGTGGATGCAAATTTTCTATTTCTTATTCATTTTCAGTTTATTTGATTCATATTTGATTTTGCTGAGTAATTCTATTTCTTATTCATTTTGCAATTTCTTAGCTTTGTAACTATTACAGTTTTTTTGATTCACATTTGTGGATGCAAATTTCTATTATTCTGACATTCCTTAATTATTATGTGTCAACTTTGATAGATACCTCACATAATGGATGCTCCAAAGGGACGACCTGCAAATAAAGATAAGAAAAAAATCAGCAACACTGAATCATGATTCTAGCGAAAACAGTTTTGAAGATTGCAAAAATCAAATTTACCTAACATCATCTTTTTCTACGGTAATATGTAATCATATAAAAAGTTTAGATTTATTTATTTCCTGTTATGTGAATTATTTAAATTGTTGTCAACATATTTTTCTAAGAAAATAACAATTTGGTTTATTATATGTATACAGCCAATCAGCGAAGAATATTGGAAAAGGGTTAGAGATTCGCTAAACATTCGAGGATCCGCTTGAAGACCAAATCTGATTTTATTGTAGTAGTAGATTTCAATTTTATAATTTTTATTTAAATAAATCCATGTATAAACTTTAATTCACAATTCTGATAATGTTTTAGTGAGATATCTCGGCAAAAGCGTTGTTTGGTTAAGATATTCTAAAAGGAAAAAAACGTAGAAATATATATTTATACATCAAAATATTTCTATTGAAAATTCCGTGGAGTTGAAAAGGTCATATATTAATTTACTTTTCAATTGGAAATCTAATTGTCATATTAAACGATCTAAATATCTAGTCCAAATCATATCAACATGGTATATATTTAATTTTAAATTGTTCATGTTGTTGAGATGTTTTAGAAATTAAAAAATATGTTACAGATATGTTTTCTAGAATTTTAAAATACATCATATCTATTTAAAATTTATAGTTATATAATACAATTTATAAATAAAAGAATTTATATATATATATAGTTAGGATAAAAAAAGGCAATACATATCTAAAATCAAAGGGTAAAATATAATTGAATATTAGAATATTTAAATATCCGAACCAAATAAAACGAAAGAATAGACATGTAATTTATTTTAATATATAGTGTAAAATGTTGATATTTCAGGAATTATACATTTGTTGAAATATACTATTTCGCTAATTTAATCAACATAATAAATTTTTGGACATGTGTATATTAGAGTTTTAGAGTTTTAAATAAACTTTAAATAAATATATGGACTCCCGATTTTTTAAATTAATGTTTAACAGAATGAATATTTAGATGCGTGTATACTAAGGCGAGCCTGTTGTTTAAAAAGAAAATGTTTGCCTCATATTCAATTCATGTATATAATACAACTTATAAAATCAATTTAAAATTATTTCATTAGTATAGATATAATAAAAACATATTATAAAATTTAGATATGTAATTGAGATATTTGAGGAATTGAATAAATTGTATACATATGTATTCTATATTTTTAAAAAACATTATATCTATTTTTTATTTATGAAATAAATATAACTAATTTTTAAATAACTAATGTGGATATAATCACTGATTAAAAAAATTTATAATTATATATTTCAATTTACAAATCAAAGAATATTTACATAGAATATAAAAAGGCCATATATCTTTTTTAATAATTTGTACGATATTATTGAAACATTATAAGATCTATATTTCCGGTCCCAAAAAAGAAAAAAGAAAGATAAACTAATGATTTTTTTTAAAGTTAATATTTAAAATGTATTTGAGAGATTTCAGGAATTATATAATCAGTAAAATATGTTTTTACGCGGTATAACAGAACGTAGTTACAGACGCGTGTATACTAGGGTTTTATATACGCTATAAATATCTGGGCCCCTTCATCCATATCTGTCACACGCAAGATTTTAGTTTTAAAGTCAGTTGAATATCTGTCACACGCAAGATTTTAGTTTTAAAGTCAATTGATACACAAACAATGGCTCCGGTATAACAATGGCTCCGGTATAACAATGGCTCCGGTATTTAATATGGTTAATGAACTTACTCCAGAAAAAATATGTTGTGGGCAGTAAGGGTTCGTTTAGTTACTCCAGAAAAAATATGCTGTGGGGAGTAAGGGTTCGTTTAGTCAGAGCGTACATAACCTGCGTACATAGCCTATGTGGGGACTACCAAGTGAACCTTACAACTACAGAAAAAATAATTCTAAATTACGATAAGAAAAATACAAAATAATGTATCTTAGAACAAATTTATTTCAAATGGTGGAATATTTCTAAATTAATAGAAATTTAGAATGTTTATTTTTTTTTTTAAAATAAATTTTAATTGGTAATTTACAATCCGAAAATACTTAATTTCATTCGGGTTTTTTCTTCTCTCATCTCTCTCCCAAAATCTTAATATTAAATTATAATAAATTTTGGAATAGATCATACTGATTAACAATAATAAACAAACAACGAAGATTATAATAAATTTTGGAATAGATCATACTGATTAACAATAATAAACAAATAACGAAGATATACGAAGATATACAATCCAGAATTGCAAAGATTGAGAAAATAATATATTTTATTAATGATTATTCCTATATAAAGTATTTTATTAGTTTAGTTCATTAATTTTTCTTTATGTTTATCTAAATCAAAATCCAACTTTATTTGTATGAGCTAATTGAAAGATTTGAGGTCATTTATGTCTTTAAAAATTCTAAATCCAAATTCAACTCTATTTATATGAATCAGCTCATCATATGGACTATGAAGATTCAATTCAAGTTAAAATAAAATTGTATTTTCTATGTCTTTCTTAAAATTTATTTCTAATAGAGGATATTTTGTAGGTAAACTAATAAAATATTTTATATAAGAATAATCCTTAATTCTTTTTGTTATTGTTTCTAATAGAAGATGTTTTGTACGTAAACTAATAAAATATTTTATATAAGAATAATCCTTAAGATTATTTGTTTCTCAATCCTATTAGTTGATTGATATTAGATTTGAAACTTTTTATTTCTCAATCTGTTCAATCATATCGGATTCTAGATTATGTATGTTCACTTTATTTATTATTATCAATCAGTGTGATATATTCAAATTTATTATAATTTAATATGAATGTTTTGATATAGACAAGAGAAGCTAAATAAAAGGATGAAATAAAAAAAAAAAAAATCTGGAATAAGATACGAGGAAGAAATTCGTGAAAAAATTAAAATGTATTTTTATTAGAGGAAAAATCTGATTTTCTGGAGTAAGAGACAAGAAATGAATAACACTGCAAAAGAACACAAAAGTTTTCTTTGTAACAAATTGTAACCATTTCTATTTTTGTTATATATTATCAAATAAAAATGAATTTTTAATAAAAGGTATTTTTCATATTAATATTGATTTACTCTTAAAAAAAATAGTCCGTGCATCGCACGGGAGCATTTACTAGTATATATATATGTGTGTGGACTAGAAACTAGAGAGTGTACGTGGTGCATATTTGCAATGTCGCAGGTAAATAGAAGCTCATCAGGGTGTTTGGCTAAGCTTGTTTCAAAAATATATAAATACTTTTGTTTAAATTTTTATATAATTTATTTGACATAAGAGTATTTTGCATTATATATGTTGGAGGATTTGAACTAGGGTTAACTATGTTGTTACCTTAATCGAAATAACTAACTGAAATCATTTGAATTTAATCGAACTCTCTAATTTATGTCATCGTTAAGGGATGTGAATATTATTATAATTGGGGGCATGCATCTCTGCTAGTTAGGTAAGTACGAATGAAGTGTTTTATGGATGTAAAACTCTTATTAAGTTCATTAACTATACTTATAATACTCCATTGTAAATCATGTTTTTTTATTCTAATAATAAAATATGATTTTTTCGTGAAAATTTTATAATGTGTGATCTAGGTTTTAGTAGTACAACATCAACTGCTTTGGTGTATTGTGTACAATGACAAACATAAAAATTAAGAGGTGATAAAACTCTGTATAGATTCCTGTCCATGCCTACAAATGAGCATCCCAAGATAAAATTATGTGAGTATCTTATTAGACATACATCCCAATTATTGAAGTTTATTCGTATAAAATTAAATATAAGTGACCATCTAAGAATCTTCCAAATAATGCATATTCTTTATTGCAAAATTATTAATTTATAATTTGATGTTGTATCAAAGAATGTAGAAAATAATGCATATATTTATGTATGCAATGTGTTTGATGTTGCATCATAATCATTAACGACAATTAACCTCCAAATAAATTATGTGCTTATTTATTTATTTTTCCAAAGAAACATTGATTTTTTTATAATTACCTATAAGTACTTATAGAGTTGAAGTTGGTCATTAGATATTAATAGTATCCGAACTCAGATCACTGTTAGTAAACTAGAATATTACAGTATGGTGCACGGTTATAAATTAAAAAAAAAAAAAGAAAAACAATATTCAAATTTAATAATTTTCTAATCCAAATTATCAAATAAAAAACTTAGAATTATCTAATAAATCTTGATTTTATTTTTATATGCAAACGAATATAAATAATTCCAACTACAATGAATATTTAAATCTAATCCTCATAATTAACCAGACTGCCATAAAAACTGCCAAGAAAAGAATTTTAAGTTAAGAAACAAAGGCAGTACATTGCAATGGTAGAGACATAGATACCCACTAGGTGAGAGAGGCGAAACTTTTAAAAAAAATTGTGACTACAGGGGCCTCCATACAATAATCAGTTCGGATTGCCCTCGTTCCATTTCATGTCAGCTTTGATGACTCCTTTTATTTTTGTACTTGTTGCAGAGTTGTTGGTGTCTAAGTGTCATGGCAAATGTGCTTATTGGGAGCAAGGACTAACATTGAGGTGGTAATTTGAACATAATTCAATTAATTAAAATCTATCTTAAAATTGCCGATTTTGTAACCTATTACAACTTCAACACTATATACTTAATTCATTATTCTATGTTATTCCTATTATCATGAGACTTCGCTGGCGGACACATTAAAGGAGATTCAGATGCTTCGTGCAGCCGTCAAACTAGGAAAAAAAAAAGAGAAGCCGACCTTCCCTCTCAGCAGTTCCGCCGTCGTCTCGTTGTTGCCGCCTGAATCGCCGCCGAGCCGCGATTAGACCAAGAAGCCAGGTTTATCAAAGAAGATCCCCGCTCTACTGTCCATGACCATTATTTTTGTTCTGTGCTCGCGGTGGTCACGCCCAGGCTACCCTAACTCGCCACATCCGCTCTGTTATAATTGTTTTTAAAATAATATATAACTATTTTTTTTTAATTTTTTAGAATAAAAGTGTTTTTGATGTCATGTGCATGAAACATGACCTATATAGCCTGAAATATTGCCGGAGTTGTAAACTGCAACAAAAACGCGTTATATAGGTTGCAATCGATATATATATTTTTTTTAATTTAGATTAGAAAGTGAAAAAGGACTAATAGTTCAGGTTGCATTCTGACGTTATCTCTAATAAAAACAACTACTATTATAAATGAAAGCTTGTTCATAACAATAAACAAAATAAAAAGAGAGAAATACTATAGCTCACAGATGAAACCTCATTCCTCTTTCTTGGCTCCCTTACTACTAATTTCTAGAACTTTCTAAAATCCTCTATCGTAATAATAATGATGATGTTTGACAAATAACTATGTCTAGGTATTTATAAGAGTATATAATAGTAGGTTAACGTAGGGATCAAATCGAATAAAAGCCATTTTCCACGCATTTCTTGTTAAGATCGACGACATTGTGCACGATCGAGCAAGATTTCTGTTCGGTCGAGCAAATGCTCCTTGGCAAGCACAAATTTGGCCTGACATGTTTAGGGATGACAATGGAGTGGGTATGGGGCAGATTTGGCCTTTCCCAAGATTCGACCCGCATGAAAGAAATTAGACTCGTAACCCGCTTCATCCCGCCTTCTCAGAAAATCCGACCCGCCCCCGCTTTGCTTCACTAACCCAACAGGTTTACCCGCCCGATTCAAATTCGGCAATACTCGTTTGACCGAGTGTGGACCCGCCCCATAACCCATTCGATCGGATTTTTACCCGCCCCCATACAAAGCTGGTTTAGTGCAGATTCGGGCTTCAATCCGATTCATTGTCATCCCTAGACATGTTTGCATTACCGAGCAATATTATTATCCGGTCGAGCAAAAAAAAAGTCGTTTAATCTCTTTTCAGCTCTTCCTTTTTGGCCCACCGCACTCCATCTTGGGCCGCTCTTATGTCTATTTTGATCCCAATTCCTTGCTTTCTTCCATCCAAGTCTTCCTTTTACTCGTTTGGCATCAGGATTTCCCCATTACTCTAAATAAGTGTCATTTCATATTGAAAGCACTACAAAATTGACAACAGGTGAAATCCGCATAACATATGAAGATGAGGGTTAAAAAAGTACTATTTCATGTATTTTTTACGTTGTTTTAGCCATAAATGCATGCCTACAAATTGCGTAAAATTTGGAGTTATCGTAATCCCTCAAACTAAATTGTTGTGCGCCCCGAACAACTAACGAAAGAACACAACGAAAGCTAAAAGATGCATAGCTTTTATTATGGATCAATTTCGATGAATATTACTTTAGACTTAAGTTTTATGAAATATATATACAGCACGAAAATATGGACATGTAATGAAAAACACCCTTCAACTTCTCTTAAGAGCTAAATCCCTCTAAACGAATGGTCTTCACTGAGTGTATGTATCACCTTCACTCAAGTGCATAGAATAGAAAGTAATCACTCATCGAGTTGTATCATACTTGCTGCCTACCATATGTTTGCATATTTTCTAACCCTACATCGTACTTAAATGTACGTAGCTTGAAATAAAAAAAAAAAAAATCTTTTCATTTGGTTGTAATGTAGGCTCTTTGGTAAATGTGGAATATATGGATAAAGTGGTTTAACTTGGACTAATTGAGTTGGCCACTCTTAAATATTCTCAATAAAATCACACCCCCTCATTATGCATATCTCAGTAAAGCTAAGCAATTGTAGCTTTCTTAACCTTTGTACACTACACTCACTAAACAGTAGGACTACTCTTCTTGTTAACGATTTAGCTAATTGTTTTCAAATTATATAAAGTCCTTACTAGACTCTTTTGATTGTCGTAGATATTATCAAAGAATCCTTAAGATCATTTTCCAAGCTATATACACAAGATAATTTAGAACAGAGTCAATGCAAGTTCTAAAGACTCATGTTATGATCAACAAAACACACAAGAAAAAACAATTATTACTCCAAAATTTTGGAGCCTCAGTTATGGCTCAAGCCTCGCAACTTTTTGATCATTGCCTAAAGAACTTATCTTAATTTCATAGTCCTAGGTCCATCTATGTCCTACCATGTGTATATATCAAACTTTAACTGAAAACTGGCTCATCACGAGCTCGTCACCAAGATCCTTTTATTATGTTGACGAAGTTACTAGTTTCACGCCTCTTTGACTCTCTAATCCTAATGAAAACAATTAATCGTGCATAACAAAATCTATGCATACTATATGTAACAATTCATTATGAACTAAAAATTTATAAACTATTACAAGCCTTCAAATTTTAACAAATAATTCAAATTTAATAATTTAAACTACCTATTACAGGTTGATAAAAAATTAGCAAAATTAACAAACCTAACTGATTGAAAAATAAATAAATTAGGAAAAAAGATAAAAGAAAATATTAACTATCCACGGGTGTACCACTCTGTCCCCCTCCCCCAAACTTGTTTTGTGAACAAGTTTCTGGGAACAAGTGGTACCCTATGGGTGGACTTACATAAAATATTAGCTAGTGATGTGAAGAAGGTGACTATGATGTCAATGCCCCTGAGAAATATGTCATCCCTCAAGATTCTCTAAAATCTCTGCCTGGGATTGCATCTCAGTATGGATCTCTATCCAGGATCCCGTGAGACGGTCAAGGCGAGCATTGGTGGCAATCTTGAAGTTCTCTTTTCGGCATTCGAGCCAATGTGTCCGGTCTTGTATAACTGGGAGAAATCTCTCCTCTCCCGCTCGAGCTAGCAATGCTCGGCTGAGGCTCGATTGGCTTATTTTTGTCCTCTCGGTCTCTAGCTAGAACCTCATCAGACGGCTGTGGAGGTTGAGGTGGTTGTCGAATCGCTACTCTCTGATGTGCATGGTGTGAGGAATTTTATGTTTAGTTTTGATTATGGCAAAACCTCCTGTAAGGTAGGAATTAGTGCCCCCAGAAATTCTGTAAATCTTTGTGATAGATGGGGATAGTTCTACTTAGACAGATGTCGCAGCAAGCAAGCAGCAAGGTCATCAATGTTACTTCAAGCAATAAGTTCGCTATCACAACAAGGAAAGAGACTGCAATGAGCACGTGGTGAGGTTGTGTATGCCTATCTAACATATAACATTGCATACAGTAAGGAAGGTATAACTATCACACAAGCAGGAGTCATGTCAACAATGTCAAAGTCAAGGTCAAAAGTCAAGATATTCGAATTCAAATATATAACCAGTGGAGACAAAGTTAAAACCTCCTATTGACTATCTAATAGTGTGAGGACACATAACCTGAAAAAACAAATGCAACATTGGACACTGACACCAAGCTGCAACCACTATGACCAACTCCTTGTGAGAAAGGACAAATGGATCTTTACCATACAATGAGCATTAAATGTCAACATAATTATTTCTCTTTATTCAACGAGAAGGAATTCCAACTGTAATAAAAGGTGACGGAGGACGAAGTAGAGACTACTGAAACTCAAGCATTCAAAATTACTTCGCATCAAGCACTTAACATTCTTATTCAAAGCTTCAAAGAATACACTCTAATACTCTAACAAGTGTTTATGCAAAGTATACAAGAGCATGATAGCAAGCAGCAAGCATACAAGTGAAGATCAAAGCTGCAACAACTATCAAGTCAAGTTAGCTCTCAAGCTTTACTTTGTTCCTAATCCTTCTCAAACAAGAAAGTTTGCTCACATCTCAATTGTATTCAAGTTTAGTGGTAGCTACCAGAAGTTGACGAAACAATTTCCTTAAACTAATCTCACGAAAGATTTTTTAAACAGGGAATCTTCGTTTAAATCAAGGATCCAAAGCTAACTTGTGTTTCGAAGAACGTGTGTATAATAGAGGAGTAGCCTTCCGAGGATAGACAAAAACTATTGTAAGGAGCTAAGTTGGACTTAAGCTTCGAAGTAGCTAAGTTGTATTGTGCGTAAACTTTTTAGTGAATTTTCTCATTGTGCAAGGGAAGAGTGGACGTAGAAGGATTACCTCCACCTTTGAAACATTATAAATATTTGTCTATTTTTATACTGCTTTTCTTATTGTTTTTGGCATACTACATATCTATTACATAGATTTGTAAGAAAACATTTAGGTAATTTTCATTGCACGTAAAAATCCCTTGAGCATTGCTTACTGTAAGTTGGTTAAGCCCAACCTACTTTGCGCATACTGCCTAAATACGCTTACTGTATTAGCTTTGCTGAAAGAACATGTTTCTTGTAGTAAGCAGCAAGTTTGTGCTCAAAGTATTTGAAAAAGAGAAAATCGAGTTGGAGTTTATTCACTCCCTCTAAACCTCTACCACTTGGGACCAACACATGGGTATCCATCAATAGGTTTCTATCATTCCTTTGTGGTAGCAAGGTAATCAGAGTTGTGTTTGGCAGCTGCCACCTAATCCCCGTGGGGCTGAATAAAGAGATAACAATTTCCTCTTTCCCCGAAGAAATGCATGCTGGCCAAATCGCAAATAGTTAAATCCATGCTACCCGATAGCATCCCTCCAATCATTATTTGCTACTGACTTCACATAGATTATGTTGTCACTAAAATTTGACCCCCCACTAGAAACTTGTATTAGGATATCCTTTTAAACCCCTTACAGTTCAGTTGTATACAGAGCTCCATTAAACACTTCAAAGAAGAGTTTCTACTCTAGTTCAACCCCTACTAGGAAATATCTCCAAAGGTATTATGTTTTGTGATTCTACTTCATTAACAAATTTATTAATTGTTCAACTTTGAATACATAACACTTGGACTAATAGAGTATCCCTTAAAGATACATTTCATCAATTAAGAATTTAACTTTCAATGCTTTCCAAACGTAGTTGAATTATTCACTTATATCATTGATCCCTAGGATCTTCCTTTACTTAGGTCTGACTATCTATAAGTCCAAAGTTTACTAGATATATTAGTTATTGATTTAATCAATACCTTGAATCAATGAATACTCTTTTAAGGTCTAGGGCACAATCAACAATGTTCTTTGGCAAAGAAATAAACTAGTTGACTTACACCATTATGGACCTAAACAAATAGACCATTGATGATAGTAAAAGGTCAAACTTGGACAATCTAGCCAAATTTATTTTTTTCGCTACACTGGATAAAGGAATCTTCACCATAGTCAAGGTATGCAAAACTGCCAAGGACGTTTGGGATTTGTTGAGGAGATCTATTTTAGTCCAACTCTACTTCGAGAGAACGGGGGTGGCTACTGCAACTTTGAACTTTAAGCTCTTCAAGGCTAACCCTGGAGAGTCTCTAAACGATTTAGACGCGAGATACACTACAATCATAAATGAGTTGGTATTTGCTAGGAAAGAGTACACTCAACAGGAGATACACACCAAGTTGCTGCAAGCTTTCACAACGGACTGGGATGTAAAGACTATTCCGATGAGAAGCTCAAAGAAGCTAGGTAAGAAGAGAATTCATGAACTATTCTCTGATCTCAAATCCTTTGAATATGACATTTATCAAAGAAGAAAGCACCTGAAGAGATTGCTCTACTCATGAAGCATTTCACACGTTTATGAAGAAACATCCAAAGAGAAACCTATCCAAGCCTCAATACACCAGGCTCTTAGAACCCCAAAGGATGAGCAAGGAAGCTGGAGATTTTTGCTACAGCTGTAGGAAGACTGGTTACTTTGCTAGGGAATGCCCATATCCCAAAGTGCACAAGTATCCTGAGGAAGTTCGCCAGAAAAACGAGATAGAAAGATGCCGAAGAAAACTCAGTGAAAGGCTCTCTTGAGTGGAGCAAAATCCATCAAAGGTTTTCAACTGTCTTCAAGGGAACCTACAACATCTGAAGTCTCATTATTCTACAACGACTCTTCATATTCTGATAGCGAAGCACTCATTTGTCTTATGGCAAAAGTGATCGACGATCATTACGAGGTAGATTCTCTCAGTTGCTCTTCAAGATTAGAGAATATTGACTTAGAAAGCTTACTCATTTCGTTCAAAAGATTATGGTTGACTTTGACACAGTCAATTAGTCATATGAAGAGCTTAAGGCTGAGAACATGCATCTTCATGGAGAAAATGCAATGCAGTTGAAGTTGAGAGATTTACAACTGAAGTAATTGACTATTATTTTCTTCGAGAGGAATTAAGTAAGCTAAAGATGTCTCTTGCCCTTCAGGCTGAGAAGAAAAAGAAACAGATGTCAACCATCATGTCTTTCAGTAGATCATCAAGGAATCTGGATGAAATATTGGATGCTGAGAGAAACCTATCTGGCATGACAGGGATATGATTCTCTGACATAGTTTCTAACCGTCAACAAGCTAGTACTTTTATTGATGTTCCAGCAGTAAGTGCGTTTGAGCTACACATATTCCCCAAATAGTGTAAAGGTAAGTCTGGAAGGATGAGGAATATCTATACTAGGAAACCTAGACTAGTGTCAGGTTGTAAACCTGACAATGGGAAATAGTATTTTTTTTTCAAAATATAAAAATAAACTTGATGCACCACACTAAACCTTTGTTAGAACAATAAATACATAAAACTAGACTTCTTAATTCATTTCAAAACCCACTTACTAAATATCCAAACAATTTAAATATTTGTAAAACTTAACTTTTCCTACTAAAATTCTTGAAATAAATAACAGAAAAATACTAAAAGATAAGCAGAACAAAAAAAATTGACTTTACTTGTATCCACCACTTCGTACCATCATCAAGCTCCAATTAACCTGTAGACACTGAAATGTAAATGTTGTGAGGAAGGCACACGTACGGGGATAAGTTTGTCGACTCTAAATACAATAGATGCAATAATGATGAAAACATAAAACACACTGTAAATAGATGTCGATCAACATAGAAATCATTTTGCCTGTTGACTAGCATAGCATAGCACAATACACAACACAACATATCATGACATAGCATAACATAGTATATAACGTGTTGCCTATATCCTATGGAATGTTGTGCTCAGACATTAAATAATATTTAAAGCATTTAAAGTAGACAAACAAACCATAGTTTAGAAAGCCCCACCTTGGAATAAACAAGAGTATATCTAGATGCAGAAATCGTATAGTCCTTAGCCTTTGGTTGTCTCGTCACCTTAACATAGCAAACCGCTTTAGAAATAGAGCTTTAAAATAGAATTTTATGTAAATTAATAATAAATATAAATATAAATATTAGGGTTCAAAAATAATAAATTTGGGTTTGAAAGGCTGATCCGAAAAGTATGAACTTTTAGAATTGTACTGAAAACTGAGACACAAAATTGTAGAATCAAAGACACAACTGATGGAGTTCTTCAGAATGTCGACATTAGAGAGAAAAGAAAATCAATATCTGACATAAAAGAAAAGCTCGAAGGATTAGAGTGCATGACGTACCTCTCTTTTTAAAAATTTGTAAAGAAAGGTTGAATGAAGAAGTCATATTTATAGGTAATTGTAATTAGGGTTTGCGAAGGAGTCCTAATATGTTTAAGAATTAAAAGAATTATGATGATTTTTAATAAACAGATACGATTTAAAGGGCTTGGATGTTGTATATTCAAATATGGGCTTGATAGAAAATAAAATAGGCTATGAAGATTCTTTTGGCCCAATAAGAAGTATAATATATAAATAACTTATAAGTAGAAAATAGATAAATAATAATAAATAATTACAAAATTTATATGGGGTATTACAGGAAAGGGTTACCATCATGAAATGATGTTGAGAACAGCTACCGGTCCACGGATCGGAAAGAGCTGTTGGCATAGAAAGTGATTGATTTGTAAAAGTCGTCGATCACAAAAATAACTCGTTTAATAATTTTGTATATCTATTATCAAAGGGTTATAAGGATCTACCAGAGCACGTTGCACCGAGTTTTCCTAGTGTGGTTTTAACCCGTGGATTTTGCGAGGTACTCTACGTGTGGGTAAAAACAATTGGAGGAATAAGGATACCTTTATGTACAAGCCTCTGTATTTGTCTCCATTAAGAAAAGTCAAAATCAAATATGAAGTTGATGTTTTAGTTCTTTGCCAAATACTTCTGATTGTCTAATACTCTGGGTATGATAGAATTAACATTGAGTCTGCATTTTGCTCCCTTGCATGATTTTCTATGAAGTTATAGATAAAAATGTTATAATCCTTGAATTGAAAAGATTTGTCTATTTGAAATTTTGGTTTGATTTTGAATGTTGCATTTATTAATCTACCACTCATATAGTGACTATATGTCTGTGGGTTAATATGAGGGGAGTTGATATCTTTGGATTTTGCATAAAAAAAGGGGAGACATATTTCATTCTTGTTGTTTATTCCTTGTTGCTTATATTAAGGGGGACAACTCTTTTTTGCTGGTTGACAATTTTTTTTCGGGTTTTGGCAATTATTCATTTTCGAGATTTATTTATTTATTTATTTATTTATTTATTATTTTATTTTTTTTAAGTGTTGCAACATAGAAAGTGCAATTTACAAATTTTACTTAGCCTATTTTTCTTGTAGAAAAAGACATCCAAAATAAGTTTTCATGTAATTATTATTTGTTAAACATTAATGGATTTGTCCGCGCGGATGGGGACGAGACGATCTAATTCAAGTAATTTTATTAATTTATTATTTTAGTTATTTAATACTACCTTCGGCCCAGTTAAATTTGCCTACTTGCCTTATTGGTCCGTCCCAGTAAACTTCCCAACCCTATAAATGGAAACTAATTCCCACCATCTTCACCCTCAAAATCTCAACCATCAATCTCTACCTTTAAAAAAATCAAAGGAAAAACAAAATCTGTTTTTTCTTAACATCCATGCCCGATCAGGATTGCAAATTTAATCGGGACAGAGGGAATATATTTTGATCACTTTTTCTGGATGATTTAATAATATCTTATTCATTTTACCATATTTTATCCCAAAACAAACATTAGACTAAAAAATTATACAATCAATAATCACAATATCTAAATTTTTCCGTGTCTCACTCCATGCATAAACAAACATATAACATACTATGATTTAAGTCAATTATCATAACGTTGTTAGCATATATTTTTCTATTATATTGTTAATTTGGATTATTTAAAGTATACGCGGAGCCAATTACCTTTGCTGACTTTGCAATTAAATTTTGAATTTTCGTTGTTATAGTTACCAAAATTCACATATAGAAGAGCATCAGTGTGAAATTCTCCAACCACTTAAAGGGACGAATTTATTACTTGTGAAAATTTGGTATTTGGAAAAAGAAAATGTAAAAATTATTAGGTGACACGCGTATAATTTAAGTGGACCCTGATCTTTTTTTTCTTTTTTGTCTTATCACTATTGCACTGCAACAAGATTGTAGCGTATTTTCACCAACGAATCGGTCTCTTGTCTCAAAAGTATATGAGGCAAAAAAAGAAGATATATGAGGCTAAGATTGTCTTTGTCACACTACAATTCACTTCTTATGCACAACTGGTACACGAGTTTATTTGTGCACTTTAAGTCTGTTAAAGTGAAGATTTGTGATATTTGCGTGTATAATGGATTGTGTTTAGCTTGTTTTTATGTCTTTGGATCATTTGTCTAAGTATTTATACTCGGCCGGATGTACAACGAAGGAACGAAGTTCGGGATGTCAAATGGAGGAAAAATGCAAGAAAACAAGGAACAGAGCGCCGCGACCGTGATATAGATGAGAGGCCGCAGCGGCCACGGCACATTAGCACGGCCGGGACGTGTATTTGATGAGGAGCGGGCCGCGGCCGCAGCCCAGTAAGTCGGTCAATTAATCCTTAGGCCACAAGACTTTCGATTTCAGGCCCTAAATCAACCCTACTTGATTTCTTCTATAAAAGGGGACCCTTATGCTCGGAAATAGGGACTTTTGGACATTAAGAGAGACCATGATTGAGAGGAACTAAAGGAGACGAGCAATCAAGATCGGCAGTATTCGGGTTTTTTCATTCTTTAGTAATTTGAATTATGTATTTTGATTATAATTTATCTTTTGTCACCACCATGAGCGGCTAGTAGGTTATTTCAGTCCTTAATCGAGTCGAACCCTAGTTTTATTATCTTGTGATATTTACAAGTGATTGTCAATCGATTGATTCCTTAAAACGTTGTTATACTATTTCATCCTTCAATGCTTATGTGTTTATGTGCTAGATTGATCACCTAGGGTTATAATTGCATAAGTAACGCTAGGTTATAATCGTGATCCGTAATTGTTACGAACCTATAATCAATTAGTAGCGAATAGTGAGTGATATCGCTAGAATAGTATATAGCTCGGTCTGAATAGGTCCGAGCTTACGAGGTCCACACCGTGTTTATTCCCTTTATCCTAGTACTCTAGTCGTCCGGTTTATGAGATCCAGAGAGCTTGTTCTGAGATCACTCAACTGGATAGACTAACCAAAGAGCTTGTTTTGGTTAGTTAATCATAAGGGATAACGAGGTTAGCAGAGCTTGTTGCTAATCTCGGGGTAGGAGTTTTGAGGTTGAAATTGGTTAATAATTGCATCTGTCACACGGTAGTAATAACTAGGGGGAGATAAGATTAAGGGCTGGGATTCGTTAATTCATAAGTAGAATATTTTCATAGTTAAGTGTTTAATTTCTGTTTTAGCTCATTAGTTAATTCAGAATCAGATTACAAACTCCCCATTACTTATATACTTATTATTATATTGCTAGTATTCGATTTTATATTAACACCATAAGTCTTCCTGCTCCCTGTGGGATCGACCCTACTTATCGCTTCTGCAAGCTAGAAGGTTAGCTAGGTATAACAAATTTACTTCATTGCGAAATTGCGGTCAAATTTTGGCGCCGTTGCCGGGGAGCGGTGCAAGGTTTTAAGTGTTTAGTGTTTTTAGTTTCATATTTAGTATAGTACTCTTTACTTTTGCCTATATAATTGCCATACACTTAAACTCACCCAATCTACTTTTGTTTTAGCAGTGAATGATCACTCGTTCACGCCAAAATAAAGAATTACTTTTTGATCCCGAGAGAACTCGTAGAGACCGTATTCTGAGAAGACAAGCAAGAGAAAATCGAGAGAAGTTCGAAGCTTTGCCGTTCGCAACCGAAAACTATTCTAATTCTGAATCTGAGCTGGAATCAATGGCAGCCGAAAGAACTATGAAGGAATTGGCTAACACTGGTGCCACACACCAGCCTCTCTGCATCACCTTCCCTGACTTAGGGGAGGACACTACTTTTGAACTCCACTTAGGGTTAATTCATCTGTTGCCTTCTTTCCATGGGTTAGCAGGAGAAGACCGGCACAAACATCTGAAGGAGTTCCATATTGTCTGTTCGAGCATGAAGCCTACTAAAGTCACATAAGAACAGATAAAGCTGCGTGCATTGCCTTTTTCTCTGAAGGATTTGGCTAAGGACTGGCTTTATTACCTGCCCTCAGCATCTATAAAAACTTGACAGGAAATGGAGGCCCAGTTCTTGGAGAAGTACTTTCCCGCATCCAAGGCCACGAATATCCGAAAAGAAATCAGTGGGGTGATGCAACTGCCTGGAGAAACCTTGTATGAGTACTGGGAACGTTTTGAAAAACTGGTGGCCAGATGCCCACAACATCAGATCACAAAACAGTTACTCATCCAATACTTCTATGAAGGGTTGACGCAGTCATATAGGAACATGCTTGACTCTGCCAGTGGGGGTGACCTATTTGAGAAGACCCCGACAGCTGCCAGAGCACTTATTTCAAAAATGGCTGCTAAGACTCAACAGTTTGGGACCAGGGATGCATCTACGCGGATAGTTAGAGAGGTAAACGATTCTCAAATGGATGCAAAGATTGATCAGCTCACTGAAATGGTCAGAAAGCTGTTATGGGGGGAAGTTCATCTATCCGACCTTGCCGACTATGTGATACGATGGATCACACAACACATAATTGCGACATTTTGGGAAATGAGCTCGAAGCACATGCCAATGCTGTCGGAACTGGAAACTTCCAAGGCCAGAAGTGTGATCCCTACTCTTAGTCCTATAACCCAGGATGGAGGGATCATCCTAATTTCAGCTATGGTAATCATCAAGGCCAGCCAAATGGGCAAAACAGACTTCCACCACCGAGAGGTATGCATTACGCGATGCAGCCAGCCGAACAAGCACCTGACTCATATTTGGCTGATATTGTGAAGACTTTAGCAATGAAGACTTTAGCAACAAATAATGTGCAATTTCAGAAAGATGCAACATCGAGCATCAAGAATCTTGAGAAGCAGATGAGCCAGATGGCAACTGCAATAAGCCGACTGGAAAATATACAGAGTGGAAAACTGCCAGCATAACCAGAAATCAACCCACGAAATGTCAGTGCCATCACATTAAGGAGTGGAAATCAGCTTGGAGAGCTTAATAAGCCCGAGCAAACATTAGAAGATGGTAGAAACGAAAATCCAGATGAAGCTGCGAAAGACCGCGCCGCGGTTCACGGATCCAGAAGCTATTCCCTACACAAGTGGCGTGACCGCGGCCTTCTAGCGCGGCCGCAGCCCTTGTTTAGCCGAAAATGACTGATTCTGCCCCGAGTCCGTCTCAACCACTCCCGTTTCCTAGTCGTATGATCAGAACTGTACGACCCGACAAAGAGAAGGAAATTTTGGATGTGTTTCGCAAGGTTGACATCAACACTTATTGATTGATGCTATCAAGCAAATCCCAAGATACGCTAAATTTTTAAAAGAGCTATGTACCAACAAGCATAAACTCAAGGGGGATGAAAAGGTCCTTATGGGGGAAAACGTCTCAGCAATCTTCCAAAAGAAGATTCCACCAAAATGTAAGGACCCAGGTATGTTTGTCATTCCATGTAGAATAGAAAACACAAACATTGAGCGTGCCATGCTAGACCTAGGAGCGTCCATTAATGTAATGCCAAGAGCAATATTTCATGCATTAAACCTAGGACCACTAAAAGAAACTAGGATAGTAATTCAGTTAGCAGACCGTAGTACCACATACCCCAATGGTCTAATTGAAGATGTCTTAGTTGAAGTAGGTGAACTTGTACTCCCTGCTCGCTTTTATGTTCTAGACATGCAAGGAGATTCTTCTATACCACCTCCAATTCTGTTAGGGCGACCGTTCTTGAACACCTCCCAAACTAAAATTGATGTCATTAAGGGTACCCTAACTATGGAATTTCATGGGCACATGGTAGGTTTAATAATTATGATACCATGGGATGTCCTGAAGAAGACCATTTTTTTTTTTCCTCATGATGCTACTAACCCGCTCATTGAAAAGAATGTTGAGATTAAGTGCAGGGGTGAGCTGAATCGTTCCACATCGGTGAGGCATCGTAATGAGGAGAGTGAGAAGCGACACGAAGTAAAGTGCCTGAATTGGTCGGGGCCAAGGTGGAAACCTAGTACACGCATTTATTTATGCACTTTAAGTCTGTTAAAGTGATGATTTGTAATGTTTTTGTATACAAGTGATCATGTTTAGCTTGTTTTTATGTCTTTGGATCATTTGACGCCTGTGGTTTCGTTTTGAGCTAAATAGGCAATTTAAGGTTAAGTATTTATACTCAGCCGAATGTTCGACGAAGGAATGAAGTCCGGAACGTCAAATGGAGAAAAACGCAAGAAAACACGGAACAGAGCACCGCGACCGCGACCAAAGTGCGCGGCCGCGGTCAAACTGAAGAAAACAAGTCACAAACGCTGGAGAAGTGGCGCGGCCGCGGCATGATGTTGGATGAGAAGCGGGCGCGGCCCATCTGCACGGTCGCGGCCCAATAAGGCGGCTATTTAATCCTTGGGCCACAAGACTTCCGATTTTGAGCCCAAAATCAACCCAATTTGACTTCTTCTATAAAAAGGGACTCTTATGCTCGAAAATAAAACACTTTTACATGACGAGAGAGCAAGATTGAGAGGAGACTGAAGGAGACGAGCAATCCAGATCGATAGTATTTGAGTTTTTCATTCCTTAGTTATTTAAATTAGGGATAATTACAAAATGGCCGCCGAACTATTAGCACTTTTTCACTTCGGCATATAAACTATTAACAGTGACTAAACCGCCGCCAACCTATTTGAATATTACTACTCGAAAGCTGCCGGCCAGAATACCGCCCAAATTCATTGCACACCCGGTTTCGAAAAACCACATTTTGGGACAGAATTTGGGCGGTATTCTGGCCGGCAGCTTTTGAGTAGTAATATTCAAATAGGTTGGCGGCCGTTTAGTCACTGTTAATAGTTTATATGCCGAAGTGAAAAAGTGCTAATAGTTCGGCGACCATTTTGTAATTATCCCTTTAAATTATGCACTTTTTATTTAATTTGTCTTTCGTCACCGCCATGAGCGGCTAATAGTTAATTTCAGTCCTTAGTCAAGTCAAACCCTAGCTGTACTATCATGTGATTTTTACAATGATTGTTAAACAATTGATTGCCTTGAAACGTTATTATGCTATTTGATTATCTTTCAATGCTTATGCGTTATTGTGCTAGATTGATCACCTAGAATTATAATTTCATAAGTAACGCTAGGTTATAATCGTAATCCGTAATTGTTACGAACCTATAGCCACTAAGTAGCGAATAGTGATTGATATATATAGGGTAGTATATAGCTCGGTTTGAATGGATCCGAGCTTACGAGATTCCCATTGTGTCTATTCCATTATCCTAGTGCTCTAGGCGTCCGGTTAATGAGATCCAGAGAGCTTATTCTGAGGTGACTCAACGGGATATACTAACCAAAGAGCTTGTTTTGGTTAGTTAAACATAAGGGATAACGGGGTTAGTAGAGCTTGTTACTAATCTCGAGGTAGGAGTTTTGAGGTTGAAATTGGTTAATAATTGCATCTGTCACATGGTTGTAATTACTAGGGGGAGATAAGATTAAGGGCTGGGATTATTTAGCGAGTGAGGTGTGTGTGATTATTTTTGAGGGGTAGTTGGGTTAGAAATAACTCTGTTGGTCCGCTTGTTACTCACGTTCACTCAAAATTTTCCCACCCTACCTAAGCCTACATTACAACCAAATTAAAGACATTTTTTATTCTTTGCCACACATGTCAAGTACTGAATCCGGCTTAAATAATTGGCAAGCATATGGAGGTCGTTGCATGTAAGTCAGTGTGAGTGAAATATTTTGTATACCCTAAACACTTGAGGGACGAGTGATACACATTCCCGGTGAGGATCAATTGATGAAAATCATAAGTGTTGAAAGTAGTTGAAGTTACTCTGTCAAATATGCTCGTTTAAATCATGGTGTTGTGCTTTTGATAAACTTTTTTGAAACTCATAATCGCCACTTGAAGTGCCTTAAACTCGTGTCTTGATTGTTTGTTTGATTTAGATTTGTTCGGGATGAACAAAGAATTAAGTTTGGGGGATTTTGGTACACGCGTTTATTTATGCACTTTAAGTCTATTAAAGTGATGATTTGTGATGTTTGCGAGTATAATGGACTGTGTTTAACTTGTTTTTATGTCTTTAGATCATTTTACGCTTGTGGTTTCGTTTTGAGCTAAATAGGTAATTTAAGGCTAAGTATTTATACTCGGCCGGATGTACAACGAAGGAACAAAGTTCGGGACGTCAAATGGAGGAAAAGCGCAAGAAAAAAGGGAACAGAGCGCCGCGACCGCGGCCAAAGTGAAGAAAAACGGGCCAAAATTGTTGTAGACGTGGCGCGGCCGCGGCACATTAGCGCGGCCACGACGTGTATTTAATGAGGAGCGGGCGCGGCAGCGGCCCAGTAAGTTGGTCAATTAATCCTTGGGCCACAAGACTTCCGATTTCAGGCCCTAAATCAACCCTACTTGATTTCTTCTATAAAAGGGGACCCTTATGCTCGGAAATAGCGACTTTTGGACATTAAGAGAGAGCAAGATTGAGAGGAACTAAATGAGATGAGCAATCAAGATCAGCAGTATTCGGGGTTTTTCATTCTTTAGTTATTTAAATTATGTATTTTGATTATCATTTGTCTTTTGTCACCGCCATGAGCTGCTAGTAGGTTATTTCAGTCCTTAATCGAGTCGAACCCTAGTTTTATTATCTTGTGATATTTACTAGTGATTGTCAATCGATTGATTCCTTAAAACGTTGTTATACTATTTATTGTCCTTCAATGCTTATGTGTTTATGTGCTAGACTGATGACCTAGGGTTATAATTGCATAAGTAACTCTAGGTTATAATCGTGATCCGTAATTGTTACGAACCTATAATCAATTAGTAGTGAATAGTGAGTGATATCGCTAGGGTAGTATATAGCTCGGTCTGAATGGGTCCGAGGTTACGAGGTCCACATCGTGTCTATTCCCTTTATCCTAGTACTCTAGGCGTTTGATTTATGAGATCCAGAGGGCTTGTTCTGAGATCACTCAACTGGATAGACTAACCAAAGAGCTTGTTTTGGTTAGTTAATCATAAGGGATAACGAGGTTAGCAGAGCTTGTTGCTAATCTCGGGGTATGAGTTTTGAGGTTGAAATTGGTTAATAATTGCATCTATCACAGGGTTAATAACTAGGGAGAGATAAGATTAAGGGCTGGAATTCGTTAATTCATAAGTAGAATATTTTCATAGTTAAGTTGTTAATTTCTGTTTTAGCTCATTAGTTAATTAAGAATCAGATTACAAACTACCCATTACTTATATACTTATTACTATATTGCTAGTATTCGGTTTTATATTAACACCATAAGTCTTTCTGCTCCCTGTGGGATCGACCTACTTATCGCTTCTACAAGCTAGAAGGTTAGCTAGGTATAACTAATTTACTGCATTGCGACATTGCGGTCAAATTTTGACGCCGTTGCCGGGGAGCGGTGCAAGATTTTAAGTGTTTAGTAGTTTTATATTTAGTATAATACTCTTTACTTTTGCCTATATAATTGCCATAAACTTAAACTCACCCAATCTACTTTTGTTTTAGCAGTGAATGATCACTCATTCACGCCAAAATAAAGAATTACTTTTCGATCATGAGAGAACTCGTAGAGACCATATTCTGAGAAGACAAGCAAGAGAAAATTGAGAGAAGTTCGAAGCTTTGCCGTTTGCAACCGAAAACTATTCTAATTCTGAATCTGAGCTGGAATCAATGGCAGCCGAAAGAACTATGAAGGAATTGGCTAACACTGGTTCCACACACCAGCCTCTCTGCATCACCTTCCCTGACTTAGGGGAGGACACTACTTTTGAACTCCACTCAGGGTTAATTCATCTGTTGCCTTCTTTCCATGGGTTAGCAGGAGAAGACCCGCACAAACATCTGAAGGAGTTCCATATTGTCTGTTCGAGCATGAAGCCTACGAAAGTCACAGAAGAACAGATTACCGTGGGTTCCCGCCCCGTACCTGCCTTGATCGGGGCGGGTTTTTTGGCTTTTGACCGGGGTCGGGTCGGATTTCGGAGAAACCCAAAGGTTTATGTGACCGGGTCGGGTCGGGGTTAGAATTTATATATCCCACCCCGAACCCACTCCGATATACTATACATTACATATATATACATAATATAATCAATACAAACGTGAGTCAGTATATACATATAGGCCTTGTTTTAAGGCTGGAGAGTGCTGAGTCAAACCTGACTGAAAGAGTTAATGAGTGTGCTTTATCGGGATTCGGACCCTTAAATCTACTGAGCCAAGCCTTAAGTAAACATGCCCATAAGCTATATATATTATGTTTTCTAGCTAAGTTTATATATATATATATATATATATATGTATGGTTGGTAAATCTAATACTTGACAACTAATTAACAAATTACCTACATATATATAGTTAAAAAAAACACACACACACACACATATCGGGTCGGGGTCGGGGATCCCCTCCATGTATACCCCGTCGAGGTCGGGGATTAAAAATTTATACCCGTCGGGGAACGGAGCGGGTTCGGGGATTAAAATTATATAATTGCGTCGGCGTCGGGGACAGCAAAACCCGGCCCCGATCCGCCCCGTTGCCACTCCTATCCGTCTCAACCACTCCCGTTTCCTAGTTGTATGATCAGAACTGTACGACCCGACAAAGAGAAGGAAATTTTGGATGTGTTTCGCAAGGTTGACATCAACATTCCATTGATTGATGCTATCAAGCAAATCCCAAGATACGCTAAATTTTTAAAAGAGCTATGTACCAACAAGCATAAACTCAAGGGGGATGAAAAGGTCCTTATGGGGGAAAACGTCTCAGCAATCTTCCAAAAGAAGATTCCACCAAAATGTAAGGACCCAGGTATGTTTGTCATTCCATGTAGAATAGAAAACACAAACATTGAGCGTGCCATGCTAGACCTAGGAGCGTCCATTAATGTAATGCCAAGAGCAATATTTCATGCATTAAACCTAGGACCACTAAAAGAAACTAGGATAGTAATTTAGTTAGCAGACCGTAGTACCACATACCCCGATGGTCTAATTGAAGATGCCTTAGTTGAAGTAGGTGAACTGGTACTTCCTGCAGACTTTTATGTTCTAGACATGCAAGGAGATTCTTCTATACCACCTCCAATTCTGTTAGGGCGACCGTTCTTGAACACCGCCCAAACTAAAATTGATGTCAGTAAGGGTACCCTAACTATGGAATTTGATGAGCACACAGTTAGGTTTAATAATTATGATACCATGGGATGTCCTGAAGAAGACCATTTTGTTTTTCCTCATGATGCTACTAACCCCCTCGTTGAAAAGAATGTTGAGATTAAGTGCAGGGGTGAGCTGAATCATTCCGTATCGGTGAGGCATCGTAAGGAGGAGAGTGAGAAGAAACACGAAGTGAAGTGCCTGAATTGGTCGGGGCCAAGGTGGAAACCACCTTGGCACAAACGCTAAGGAAACATGCAACCGTCAAACAACAACGCTTGTCGGGAGGCAACCCGATGTTTACGATTCTTTATTTCTTTCATTATTTATTCGGTACTAGATTAGTTCTCTTTCATGTTTTTTCATTTTTGAAGTTTACATAACCAGGATTACCATAAACACAAGACGAGGATCGAGAAAAAGGGCAACACGAGCAAGAAATTCATTGGAAGCATATGCAGTCCTTTTGGGGACAAGGGGGTCATCCACCTCCGCCGCCGCCTCAGTAGAGCACTGTAAGTA
Organism: Ajuga chamaepitys; assembly: GCA_958295605.1. NCBI lineage: Eukaryota > Viridiplantae > Streptophyta > Magnoliopsida > Lamiales > Lamiaceae > Ajuga > Ajuga chamaepitys. Next base: position 11,300,926 of record OY282497.1, read on the forward strand.
CGTACCAAGCCGCACCACTTTTTTTTTCCCCTCAAACTTTGGTTTTCAACCAAGTTTGGGGGAGGGGGGGTGTGAAGTGAGGCGACTTGGCAGAATTTCTAGTCTGCTTTTCGTTCTTATTTTATTATGTAGTGTTGTTGGTCTGTGTGCTATTGATAGTGTGTTGGGCCTGAGAGCCGTGGTTTATATGTTTTATTGTTTTGTTTTGTGGAGTCTTATGTTTTATTGTTTTTCTTTTTGTTGAGTCTAGATCGAGTCTAGGATAGGATAAGGAAACCGAAATATGCTGTTGAGAAAAGAAGATTTACACATTAAGGTGATAACAACTTGGCAGTGAGTTAATGGTGAATTCTTGTGAAAACTTGTTTAAATAGTACATGATAGAGCATGACGAGTAATGGAGATGAAATTGAGCTGTGAATTGAAACATTGATCATAAATTACCCCGTGAGGAACTTGAGCCTAAAAATATTGCGTACTCCCATTCTTGGAGTAATTTGTTTAAATTCTTTCAGTGTGATTTTCATTGGTTATGTGCAAATATACTTTAGAACTTGCCTTGCATGTCTCTCGTGAATAAGTCGGTATGTGTTGTGGCTTAGAAAATGATCTTAGGCAATTCTTTCGATTTTAGCCTAGTTTCAAGCCTCAAAATTATTACCCTTTTTGAACCAAATTGTTTCAAAAGAAATCTCCTCTAGTTAGCCAAATTGAGCCTTGTGCCTATTATTGATAGCTGAATATTACAAGCCGAATACCTTTTAAATTGGCCTTTGACCTTATTGGACTAATCTAGTGAAGAGGGAGGCGAAAGGAGAGGTAGTTGGGAATGTTTTTTCGGGATTACTGTGGGCTGACGAAGGGGACGTAGTAAAAGATGAAAAGGGAATAAGCAAAATCAAGAAGGTTTACTCTCCTATGTGCTAAAATTTTTAGACTTTTTGAGTTGAGGAGGGGAGTAAGAAAAGTGTTGATTCTTAAAAAAAAAAAAAATAAATAAATCCGGGTAGTCCCAGAAAAATGTGGTACCCAAGAAAGAAAAAAAAGAGAAGGACAATGAGAGAAGGAAAACACTTGGTTGTAAAAGAACTGTTGGGGTGATTTACTGAAATTTGGCGAGTGAGGTGTGTGTGATTATTTTTTAGGGGTAGTTGGGTTAGGAATAACTCGGTTAGTCCGCTTGTTAGTCACGTTCACCCAAAATTTTCCCACCCTACCTAAGCCTGCATTACAACCGAATTAAAAACCTTTTTTATTCTTTGCCACACATGTCAAGTACTGAATCCGACTTAAATAATTGGCAAGCATATGGTGGTCATTGCATGTAAGTCAGTGTGAGTGAAATATTTTGCATACCCTAAACACTTGAGGGACGAGTGATACACATTCCCGGTGAGGATCAATTGATGAAAATCATAAGTGTTGAAAGTAGTTGAAGTTACTCTGTCAAATATGCTCGTTTAAATCATGGTGTTGTGCTTTTGATAAACTTTTTTGAAACTCATAATCGCCACTTGAAGTGCCTTAAACTCGTGTCTTGATTGTTTGTTTGATTTAGATTTGTTCGGGATGAACAAAGGATTAAGTTTGGGGGATTTTGGTACACGAGTTTATTTAGGCACTTTAAGTCTGTTAAAGTGAAAATTTGTAATGTTTGCATGTATAATGGATTGTGTTTAACTTATTTTTATGCCTATGGATCATTTGACGCTTGTGGTTTCGTTTTGAGCTAAATAGGTAATTTAAGACTAAGTATTTATACTCGGCCGGATGTACAACGAAGGAACAAAGTTCGGGACGTCAAATGGAAGAAAAACGCAAGAAAGCAAGGAACAGAGCGCCGCGACCGTGATATAGATGCAAGGTTGCGGCCAAAGTGAAGAAAAAGGGCCAAAATTGTTGTAGATCAAAGTGGAGCGATCGCGGCACATTAGCGCGGCCGCACCGTGTATTTGATGAGGAGCGGGTGCGGCCGCGGGCCATCTGCGCGGCCGCGGCCCAGTAAGTCGGTCAATTAATCCTTGGGCCACAAGACTTCTGATTTCAGGCCCTAAATTAACCCAACTTGATTTCTTCTATAAAAGGGGACCCTTATGCTTGGAAATAGGGACTTTTAGACATTAAGAGAGGGCAAGATTGAGAGGAACTAAAGGAGACGAGCAATCAAGATCGGCAGTATTCGGGATTTTTCATTCTTTAGTTATTTGAATTATGTATTTTGATTATAATTTGTCTTTTGTCACCGTCATGAGCGGCTATTAGGTTATTTCAGTCCTTAATCGAGTCGAACCCTAGTTTTATTATCTTGTGATATTTACAAGTGATTGTCAATCGATTGATTCCTTAAAACGTTGTTATACTATTTATTCATCCTTCAATGCTTATGTGTTTATGTGTTAGATTGATCACCTAGGGTTATAATTGCATAAGTAACGCTAGGTTATAATCGTGATCCGTAATTGTTACGAACCTATAGTGAATTAGTAGTGAATAGAGAGTGATATCGCTAGAGTAGTATATAGCTCGGTCTGAATGGGTCCGAGCTTACGAGGTCCACACCGTGTCTATTCTGTCATCCCAGTACTCTAGGCGTCCGGTTTATGAGATCCAGAGAGCTTGTTCTGAGATCACTCAACTGGATAGACTAACCAAAGAGCTTGTTTTGGTTAGTTAATCATAAGGGATGACCAGGTTAGCAGAGCTTGTTGCTAATCTCGGGGTAGATGTTTTGAGGTTGAAATTGGTTAATAATTGCATCTGTCACAAGGTAGTCATAACTAGGGGGAGATAAGATTAAGGGCTAGGATTCGTTAATTCATAAGTAGAATATTTTCATAGTTAAAGTGTTTAATTTCTGTTTTAGCTCTTTAGGTAATTAAGAATCAAATTACAAACTCCCCATTACTTATATACTTATTACTATATTGCTAGTATTCGGTTTTATATTAACACCATAAGTCTTCCTTCTCCCTGTGGGATCGACCCTACTTATCGCTTCTACAAGCTAGAAGGTTAGCTAGGTATAACTAATTTACTGCATTGTGACATTGCGGTCAACAACCAATACTAAGTAGTATGCATAATCTTTCATATTATCCACATGAAATTAGGCTCTTGCTATCGGGTTGTAAGGTGGAAGATCATCCCAATAAGGGACGTTCATGGTTCATTTGATCAACTTTGATTAAATTTTAATAGTCAAACTAATATATTATTTTTTTAATATCTCAATTTTTTTACAAAACCAATTAAAACTTACAATATTAAAATCAAAGCTCTTTAGATTTGAGTTGGATCGGTTGGTTTGACTATAACTAAAAATCACATATTGAGAGTACGAAAATTAATGCAAATTTCCTCCAATCCATTAATTGAAACTAAAATAAAAACATAAGATCATTCAAAATTGAGGTAATTAATTTATAAGTTCAACTAAATGATAAAATAAATCACATATTTTATACTAAGAGTAAATTCTTTCGTAAGTATGAATATGAGGAAAAGAACTTTTATCAATTCTAAATTTGTGATTTAAAGACGGTGTGATAGAAAGAAACTAGGGTTCAAATTTAAATAATAAATCTTAATGTACTGTTTTGAAATATGTAAAGGAAAATTATCCGAACCTTCGTATATATTTATTTATAATTAGAATTTATAACTAAAAGTATATCTATGATATATATATATATATATGTATGTATACATATTATATGAGTTTGGATTGGTTTTGATGGTTTTTTATTTTCATGATTCATAACTCAACCAAATACTGAATTTGTAAAATATTATAATCCATAATTATACATAAATTATGTGAACCACGGTTCTCAAATTGAATTGGATTGATTCGACTTTATTTGGTATGTTTGGTTATATTCTATACAACCCTTCTTCCAATGAGTAACGGGCAGAAATTTAAATGAAGAGTATCTATGATACATATAATAAATTGTCGTTTTTATTTATAATTAATTGGTAAAAGAGATTTACATAAATTGTTTAGTTATCCAGACCTTAATATATGGAACAATGGTACTAAACTGATAAATCAAATATTGAATACTTGTTTGTTACAAAATGGTAACCATAATTAATCTATGTCAGTTTTGATGAAAATCATATGTGATTACATAAAATTTGGCAATTAGTTAACTCTGTCAAAAAAAGGGAAGGAGAAAACATAAATTATGAAAATTTATTTTTCTTCTTAACAATCAATTTTTCATGCATGCTAAATTTGGAATGTTGGAAATATCCAACATATTAGAGCAACATATGTCAAGTTTAATGTGTATAATTATTTTATAGTAATCTAATTAAAGTGGTCTACTAAGGATTTAAGTTATGAGTTTTAATGTGTATAATCATGGGATTTTCAATTTGTAGAGGGACTAAATTGAAAATAAATGAAACTTATTATTATAAGTTTGGGTTATGGTTCTTGACTGTCAGTTGTTCTATCCTATGTTATGTATTCTCTCTACAGAAGAAGAGGGTGAAACCGATCGTTTAAAAGACCATACCAATACAAGATCATATATGGATTCAAGTACACATCCTATTTTTAGATTATTGTTTTTTTTGTCAAACATAAATTCATTAAAAAGAGTTGGAATCAACCAACATTGAATGACAACAGGGCCGTATCCCTCACAACCCCATACCACCATCATTTTTGCTCCTTTGAAGTGATGACCATGAGATCCATCTTATTTTACAAGACCTGTCACCGTCTCCCCCTAATATGCTCTTGTTTGCAACTCAATGTCATCAATCACACCATCCGGCAATTTAAAGTAAGACATTTCATATGTGGAATAGCCTGAATAAATGATTTGATGAGCACTTCTTTCCCCCCTTTACTCAAACTCTTCTCTTTCCAACCCGAAATTCGCTTCCAAATCTGGTCCTTGATGCTTGCAAAAAAATTCAGCCTTGTTTCGACTCACAACAAAGGGCAGACCCAAATACTTCTCATGTGAAGATGCCTGCTGAATTCCAATAATGCCATAAATGGAGCTAGCCACATTCGGGTGAGTATTGGGGGTAAAAAGGATGCCCGATTTGTCTAGATTATCTGTTGGCCGGAGACCGATTCATAAAGAGTAATGGCGTGTTTAAGAAAGTAAGCTTCTTCTGTAGTAGTTGCTCCAAAAAGCAAAGTATCATCTACGAAAAATAGGTGGGAGACAGCCGGCGTATAACGGGAGATTTTGATACAATTAATATTCCAGAAGAGTTGGCGATCTTGCAAGAAAGACGAGAAAACCTCTGCGCAGATGATAAACAAATAGGGCGAGAGAGGCTCGCGCTGTCTGATACCCTGTGTAGGGGTAAGAGTGCCAAATATCTTACCATTAAAAAAAAAAAAAAAACCCTAAAATTGGACAGTAAAGATGCAAGAGTAAATACGATCACAAAAATCTTTAGAAAAGACCATACGAATGAGAATGCAATATACAAAAAAACCCTATCAAATGCCTTACTCATATCAAGTTTCATTAACATGAAACTCTTTTTCCCGGACCTCCTATTTTTCATAAAATGGTGAAGCTCATATGCCACTAGAATATTATCAGTAATCAAACGACCAAGAACAAACGCAGACTAAGATTCGAAGATACATGGGATAGGCATGGTCTAATTCTATTGACAATCACTTTTGCAGCAAGCTTATAAACAACATTGCTAAGGCTAATAGCCCGAAATTGCGAGTTCAATCCGGGCTTAGTAACCTTTAGGATAAGACAATATGATGGGAAATTACGATCACAAAGAACAAACGATAAACGAGAAAATCAAAAGACAAAGTCACCAAATTAACGTGGTTCACTAACAACTTGTTAGCTACGTCCACAACCAAATTCAAATCAATATATAAGAGCGTATTACAAAATAGGACTACTGTAGCCTATCAAACGAAGATAAATCAAGGATCAATTGATTGATACTCGACCCAAACGAAATCTCTATGCTCTAAATGACCAACAACCAAAGCAAGGACAAAATAAATACTAACCTTATAAACTGAAATCATCAATAGGGACTATATATAAGCCTCAAATCCGATCTAGACTTAAATTAGGACCAAATTGAGCCTAATAACGCGTAAGCCCAACTTTGGACCGACTGATGTGTCACAACCGCGACCAATACTTGTCGCAACCGCGACATCCATATGTCGCGACTCCGACTGGTCCACAGATTCAATTTCATTAATGCAACAACTATTTGTCGCGGTCGCGACAAGCAAATACATCTCTTCGAAGTGTTCTCCATCTCAACACCAACGTCGATCCAATCCGAACTCGATTCAAGGCAAAAATTCCTAACAACCTCCACCTTGACTTGAATCCACAAACAATATGACTTCATCGAACAAAGCTCCACCTCAATTCAAATCCTCTCTTAAATTCAAACAGAATGTTCCCAACTAAAACCAAATTCAAATGCTCCAGTTGTACCCATTGTACCAAATGAGCCTTAAGTGCCCAAACGTACGACTAACTCCTCGTACCCAAATTTTCCTAATCGATGGGACACTAATAACTTCTAACAGCAGCAGAACCAACCAAATTTGAACCTTGCATTAAATATAAAGTTCCGCTTTTGATGCCCTTAAAAATCACATTGGAACCTTTGCAGACGTTCAAAACTCCACCTTCACCTTTGAAACTGAAACCCCCACTGTCTAATCGACTCAGTGAAATTCGGTTCTTCGTCATAAGCGGAACATGCCTGACATTGTTCAACGTGCATAGTCTACCATCATGTGTCCCCACCTTGATCGAGCCTATTCCAACCGTCTTGTATTTGGAACCATTGACCAAAGAGATATTGCTACATTCCTCCTGCTTATAAGTTGCGAACCACTCCTTACGAGGACATATGTGGTATGACACCTCAAAGTCGAGAACCCACACATCAGATTTACTTGTTTGTTTCTCAGCAACTAGGACTGAATCTTCATCAGAGTCTGCTTCAACTTCTACAACAGCATCAACAGTTCTTTTCTGCTTCTGCTTCTCAGACATGCATAATTCCAATGCCTTGTCTTCTTACAGTAGTTGCAAACATCTCTTGGTTTGGGACCTTTGGGGCCTGAATTCTTCTTGAACCTCATTTTCCTCGAATTTCGCCGAACCTCGATTATCACTGACTGCTAGACTATTACCTGCTTCGGACATTGAACCATTCGCCTAATGGCGGAACTCTCTAGAATGCAACGATGATCTCACCTCTTCTAGAGACACAGAGTCTTTTCCAACAACAAATGACTGCACAAAATTCTCATACAACGGCAGTAGAGAAACCAACAAGATCAAAGCAACATCATCATCTTCAATTTTAACATCAATGTTACGCAATTCTAATAGAGTTGTGTTAAGTTGATATAAGTTTTCACGAACGGGCTGACCTTAACGCATAGCAGTTTAAACAAATGTTGCTTCAAAGGCAACTTATTGGTAAGCGACTTCGTCATGTACAAACTCTCTAATTTCAACCATAACCCTTGTGCAGTTTCTTCTTCTGCTACCTCGGTGATGATGTCGTCTTCGAGACATAGCATGATTGTTAAGTGTGCTTTCTCATCCAGAATGGCCATCTCGGTAGATACCGGGACCTCGGCCTCTTCCTTATCCGCTGCCTTGCCCTTGTCCTTCTTTGGCTTCGGCATCAGCGGCGCTCACAACCCTTGTTGCTTCAACAAGTCTCTCATCTTAATCTGTCATAGACTAAAGTTGTTCCTCCCTGTGAATATGTCAATCTTCACGTTTATCCTAGACATCTTTCTCACCAAACAGCGGAAACTCGAACCAAGCTCTTGATACCACTTGTTGGTAAATAACTATCACAACGAACAAACGATAAACGATAAAATTGAAAGACAAAGTCACCAAATTAACGTGGTTCGCTAACAACTTATTAGCTACATCCACAACCAAATTCAAATTAATATATTAGAGCGTATTACAAAATAGGACTATTGTAGCCTATCAAACGAAGACAAATCGAGCATCAATCAACCCAAATGAAATGTCTATGCTGTAAATGACCAACAACCAAAGCAAGAACAAATACTAACCTTATAACCTAAAATCATCAATAGGACTATATATAAGCCCCAAATCCGATCTAGAATCAAATTAGGACCAAATTGGGCCTTAAAACGCGTAAGCCCAACTTTGGACCGACTGATATGTCGCAGCCATGACCAATACTTGTCGTGACCATGACCAAATGAATATGTCATGACCGCGACATCCATATGTCGCGACTGCAACTGGTCCACATATTCAATTTCAATAATGAAGCAACTATTTATCACGGCCGCGACAAGGGCATTGCTTTCCATGCTCAAATACATCTCTTCGAAGTGTTCTCCATCTCGACACGAACGTCGATCCAATCCGAACTCGATTTAAGGCATAAATTCCTAACACAATAAATATTGAATTAATAGACACAACACGAGAATTAAAGTTGAGGAAATGCAAAACAAATTTAGATACATCATGACCGACAATAGACCAAAACTTTTGGTAGAAAAAAAGACACATACCATCAGGACCCGGGGATTTAAAAAGACTCATAAACTTCAGCGCCTTCAGAATCTCACCCTTCGAATAAGGCTTTTGAAGGTGTTCAAGAAAATCTTGTGGTACTCGAGTTCTTACACGGTTAATAAATCTCACTAATTCTGGCCAAACACTCTTGAACTTAGAAATCGAAAGAGAAATGAACACAGAGAGTTTTACGTGGTTCGATCAGTGATGATCTACGTTCACGGAGGTTCTACGCACCTCAATTCACTTCACTACATAAGTAATTACAAGGATTAACAAGAATCTAACAAACCCCTAATTCATAAGCCGAATTGGGTTACGAACCCTAGAATTCTAATTCTCTCACTAGTGTAATGTAAACAGGGGGAAAACTTAATGATCTATCTCGCAATCACAAGTGCTTTATATCTATATAAGTGTTGTAGCTCGAATCCACATGATGAGGGAGTTATTACCGATTGAAGTTCAAACTGTTGCAAGTTGCTGGAATGGCTTCTACAACGGTTTCTTGTGCAACGGATTATAGTCGTTGCACACGGCAGTTAATAACCAACTCAAACCCGATTTTCCTTGACCTCTCTCACTGTTTTGACTCAGAATCTAGTTTTCTGGATTGGTTCTTTAAGATCCACACCCGGTTCCAGATTCTCAACATCTTATACTTCTTATAAATACTCACTTGATGAAATTGAACTTATGCTCACAAATATCCACCTCAATGAACTCAAGTGCATTTCCTTACCCCCCAAACTGCCTTGTTCTTCTAGCAGCTTAAACACATTGTTCAAGCCTAATTAGGCTCGAGCAATGCACAACTTTGTTCCAAGGAACTGCCTTGGTCAAGAAATCAACATCATTGTCTAGAGTATGAACCTTCTTGACTTCCACAGAACCTGAATCTATCACATCTCTTGCAAAATGTAACCTTACATCTATATGCTTGGACAACTCATGGAATGCTTGGTGTTTAACCAAGTGAAGTACACTCTGATTATCACAAAAGATGGTCACACATCTCTTCTTAATCCCCAGATCCCTGAGAATCCCTTTTAACCACAAAGCTTCCTTGATTGCCTCAGTTAATGCAATGTACTCAGCTTCTGCAGTAGACAAGGCCACTACTGACTGTTGCACACTTCTCCAACTAACTGCAGTCCCATATAGTGTAAACACATAACCAGAAATAGATCTCCTTGTGTCTACATTTCCTGCAAAGTCAGCATCTGCAAATCCCACCAATGGAACAGTAACATCAGCTTGTTTCTCAAACTTCAACCCTAAGTTCACTGTCACTTTTAAGTATCTCAACACCTATTTTAAGGCATCCCAGTGAGCTTTACCAGGATTTGACATGTACCTACTAACCAAAGACACACAATAGGCCAAGTCAGGCCTACTACAGATCATGCCATACATCAAGCTACCAACACCACTTGCATATGGTATGTTTCTCATGTAATTCACTTCTTCTGTAGTCTTTGGACTTTGTTCTTTGTACAATTTAAGTTGTTGATTTATGGGAACACTCAGAGTTTTATCCTCATGCATATGAAACCTCTCCACCACTTTATGAAGATAATGCCTTTGTGACAACCACAAAATTCTAGAATCCCTATCTCTTAAAATGTTCATGCCCAATATCTTCTTTGCATCCCCTAGGTCTTTCATGTCAAATTCTGTACCCAACTTCTTCTTCAACAACTATATTTTATGCTTACTTTAACTTGCTATAAGCATATCATCAACATACAATAGGAGATACACTTGATCAGCCTTATAATCCCTCTCAAAGTATACACAACTATCATATAGACTTCTGATGAATCCTGCCTTCAACATGAACTCATTGAACTTCTTATTCCACTGCCTTGGGTTTTATTCTAACCCATAGAGTGACTTCTTGAGAAAGCACACCTTCTCTTCACTTCCTGGAACCACAAAACCTTCAGGTTGTTTCATATATATATTCTCAACCAAGTCACCATGTAGAAATGCAGTTTTAACATCTAGCTGTTGTAATTTCGTGTCCTCTTGTGTCACTTTGTATAAGAGAAGTCTGATAGAGCAGTGCTTCACCACAGGAGAGAACACCTCATTGAAATCAATGCCCTCTCTTTGAGTGAAACCTCTTGCAACAAGCCTTGCCTTGTATCTTATCCTTTCTATGTCTCCAGCTTCAATCTTTTTCTTGTAAATCCACTTAGAACTCACTAGCTTCTGCCCCTTAGGCTTATCTACCAGCTTCCAAGTGCCATTTCTCTCTAGAGATTCCATCTTCTCCATCATTGCACTTATCCAGTGCTCACATTCACTACCACTGATTGCTTCTTTGAAATTATGTGGTTCTTGATGCTCTATGTCTTCAGCAATGCTTAGTGCATAGTACACACTTCCTGCTTGCCCATAGAAGTCTGGTCTTTAGATTTGCCTTCTTGGTCTATCTCTGGCAATACTATAATTTCTCAAGTTTGGAATTCCAGTTTGCACATCATCTTCTTCAGATGAAGTTTCACTTGAGTGTTGATTCTAATCATCAATCCCTTGAGGATTATCATCCATTTGAGGCTCCACCTGAACTAATACCCTTTCTGCTTCAATAGCACCATCAAACTCTTCTTGACTTCCAGTGGAGTGGTATCCCATGATTGATTCATTGAACTTAACATCCCTACTTATCATGAGCTTCTGATTTCCTCGTTCCAAACACCATTGCCTGTACCCTTTGATTCCTTCTGGATATCCTAAGAACATACATCTTTGTGCTCTTTGATTAAGTTTGTCTTGCTTAATATGGGCATAAGCAAGACATCCAAACACTTTCAAATCTGCATAGCTTGGAACTTTGCCACTCCATACTTCTTCTGGAGTTTTGAACCCTAGAGATGATGAAGGTGACCTTTTGACTAAGTAACATTTGTACTAACTGTTTCACCCTAGAAAGTCTTTGGCAATCCAACATCAATCAACAAACACCTCACTCTTTCAAGTATTGTTCTATTGAATCTTTCTGCAACACCATTCTGCTGAGGGTTCATTGGAACTGTTCTATGTCTTGTGATTCCTCTCTCATCACAAAATTTAGTAAACTCAGTAGATAAGTACTCTAATCCATTGTCAGTTCTCAAATGCTTGAGCTTATTGCCCCTTAAATTCTCCATTTGAATCAACCATGCTTTAAACTTGGTGAATGCATCACTCTTGTTTCTTAACACAAACACCCACACTTTCCTACTGAAATCATCAATAATAGACATGAAGTATCTTCCTCCTCCATGTGTTTCAGTTCTAGATGGACCCCAAATGTTTGAGTGAACATAATCTAGAGGTTCTTGAGTAGTATGAACCCCTTTAGCATAAGGTAGCTTTTGTGATTTGCCTAATGCACACTTATCACAAAACTCAAGTGTTTGATTCCCCACATCTCCAATTATGCCTCTCTTGGATAATTCCTTTAATCCTCTCTCCCCAATATGCCCTAACCTCTTATGCCACAACATCAGTTCATTCTTGCCAAGAATACTACCCACACAACCAACAACAGGTTTACCAATCAAAATGAACAAACCATTGTGTTGTTTTCCTTTGATCACCAGTTTATGTCTCTTAGTTATGTGCAAGTGACCATTAACAGAATTAAATTCACATCTAGTGGCAATGAGAGATCCTAAAGAAAGTAAATTCCTCTTGAGACCAGGTACGTACCTCACATTGGTGATGGTTCTTGTAACTCCATCAAACATTGTAATTCTCACTGAGCCAGTGCCTTGAACCCTGCAGGAATGATCATTTCCCAGTAGAACACACCCTCTATCTTCTTTCTTGAGATTTTGAAACCAATCTTCATGAGGACACATGTGGAAGGAGCATCCAGTGTCAAGAACCCACTCCTCTTCCATCTTTGAGCCAGTGATATTTAGAACTTCTGGTGTGTCTCCTTTATGTTCAACATCAGCAGCTTCAGCTCCTTGGCCATCCTTCTTCTTTTTTTTTAGTGGACAATCCTTCTTTAGGTGTCCAACTTGTTTGCATTTGAAACACTTCATGTTTTCCACCCAATCTCCAAATTTCTTAGAACTTTCATTTCCACCCTTTGAATCTTTTGAAGTTTGGCCTTTCTTCTTTTGATTATTTCTTTTGAACTTAATGTTCAAACCTTCTCCAGATTGATTGGGTTTCTTGTCTCCTTGATTCTGTAAACATTTGGTTTTCAAGGCAGTGATAATTGAGTCATAATTTAACTTATCTTGCCTCTCAAACATAAGAGTGTCTTTAAAGCTCTCCATAGATCTTGGCAGAGCATTAAGCACTATCAAAGCTTTGTCATCCTCTTGAATCTTGACTCCCAAATCCTCAAGTTCATCAAGAAGCTTTGTAAATTCATCTAGCTGGTCAGAAATCACCTTGCCATCCACCATTTTGAAAGCCAACAGTTTTTGCTTAAGGAATAGCTTATTAGAAACTGACTTGGACTGGTACAACTCCTCCAGCTTGGTCCATGCCTCGATTGTAGTGTTGCAGCTGGATATCTCCCTCAAAGGCTTATCCCCAAGACATAGGATGATTAAGCTTAATACTTTCTGATCCACATCGCCATATTTGGGCTTATCAGCCTCCACCCATTGATCTTCAGGCTTGAGAGCATTTGATAACCCATTTCTCACCAATATGGCATTCATTTTGATCTTCCATAGAGAGAAGTCATTCCTCATAGAAAACTTGTCCAATTCCATCTTCATTACTGCCATTCTTCTCTTCTTCTTGTGTGAGAAACCTTCCCACAGACTGCGCCACTTGTTGTGAAAAGATCAAGATCACATAAAATGATAAAAAAAACTCTGTTCGATCAAAAACACAGGAATTTAGGCCGAACACTCTTGTATTGTTCGGACGAAATCTCACTAATTCTAACCGAACACTCTTGAACGCATAAATCGAAAGAGAAATGAACACAAGGAGTTTTACGTTGTTCGATCAGTGATGATCTACATCCACAGAGGTTCTATGCACCTCAATTCACTTCACTATACAAGCAATTACAAGAATTAACAAGAATCTAGCAAACCCCTAATTCACAAGCCGAATTAGGTTACGAACCCTAGAATTCTAATTCTCTCACTAGTGTAATGTAAACAGAGGGAAAAATTAATGATCTATCTCATAATCACAAGTGCTTTATATCTGTATAAGTATTGTAGCTCGAATCCACGTGATGAGGGAGTTATAACCAATTGAAGTTCAAATTGCTGCAAGTTGCTGGAATGGCTTCTACAACTGTTTCTTGTGCAACGGATTATAGCCGTTGCACATGGCAGTTAATAACCAACTCAAACCCGGTTTTCCTTGACCTTTCTCATTGTTTTGACTCAGAACCCGATTTTCTGGACTAGTTCTTTAAGATCCAAACCCGGTTCCGGGTTTCCAACATCTTATACTTCATACAAATACTCACTTGATGAAATTGAACTTATGCTCACACAAGTTTTGATTGTAGTTTATCTAATAAGCCATAGGGGACAGTAGTTTGCGGTACTGAGCGAATGTGCGCAATTTTGGCTTTCGTATCCTTTATATCTTTGACAATAGTGTCTTGGTATCCCCTTCCCAAGATATTAATTTGATGGCGCAATCTTTAATCTTAGAGGGGATGTCATCTATGGAAGATTCCCAAGAGTTTTGTAATGATATCCGAACATTCTTGTGATTTCAACCGAATTACCTCATTTTCAGCAGGAGGCTCCGAATCAGTATTGCGGCGAGCAGCAGTGACAATCAGGACGAGAGAATGGTTTGATGTGGGAATGTGTGTGGTGAATTGAGGTAGTGGGGAAGAGCATGGACCAACCAGTATTACCACAAGCTCTATCCAACCAACACCATTAAACATAGCCTTGCCGAAAGAAACGGTACCATGTGAACGTGGGGCCTCTGAAGCCCAACTCATGGAGGCCGCAGAAGGCTAAAGCTTCTCGGAATGCAGTTAGCTGCCATTGTGCTCTTACTGAAGCACTATTGAATTCTTCTGCTGTAAGAACTTCATTGAAATCACCCATACTAAGCTACGATAGTGAAGAGAAGCATAGAGAGCCTTTAGGAAATACCATCACGCCTGTTGAGTAGTAGTATCCAGATCGCCATAGAACCCCATAATGCGGCATTGTCTATCATCAATAAGGACCATAACATCAATATGTCTGGCTGAAAATAAAAGATGTAGTGATAGAGATATTCTTCTTCCAAAGTAAGGCTAGGCCTCCCAAGAGACCCGTGGATGGAACCGAAAAACCAAAGCAATGAAATTAAGATTTTAGTCTATCTATATGTTCTAATGTGCTCTTCATTTCCATGAGGAAGACAAGAGCGATAGAATTAGTTCAAAGAAATTCGCCAAGCTCACGAACTATCCAGGGGTTCTGAAGGCCCCGATAGTTCTAACTTAGGAGAATCATTGTGATTGTTGGGACTGGTCTAAGCCGCTGGTCACCGCTGATGAAACAAGACAAACGAGGTCCTTATATGGGGTTAGAGTTAAGTTGGCAAAAGGATAAGGAGTTTGGGTTTTTTTGTGAGAGAGGTTTTGAGAGGGTAAAGAAGGGTCATCTATAAGCTTTCTTTTAGAAGAGGTGTGAGATTTTTCCAGTTGAAAAGGAGTTGGAGGGGCACGAGAGTGGAGTTTTTTTTGTATTTGCGAGTAGGATTAGAAAATTCCATGGGAGTATGAGGAGTTCTATGGGCGGAGGGCAGTAATGTGAGTGATTTAGAGTACCAGCTGAGAAGGTCTAATGGTGATCATAGGAACGAGTAGTGGGAATGGGGTCAGTAGAAGCAGAGGACGAGTTTGTATGCAAGATGAGGGATTGACTGGTTGATGGGTTGGAGGAAGTTCGATATGTAGTATTTGAGGGGGCGGGGGGGGGGGGGGGGGGGAGGGGGGTGGAGGGGACTCGGGAACAACATTAGGAGAGGTTAGAACAGTAGGTGAAGAGGTATCTAGTGTTTTGAGTGAGCAGGTTTGAGGGAGAAGGGCGTGGAGGGGACTGTTTACAAAAGGAGGATGGTGGTTGGGAATTATGATAAGTAAAGTGGCTGGAGTTTGGCGAGGCTTTCATCCATAGACCGTACAAGAGAGGGAAATGAGGAGCAGACAAGACCAAAGCTTTCCTCGGGCAGTCCCGATCAACATGACCAATTCAACCACAGTTGTAGTAATAAATCGACAATATTTCATATTGCAAAAAATAGAGAACTTGTTTTCCATTAAACTTAACTGTAACAACCCTTGCAAGTGGGAGAGTAGTATCAATATCCACTCTAATACGGAGAAATTTTCCAATCAATGATCCATCATTACCCGAATCCACATCGAGGAAAGTACCTAAACGATTGCCAATAAGCATTGCAAAATTATAAAACATGAGGCCAAGGGGAATACCCGAGAAAAGCACCCAAAAAAGGACTAAACTTGAATTTCATGCTCGAGACCGTCATGATTGAATCTGCCGATCGAAGAATCAATAGATAGTGCTCGTAGGACCAAGAAATGCCCGCCAATACCCTAGTTATACCTTCTCCGTCACCAAAGACGACGAGGAAAACATTGTCAATAGATTTTATGGATAGAGAACTAGGATTCATAGTAGCCTGAAAAGTTCATCCACCTGTTTAATTGTGAATATCCGAGGAGCAGATAACTTTCCAATAACAGTAGTTTGACCAAGGCTGTTGGAATTGACGAATCCAATGCAATACATTTAGATTCGGCAGAGGTGAGAGTAAGGGTAAAATAGAGATCGGCTAAAGAGTCAGCCATGGGTGGAGATGGCAGGTAGATGGAGGAGAGGGGAAGGGAGGAGGGAGGAAACCGTGTAAGAAACTAGAATAACCTGATATTACTAGTAACGATCTTGGTCGAAGCAAAACCGGAAGGAGATCTTCAGAAGAAAGTTACGGAGAAGAGAAACTAGGAAGAACATATCCTATGAGGAAAAGCCATAGACCTAAGACACGACAAGCGGACTTTTTCAGATTACTGTTCTTCTCATCTCGAATTATCATCGTAGAGGACATTTTTACTATTTATTGAGCATGCTAATCTGGCACGATCATGATGTATTAATTATTACAACATGTTATTCGGGATTAATTTCTAACATTGAAGTCATATCAACAAAATAATTTGGATTGATAAATGACATCGAGTTATGGTAACTTTAGAAGCCAAACATTCAATACGGCTCGATATTAAATTACAATACTTCCTATTCTTGTACTTATTTAATTTTTTAGTATAAATTTTGGTACGAACATGATCGGTGAAAACTTATTCCTGACCTCTAACTTCAGTTAATTACAAGATGATTAAACAGCTAACCCACAATCTATCTCTCCGTATTTATTTTATTATTATATTATCTTACTAACAAGTAACTTTATCAAATGTTTATAAGGACTTGTATGTTTATAAACTTGATAAAATACTCATTGATCGGCTATAAGCAGTAACATAACTGGTCAAAGATGATGTGGCTCCTTTTAGCCAATCTACAAATTATGTGAAATTCTTTTTTAATTGATGTGGTATTGTCTAAACAACAAAAGAAGACATGTGCCATTATTACTTCTTTTAAACAACTTATGTGGTGATAAAATATAAAACATTAAGGGTGTGTTTGCTTATGATTTCCCTCAGTGGATTGAAGAGGTCAAATCTCAATAAAGCACATATATGAACTTCCTCAACCAAATTTAACTAAGCACTCTCCAACTTTAAACAAACACATCCTAAAAATTATTTCCCAAGCTCCGAAATACCCTACCAGAAGACCCCCCATCTCCAAACCCTACGCGCGCCTAGAATCCCATTAAAAAATTGAAAATAAAATGAGGGTGTGGGGTGGGGACTACGTCATGCGGGGATTGAGGGTTTGATTTTTCAAAGGCTCTCTTTTTCTTTTGGAACTTTTACTAGGTTTTAAATTATTTTATAGAATTTTTAAATATTTCTTACATATTTTTAATAATTAAGTAATATTAAGAAATGATTATTTAGAGTAGTTTTTACTTTTATATATAGTTAATATAATTTTATAATTTATTTATTAATATTTCATATAAGCCTAATTCACAATTTAAAAGATGATGTAGAAATATAAATACCACATAAGATAAAAAGGTGACACTCTTTTTTCATGTCAACTAGCAATTTAAAATAAAAATTTAATGTAACATGAGAAAAGGAGATGCCACCCACTACAACAAAAGATATTTTTTATAAGATTTTTTTACACCAAAATTATAGGCACTAATAATAAGTTATTTGTGATCACTTGTTGTCACAAATTTCTCTAAAAATTATTTGAGACAATTTTAAGACTACTTTTAGAGACAACTAGTTGTTGCAAAAAATATTTGAACGCATTTGGGACTACTTTTATGGTTACAAATATATTATTTGTGTCTGAGTTATTGAGACGGCAATAAAGTTGTGACAAACTCATACGTTGTGACAAATACTCATTATTTGAGACCACTTCACTTAAGTTGGACAAATACTCATTATTTGAGATCACTTCACTTAAATTGTGATAAATATTCATTATTTGAGATTTTTTTGTAGTCTCGAAAGACTTTTTTTTATAGTGACATCACCTTTAATTGGTTGTGTTATAACTTATGAACGGTCACCGAGTATTTTTACCAAATTGTTGAAAGATACGTGCCATTATTATTAAATCTGACAAAGTTAATGGTTAGTTTCATATATAATTATGTGAAGATATATAATATTTTTATCTATTTTCTAGTTAAATAGTTAATATTTTTATCTATTTTCCAAATAATATAATATTGTTCATAAAGATTCGCGTTCTCCAATAACATTAAAGCATAATGATATTATAGTATCATTATTGTAGATACATTTACGATAACTAAAATACAACGAAAAGAGATAAAGAAAAAATATTGAATTGTGTCCCTCCGTCCCGATTTATTTTGCACACTTTCTATTTTCAATCGTCCCAATTTATTTTGTACATTTCTAAAATAAAAATTAATCTCCACAATCTTCAACCTCCAACCCTCCATTTTCATATTTAAAAAATTAAAAAAAAAAAAGCAAATTTTTTTTAAAAAATATTCGTATCCGATCAACTGTTAAGTTGGAACGGTGGGAGTATATATTATCTATGGAGGAAAAGGCGAGAAACTATCGTCTTCCATGAAAAGGTATGAGCAGTGGGCACGCGTGTAAGATAAGAGATTTGTGATCTTATCATGTTGCTTTTATACTTTATTTATTATTATCTTAGCAAATAGATAAGTTATCGATTGCTAATATTGCTAAATAATTAATCTCACATAAATCCAATTTTCCACGAAGTAGCCTCTTTTTCTGACTTTTGCTATAATTATTTTGACTCATTGAAATTGTAATGGTTCTCTCATGATAGCTTGTATAGACTTTTCCTCTCCAATAATTGCTTCTTAATTTAACTTTACCTATCTTGGATATCTATATATATATATATATAAAAACAAAATCAATTTATACTACAGTTAGAAAATAGTGTGTTCCCCCCACCCCAAACTGCTTACTATATATTATAATAAAAAATATTTTTTTAATTAAAAAAAGAACACAATATATCCCTAAAATATCTTCGGATCTGGTACATATATATGTAATGTTAATATTTTCGCAAAATTAGAAAAGTTATTGCTGAATTTATTGGAATGAGCTTTTTTGTCCCTAAATATAAGTAATAATTAGTTGTATCCAGATTTACTTTACAAAATTATTAAATCGTAAGATACAAATCAATCTTTAACCATAATATTTTAGAATTAATCTTTACCAATATTATTTATGTTACAATACCTAAATAAATCAGCTATTTCTTTTATCGAAATTACTATGCAAATGAATCTACAAATTTATTTTATCGCATAAAATTAGGGTAAAAAATACTAATTACAAACCCTATATTCCAACTATCTAAAAAATGTATTATTTTTATACCTGGAAATAAAGCATTTCATCCCCCTCTCCCCCCCTTCCCCAACTTATATACTTATTTGGGAAATAAAAAATTATTTTATTTATTTGACTGTAAATTTTAATTTATGGCTGGCCTACTTACCTACCCTTTCTTACTCCGATAAATTAGGAAACGGTTTCCTTAACTAGCTAATTTGGTAAAAATTAAATCAAATCACATTTATTTTGTGGAAGTTATGTATCCCTCCCTAAAAATCTATATATATATAATAAGCCAAGTCATCCGAAATTAGTAAGTTGAAATTTTTTCCGCCCATTTTAATAGTTACCATAAATAGATGTGAATTTGAATTTTGAAATTTGAAAAATCCAATGATATTAGCGGGATTCAAGTTTTCGAATATTTTTTCCGTTCAAAATTCAGCAATAACAAATCTATAACAAATCTGTACATATATGTATAACAGAATTTGTTGCACATTTTTTAAAATTTTGAAATTCGATTTTTTTTAAAAAAGATTATCCAATAACATTATTGCTCCTATAAATACATAAGGTATTCAGTAAATGAGAATCACTTTTGCAGCAGGTATTTCTATTTCTTATTCATTTTGCAATTTACATTTTTTACTGCAAATTTCTATAATTCCTTAATTCCTTGATTATTATGTGTCAACTTTGATAGTTCATTTCGCAATTTACATTTTTTATTGCAAATTTGTATTCCTTAATTCCTTGATTATTATGGGTCAATTTTGATAGGTACTTCACAATGGATGCTCCAAAAGTACTACATGCAAAACAAGATAAGAAAATATGACCAACACTGAATGTTGATTATGGCGAAAACAAGTTTGATGATGGCAAAATTCAAATCTATATACCACATCGTTTTCTACGGTAATCTGTAATCATATAAAAATTCAACCTATATTTTTTATTTCTGTTATGTGAATTATTCATATTATTGTCCATATATTGTGCTAAACTTTACATTTTGTTTATAAAATGTACAGTCTCAATCCGTTCAAAATATTGGCAAAAGATTAGAGACAATCAACTCATCTGACGATCAGCTGAGATTGAAGACTAATTTTGATTTTATTGTAGCATAATTCAGTTTTTTAATTTCTTCAATTGAAATTCTAATTTTATGGCAATATTTCAGTTGTCATTACAATATGCTCACAATTAAACTTTAATAAAACTCAGTCGAAAATGTTTACTATTCGCAAGACTTTTAAGAAGAAATATCCCATTTAACAACTATCATGAATTATAGCAGACAAATTTCCAAAATATTATCTTATAAATAAAATAAATTTAATATACAGATTGGGTGATAACAATTATAAAATGATATCACATATAAATTTAGAACTATCACATAATTGGAATGATTAGCGAAATCAATACTCATTATAGACCGAATTTTTATTTTAATATAAATTATAATTATGATGTGTATATTAATATATGAATTACCATAGCTTTACCAAAAAATAGATGTGATTTTATCAATTTTTTAATATACAATAATATGTAATCTTTAATTGAAGATATCTGATAACAGAATGTCCAGATCATTCCAAATCTTTCAGATATGATTTCTGATTTTCTATACACCTATAAAAAGGGCAAAAGATGGCCGCTCCAAATCTTTCGGATATGATTTCTGATTTTCTATACTTCTATAAAAATGGCAAAAGGATGGTCGCTTGCTTGATCTCAAGAATTTCTAAATTGTAAAAATCAATGTATCAAACTATATATAGATTATTGTATATCAATAATGATATGGAACCGAGTTTTCTTATAGAGCCCACCATGATGTGTTCGGTCAGCTAACACACTCCACCAAAAAAATACGCTAAATATATTTTTGATTCCTTCCTCGCCTCTTATTCAACAAAATCAGTTTTTTTAGTTTTATTTTCCACAGTACAATATTATTTTTTCCCAAAATTATTTTATCTGTAAAGTATTTTATCCGTTTTATTTCTTCTCTCGAAAATAGTTTCATTTGTTCTTTTTCTTTTCTCATCTCTCTTCCAAAATCTTAATATTAAATTATAATAAATTTTTGGAATAGATCATACTGATTAATAATAATAAACAAACAACCAAGATATACAATCCAGAATTGCAATACAATTTAATAAGATTGAGAAAAGAATATATTTTCTTAATAATTATTCTTATATAAAGTATTTTATTAGTTTAGTCCATTAATTTTCTAAATTAAAATTCAACTTTATTTATATAATGAGCTCATCTTATGGATATAGGAGATTATTGGATAAAAAATTGAAAGATTTGAAGTCATCTATATCTTTTAAAATTCTAAATCCAAATCCAACTCTATTTATATGAATGAGTTCATCCTATGGACTACGAAGATTCAGTTCATCCTAAATAAAATTGTATTTTCTATGTCTTTCTTAAAATTATTTCTAATAGAGGATATTTTGTAGGTAAATTAATAAAATATTTTATATAAGAATAATCCTTAAAAGAAAATTATGTTTGTTTCTAATAGAAGATGTTTTGTACGTAGACTAATAAAATATTTTATATAAGAATAATCCTTAAGATTATTTGTTTTTCTCAATTCTATTAACTGATATCGGATTCTGGATTATGTATGTTCGATTTATTTATTATTACCAATCAGTGTAGTCTATTCAAAATTTATCATAATTTAATATTAATGTTTTGATAGAGACAAGAAATAAAAATTAAAAAAAAAAACTGGAACAAGATACTTCGTGAAAACATTAAAATGTGTTTTTATTAGTGGAAATTACTGATTTTTCGGAGTAAGAGGCAATGAATGAATAACACTGCAAAAGAACACAAAAGTTTTCTTTGTAAAATTTTTTAACCATTTCTTTTTTTGTTATATATTATCAAATAAAAATGTGTTTTCAATAAAAAGTATTGTTCATGCTAATATTGATTTACTTTTTAAAAAAATAGCCCGTGCATCGCTAGAATGACAACTATTTACAAACAAAATAAATTAGTTAGAATGACAACTAAAAAAAACGGAGGTAGTACTACATTAATTAATTAGTTTATGGAGAAAAAAAAATTCTTATGGAAGTTCCCCACGTTGACTACCTACTTCTTTTTTTTTTTTTTTTTTTTTTTTGGTTGATTATTGCTAGGGAGAAATCTATTCTCCACTATATAAGTAATATCAATACCCTGATTTGCTTCACATTTATAGTTCATGTATGAGTTTCAGGAATTGAAGACCTTGCAAGCAATTACTTTCTTCTATGAGGATAATTAAAGAAATATTTCTACGTTTATGATGTAGATTTTGGTGGATCCTTTTGCAAAATCCACACCGAGGAATAATTTGTAGAATATATTCTCTTGCTTTTCTGCAAAAGTTTCAAATGACAAACATTTTCTTGATAGATTTCTTATTATTTTCTATAGTAGTTCCTAATGGGGAAAATTGTATACCGATTTTTTCTTTCTTTTCCGATGTTATTTTCAATATTTTCAAGACTATATTTTCGAAAGTGGGAGTTTGTGATACTACTGGAATTGACGATATATACTAATTGATGGTACAACTTGATATTTTCGCAATCAGGTTAGGATTGCTCTTTAGTAAGCGTATCTTCCATCGTGGTATATTTTTAGTTGTTTTTAGAGTTACGAATCAAGAATAATTGAAGATTTTGATATTTTATTGGAAAGTTACTACAGGTTCGTGTATAAATAAGTATTTCAAAATTCGTTAACATTTATGTCTTTTTAGAAACTTGAATGATCTATATTAGTTTTTTCCAGTAATTTTTTGTTATAGTATGTTGATACTAAACCTTTTGTGTTTTTGCATGATGTTTTTTTTTTTAAAAACCTACTAATTTCGAATTTTTTGAATTCCTGTTGTTTATTTATGATGAATTTTGATGGTATTCTGTTTGTTATTGAGGATATATTTATGAGAGTAAAAATGACAATTAAAACATTACTAACAAGAACACACGCACACACAAAAGTTACACATTCAAATTTCAACATGTTACATTTTTAGCACTAAATTAAATGATATTTTTGTATATAAAAAATATTAACTTTTTCTCGTGCATCGCACGGGGTAACTACTAGTCTTCATTACAAAACAAAAAATAAGAAATTAAGGAAAAAAAACAAATTCTTGGATCTTCATTAAGTATTACGAGATAATGAGGGGGACCTCCAAACTAGTGTTGTTATAAACTTATAATCGGATCATTAATCAGCGATTCAATCAGTTGGATCAGTTTAGCCAGTGATTCAATCATTATAAATAAAATAATTAGTTCCTTGATTATATTTTTTCCTAGTATTATGCATGCATGTAACTATTATATGATATAAACAAAACATTTAGCAAGGAATATATTCCAAAAGTATCGTAATAATTTCAGCCAAAAAAAGGTACTACCTTCAAAAAGAGTAATTAATAAATTCATAATTAAAAGAAAAAAAGTAACAGATTCATCAAAAATCGCTCTATAGGATTTAAAAGGAAAAGAGAGAATTACCTCACAGAAAAAAGGAAAAGGAAAAGAGAGAAAAATAAAAAGGAACCCCACCCTCTTAAGTCTTGGTAAATTTAATCATATATTGTACTGTCCATCATGAAATTTTCAAAAGAAAAAGTGCATAATTTTTTATGTTAAATTTATAAATGCCACATACGACTCTAAAAAATTGTGAGACTACTATTCATAGTCGCCCTTGCCAAGGACAACTTTTATCAATTCTTTTTTCTTTTCTTTTTTTAAATCGGAATTCTTCATTTTTAAAGAGAAATAGTTTTTATTAGAGTTGCACTTGCAATTTAATAATTTTTTTTTTAATTCGAATCGCACTTGTCGTTTAATAATTTTATTTAAAGACGTCTCGAGCATAAGTGATATTTAAATCGTTTTACGATTAAAATTTTAATATTTTAGTTAATCATAAATACTTAAAACATAAAGTAGTTTGTACCAAATATAACATCTAACTTGAAAAAGGAAGTTCTAATACTCATGGCCAGTTTCACAACGAGTTTTTTTTTCCTATTTCGTTTAGCTCTCCCTCTTCATTCCTCGATATTGACATCGGCATCCGTGTCTTGGGTATATTGTATTTGACCATCATCGGATGTGCTGATATTCAAACTAAATGTTGGCCGACCAGAAGAAGATGATGTTTGACCCGAATATGGGATCGTAGACGTAATGAATTGTCCTAAATGACCTGCCAATTTTGGTTGTTGAGGAAAGATTGATTCAGTTGTTGTGTAGTGGCCGAACTCTAAGAGCGTAGTGAAGGACTAATCAAATTGCAATGAAACATGATGAGGAGTGACAAAATCTTGTTTGTTCACCATTGGAGGCACATAGTAGCATAACTGCATGTCCACACCAGGATGCTCATAAACGGTAGAATGTGAAGGCCCTGGGAAATCGCTTGGCACAGACCTAAATGGATGGGTGTTATGCGAGGTAGTAGCACCAACTCGTTGTCTGAAGTTAGTACGTGTGGACGTACTATGCCTCCTCTTTTGTTGGTCTACGGAATATGACATGAGCACCTCATCAGCTTGGTGTTGTGCGTGTGGCTGCCGCTGATGGTAGGTCGAACGCTGATTGTGAAAATGATGCCTCTCTTCTTAATATAACTCCTCAAAAGATATTTTGGTCGGTTCCCTCATATAGTCCCTCTTCCTGACTGCTAGTTGATGCATTCTCTCAACGACCATTTCCTAAAAATAAAGGGTGTAAATAAACATATATGAGTTTGAACTGTAAACGTTTTGAATTTATTTATATGCATAGTCAATAGGAAGTTGTTTACCCACCAAATTTTTGATAGATGCATTAGTTGTCGGCTAAGATCCCTCTTGCACACCTAATCCAGGAGGTATTGTTCGACGTGTAATCTCTTGATAGTACCCCATGTATTTAATGTCCACTTCATCACCTTGTCCTCCGATCTGAGGGGCAGTAACAATATATTGATTTCTGGAATTCCATTGCTCCACATACTAAGCGTTTGTTTTAGCCCAGTTTTGATTGCAACGTCCACGTCGATCTGCTCTACTATGCAAACTCCTGTGTATAGCTAAAACCGGCTGAAGAATAGACTGTCGCATACCGAACTGTCGAAATAAACGATCGGGATAATATAGCTCAACGATAGAGTGATGAACAAGTGGGCATTTCGATACATATGAATTTAACAGTAATAATTTTGTCATTAATATATGATTGGACTGTTGGTGGGATTGGCTCAAAAGTTCTCCAAACACACTGCAAATTAAAGCAAATTAATGTTTATGTACATTAATTTTATTTTAGAAATGGCTAAGAGAAAAATGAAGGCTATACCTCCTCCGGGGTTTGTCTATCGAGGTACTCTCGGATAATTTTCACGTTGTTGTTGAGGCTGTGCGTAAAAGTGTGATATTGCAATCATTCAGCTCCATATGGTGCAATAGTGAATTCACCGGCTTCACCATCGATTGGACCTATATCGAATCGTCTCCCCATATTTCTATGACTCAGCATGTTATAAGCGACAAAACCCAAAATCTAAAAGAAAGTAAATAAATATATTTATGCATGAATCGTGGTAAATTGGATTGAACAAGCAAATTATGATAAGAGGATGACGGTTCACCTGAAGTAATTGCATAGCCCCGCCAATGGACTTACAATCTCTTACATGCTGCACCATATAATTGGTGGTACAAAAATCCCAATATGGCACTACCCTAACTGTACTTGTAGCAATCAGAAATATCTTCCAATTCAGTCAAGTGCAGTAGTGATCCAAATCTTCCCCGGACCCCAATAAAATCAATGCAACACCGCGTGCGTACTGCTCAACTTCTACTTCTGGTGTGTCATCATCCACCGGGTTGTCCCTAAAATGTTTTCCAAGATTCGTCAGTGAGAATCTCGAACCATTTATATCACTTGGCCCTGGTGTCTAACCTAGTAGATCTTTACATCGATCTCTTCAATAGTCGAAGCCCAAATATGTGTCCATGTTGATAACCGGCTTACCATCTACCCTCAATCCCCAAATAAAAGCTACATCCTGTAATGTGACAGTTGCCTCTCCGACCCTAAAGTGGAATGTATGGGTCTCTGGCCTCCATCGATCCAACAATGCAGTGATAATGGCTTTATTAATTGGGTAGTCACCGCATCGATAAACCCCAGAAAATCTCATCTCATGTAACAACGTTATAACTCTATAATGCAGTCTCTGATTACGTTTGATTTTTCCAATGTTTTCATCATTATCGGCCTCGTCAGCATAGTCATCAATCCTCTAAAATATACCGCTCCCATGACGACATTTTAAAGTACTATTGATGTCTCCATCAAAAACATCTGCGGAACGGTGGGTATCTTGCTTAGTTAAGACCCTATTATCAATGGGTCCATATTGTACAAGTTAGGCTACCACATTTGGTTGTTTAACTGGAAAGGCCTTGATGTATCTCCATATGGTAGCTCATCTTCTGATAGTCCAAGGAATTCTCCTTGTCATCGAGTATATCACAGTCCCTCCTTATGTGTCCAAGACACCCACAAACAAAACAAAATGCTTGCAATCTCTCATACTTGAATGGAATCCACAGATTTGCATTTTCAATGCAATGTACGTACTTTTTCGTAAGGGTTTAGTGATGTCAATTATCACTATTATGAGTACACTTCTACTCATCCCCTTCATACTCGTTTTTCCACACTCAAGAAAGTACCCTATTTCCAATAGCGTGTACAGTGAACTGGTACATCCTCTAAGTGGAAGATCGTACAGATGTACCTAGAACGGCGTCTTATGCAACACCACCGAAGACAGTGGTATATCCGGTAACAACTCTTTCATAACTAGAAGATTCTTGCCAAAATGCCATGGCTCTAGGTCTAGCACAAGATCAATATATTCCGCACAGTTGAATCGGAAAGAAAACAGGTTGGTGTCAATGTCAGTAGCCACCATGCAACAGGATGGATTCCATGCCCTCTTAATTTGTTCAGTTAATCTAAAGAGTTAAACTCTTCACGTACATACCCTAGCCATAAGGCATACTGTTCTTGCCTCCGATCCCGTCTCCTTCAGTTCCAACTCCTCAATTGGTGATTCATCATCTCTAAACCCTTGATTATTCAATTATATTGCCATCATAACGATCGAGCTTTAAGCCTGCAAGAAAACCAAAGAAAACACAGAATAGAAATTGAAAATCGCAGACACTTTATGACAGATTGAGAATCGATGGCGATTACTATTATGTCTGGAAACCCTAGCCAAAATCCTAGGTGAATGAACCAAAGAATCCTGATGATAAAGAGAAAAGAAAGAAATAAGAAAGCAAGGGTGAGTATTAACCACACAGGCCAATTGCCGACAACTACAGACCTCTCTCTAAGAAGAAGAGACCGTCAACCGCTACTCAGAGATGAAACCCTATCGGCATTTAGGGCTGGCCCTGAGGGTAGTCCGGGGGGGACAATCGCCTAGGGTCCAATTTTAGGGGCCCCAAAATTTGTAATACCGTTATATATTATGTATATATGTATATGTATATGTATATGTGTGTATGTGTATATATATATATTAATTATTATGTTGTTATATGACCCAATAAGATGTTGTAAATATTTTAGTGGTCCATCATAATTTTATTTGATCATTAGTTGATCCATTAAATACCCAAATATATTAAATCAAATAAATAGAATAGAAAAAAGAAAGAGTACTAAAAGATAAAATAAAATACAGATATTTCCTAATTTCATGTTACGTCTTCAAAATAGAAACTTGCCATTATGCTGATGAACAACATCCAATTCTTTTTTCCATATTATGTCTCCAAAATTCTTAGAAATACTCATATCTTTTCTCATTCCTTCTACTTTTAATCTATTAATTTTTGGTTTGAAACAAATTTCAAAATTATCCTCTTTTACAAAATTTAGCTTTGAAAACTGTCGGCAGATGAGCTCTTTGAAGTGTAGAAATGGAATATGTGTCTACTTGAAAATTTTGACTCAACAATAATATTTAATTTGTAAATAAAATGATATGTTACTCTATGATTCGATTGTTTTTATGTGAAAAAAATACTGATTTGGGCCCATTTTATGTCATAGGCCACCAAAATGCCGGCGGGGTTGACTAGGGCCTTTCTTGCATTAACTCGTGTAAGTTATCTCTCGTTTACACTAAGAAAATAGTTTTAACCAGCAGTACCTATTTGTTCTCTTTGTGCTTGATTACACAGTGAGTAAGAAAATATTCAGCATTATGCTTGAATTACACATTGAGCAATTGTTCATCATATTTGAATTTTAAGTCACCAAAAAAGTAAATAACTACCAAATATCCATGCATTCAAGAAGATTGTAGCATGTCCCCGTAGGCGAATCTTTAGAGAACACATGTCTTAAGAACAAAACAAAATAACTTGTCAAAAAATGGACCACTGCA
This sequence comes from Ajuga chamaepitys, assembly GCA_958295605.1. NCBI lineage: Eukaryota > Viridiplantae > Streptophyta > Magnoliopsida > Lamiales > Lamiaceae > Ajuga > Ajuga chamaepitys. Next base: position 11,329,999 of record OY282497.1, read on the forward strand.
ATATCCAGTTGTCATCTAGGCATTAAACTCAAAGTCCAGATTTTTTTCTATATACACATATCATACAAAAATTAGAATTTTATGAAATGACCACAAAAAAGTTATCATAAGGTCGGTAAAAGAATATGTAAAAGTAAACAAAATTATCAATTACATTCTGCCAACTCCAATTGGTTTCGGTATATATCAATTGTTAAAATTATTGAAAATTAGGGTGGTTAGGTGGTTGAATTGAGTATTATCTGTCAATCAATGAAGCTCCATTGGAAAAACACGATACACAATTAATTTTTACCATTACTAGCCTAGAGCATTTAAATGCAATGGGCATGAGCCACAAACTAGTGATCAGAAAGTGACCATATTTTGTATGGACTGTATTTAGTTCAAACCAAACCTCTTCTGGTGGAGTCTACCAAAACGTCCTTGATGCACTATTTTCAACTGTCAGAATAGAGAATATATATTATTATAATATTGGTGTGTGCACATTGTAGCTAGATAAACTTGCATATCGATATTGTACGTGTGTATATCTGCAGGGATGGATGTTGGGGTACCAACGGTTGATGGCAGCAATCGCTTTCCTTGAACTTTCAAGAATTTCATCTTTAGGAATTCTTCTATCGCACCTCTGTAACTTATCTTATTATTTCGTTTAGATCTCTCTAGGTTCCCTATGAGAATTTTTTCAAAAATATACAACTTCTTATTTTTAGTCGGGGATACCATTTTATAAGATCTTAACTATACAATTCCTTTTATTTGCTTGTTGACTTATTTAATGACATTTAATTTTTTTGAAATTAAAAAATAAAATTTTACTGTAATTAATACAAAACTGAAATTAAATTTAAAAATTTACTTTTTTCAAGGATGAAAAATGCTTTTGAAATATGATTTTTTACAGAACATAGAGAGTATATAAGATTTTCGATCTCTTTAATTCTTTAGGGTATTATTGTTCAAGATGTACGTGGATATAGTTTATTCGGATGTTGAAATTCAAAGGGTTCTACCGTCCAAAAAGAAAATAGAATGGAATGAAGATAGGATAGAGACAAAATGAAATAAGGTAGAATATGTACCGCATTGACAAACTAATAGAGACTTTCTAATAAAAGAGAACAGATGGACATTGAATATAACCGTTCTATCATCGACACATTCAACAATAAAATACCGATAGGCTAACTTAAAGCAAACATGCCTCAGAATACGCACACCCCCTAGGCCCTTCGTTTAATAAAACTTCACTCCCCTTACCTTATTTTATAACATAAAAATATAAAAATTGCTTTCGTTGGGACATAATTCAAGATTTTAAATTTATAGGACGAAGGCAATTTCAAGGAAGATGATATTTCTCAATCAAAATTAATGTATATGAGTAGTGGACAATATCTTTTCCTCATTTCATCAAGCTTTTATTTTATTTTTTCCTTTTGTTCAGTTTGAATTCTTTGTTTCATACTGTGATTCCAAACAATCCTTTATTATTTTTGTGACCACTTATACAATACAGGACACTATACAGTTCTTATCGATACTGATAAATAAAAGGATAATGCTGTGTGCACACAATTTGTCTGGGAAGTTCTTTTAAAAAAAACTATATTTTATTTAATAAATATATTAAATGGATAAATTATTTGTGAAGAAAATAATTAATGAAAGTCAATATTAATGTTCAATTAAGGGTAAAAAAAATGGTCAAAATTTTAGAATACTTCAATAATAATTAGCACTTAAGTTTTGTCTTGTGATAATTATAAATTATATTTGTAAATTCAATCAGAGGCTGATCGAAGTTAACATATTTTTTATTTCTGTCCATTTAGCAGGACCTAAATAAAGTATATGATAAGAATGTAGATGGATTATCAAATATATACATATATATATATATATATATATATATAAATAAATAAATATAGTTAGTCTTGTTTGGATAAAAAATAGGTTATGTTTGCTTGGGTTTGGACCTAACCCAAAAGATTGGTCCAAACTCAAACTCATGTTTGTTTGGTGTGTATCCCCAAGTTCTCAACCCCTTATACTTTAATCAATCAATCACAATTATTAAAACTAATTTAATCATTTACTCATTAAATCAATTAATAATCTCTTACACGTATCACATTACATTTTACAATTAATTAATATATCAAACACTACAATCACTTCCACAACTAACGAAACAATCAATCAATCACAATTTCCAATAATACCTTAATCATTAAATCATTCATCAATTAATAATATTTTACACACATTACATCACCCTTTACAATTTATTAATATATTCAACACGACAATTCCTTCAACAACTACCTAAACAAACACAATTTTTTCAGTTCCCCACGCCATAGAGCTAAGTAAACATAACCATAATTTTCGCATGTGATATCAATCATAGACTACATCAAATATGAGTTGATTGATTATGAAGCTTTATACCATTATAACGTGTTCTATAATGACTTGTCGTCACAAGTTTATCTTGATAACTTTTTCCTTGTAATGATACATTCATGTTAATGTAATCTCTACTTACCTGTTTTGCTTCATTATGTCTCTTCTTAGGTTTCGCAATGAGATTTACTAAACGGAAAATGAATAATTATAATTAAATAAACAAACAAAATCTATATATATAAAAGTACCGGATTATTTTTGTAATTTTAATTTTCCCCAATAATAATTTGTTAAGTGTTGAACCGTTGATAAGTTTTAAACTTTGTTCAAATCTTTTCAAATACTAATAATAATAATATTATTTTCGTTTTTAATCCGTTTCAGTGCTACATATATCATTTTAATAGTCTGCTCACACACCCTAAAAACTGATTTTTTCACGATCTTTAATTTGACATCAATATCATATATATTATAATGAGTAAAAAAGTTATATTATTTCTTTGTTAATTATGTACCAAATATTGTTTATTCGCATGCAATTAAAATTAGTCAAACAACTTTTTTGTAGAAAAATATTTACAGAAATATAATTAATCAGTTTATTTCATTTTACATAATTCGCATAATATTAGTAAGAGTTTTCGTGCGAACAAGCATTTTGTTTTTTTCCTTAGAATTTTTCTGCTTTATGGCATTAGAAATTCAGATATTTTATAATTAAAATAGGTTTAAAGGTTCTGGAGAAAATATGACGGTGTATAAAATAGAATAGGCTTGGCTTGAAGAACAACGCAATCGGTCAACCATATGTATAGTAGAAATGATATGTTTTAAAACAATTTTCTATAGTGAAATTAGTTTACTTTTTGAATCTCTGAAACTATTTATGATAGGTATGGTCCAGAAACTTCGGGTCGGATCAATCCGACCCGGAGCAACTGAGTTTAGAAGAACGAGCCCAGCAACCAAGTCGGCCCAGAAGTGCGCACGAGCCTGGAACAGCCCAGTCGCGACATATTTGGAAAGTGAGATCCCCACAATCTCCTTCCAACTCCCATGCAGATTTGGTGGGCGTAATTATAGGGATTTAGTTAGGGTTTGAATTGAGTAGTATAAATAGCAGAATTGTACTCAGATTTAGGGTTCGCACTTTGTACTCCTAAACAGCAACGTGTAAGATTGAAAGGAAAATAGTGAAAACACCCCCCGGCAGGTGATTATTTACGCCCGTGGACGTAGATCTCCGGATCGAACCACGTACATCTTGTGTTCTTTAATTTCTTTGCATAAGGTTACGTTGCGAATTGGAGTTTACCGGATTACCAGATCTTGCTTTATCAATTGGCGCCGTCTGTGGGAACAAGATTTGCAAGAAAGCCCTAGTTTACTTCAACGTCATCACAATCGCTATGGTGAATACTCGTCGATCTACTAATCCTACCCGGTCCTGTCGTGATCCTCCTGTGGACCAGAATCCACCACCCCGACAATGGAATCACGATCCGCCCGTGGAACACGCCAACATGCAGAATCATCCCCCTGCCAATGATCCGGCGCAAGTTAACCCGCAACCTGCCCCCGAGTTATCGCAGGTACAACAAGCCTTTCTTCAGGAGCACGCCGCTTTGTTTCAAGAATGGAATGATCGGCGCGCTCACTCCGGTGAGCGTGCCAACAACGGAGTCGACCAGGGTGTGAGAAATCCACCCCGCGACTTATCACGTGAATTGGATGAAGATCCACCCCATCGGGCGAGGCATGATCGTCGTCGACAGAGGACAGCCTCTCCAGCAGATAATCGCAGCTCTAATGGGTCGAGGCCCCGTTACGCCCACGAAGGTGTGAATCGCCGCGGACCCGTAGACGCTCCAAAGCGTGCTCGCTTAGACAAATCCCGTGCGTTGGATCCCCTGGAACAAGAACAAGCTCAATTTGCTGCGGAGCTTGACAATGTGTTGGGTCTCGATGCTGACGGAGAGATCATTACCCCGTTCTCCGAGGAGATTCTTACTACCCCACTCCCCGAGGGGTTCAAGCTTCCCCCCGTGTCCGTTTACACCGGCACCGGAGATCCCAGCAATTTTCTGAACGCCTTCAAATACGCTATGTTCAACCGCAATTGTACACCTCATCACTTGTGTAAAGTGTTTCCTGAGTATCTCCAGGACGAAGCTAGGCTTTGGTTCGATTCTCTACCCCGGGGCAGCGTTACCTCTTTTCGGGATCTCGTCGAACAATTTTGGGCACGTTTTCATACGCGGGCAAAACCCATGGCCACCTTGGCCGATCTGATGAATATGGAACAACGGGATGGGGAAACTGTTACCCAATTTCTCGATCGCTTCACGGCGGAGAGCCTTAAGGTGGGAAGCCGGTCTGACGATGTTATCATCAACGCTTTTATGAATGGCCTTCGCCCCGGGCCGCTTTACACCGAGCTCGTCCGAAACCTTCCTACTACGACCCGGGCTCTGGTCAGCATCGTATGCAGGTTCACCAAGGCTGAGGAGCAAACTCGCCGTAAGCGCAAGAAGCATGCCAGCAAGCGACAATCGGATAAACCGCAAGCCCGGACCAGTACCCGGCCTAGTGCCTTCACTCGTCTCAGAAGAGGACGTTTAGAACCACGCGGAGATATTCCTCAACTCACCCCGCTGACAAAATCGAGAACAGAAATTCTTTATGTTCATAAGAACGACCTGCGACCGTACCCGGGGATAACTGCTCCGGCAGAAAAGCGTAACCGCGACAAGTGGTGTGCGTACCACCATGATCATGGACATGAAACCGAGGAATGTCGAGAACTTGGAAAAGAAATCGAAGACTGTTTAAAGAGGGATTTCTTACGGCAATATGTCGCTCGGACCGAGGACAGGCCTCGGTCAAACCAAAATGGAGGTTCGCAACAAAGCCGGGGAGGTTACAATGACCGAGCTCCGCGGCAAAACAGGCCTCAGTGGCAAAATAACAGGTCTGGGTATAACAATTATGCGCGGCAAGACCAGGGAAGTCGTCAACAGCCGCACTTGCTGCCGCAACCTCCTCCTCATGGAGGACCCGGGGACAATCCGCCCACTCACGTCATAAATGTGATATATGGGGCCATTCCAACCGGAGCTTCCCGAAGTGCCTTGAAGACGGAGCGCGCAAGTCGCGCCACAAACACTTCCACCAAACTGAAACCGTAAGTTTCACTGATGAAGATCCTGTTCCCTAGCTCACTCCACATACTGATGCCATCGTAATTGACATGGATGTAGCTAATGTTACGATAAAACGGGTTTTTTGTCGACAACGGAGCCGCAGTTAGCGTCATATTCGCCGACTGTTTTCAGAAAATGGGCATTCCTCGTGAACAACTCCGACCGGCCCCCGGGCCGTTACAGACCTTCACCCAGGGTGAGGTTCGACCTGAAGGAGTCATCAACCTTCCTGCTTCGCTCAGAACTTATCCAGCAATAAAAACTATCTTCGTTGACTTTTATGTGGTCAATTCCCCTTCTCCATACAACATGATTTTAGGCCGAGACTGGCTCACTCCGGCGAAGGTCGTATGCTCCACATACCACCTCGCATTGAAGTTCCCAACACCCTATGGCGAGGTGGCAATCCGTGGCAACCAGCGGGTTTCTAAAGAGTGCATGTACGTGGCACTTAAAAAGACAACAAAGATTTCCCCCAAGTCTCAGTTTCAAGTAGCCACCTCAGCACCCACCTCGGATTCGTCCACATCACTCGGGGACAACACTGTTAAGGTGCCTCTAGACCCGGCCAAGCCAGAGCAGACTGTTACAGTCGGTGCTGTAGACACACCATTGCTTCATAGTGCCATCATCCAGACCTTGCGAGAATACTCTGAAGTTTTCGTGTGGTCTCCCTTGGATATGCCGGGGGTCTCTCCGGACTCCATTACCCACAAGTTAAACATTGATCCCAGTGTGAAGCCCATACAACAAAAATGGAGGAAATTTGCTCTGGAGAGGAACGCAGCCATCCGAACCGAAGTACAACAGCTCCTAGATGCAGATATCATATTTGAAGTACACTATCCTTCTTGGCTTTCTAATCTCGTGATGGTGACAAAGTTAAGCGGGGCGTGGAGAATGTGCGTCGACTTCTCTGATCTCAATAAGCACTGCCCAAAGGATTGTTATCATCTGCCCTCCATCGACCAAAAAGCTGAGGCCATTCCTGGGCACAAGGCACTTTGCTTTTTGGATTTATACAAGGGGTACCACCAAATTCATATGGATCGCCGCGATGCCCTCAAAACATCATTTATCACTGACTTCGGGTGCTTCGCCTTAAAAAAAATGCCTTTTGGGCTCAAGAATGCGGGAGCCACTTACCAGCGCCTTATGGACCACGTCTTCCGGGATCAAATCGGTCGAAATGTTGAGGTATATGTTGACGATCTTGTTATTAAAAGTTCCTCTAATACTACATATGTACAAGATATTGCTGAAACGTTAAGCACGTTGAGACGTTATAATCTTCGCCTCAATCCGGCAAAATGCACCTTCGGTGTCGGCTCAGGAAAGTTTCTGGGATATGTAGTCTCACAACACGGTCTCAGAGCCAATCCGGCCAAGATTAGAGATGTATTGGACCTGCAGCCGCCGAAGACGGTAAAGGAGGTTCAGCGTCTTACCGGTGGTCTTGCGGCCTTAAATTGTTTCCTGTCTAAGGCCGCGGAGCGTCAACTCCCATTCTTCAAAATTTTGCGTCAGGCAAAGACATTCGAGTGGACTCCGCAGTGCACCGAGGCCTTTAAGGCTTTAAAGCAACACATCAAGCAGTTTCCCACTATGTCCGCGCCTGTCCCCGGAGAACCCCTTTATGTATATTTAGCATCTGCCGAGGAAGCAGTCAGCGCGGCTCTCGTCCGCGAGGCTCATGGGAGTCAGCAACCCATGTATTTTGTGAGTCGAGCACTCCAAGGGGCGTAGACCCGGTATTCCGTGGTCGAAAAAATAGTATTGGCTCTCGTCATGGAGGCCCGCCGCCTGCGCCCTTATTTCCAAGGACGTGACATCAGGGTTCTCACTAATCACCCCATTCGCCAATTTCTAGTCAAGTCCGATGTGTTAGGGCGCTTGGCTAAGTGGGCCATCGAACTGGGGGAATATGATATTCAATTTTTACCTCGCCGAGCTATCAAAGGTCAAGCCCTCGCGGATATTTTGGTCGAGGCACCATTTGTTGACCCTAGCTCGACTGCGTATGATACTGGTTCTAACCACGCCGATCTCGAAGCTAAAGCCTGCAAGTGGCAATTGTACGTGGACAGTGCCTCTGCGACCCGAGGCAGTGGCGCCGGGGTCCTTCTCATTGGCCTCAATAGCATTGACATCAAATATGTCTTGCGGTTTAAGTTCAAGGTGACTAACAATGAAGCGGAATATGAGGCAGTTCTTGCTGGGCTCCGGCTCACTCAATCCTTTGCAGCCTCCCATCTCCAGCTTTTCACGGACTCCGAGGTGGTTTCTAGTCAAATTAAAGGCACCTATACAGCCAAGGATGATACATTGAAAAGGTACCTCGCTTTGACACTCAAACTTCTGTCAACTTTTGCTTCGGTTGATATCCAGCAGGTGCCTCACAAAGAAAATTTTCAAGCTGATGCTCTCAGCAAAATGGCCTCCGCGGTCCCTACTAACATGTCTCCGGACATCATCGTCGAAGATGCAGTTCATCCTTCCATTCATGAGGCCACAGTTTCCGTATTGACTGGGAGCAGTCCCAATTGGATGACCCCGATCATCCATTATCTCTGTGATGGTACGTTGCCGAATGATAAATTACACGCTCGGCGAATAATTCTTAAGGCACCTAGGTATGCACTCCACGGTGGGATCTTGTACCGTCAAACATACTTACAACCGAGCCTTCGTTGCCTTGACCCTGTACAGCCTTCGTTGCCTTCGTTGCCTTCGTTGCCTTGACCCTGTACAGGCTGACCATGTTCTCCGCAAATTTCACGAGAGGCCTGTGCCAGCCATATTGGTTCGCGGACGTTGGCCAAGAAAGTTCTTCGGTGGGGGTACTACTGGCCCACGTTGTTTAATGATGCCCATGACTTAGTGGCAAAGTGCGACAAGTGTCAGCGACACTCTCGAGTGAAGCATTTACCACAAACCGAGTTCACTGGCATATAGAGTGCCTGGCCATTTATCCAGTGGGGAATCGATATTGTGGGTCCGTTTCCAGTCACTCCGAGGGGACTAAAATTTCTTGTGGTTGCCGTTGATTACTTCACCAAATGGGTTGAAGCCGAGCCCCTTACTGCCATCATCGATCAGAATATCTTGAAGTTTGTTTGGCGAAACATCAGCTGCCGCTTCGGCATCCCGAGCGCCATTATCTCCGACAATGGCAAACAGTTCGCCAATGACCCCTTCCGATCATGGTGCGAGGAGTTGCATATCAAACAAATTTTCACCTCGGTCGCTCATCCTCAAGCCAATGGTCAGGTCGAAGTCACCAATCGCACACTGCTTACTGGTTTAAAGAAACGCCTATGCCAAGCTAAAGGTCTCTGGGCCGAGAATCTTCCGCAGGTTCTTTGGGCCTACCGTACCATGCCGTACACATCAATCGAAGAAACCCCATACAGCCTCACCTACGGCTCCGAGGCTGTCATCCCTACAGAAGTAGGGGTACCCAGTCCCCGCCTCGTTACTCTGGATCCCGAGGCTAACAACGATGCGCTCCGTGCTAACTTGGATGAGCTCGAACATCGCCGCGATCAATCTTTCATTCAGCAAGCCAAATGTAAGCAATGCGCAGCTCAGTATCACAACCTCCAGGTTAAGGGTACTCAGTTTAACGTCGGAGACCTAGTACTCCGGCTCAACTCTGCCAGCAAGGCTGCCCCTGAGGGTAAACTGCATGCCGCCTGGGAAGGGCCTTACTGTGTCATTGCCGCGCACGACTCCGGGTGTTTTCAATTAGCACGACTAGATGGTACGACGATTCCCCGAACATGGCATGTTACCAATCTAAGGCGCTTTTATCTATGAGTACCGATGGCCAAGTATCTTTTCTAACTTTACATTTCTTGTACGCTAGTTCGTTTCCGTACTATAACGTCTTCTTGTTTATGAATCTCTTTGTATTTTTCAATTGTTCCGACAATTACTTTGAATAAAGTTTTCACTTTACGAATCTTACTGTACTTTTTTCTACGCTGCGGGGACGCCCTAGCTTAGACTTATTATTATCTGTCTCCGGACAGATTGATCTCTCGCCTGATCCGTCCGGAGAGATTCACATTCAGTCCCCGGACTTCTATTCCCTCTCGTCCGTTTAACCGGAGAAGTCCTTTACTCTCGCTCGATCCGTCCGGAGAGACCATTAACTCCTGCCCGATCCGTCCAGGGAGATTCTTTGCCTTGTTTCTTTACCAGGCCTTATTGTAGTCCCGAGTACTGAATACCTAATTATTTTTATAATGACATGTCAAAATAATTCGAAATACTTACACTTGCATCATGATCACAAATTAATCACTTTTATTTAACATACTTATCAACACATATCAAAACATTTCTACCATTTTACTTCCCAAAAGGAGTTCTTTACATATATGCATACATCACTACAACAATTAAGCATTATTTTCGGCCTCTGAGCCAATACTCTGCGCTCCGGCATTGAGACCCGTCCCGAGGGCTTCTCCGCGTCCTCCGGGATCTAGAGGCTCCTCGGCTTTGAGCTCTTGCTCTTTCCCTGCTTTGACTTCCTCTGCGCCGAGGACTCACTCTTAGCGTTGGCCTTGGAACGTCGCTCCTCGCTCGGCCTCGAGCACTTGGTTGAGACGCTGGTCTCGGAGTCTTCGCCCGTTCCGTGGGATCCCATTCCGCGGGGTCCATCACCTCAATCTCCTCAGCTAGCTTCTCCACCTCCTCCTCCGCAACAGCTACTGGGGCCTCCTCCACAACGGCCACCGGGGTTGGCTCTTGGATTACGATCCCTTTGCCCTTCCCCGCCGCCCCCTTTTTACTTCTCCGTGGCGGTTTTGCAATCTTCGGGCCCCGGCTGGAGCTTGCAATATATTCTTCTATCGTGTGCCGCCACCTACCACGGCCTCTCAAACCTTCGTACATATTAAGGAGTAACTCCAGTACCTCCCGCTTTCATACAAGCTCGGAGGAGTCAGCATGTCCGGCCATCATCAGTGATGAGATTTCACCCTGAATCTCGGTTATCTGCTCCTCGACCTCCTCAAAAGTTAGCAGGCCGTACTCCGTCAGTATTCGCTCATACTCCCTTTGGTGGATGATGACGCGGTCTAGTTCGGCGACCGTAGACAAGTATTTCAGCTCCCGGTCTCTCGCCTTTTTCGCGGCCTTGGCCCTTGCTTCTTCGGCCTCTTTGGCCCTTCTCTCCGCTATGGCCACCCTCCTCTCTAACCGAGGAACCACTTGTTTTTGCAGGTTATCCTTCTCTCCGCGGAACCAGTCTAAGGACTGCATCAGTTTCTTTATTGTATTGTGCAGCTCCTCGGTATCCTCCTGCTCGCAGCACACAATCAGTACTACGAAACACACTCACATCATCACAAAGCAATAACTCAACAATGTGGACAAAAAAGGACTTCATATTCAATATAAAAAAGAAGCATACATTGTTTGCGGTCATTACAACAAAGTTACACGTTGTTCCTATCGTCTATCATATATCAAATCATCAAAAATGCGGGGAACGACTGACCACCCCCTCTTGGCTTCCTTCAGCTTCCTCCGGCACCTCCACATCGACCTCGTGCTCCCCCTCCGGCAGCTCTTGGATCACCCCCTCACCACCTCTCGCTGCCTCCGCGGTGATCTCCATGCGCGGAGGCGGATCCTTGTCTCGGGGCTCCGAGATGAGCTCACCGCGGCGAAAGGCCAAGAACTCGTCATCTTGGTCCGCATCGCAGGCAACGATGTCCTCGGTGCTCAGGATTTTCTTCTTCTCTGCCAGCGCCTTCACCAGGGGCCACTCTGAGACACGGGCCAGAGCCTTATAATACGCCTCTTCCACGGAGCCCACAGCGTTAAAATCGTATCCGAACTCTGGACGATAGACATCCACATTCGGATAGATTTCCTTGATCTTCTCCAGCAGCACTGATCGTGTGGCCGTGTCCCCGACCGCGAAAAAGTTGGTCTGATAGTCGAGGAAGGTGCTCGTTTGCAACAGCTTTTCAGCAAATGCTTGCAACACCGCCCCCTGCCCGTCTACTACAGCCACCTCCTTGGCTTTCATCTCCGCCCGCAGTTCCGCTATTTCGCCTCGGAGCACTCCGGCCTCTGCCTCCACCTCGTGCAATCGCGCCACCTCTTTCTCCACCAAGGCAGCTCTCTTGCGCCCCTCGGACAGATCGTGCATTAACCTGTCATTCCGAGCACGCAGCTCCCTCACTGCCTCGGCCAGCCCTTCCTTGGCCTCTCTCTCACTCCTCTGGCCGAGATCCATGATCCCCTGCGCCAGCCGCAGAAGCTCCTCGGCATCCGGCCCTTCCAGGCCCAACACACTTATGGGCCCTTGCCCCTGCAAACACAAAAACCGAAAAACAAACATCAGAAATATGAAAAGAGCTTCAACCGCAATCTTTCACTCCGGCAAAGGGTTATGCATGCTTTACCTCGGGGCTCAGCTCCGTGCGGAGTCTTTTGGCCGTCCCTAGTGGAGCCACAGATGGTTCCGACCTCCTCTTTGATCCCGGGGTTGCTCCCGCCACCACAACATCCTCCTCCGTCCCTGTTGACGGCCTTGTACTGGGCGACGCCCTGCTTCTAGGGGCTACTTCGGTCGCAACTCCCTTCTTCTTTGCCGCCGCCGGCACTGCGGGGCTTCCCGTAGACTCCTTTCCAAAGCGTCTCACTGCAAAAGAAATTCGTGGTTAGTCCTGTGCAGGTTGTTGTATGTTGCGCAATTTTTAAAAGTCCCTACCCTCCTCGGCAGCCCCGGCTTCCGACTCTTGCCCCCGAGTGGAAGCCCCCTCTGCTCCGCCCGAGTAATACGGGCTTAATCCTGCCTCCTCCAGCTCCTCCTCAGTGCAGAGGGTCTTGAACGTACCTACAGTACGGAACTGCCTCACCACCTCCGGCTCCGCCGCCGGGGCATTATCCAACACCTCCTCCCTCCTCCACCTCGGGAGGGCCAGCCCCGTCTTCACATAAATAAATTTCTCCTTCCACCCCTCTACCTTGCTCGGGTTTTGCACCTTAAACCCACCTCGAGCCCGGGGGCTAAAGGAGTACCACCCCTTCGATTTCCTGAAGGCCTTCAGTTGGAAGAAAAACCTAAACAACTCTACATTTGGTTCTACCCCGGCATTTTTACATACCACGGTAAACCCAACAACTTGCCTCACGGCATTGGGCGCTAATTGACTCAGAGCAATGTTGTAATATCTCAGCAGCTGTACAACGATGTCCCAAAGGGGGAATCTTATTCCTATTCTCAGATAGTCTATATACACGCTAATGAAGCCCTTCGTCGGACAACAAGCTCGGTCACTAGCTTCCGGAACTACGTATTCTAAATTAAACGGGAAGAAAAAGGTTGGAATCAGGTTTTCTATTTGCACTCGCGTCATTCGCAGTGCCTCCACGGCTACCTCGAAATCCTTCTCTAAACTTTCACAAAAACCTACGGCCCAGGTACCGGATTCCATGCCGTCAGCCCTATACACCATCCTAATCACTCTCCTTTCTAGAATAATAAAGCGTATGGGTGGTACATTTAACGGGGCTTCCTCGGTACCGACTTCCCTAATTGAAGATGAAGACGATGAAGAAGACATACTTACTTGGTCTTGGTTTGAGATGGTTCACAAATGCATAGATGAATCTCCTTTTTTCCCGCTCTCTGTAACTTGCAAATCGCAAATGAGGAAGATGAAGTTTACTGTGCAAACATTCTATATATATACTCCTGAATCAACGGCTCAGATCTGGCCTTTTCGAATTTAATGTCTCAGATTCGCGCGTGGTGGTCACGCACGTTACAGTTACCAAGGCGCGTGGGAGACACGCTTCTTGGAATTCTCATATGCGTCACTTCACATCCCTCTTCCTAATGATGGCGCCACCAGTCACATCAACCTCATTCTTCCTCAGGAAGTTTTGGGTCTCACTCCAGTGTTCCCTTCACCTCGGGCCAATTCCAGTTCGTCTCACTAAACCTTATTACCCCGGGAATTCCCTACTTCGGCCCCGGTCCCCCCATCACCTCGGAGATACTTCCGTACGGCTCAAGTCAACCCCACGACCGCGGGGTACTTCTGTTCGGTCAGGTTTGGTCTTTGTAGAGTTCATCACTCTGGGAATACATCATCTCGGCTCTGGGTGATCCTTAATTCGGTTCGACGTAGACATCATCCCTCCTTGCTCGCTCAACATTGGCACCCGTTCCACCTTGTCCTACTTATAATCGCAGCTCCTACCTCGCTCCCGCTGGTGGAGGGCATCTAATAGGTATGGCCCAGTAACTTCGGGTCGGGTTGATCCGACCCGGAGCAACTGAGCCCAGGAGAACGAGCCCAGCAACCAAGTTGGCCCAGAAGCGCGCACGAGCCTGGAACAGCCCAGTCGCGGCATATTTGGAAAGTGAGATCCCCACGATCTCCTTCTAACTCCCACACAGATTTGGTGGGCGTAATTGTAGGGATTTAATTAGGGTTTGAATTGAGTAGTATAATAGCAGAATTGTACTCAGATTTAGGGTTCGCACTTTGTACTCCTAAACGGCAACGTGTAAGATTGAAAGGAAAATAGTGAAAACACCCCGGCAGGTGATTATTTACGCCCGTGGACGTAGATCTCCGGATCGAACCACGTACATCTTGTGTTCTTTAATTTCTTTGCATTAGGTTACGTTGCGAATTGGAGTTTACCGGATTACCAGATCTTGCTTTATCAATTTATGTGTATCTTGAAAGAAGTGTAAATTGTGAAAGAAGACATAGGGTATGTTTACTTACTATTTACCCCAATTTATTGAGGATTGAGCCAATCTAGTCGTGTTTACTCGGGGGTCTGTTGGCAATATATTTATACACATCACATCACCCTTTTTATCACTTTTTACACTAAAAACCACTCTCCAACCAACAAAATCAAACACCTATTTATTTAATCCAATCTTCTCTTTTTACTTTATTTTCATCAGCCTACAGTACTCCAACTTCCTCCACCCTTAAGTAAACATACCTATAGATGTCTATGACATGTGGAATATTATAGCCGAATGAAAGCGAAAAAAATAATAACAACAATATGGTGGTATCTTTAGCAAAAATATAAAATACTTCAAATTCCACATAATTTGTCGATGTTGTAGGAGATAAATTTAAAACAAAATTGGATGACTTAGGCATATGAAACGTGTGGTGCAAATTAATGGTTGATATAACTCCTCCAAGTATGGCATAACACTAGCCTCCAACACATATAACTATAACTAATATGTTACACCTCCCCATTTTCTCAAAATTTAGATCTCCTTTTTTTCCCTCGTCCTCTAATCATAGAAAGATGGAAAATACTTCTAATTATTATATATTTTTTATTTTGTTTTGCTTCGACTTATTTTTTGTTTGTTTTTTCCACTCCTCAATCTTGCCTTTATGAGATTTCTCCGCGTCTTTGTGCGTCTTTCCATGCATTGTACGACCTCCGATCTTTGTTTTTATTTTCTATGGATCTTTTGGCTTCGAATGCTGTTGTGATTGATAAGCGTTCGAGATGAAGTTTGATAAAGATTGATGATTTTGACTTAGAGGCAGATCTAGTTTTATTGTTTATTTCGGAATCGAAGATAGTTATTCGTGCTTTTTTCAATACGTTTGTTGTGAATGCAGTCGCTAGGCAAGAATTAGGTCTTAGGTCTTACTCCTATTGGGCTTCTTGTGGATGATATTCAGCGTATGCTTTTGACGGATTACTTAATGTAGTTGATCATAGACTTGCGTATTTTTTTTCCTTTTCTTCAGCTGGTCCAATTGGGTGGAAGGGTCCTAATTTTCTTAATAGGGTTGATAGTCTTGTACTTGAAATTATTTAATGAGATTCTCAATTTAAAAAAAAAATGTTACTATATTATTATTAGAGATGTCAATAAGGCCGGCCAGGCCCTACTCGGCCCAAGCCTTCAAAAGCCTAAGCCCTAAAGGGCTAGGGCTAAAAGCCCTCATGCTATAAGGGCTTTGAAAATCTAGGCTCAGGCTAGGGCCGGGCCAGGACCAAGCCCTTTAAGTTTATGTATTTTAATTTCTTAGTTCTCATTCTCAAATTTCATAATTAACATGTTTAAATTTTGTTGAGAAATTGGTTTTTTTTTTTTTTAAATACAAGTATTTCATTCTCTTCTAATATATATGTTAGGGTTTCTAAATATACCGTATTGTATAAGATACGACAAGATATATTTTAGAATCCCAACATACATATTCTGTAGACATCAGTTCAATATCATCAAGTGATCATGGAATGTAGTAGGGGATTTGAGGAGTCCAGAACCGGGTTAGAATGTGAAGAACCGGGTTGGAGAACCGGGTTTTAGCCGGATCAGTTAAAGAGGTTAAAATGGAAACCGGAGTTAAGTTTGTTAAAACTGCCGTTTGCAACGGATTAAAACCGTTGCATATAAAACCGTTGTGGAAAGCTCGCTGAAACAGTTTTGTACAGTTGAAGACAAAATTGGTTACAACTACTTCTACTCCCTGATTCGAGCTTCGTCCTTTATATACATTGAAAACACTTGAAGATGCGAGTTGATTCACGTTTCTTTCCCTCTGTAAAACATTACTCAATCAAGAGAATTAGATTGCTAGGGTTCTTAAGCTCAATTTGGCCTGTGAATTGGGATTTCTAGTTTTCTGGATTAATTCTTGTAATTGATTGATAAGTGGAGTGAATTGAGGTGTATAGAACCTCCGTGGATGTAGATCACATTGATCGAACCATGTAAAATCCCTGTGTTCTCCATTTTCTATTCCTGTTCTTTGTTCGGTTTCTTGCGGCCGAGTTCTTCATTGGTTTCCATTCTTTACTGTTTGTGTATTGTTTGTGTGTGAGAAGAACTGATTCATAACAAGTGGCGCCGTCTGTGGAAGCATTGCTCACAACAAGAAGATAGAGATGTCAAGAATGAAGATGGATGTGGAGAAATTCTCAGGGAGGAATGACTTCCATCTTTGGAAGATCAAGATGAAGGCTATTCTGGTTCAAAACGGGCTGGTAGGAGCACTAAAGCCTGAAAATGAATGGACATAGATTGAGAAACCTAAATATGCAGAGGTGGATCAAAAGGCTTTGAGTATGATCATCTTGTGTCTAGGAGATAAGCCATTGAGGGAGGTTTCAAGATGCTCGACTGCTATAGAGGCTTGGACCAAGTTGGAGGAATTATATCAGTCCAAGTCTGTATCAAATAAACTGTTTCTCAAACAGAGGTTATTGGCTTTCAAAATGGTGGATGGAAATGACATTTCTGATCAACTGGATGAGTTTTCTAAACTTCTTGATGAACTAGAAGATCTTGGAGTAACTATGGAGGATGATGACAGAGCCTTAATGGTATTAAATGCTCTACCAAGTTCCATGGAAGGGTTCAAGGACACTTTGATGTTTGGAAGGCAGGATAAACTGAGTTATATGACTTTATAATCACTGCTTTGAAGACTAAATGCCTACAGAATCAAGGAGATAAGAAGGTGACTCAATCTGGAGAAGGTTTGAATGTAAATTTCAAAAAGAACTACCAAAAGAAGAAGGGCCAAACCTCAAAGAGTTACAAAACTAGCAATACTGCTCCAAAGAAACTTGGAGAATGGACAGAGAACAGGAAATGTTTCAAATGCAAGCAAGTAGGGCATCTAAAGAAAGATTGCCCTCAAAAGGTGAAGAAGAAAGAAGGCCATGGTGGAGAAGCTGCCACTGTTGAACATGGAGAAGACACTCCAGAAGTCTTGAATGTTACTGAATTAAAAATAGAGTTGGAATGGGTACTGGATACAGGCTGCTCATTCCACATGTGTCCTCACAAGGAATGGTTCCCAAACCTCAAGAAAGAAGATGGAGGGTGTGTACTGCTAGGAAATGACCAATCTTGCAGGGCTCAAGGCACTGGATCAGTAAACATCAATATGTTTGATGGTGTCACCAGGCAAATTGCAAATGTAAGGTATGTGCCTGGACTTAAAAGAAACTTGATCTCCCTAGGATCTCTAATTGCTACTGGGTGTGAGTTTAAGTCTGTTGATGGCCAATTACACATAACCAAAGGAAATAAACTGGTAATCAAGGGAAGACAACACAATGGATTGTTTATTTTGATAGGAAAACCAGTGGTTGGGAGTGTGGGGAATATTCTGGCTAACAATGAGATAACCCTGTGGCATAAAAGATTGGGACACATTGGTGAAAGAGGACTGAAAGAATTATCCAGAAGAGGGATCATTGGAGATTTTGGAAATAAAATACTTGAGTTCTGTGACAAATGTGCATTGGGCAAATCACAGAAACTGCATTATGCCAAAGGGATTCACATTACTGGAGAACCTCTAGACTATGTCCACTCTGACATCTGGGGACCATCCAGGACTGAAACACATGGAGGTGGGAAGTATTTCATGTCTGTAATTGATGATTTCAGTAGAAAAGTATGGGTGCTCATCTTAAGGAATAAGAGTGACGCCTTCACTAAATTCAAGACATGGTTGCTTCAAATGGAAACCTTGAGAGGAAAGAAACTCAAGCATTTAAGAACTGATAATGGCTTAGAATACCTATCTACTGAGTTTAATACTTTCTGTAATGAAAGGGGAATTACCAGACACAGAACAGTTCCCAATAATTCACAACAGAATGGTGTGGCAGAAAGATTCAATAGAACTGTCTTAGAAAGAGTCAGGTGTATGTTACTTGATGCTGGGTTGCCAAAGGTATTTTGGGGAGAAACAATAAACACAACATGCTATCTAATAAAAAGATCTCCTACATCAACTCTGGGGTTCAAAACACCAGAAGAAGTGTGGAATGGAAGGATTCCAGATTACTCAGGGTCAAAGGTGTTTGGATGCTTGGCATATGCTCATATGAAATCAGATAAACTTGATCCTAGAGCCTACAGGTGTGTGTTTATGGGATATCCAGAGGGAATCAAAGGTTACAGGTTATGGTGCATGGAGTCTGGAGATCAGAAGTTGATGATCAGCAGAGATGTGAAGTCTAATGAGTCCATTATGGGATATTCTTTTTCTGGGAATCTGGGAAATCAGGATGAAGGCCCTGAAACAGAAAGGATATATGTTCAGGTGGAGACTCAGGAGGAGCATGACAGACAGAGAGAAGAAGATTTGATTGATCATTCCAGTAGTAGTTCTTCAGAAGAAGATGACACAACACACAGAAATCCAATCCTAAGGGAGTACATCATTGCCAAAGACAGACCAAGGAGGCAAATACAGAAACCAGATTTTTATGGACAAGCTCGAACTGTACATTATGCACTGAGTGTTGCTGAAGACATAGAAAATCATGAACCATAGAACTTCAAAGAAGCAATCACTGGTGATGAAAGTGAACACTGGATCAGTGCAATGATGGAAGAAATGGAGTCTTTGGATAGAAATGGCACCTAGAAACTTGTGGATAAACCAAAGGGGCAAAAGCTGGTAAGTTCAAAATGAATTTACAAGAAGAAGGTTGAAGCTGGGGTCTCAGACAAGATAAGGTATAAAGCAAGACTGGTAGCAAGGGGCTTTACTCAGAGGGAAGGCATTGACTTCAATGAAGTTTTCTCTCCTGTGGTAAAACACTATTCCATCAGATTACTTTTGTCAATAGTAACACAAGAGGACATGGAGTTACAGCAGCTGGATGTAAAAACAACTTTCTTACATGGAGACTTAGTTGAGAACATCTATATGAAGCAGCCTGAGGGATTTGTGATTCCAGGAAAAGAAGAACAAGTATGTTTCCTTAAAAAGTCATTATATGGATTGAAGCAAAGCCCAAGGCAGTGGAATAAGAAGTTCAATGAGTTTATGTTAAAAGCTGGTTTTGTCAGAAGTTTGTATGACAGCTGTGTTTATTTTGATAAAAGTTTAAAGGCTAATCCTGTATACTTGCTGTTATATGTGGATGACATGCTTATTACAAGCAAGAGCTCACATAAGATAC
This sequence comes from Ajuga chamaepitys, assembly GCA_958295605.1. Classification (NCBI taxonomy): domain Eukaryota; kingdom Viridiplantae; phylum Streptophyta; class Magnoliopsida; order Lamiales; family Lamiaceae; genus Ajuga; species Ajuga chamaepitys. Next base: position 11,349,597 of record OY282497.1, read on the forward strand.
ATCAGCTTAAGCAGAAATTGAGCTCTGAGGTGATGAAATACACTTGATTTCATTGAGGTGGAGATTTGTAGACATCAGTTCAATATCATCAAGTGATCATGGAATGTAGTAGGGGATTAAAGGAGTCCAGAACCGGGTTTAGAATGTGAAGAACCGGGTTTTAGCCGGATCAGTTAAAGAGGTTAAAATGGAAACCGGAGTCAAGTTTGTTATAACTGCCGTTTGCAACGGATTAAAACCGTTGCATATAAAACCGTTGTGGAAAGCTCGCTGAACCAATTTTGTGCAGTTGAAGACAAAATTGATTACAACTACTTCTACTCCCTGATTCGAGCTCCGTCCTTTATATACATTGAAAACACTTGAAGATGCGAGTTGATTCACGTTTCTTTCCCTCTGTAAACATTACTCAATCAAGAGAATTAGATTGCTAGGGTTCTTAAGCTCAATTCGGCTTGTGAATTGGGATTTCTAGTTTTCTGGATTAATTCTTGTGGATGTAGATCATATTGATCGAACCACGTAAAATCCCTGTTTTCTCCATTTTCTATTCTTGTTCTTTGTTCGGTTTCTTGTGGTCGAGTTCTTCATTGGTTTCCATTCTTTACTGTTTGTGTATTGTTGGTGTGTGAGAATAACTGATTCATAACATATTCAAATGCTAGTGGAAATACTAGATAATGTGAATGCAATATTATAGAAGAAAATGTGAACTAAAGAATTGGAGCAGAAGAGTAAAGGAAACGTGAAAACTAATTGATTGCATGAAACTCTAAATTTATTTATGAGATATCATATATAATATATTTATGAGATATATAATATATATCTAAAAATATATTTATTTTATATAAAATATATAAATAAGGGCCCTCAGGGCCCGTCCGACCCTAGCCTGGCCCAACCTTAGTAGGACTGAGGGCCGAAAAGGATCGGGCTAAAAGCCCTTAAGTTATATGGGCCTGTAAAATTGAGGTTCAGCCCTAATATTTTTAGGGTCGAGCCAGGGTCGGTTCTAAGGGCCGGACCTGTTTTGACATCTCTAATTATTATGATTGTATTGCTCTTAAATTTAAAATATGAGTATGATCTATTGATCATAATTTAATTTGTTGGTTTTGAAATATTATGAATCTTGTTCCCTGTTTTTTTAAACGAAATCTTGTTTATAGAAAAATGTTTGGAAATTGATTGAAATGAAGTAATAATCAAACAGTAAAGAGAATTTTATAGGAGATATGCGACAAAAGCTATTAAAAAGAGCATAAACAAGTTAAGAAAATCTAACTGAAACCCGTACACTAAATTATCTTATGAGAAAATAAAATCTATGTTATTAAAGGATAAGTGCAGAAGGAACATGCATCAAACTTAAATTTGTAAGAAATAAATAATAAAGTTATTCCATATCCAAACCTCGACAATTGGAGAAGGAACAACAAAGGCAAAATGAGAAAGCTGCTACTACTCCTACTCCTACTCCTACTCATAACAATAACATCATCTATAAATTAATAAAAACCACTCAACAAAGACGTCAGGTTTTATAGGTCAATATGCCACCAGATAATGCTAAATCTAGTGCACCTTAAATACCAATTATATGTAGTAACAGAACATAATTTGGCGAAATCCTTCAATATTACCAGAATTAGATGGGATTGATCTGAGATTAGCCGAGATTTACGATACTGAATTTATGGATTTGAATAGATTAAGCCGAGATGTAAGAAGAGAGATCTCCTAATTTTGAAAAATCTGCTTACTTTCTCCCTAAATATGTTGAAATCGTTATTACTGAAACTGAAAATGAAGTTTGGGCGGAAAAATCTATGACTTACTATTTGTAGAAGATTCTATTATATGATTAAGTAAAATTTAATCACCTAGTGAATCTATCTATCTGCATATATAAAAGCCACAGTCAGAGTTATGTAATTAATTTTATTTTTTTCGCCTAGTTTTGTACCTAATTGGTATTATGTTATTGTCAAATTTGACAAAAAATCAAACTTCCTTTTAATTTTTTAAATTGCAAATAAAATTTTCATTTTTAATCTATTTTTCTTTTTGTATATTTATCAATTTAAAAACTTTTCTGAATATATTTAATTTGACATCCATATCATATATACAATAATGAGAGACATAATTTGAAATATTAAATTGTTTGCTCGTGGATTATTTGAATTAGATTTGAGCGTTTATTGCGGATTGTACTATATCTTGTCTTTTGAATACAACTAAAAAATATTTAAATACGTTTCTTATGAAAAATTAGTTTTCCTGATTATATTATTAAAAGCCCAACTAATCAATTTATTTTATTTGACACGAATTTTGTAAGTTCCATCATTTATTTTGTCGAGAGAAAAACCATTGTTTAAATGATTGAACATTTACAAAAATAATTTTCGTTTGATTATAATCACAGACTGTGACTTTCAGATATATTTTTATATTTATATATGATAATTATTCATGAATTATTTTATTACTTGTTCATATTTTTCATATTTTATATACCAATATTATATTTTATTAAAAGAATATACATTGCAGCCTAAACTGTGAGATTTTATTTGTGTTGCAATTTAAATTCCTTTTAAAAGATAAAATAAAATAAATCAGCATCTGCTTTCTATATTTTAGAGTTTGAAATCTAAACAGTTCTTTGTCGAATTAATCAAGCTCAACTATGTCTGTTATCCCCATTTTGCAACCTAAGTAAGAAAATTTGTATCTTTAAATAAATTCAATATTTGTAACATTGAAATATAGAATTTATTTGAATAAATTTCACCATATAAATAAAACTATTCAAATATATGGAAGAACTCATAAATTTTATTTTATTAATCCAACTATATATAGAATCATGTTTGAATTTTATCTTGTTAATATCAAGATTTATCTAAAACCTAAAATATATTTAAGTATATCTCAATTCCCAAAGTATTAAACTTGAGAATCGGAATTCTTTATAGGTTAAGTTAAATACTTATAGTTAAAATTTAAAAAATTATTTAGATAATTAGAATATCTAAAATAACATGAAAAAATACTAATTTTTTTGTTACATTATTCAGTTTATTTTAATTAATACATTTTGATGGGTTGTATGACAGTAGATACTTATGTTTGTTTGAATGTTCATTATCACTTAAACTATTTGTGGTTGTTCACATAAGTCAAGATGAATTTAGAAACACAAAATATATATTTGATTTTCAATATTAAGAGAGTCATTCTTAAGAATATATATAATTTATTTTTAAATTTAACATTTTATTTTTATGTTAATCTATAAAATATTATATTTATAAAGTAAGTTATACTACATCTATATATTACATGGGGGAAACTTTAAAGTTTGTTTGTGTGTTTTTATATATATATATACACATATACATATACATATATATATATATATATTAGTATTAATTAACAAAAGTATCAATACCTTTAATTCAATTTTCAATTGTAACATGACCTTTAAAAAATAGCAATACTAATCACCAATTTTGAAGTTTTTTCAGTTACAATGTCGACTTTTTTTTTTTTTTTTTTACATCTGATTGTTCTGTCACAACTATCTTTAGATGCACCTTGATGAGACCATCATTACCCTCCATCAATTTTGCAATTTGTCACTTCCACTGCTATTAACTAGTGTCGCTCCCGTGCGATGCACGGAAATTTATTTAAAAAGTAATTATTTAATTAAAATAAATATTATATAATCTAATATAAAAAATAAAATTATTATATTCTAACTAAATGAATTAAATAATAATTTTTTTCTTTTTTTACGACCAGAACCTGAACTTTGCGTTTTCCCACCTTTGCAACCTTTGGTAGCAATTTTTGGAGAAGAAAATAATAAAAATGTTTAGAAAAATAATATTTATTTTTAAATTCTAAAAAGTTAGCTAAAATATCATAAATTAACTGAAAAAAATTAGAAATTATTTTAATAAAAAATCATTTTTCAGAAAAAAGACAGAATAATTTTGACATCATTTCAAAGAATTTTAATTTTTTCAAAAGGATTTATTTTAAAAAAATAATTAAGAAAAATACTTATGTCGTAAAATTAGAATTTTCATAGATGCTTCCAGATATGATAAACGAAATTAAAGGGATTTTAAAATAATTTTTCAAGATAATTTTCAAATAGTTTAAATAATTTTTTAGAGTTAAAAGATAATTTTCAGAAATTTATAATAGTTTTATAATTTTTTTTTTAAAAAAATTAATAACTTTTTATTTTTCTTACTGAAAATGATTTTATCTTAATTTTTTTTATAAAAAAAACTCAAAATTTTAATATATTTTCAACATGTTTAAGTTAATTTTCTGATATTTTAAATGAAGTTTAGAATTTTTAAAAATATTTTTTAGATCTTTAAACAATTTATGTTATTTAAATATTTTTTAATATTCTTTTATTTTTCGCACTTGAATTGCTGGCAGAGATTGCAAAAGTGAAAAAGTGTATAGTTCAGGTTATGATTGAAAAATAAAAATAAAAAAGAAACTGAAAAAATGCGCAAACTACATGTTGCAAAATGATATAAACCCAAAATATAAATAATGTAAATACATATTTCTCCCACGTGATATATTGATTTAATAAAACTTACTTTTTATAAATATCTTCTTTTATAAATTTACATTAAGATAATATATGAAATGTAAAAAATAAATTATATCTAGTTTTAAGAATAAACATCTCTAATATTGCAAGTCAAATATATATTTAGTGTGTGTGTGGATGACATTAATACATGCGAACACCACAATAGCTTAACTGAAAATAAATATCAAAACAAACACAACAATATAAATATCACACGACACACCCAAATATATCAAATAAAATAAATTAAATTGTATTATAAGAAAATTTGTGTTCTCTTTTATTTTTGTCAATTTTTTTTTAAATTTTTTAATTTATCCAAATAATTTTCAAATTTTAACTATAACTATTTCACTTTATTTTAAAAAAATTAATTTTCAAGTTTTAATATTTTACATTGTGATTTAATATACGGAAATACGTTTTAGGTTTTTAATAAATCTTGATATTAATAAAATAAAATTCAATGGTTATTCAATAGATTGGATTAACAAAACTAAGCATATGAATTCTTCAATATATCTGAATAATATCATGTATACGTTGAAATTTATTTAAACATATTCTACATTTTTATTATGAATATTAGATTTATTTAAAGATACAATAACTATAACATGTATATATATATATATGTACATTTTTGTGTATATATATAATACATTTTTATTTATATATATATGTGTGCAAAATATGGAAAAATGCAACAAAGTATTGTTTATATTGAGAACTCTAAAAAAGCTATAACGCTCAAGCATGTTAATTTTATTTTTAAAATAGAAATATAGATTGTTGTACATGTGAAATTTCATAGTTTAGATTGCAAAGTGTAATTATTATTTATAAAGAAATAATATTAATAAATAGAAAACATGAAAATGTAATAAACAATAATTTCAAGATTAATTATCATATATAAATATTTGTGAAAGTCATAGTCCCATGATTAATTATAAACAAATTAATATTTGTAAATACAATAATTTAATTAGTCAATCATTAAATTATACATTAACTTTTACTTTTAATTTAATAAATATTCATATATTAAGGAAGATAATATTTAATATTGTATTAATTTGAAGAAAAAAATATAATTAATGCCTTAGAGAAAATTAAGAATGCATTAGAGACATTTTAGGCGGGAAATAGTAAATTACAAAAAAGTCCCTCATTTAGCTTTTATATATATATAGATTGGGAGTGAAAGACGTGACGTAATAATTTTAATCACCGATTCACTACACTTATAGCAATGGGTGACAAAATAGATTACAGATGTAGGACAATCACATCACGACTTATCTAATGGTAGTGGTAGTAACACAATTAGATGTAAAAAAAGAAATCGGTCAATGTTGTAATTAAAGAAAAAGTTATAATTAGTTATTAATTTCGTGTCATTCTCTGTTGTTTTTTATAATCGATTTGTATTTGAGTCGTGTACTATGACATGTGACAATATTGCTACTTTAAACTATTAAGAATATAATTTTCAGACAAAACATAACAGTTTAACATATGTTAGTCAAAGCAAAACACCACATAATTACTACAGGGCTAGATGCCACTAAATTATATAACAAACACTCTACACATACAAGTAGAAGGTGATTCATTTTTTTCGACTCTTATTTTGAAATTTTAAGTTTTAAATTACAATTATTTTATAATTATATTTTTTTGGCAACTTAGAATTAAATTGAAATTTAAGAAAATGTTGTAATGTTTTTATGAAAATTTGAAACTTTAGTATTATATTGTAATTTCTTGAAAAGGTTCGGATTTTTTTACAACTTTAAAAGTTCTTCTATCTTTTTTATAAATGATCTGGCACTTTTGCTAGACACGTGGATTCCGAAGATCGAAAAATTTGCCAATGATTCGATTTGAAATTATGAGTAACATATGTGTTCTGTTTTGCTAATTCAAATAGTTACGCTTAAATTGTAATTTTAGAAAAAGGTGGTTATTTTTCCTACAATTAAGCCTATTTCATATAACGCATCGTGACATTTTTGTTCTGACACTTTGCTCAAATGTACAATAACTTCATACATCCTTTTACCAAGAGGTAACTTGAATTAACACTCTATAATAATAATAATAAATTAATGAATTAATTAAAGAGAAAAATGATAATTTCAAATTACCTATATTTCGCATGAAAATATATCCTTTTTTTATCGTCAAACCAAGAATCTTATTACTCAAACCAAGTCTTTAAGTGTAAGATTCTCAATCACAGAAGAAAGATCGTGCTTCATCCAAACATGCCGATCGGCCGAAGTAAAAGAAAAATGAGTTAGACTATGAGCAAGACTATTACAATGATGATTCATATGAAAAACTCTAACCCCCTGCAATAACTGCCGAATGTCGTCAACGAAAGTACCACAATAATCGAAAGGATCCTCATGTCCCGTGACTGCCTGCACAACGAGTATAGAATCCGAATAAGCAGAAATATTTAAGTAGCCACGTTCCACACAAAATCTAATGCCACTAAGCAAAACCTCTAGATTCAAAAATTTTGTGGAGTCTATTGATATGATTGAAATTCTATTCGAGGTAAACCCTTCACCTAGGTCAATAATAGGCAAGGTTCCAAATTCATAGAAGAAAGACTTGACAGATTTTTCGGCTCTCCCAACTGGTTTATGGAATTTCAAGCAACATTGGTTGACCACATCGAGAAATAAGCATTGGATCATGATCTTCTTATGCTGGATAGTCATCCTAAGTCCATACACAAGAAGGAGAGATTCCATTTTGACAAGAGATGGATATCAATGGAAGGGGGGATGATGTCATTAAGTCAGCTTGGAATAAGCCACAAACAGGTACTCCCGTGTATAGAATTCAACAGATTATCAATAGATGTTGCATTGAACTTCTGAAATGGAACTCGGGTAGAATATAACTTCAAGCAAAAAATATAAAATATAAAAAAAAAACAACAGAAGTCTTGAGAAACAGAGAAGGAGATAGAAATTAGAGTGATTGGTACGCCCTAAAAAAAGAGTTGATAAAGCTTACAAAATGGAGGAACAATATTAGGCTCAAAAGGCTAGAGTTTAGTGGCTTACTGAAGGTGACAAGAACACCAAATTTTTCCATGCTTTTAAATGCAAAGGAGGAAAACAAACACCATTGACAACCTACAGAAGATTGATGGTACTTGATGTGTTAGTGAGGATGAGATCAAGGAAGAAGTGGCTGAATATTACCATGTTTTGTTCCCAACATCTAGTCTCGTGTTAGATGATGAGTCTCTCCAAGTAATCCCAGAATCCATCAACATCGAGATGAAAAACAAACTGACCAAGCCAGTGGAAGATAAAGAAATCAAAGAGGCTTACCAAAGCCTCCGGGCCCAACCGTATGACCCCAATATTTTTTCACCATTTCTGGAATATTATTTATGTTGATATGTGCTTTGCAAACAAGGATTTTTTTTACCTCTGGTAGTATGCTCAAAGCAATGAATCACACTAATATCGTCCTCATACCCAAAATTGCTTCGCCTTCTTCAGTCGCACATGCGAAAAGGCTGAAAGATTGCCTTCATAAATGCATATGTGAATCACAATCTGCTTTCTTAGCTGGGACACAAATCCTAGATAATGTCGTGGTTGCACATGAATGTATGCATTTCCTAAACTCCTCTAGGAAAGGAAAAAATTATTTCATGGCCCTTTAAACTAGACATGGCTAAAGCATATGACAGGGTAGAATGGATTTTTAAAGTCGCATCCTTTGGAAAATGGGTTTCCCTTCATTATTCATCAAATGGATTTATGTATGCGTTAGTTCAGTATCCTTTTCCTTTCGCATTAATGGTAAAGTTACAAGCTGCATTACTCCTTCAAGAGGGATTAGACAAGGCAACCCATTATCCATGTACCTTTTTCTCATCATCTCGGAATCTTTCTAGAACCTGATTAACCTAGCTCGTAGGAAAAAAAAACATTATAAAGGCCTTCAGATTTCCGGGAGTGGTCCTTCTATTTCTCACATTTTGTTTCCAAACGGTTCACTTCTTTTTAGTGAAGCTTCTTGTGAGCAAGCGTATACTATAAAGTGCATCGTTGATAAATTTTACTGTTCCTCAGGACAAGCTGTAAATTTCGACAAGTCCTCGGTTTTTTCAGCAAAAACACTTCACAGGTTGTCAAAGTGCAGACCAAGGCATGCTTGGCGGCCTTAAAGAGCAAAAAAGTTCCAAATATTTGGGCCTCCCTTTCGGTATTGAAAAATCAAAGAAAGAGACATTCAATTACACCATTGAAGCTACCACCAACAAAATCTCTAGTTGGCAGAATATCTTTCTAAATACTGCAGATAAAGAAATCATGACAAATGCAGTCCTTGATGCACTACCGGTTTATATCATGTCATGTTTTCTTCTACCAGTGGGTGTTAGTAAAGAGATCGAAAAGAGAATTGCTGGGTTTTGGTGGGGTTCCAAAGAGGAGGGGGGTAGTAAACGTCACCGGAAAAACTAGAATTGTCTATTTTGGCCTAAAGAGAAGGTGGTCTCGGATTTAAAGATCTCATCTTGTTCAATAAAGCCCTTATTGTCAAGCAGCTTTGCAGACTCATTACTCACCCTAATACATGAATGAGTAAAGTTCTCAGAGCAAAATACTTTCCCACGGGAGGTATGTTATCGGCTTAATCAAAGGCTTCGCATTCATGGTAGTGGCGAGAGTGGGTGAAATATATTCCGGTTCTTCGACTTGGAGTTTGGTATTAGGATGGGAATGACAAGTCAATTAGGGTGTGGGAGGTTTCTTGGCTTCCTATGTAACCGGATTTCAAGCCAGTACAGTGGTGTGACCAAAACAAGAACATCACTTGGGTTAGGGAGTTGATGAAGAAGGATAGAAGGGAGTGGGATAGGAGCACTCTTGAAAGTCATTTTCAGGTTCAGGAGATGGAGATGATTTTGAAAATTCCTATCAGCTTGATGGGGTTTAGAGATAGATTAGTTTGGCACCATAACCCTAATGGCTAATTAATGATTAAATTAATTTTTCAAGTTCTTCAAAATAATTCTAGGAACGAGCTAGACATTCCAAATAGTAGTTCGGGACGTGATTCTAGTCGTTGTGGAGGAATCTTTGGCAATTGGGTATGAAAAGAAAAATCAAACATTTCCTATGGAAATGCTTCCATGGAATTTTGCTCTCTAAGGAAGCCCTAATCAAGAAAGGGATACAAGTAGATCCCATTTGTGAGAGGTGTGGTGAGGATGTAGAAACGATGAACCACATGTTTTTTACTTGTATTAATGCAAACATCAATTGGAAAATGGCACCATTCCAATGGTTCAACCTCCCTAGGAAGCAAGTCTCATCTTTCCAACAGTGGTGGATGAAAATTTGTGGAGTTGGCTTAGAGAAAAAATCCAAGGATAGAGCCTTTTTTTTCTAGCTACATCTTGTAGAACATTTGGAAAGCTAGAAATGAGTAGATTTTTCAAAGGAATTGAGTTGGAGAAAACAAGGTGTTAGATAAAGCACAAGGGGAGTGGGTTGAAGTTAACACCAGCACCTTGACTCATGGGCTATATTCTGGTAAGTCTAATATTTTCGATCACTCTGAAGACCGGGTTGTAAGTTTTGTAGGATGGTTTTCCATTTTCATCAGTGCAAATTATAACTCGGAACGAAGAGGTGATTTTAGATGTATCATGGCCGATGATGCTGATTGTTATGTTCGTGCTTGGGCAATGTCGAAGGCCTCTGTTCTTAATCAATGTTCCTTGATGCTAGATGTCGTTAGAATGGCATTGACTCAAGCTTTGAAATTTGGGTGGCGTAAAGTTCGTTTCATTCTTGATGACAAACGAGGATGTGGTTATAAGATTGAATAAAGACATGAATTTCCAAACTCAACACCTAGCCATAGCCGAAGACATCAGGAGGTTGAAATCATCTCTTATTCATGTCTCTTTTTGTACTTTAAATTGTAATAACTCTAGTTCTAGTATCTCTCTTGCACATGTTGCAGTTGATTTACCCTCCGACAAGGTATGGATATCTCAACCCCCATCTTGGTTTAAATATAACCAATGGGTTATCTCCTCGGTCAGAGGACTGATGTTTCCTTTATACTGTATTTATGAGTTTTTCAATGAAATCTATCGTTTATGGAAGAACATTGGCTAATTAACATTCTTTACCTTACAAATGCGTGTGTGAGTACACACCAATAAGAGAGGGCGTGTTTTATATGTACCACCATTTTTTTTCCAAGAAGAACCGAATATTCCATTTTAAGCCATGTGGTTTAATCTGGAGCATTGAGTTTATTAAAAATAAAATAAAAAACCACCTCAGATTTTTTATTTATACACAAGCATTAAATTTATTTTTTTAAAAAAACAAAAAATTTTGTTAAAAAGAAAAAAGAAAAATTGCAAAATAAATTAAAAAAAAAAAGAGAAGTCTTCTTCTTATTTGGATTGGGTTGGGTTGGTTGTGCAGCGCAGAGAAGAAGTAGAAATAGAATTACTAGAATTTTTCAATCTCACCCCTATTGAAGACTCTTCATCCTCATCTCCAACCTGTAACACCATTAACGATATTCTGCTTATGAATCTTGTTTTTTCACCAAATTAGGGTTCTTATAAATTGGAAATTTTGTCCTTCTTCTCTAATGATTTCCTTAGCTCGTCTCTGATGGAGGTGAGATTGCAGCGGTGAAAATTAGCAAGAGAACATCGAATAAGAAGATGGTAAAATTGGCGATATAACATTGGAGAAGAAGATTGCAGAGCAAAAAATGGCGAATCTTCCGTCAATTTTTTATTAATTTTTCATTTTAATTTATTGCATTTTCTTGTTTTTGTAATTTTATTTTAGTTAGATTTTTTTTTCTAGAAATAATTGTTTTATAATGGTATCTTTTTATTATTTGGATTTTTTTTTCCATTTTTTCTTAGTCGATGGATTTTCTTTTTTGAGGGGCTGAGATATCACGACGTGTCCCTAATGAATTATGCCTAATCAGTGAATCACGTGAGTCTTGCTTGAGAAATTCCGGCGGATCCATAATTTACCAGTCAAATTTATCCTTAAGTCACGAAAATAATTAAATTAGAAGATTAAGTGTGCAAATTCCTTATCGAAGTAGACTAAAATTACAAGTGATCAAAACATAGAGGACTAAAATTGTATTTTTTGTATTTACATGAGTTATGGCCCTATTTATAAGTTGTAAATGAACACCGTTTTGTTCCAGAAACTGAGGGAACAAACATCCAATAATTTGTCATCCACCAATTTTATGGTACAATGATAATGACCTCAATTATTGATTTTTGGTTGAATTGACATTTCAAGAAATTATTAGATGACAGTCTCAATGACACATGGCATGACAAGCTTAACATGGTACGCATACGTGTCAATAGAAAACGATGGTGTTTTCATATTTTAGTTTTTGTGGTTAGGCTGTCAATTTACTATTTGGGGCAAAGCACGAATATTATGATGCAATTATTTAGCTCGAACAACAAAATTGAAATATTAGTGAAATCAAACTTCACGTGAACCCCATAAATCATGTTCCCAATGATTATGATGTCATTGTGCTTCATATTCCTTTAATGGTTTCTTTTTTTCAGTGGGCCATTTTGGGGACATTGCGATCTTATTCCCAATCTTGTTAAAGAACATACATTTTCATTACAAATCAGCAAAATAATTAATGTATGTAAGGTTTTCATACATCACCCAATCAACATAATAAAATCTATCTACAGTGGATAGGTGAAGGAGACTCACTGTAAAAAATAATCATGTATCTGTCAGTAAATATCAATTTATATGTCAATTATTTATATTGTGTCACGTCCCTCTATCATTTAGATAATGATACTATTAAATGGGTAGAATCTGCCATGGGCAGAACTCTTTTCTTTTTGTTAAATTATTTTTTTTCTACCAGCCTCTAATTAAATTTAAAATATAATTATAAACGAATTCTAAATGTTAACTATCATTTTGAAGTATTTTAAAAAAATTGGCGTCATTTTTTCCTTTTCTTTCCCATAATCAAGCATTAATGTTCAAATTTTAATTACTATCTTCACAAATAATTTATCATTAATACTTTCTAATTATACATTTATCAAATAAAAATTAATTTAAAAAAAATTATGTCCGGGCAGATTCTGCCCATATAGCAATGTCGTTTAAATAAAGAAGTAGGATCTCATATTGATGTGACACACCAGAAAAGTATAAGGGCTCGTTTGCTTTGTGGGATTAGGACTTGATAGATGGAGTAACCCTGTCCTAATCACATGCTTGCGTCGCAATATTAAAAATACTTCAAGCCCTGTAAAATAAGTTGGCTCGTTTCCCATTATCATGTTATCCCTTGATTATGGATACCACCTATTAGGTGGGATCTAATTTCCTACCATCTAATACTATTAGGATTAAGTACTCAAATTCCAAAAATACTCTTTTTTTTGTTTTTTGTTTTTTTCAATCAACATTATTCACCATGCGGTTAAAGGATTTATCCCATTCTAATATCATGATTTATTTTAATCTTTTAATTTTTTTCAAGTAAATTGAATTAGTCTCAATCATCAATTTAGATTGTCTTTAAGTTTTATCATGTAGTTTGAATAATTTAATATATCATGTACAATTTAAAACAAATAAGAAAATTAGAGAGTTGTAAGTAATCAATATAGATAGAATTATAGTAACAAACTTTTCCATAATTTTCAATTTCCCAGCATTTATTGTGCATATTCAAATAAAATTTGATAAAACGATTAATATTCGAGAATTTCAAAACATATTACTCGAATATATCACGAAGAGTATTCGTATAATTTACACAAATTATAAGACTATCTCAGTATTTTTAATTATTCAAAATTTATATTTTTGTAGTCTCAGTTCCATAGTAATATATTTCAAAAATTCATAAAAGCAAAGAAAATACTTAGGATGATGAATTTTTCAAATAAATTATAAGTCATAATTAAATTTTAAAGTGTATATTTATAATAAGCATCACTAATATGAATTGAAAATTATAAGGTTTATGGACTCAAGATATTTTTTTAAAAAGAACAAATATGATTAGTAAGTAATATAAATGATTAATAATAAGAAGGAGGATAATCTAGGGTTTTAAACATTGCATTAAATGTATTAAATACAATATGTTCTCGAACAATTCACTGATTTTAGTTGATCGAACGTTATTTTTCTAATTTTATTTGTTATATTCTTTAATAAAACGTGACCTGCGAAAAAAAATCCATTGCTAAATTATACCTTTATTAACATTACTCTCAGAATAGAGGATGGTGCATGAGCAATACATTATTTTTACTTTATCAAAAAAGGTTGTTGGTAAGACAATCTAATTATTAAAAATAAAAAAATTGAAGGATATAACAGTAAATGTATCAATTTACAAATTATTAATATATATGTTGAAGCAAGCATCATACTACATATCAAGATAGATTATTATTATGACTTGCAATTTGACGTTACAAATATGATATTAATATGTAATAATGAATAATATATCCTAATATTATGTATCAACACTTATTCTATCAAGTGAAGTAAACGAACCTTAAATATATAAATTGGAGCTTAAGGTAAACATAGGTTGATTTATTCGGTTAAAACATGCCCATTAGCCTCTAACTCAAATTATTACTCCTTAAAAGTACTTTTTTTCTAAATAAACACCGGACTTTTACAATTGCCGAAATAAGCCATCAATTGCAAAACACGAGATAAAAATGACTCTTAAATATCAAAATATTTTCTTAAAAATAAATATAAATTGTATCAAAAAATTTGAAAACCAAATAAGAAATATATTTCTATAAAAATATTAACAAAAAACTACAAAAATATTTAACAATACACAAATAAAAAGTGATTGTGGTTTGATGATGTTATATTTTTTTAAGCTATAGATTTTTATTTTATGTTTTTATATGGATTTAATTTCAATCATGATTCTTTACTCATTGACATAGTAGTTTGGTATTTATGAGGGTCTTATTTGTACATAATTAGAAGTTCACCAATTTACTTAAATCATTTTAAAAATTAAAGGACCTGTTTAGATTATAAAAAGTTTTTACCTTATAATGAAGTATGATTTCAGAAAAAAGAAGAGTAAGTCTTGTGTGTGAACGGTCACACGTGTGACGAAATGTACTTTTACAGAAAACATTGACTTTTACAGGAAAAAGTGATACTTTTACAGGAAAAAGTGATATTTTTACTACATTGATACTTTTACTATTAAATGTGATACTTTTGCTACAAAAAGTGATATTTTTTTAAAAAAAATAAATAAACGTGATACTTTTACCACAAAAAGTGATATTTTTTCCCGTCACACCGTGTGACGGCCGTGTGACGATCACATATAAGTTTTTGCCAAAAAAAAAAAGACGAAGAAGAACAGCCCATTAGTAGCTTAAGCATGGGCCATATTGAATTTTCTTAGCCCAATAAAACTGTGAATCCATTCATGGATGCTCGAATTTTCTTTTGGGAAAATTTGTAAAAGTATTCAATAAGTTTGCCCTAATTAATAAAATATTTTTTAAGCTTGACACTTTTTGAAAATACCCATTATGTTGCAAAATATTGATAAAAATGCCCTCTGACCGGCAATCACAGGTAACCCAAACGGTCAGAGGATGATGTGTCCTTTTTTTACAGACATGACTTAAACATTTTAATTTGTTACTGATTTAACTTAATAAATGCTTTTTAAAATAAATTTATTAGAAATACATAAAAGAAAAAGAAAAAGGAAAAGAAAAAAGAAGTCAAAAGAAGACTTCATTTTCTTCCCCCTTTGGCCCTTTCCCCTTCACGCCCCCATCTGCAGCTTCTTCTTTTTTTTTTTTTTTTTTTTCTCATCTCCAGTTTTTTAGGGTGGTGAAGAAGAATCAGGTCCACAACGAGCCGGCGACGGTCTGGCAAGGGTGGTGAAGAAGAATCAGGTAGAGTGGGGAAGGGCGCTCTGTGACCTCCAAACACAAAAATGGCAGATCCCAAACTAAATCCTCCATCAAATTCAACCTCCAATTTTCGATTATTAGCCTGTCTCTATTGCAGTCGAAAATTCTGCAATTCTCAAGCTTTATGTGGTCATGAAAACGCAGCAAGCGCGAGAGAGCTGCCACGTGCAAAAGCCTAACCATCGACGAAGTCATCTCTCGCCTCCATAACTATCCACTCACTGCCGCTGCTGGTTCCATACAAAACTCGCCACCCCCTTACAACATCTGACTCCAGCATCGTTGGCGTATTGAAACTGTGGCGGGGTCAGGGGTTTGGATGTGGGTTTGGGGGTGGGTAACGCGAAGAAGATGATGAAATTATTTCAATTGATGTTTTTCTATATATATATATATATATATATATATATTTTTTTTTTTTTGCTGGAATTTTAAAATTTTATTTAAAAGAATATTAAAATTAGTTTATTAAGCCAAAATAGTCAGACAATTTAAAATACATGTCAATTGAGATGCCACATCATCAAATTATGTCCACCTCAGCTGTAACTGGATGAGTAACTGGCTATAGCCGGCGGCAGGGCATTTTTATCAAGTTTTTATAAGTTATGAGGCATTTTTAAAAAGTGTCAAGCTTGAAACCCTCTTGTGTTTCTCACTCTAGAACCCGCGCCTTCTCTCTCTAGATAGATGAATTAGCTCTCTAGAATGATCTCTCAAGAGTCTGTTTACAATTGGAATAACATCTATTTAAACTGATCCAAAGAAACAGCTGAAACAAGCAAAACAGAAAAACTGCCGCGCTTTGAAAGAGAACGGTTTTTATTAAAACCGTTGCGAAATTCTGTTAAAACAAATTTAACAGATTTTTAACTGACTTTCCCATTTTAGTTCCAATCCTGTTTTTTAAGTCCAATTCAGTTCCAAAACTGATTCCAATCATTTCTGCGTGTGTTGAAGTCATAAATCATCACAAATCTCTACCTGACTTGCACACGAAGACAGTATTCCAAACAACCAATCATACATGAAAAGCAGAATTCATTCCACTCTACTCATGTCCAAAACCTGGACATGTTTCAACTTCTTGTAATGAATCAACTGTACTGTACCACTTGGATCAAATCCAAGCAATACCTAAACTTCTCAGAGGGCAATGCTTTTGTGAGCATATCTGCAGCATTCTCCTTTGTGCTCACCTTTTGAACTTCCACATCTCTTTTTTCAGTCACATCTCTTACATAATGCAGTTTCACATCTATTCGTTTTGATCTGTCATGAAAAACCTGATGTTTAACTAAATGTAATGCACCTTGAGAATCACATAATACTTTAACTGATTTCTGCTTTATTCCAAACTCAGACAAGATCCCCTCAACCAGATTGCTTCCTTAACTGCTTCTGTCATTGCCATAAACTCAGCCTCTGTTGTTGACAGTGCTACTACAGGTTGTAGCATTGACCTCCAGCTTATTGCTGCACCAAACAGTGTGAAAATATAACCTGATTGTGACTTTCTGTTGTCCAAATTTACTGCATAATCGGAGTCCACATATCCTTTGAAAACTTCTGCTGATTCATCACATCTTTTGAACACTATCCCATATTCTGGTGCCCCTTTTAAGCACCTCATTATCCACTTTAGAGCTTCCCAGTGCTGCCTCCCAGGATTGGACATATACCTGCTGACAACACTTACAACATGTGATATGTCTGGTCTTGTACAGACCATTACATACATAATACTTCCAACAGCATTTGAATATGGAATACCGTCCATCTCATGTATCTCTTGTTCTGTCTTTGGTTTCTGCTGTTCTGAGAGCTTAAAATGCTGAGCTAAAGGGGTTGACACATGCCTTGACTCATCCTTATTGAATTTCTTCAATACTTTGTAAACATAACTCCTCTGCTGCAAACATAACAATCCTTTCTGCTGATCTCTGATGATATCCATGCCAAGTATCCTTCTTGCTTCTCCTAGCTGCTTCATCTCAAATTCAGCTTGTAGATCCTTCTTCAGCTTATCTATTTCAGCTTGGTCTTGACTTGCTACAAGCATATCATCCACATAGTGCAATAAGAAACTAATGATCTTCTGTCCAGCCTTCTTCATGAACACACAATTATCATACTTAGATTTGACATAGCCAATCTTCTTCATGCATCTGTCAAACCTGATATACCACTGTCTTGAGCTCTGTTTAAGGCCATATAAAGACTTCTTTAGTAAACAAGCTTTATCCTCATCTCCTGGAAGTATAAACCCTTCTGGTTGGGCCATGAAGATTGTCTCTTTTAGTTCACCATGTAAGAAAGCAGTTTTTACATCCAATTGCTCCAGTTTTAAATCCATTTGAGCAACTAAAGCAAGTAGTATTCTTATAGAGCAATGTTTAACTATAGAGGAAAAGATTTCATTATAATCTATCCCTTCTTTCTGAGTAAAACCCCTAGCTACTAACCTTGCCTTGGACCTTTTCTTCTCCACTCCAACAAACTCCACCTTCTTCTTATAAATCCATTTGCAGCTTACCAGTTTCTGATTTGTTGGCCTTTTTACTAGAATCTAGGTTCCATTCCTTTCAAGTGAATCCATTTCTTCCTTCATGGCAACAATCCAGTTCTCCTTATCCTTGCTTTCTATAGCTTCTCTGTAAGTTCTAGGCTCTGAATATTCAGTTTCCTCTGCTACTGTCAAGGCATAAGCAGTGAGATATTCACTGCCATATCTAGTAGATGGCCTAATTTCCCTTCTCTGCCTGTACCTTACCAACTGATACTGGCTAATGTCTTCTGTTTCACCATGTTCAGTACTTGGATTCTCCCTGTCAGAGGTATCTTGATCAGAGGCTTCACCTTCATCATCATGCTCCACCTCAGCTTGTATTCTGTCTTGTGTATGGTTAAACTCAACATGTTTTTCTTTTGAGGTTTTCAGTGGCATCTTGCTTTCATCAAAAGTCACATCCCTGCTGATGATGATCTTTTTCATTCCCTTTCAATGCACCACAATCTATAGCCTTTCACTCCCTTTGGATATCCCAGCATTATACAGTTTATGGCTCTTGCCTCTAATTTATCCTGTTTCATGTGAGCATATGTCATACATCCAAATATCCTCAGATGTGAATACTTAGGTGTATTTCCACTCCACTTCTCTTCAGGTGTCATATACTCATTTGCTGTGGAAGGGCTTCTGTTGATTAAGTAAGCTGATGTTGCTGCTGCTTCTCTCCAGAACTTCTTCTGCAAACTAAGCTCAGAAGTAGACATCTTATCCTTTCTGTTATTGTCCTGTTCATCCTCTCAGCAACTCCATTTTGCTGAGGATGGACTGGGACAGTTCTATGCCTTTCCTCCCTTTTCCCTTACAGAATTCCTGAAACTGTTCTGAAAGAAATTCAAGTCCATTGTCTGTCCTTAGGCATTTCAATGATGATCCTTTTTCAGTTTCAACCTCAGTACACCATTCTTGAAACTTTGCGAATGCATCAGATTTATTCTTGAGCACATATATCCATACTTTCCTTGAGTAGTCACCAATTATACTCAAGAAAAATCTTCCTCCTCCCAGTGTTTCAACCTTTGAAAGTCCCCATAAGTCAGAATGTGCATAATCTAGGGGCTGCTTAGAAGTGTGCTTTCCAACTGGGAATGGTTTCTTTACACTCTTACTCAAGATACAGATTTCACAGAGGTTAATCCTGAAACTGGTTTTATTTTGCAGCAGATTCTGCTTCAATAATGCATCCATTCCAGTTTCACTCATATGGCCTAGTCTTTTATGCCATATTTCTGACTCATTCTTAATGACAGTATTCACATCTCCAATTATAGTTTCTGCCAGGAGATAATACAAGCTAGATTTTCTAATTCCTTTCATAACCAGTTTTGAATTCTTGTAAACATGTAGAAAACCATTTTCAGATTTAAATTCACATCCTTTATGTTCAAGAGTGCCAAGACTTATAAGGTTTTTCTTAAGGAGTGGAATGTACCTTACTTCTGTCAGGATCTTCTCTGATCCATCATGCATTTTCAATTTGATATTGCCAATTCCTTTCACTGGACATGGTTGATCATTTCCCAGCATGACAGTTCCAGACTTGTATTCTCTGAATTCATGAAACCAGCCAAGATTTGGGCACATATGGAAGCTACACCAAGAATCTAGAATCCATTTGTCATCAGTTTTGACATCTGTTATGTTCAAAACATCAGCATTCTCTTCTGCTTGGGCAAAATCAGCGGTGTTTGTATTCTGATTCTTCTGGGCCTGTTTCCTTTTGAATTCATAACAATTTTTCTTCAAATATCCAAGTTTCTTGCAATGAAAACACTTCCTGGTCTCCTTCTCATCTGCAATCTTAGATTTAGACTGCTGATTCCTTTTGGTTTGATTACCTGCAAACTGTTTCTTCTTGGGATAGTTTCCTGGTCTAATGTTCAGTCCCTCAGCCTGTAAATCTCCTTTGGGACCATTTGAATTTTGCATCTCTTTTGCCCTTAATGCAGTTAGAACCTCAACAAGACTAATCTTTCTTTCCCAACCATACAACATGACATCTTTCAAGTGTTCATAACACTTAGGCAGGGCATTCAACAGAATGATAGCTTTGTCTTCATCCTCTATTTTTGCCTCTATTCCTTCTAGGTCATCCAGATGCTTGCTAAACTCCTCCAACTAATCATCTATGGGCTTGCTTTCTTGAATCTAGAAGGAGTAAAGCTTTTGTTTGATATACAGGCGATTGACCATGGTTTTCTTTTTGTACAGCTCTTCCAGTTTATTCAAGACTTCTTATGCAGTCTTTTCTTTTGCTACTTCTCTGAGTACTTTGTCTGATAATGAGAGGATGATGGCTGAGTGAGCTTTTTCCATGCGCTCAGTCTTCTGAGCCACATCCATGGATTCCGGGAACCCTTTAATTCCCTTAAAAGCACCAACTAAACCTTGTTGTACCAACAATGCCCGCATCTTTACTTGCCACAACCCAAAATCGTTTCTCCCATCAAACTTCTCAATGTCAAACCTCATAGCAGCCATTCTTCTTTCTTGAAATTAAAATCAGCATCGATCATCGTTGTTCAATTTCCACAGACGGCGCCAATTGTTGTGGGAATCAAATCAAGAACATAAAATACCAAATGCAATCAAAAATTATAAATGCAAAACTGTAAAATCAATTGCACAAGAGAATTACGTGGTTCGACCAAAAAGGTCTACATCCACTGAGCAGAAACGAATGCCATCTTCACTATGATCAAATCAGTACAAGAATCCAGAAGAATCACACTACAACAATTGAGAAGAAACCAACACAAGAACAAGCTTAAACCAAGCTTGAAACTCTCTTGTGTTTCTCACTCTAGAACCCGCCCCTTCTCTCTCTAGATAGATGAATTAGCTCTCTAGAATGATCTCTCAAAAGTCTGTTTACAATTGGAATAACATATATTTAAACTGATCCAAAGAAACAGCTAAAACAAGTAAAACAGAAAAACTGCCGCGCTTTGAAAGACAACGGTTTTTATTAAAACCGTTGCGAAATTCTGTTGAAACAAATTTAACAGATTTTTAACTGTCTTTCCCATTTCAGTTCCAATCCTGTTTTTTAAGTCCAATTCAGTTCCAAAACTGATTTCAATCATTCCTGAGTGTGTTCAAGTCATAAATCATCACACTTTTTCTTTCTCTCTTCAATCTTTTCTTTCTAAAGCTTCTCACTTCTCTCTCCGATCTTGTTTAGATGCTTCACAAGATATATATAATATATACATAGGATAAAATGATGATTAGGTCTGGGGTGCACCATGTGCACAATAGTGTTATGGTGCACACTTCTTTTATTTTATTAAAAAAAATGGAAAATAGATATTAAATGGTAAAAATTGGTCGCGGTCGTGTCAAAGCATTATTGTTGATATTTGCATAAAGTATGTTTGATATTTACATAAAGTATGTTTGACAATATCATAAAATATGTTTGAGCCACAATTTTAAAGTGAAACGGATTCAAGACACAAATTCCTAACATAGTGCACTTAAGCTATGGTTGATTTACTCATAAAGTATGTTTTATATTTACATAAAGTATGTTTGACAATTTCATAAACTATGTTTGAGTCACAATTCCCCTTTCCAGCCATAATTAGTCGCGGCCGCGACCGCGTCAACTGGGCCTGAACCACGTGAACCGAGGTCAAACCGGACTGATGCACAATAAGACTATTGTGCACCTTGTGCACAAGAATTTTTGCCTAAAATGATATCTCTCTTTTTATTTTCTTTTTTTTTAACATGCTTATTTGAAGAAGTTCCAATATTTTTGTTACTTTTGAACAAAAATAGAGAAAAATATTCTAGGATCCTATGTTAAAGATCGATATATATCATTAAAATTACAACTTTGTGACATTAGAACTGACAATTATAATGTATGTTTGGTTAAACTTATTATTCGTAGAAACTTAATACTATGTGATGTGAAGCGTGTTTGTAATTGACTTACTAAGGACATCCCCAATGGCCATGAATATGTTGACATGGCAGGCAAAAAATACCAATTATTGAGTATTTTGCCAATGTGGAAAAGAGGTTGGGGTAGGGATATGTTTTTTAGGTAGCACTTTCGCTACCTGGGAATAATAGGGGAAGGGAAGGGGCACTACAAGAAAAAAAGGTATTTGTTGCTAGTCTTTTGTAACTACAAGAGTGGTTACTAAAAATAATCCATTTTGTAACTATTAGTAGTTACATAAAATATTTCATACAATTTTAACCAAATTTGCTACAATATGTCAATCTCTTTTGCAACTACTTGTAGTTACAAATACATTAGTAACTACAAAGTAGATACAAAAAAAAAAAATTTGCATCCTACTATAAGTGACTACCTTATAGTAACTACTTTTAGATTTGTAGTTACTAAAAATATTTTTGTGACTACTCTCCCTTTTTTGTAACTACATTTTGTAGTGGCAAAAAATCTTATTTCTAGTAGTGGGGGGGGGGCACGCGCAGAAAATGAGGGGCAACCCAGGCGAGTGGGTTCCACGCCTACAGGCCTCCCCCCCCCCCCCCCCCCAAAACACGAAATACTTTTCTTTTTTTCATTTTTTCTTTAATTTTTAATTTGTTTGCTCTCATTTATTTGGAACAATATTTAGTATAGGACTTTCGGAACAAAATAGCCGTTTGCACGACTTTCTCTTCCTCTTTTTTTTTCTAATTACCATCTTTCAATGGCTATATTCTATTTTCAGATTTTTTTTATTTTAATATTTAAATTTTCACTATAAATATATGTTCTTAATTCACCATTTTCAACATTCTCTACTACTCTAAAATTTCAATTTTATAGCCAAATTTCACACTTCTCATCTGAAAAAATGGATAAAGATTCATGGATGCAATAGTTTAATTCTTCAAATTGTAGAGAAAATGCATCGCCTCCAAATATCAATTTTCGTCCACCGGTTACCAACTTCCATCCTGAAAATCCTAATTTTCAACCCCACAATTTTTCAACCCATTTTTTGATTTTTTTGGAAGGTAGTAACACTCAATCCAATCCGCTTAATTCATCTGAAGCATCATTCTACATGTATCCAACTCAAATCCCTACATGCAGCTCCTCAATACGGATGTCGTCCGCAATGGGCACAAATTCATCAAGAAGACCCAGTACTGATGGTTCGGATACAGACAAAGACACTCCAACTCCAACTTCTCAGCGTTCGTCTTCTCTCTAGTCTCAATTCTCTCCAATAGGACTTGAGCGGATAAATCTCGCTGCCAATTTTGAAACCGCCGATGATCCACCAAAGGTTACTGTTGTACAAAAAAAAAAAAAAAACTTACTATGATGCAGAAAATACTCTTCTTGCAAGTTGTTGGCTCGATATTAGCACAGACTCTGTGATCGGAAACTCGCAAAAGTTGGATCAAATGTGGGTTCGAATCGGTGAGGCGTACAACAGAAATCGTCCAAGTAACATGCCATTTAGGCATCATGATGTGTTGAAGACATATTACTATACACTCCAGAAACAAGTGAAATGGTTATGTTGCTGTTTTAATCAGAAGAAGAAGGCTTGGGGAAGTGGTTGTAGTGATGCAGCTATTATAGAGAAGGTGAAGGCTCAATACAAAGCAAAACATGAGGGTACTGTTGTTAATCATATGGGTGCTTGGAATGTTTTCCTAAAGTTTGCCGATCCAGAAGATGATGTTCGTGGACAAAAAAAAAAACAAAACAAAAATCTCTGCATATGGAGAGTATGTAACATCTTCCAACACTGATTCAAGCGCTGAGGAGGAAGTCAGGGTAGAATGCACCGGTCTAATGGGCCAGAAAGCGGCAAAGCGAACGAGTAAGGGTAAAGGAAAAGCAAGCATGTCTTCCGAAGATAACAGAAACGAGATTGAGCAAAGGCTTTAGGTCTTAGAAGAACAGAACAAGAAAAAACTTGAAGGACTGCTGAGTCTTGCCGCTTCTCGTGAGTATAAAATACTCATGAAGGATATCTCGAAGATGACAGAAGAACAACTTCATATCCACCTCCACATGTGTGATAAAATCAAGAACAATTGGGGGTTGTAGGTTTGAAAACTAGCCATTGTGAAACTAGTTGTTGTTAAACTAGCCGTTGTGTGCATTCGTTGTTAAACTAGTCATTGTATGCTTTCGTTGTTAAAATAGCCGTTATAAATCTAGCATTTATAAAACTAGCCGTTGTAAAATAAGTTGTTGTGTGCTTTCGTTTTCTATTAAAGGACTCCAATCGGATTATTGCATCTCTCATCTCAAAACATTACACATCTATAATAGTTTACCCTTGAATTTCTATCCATCTCTCAAACATGTATTCGTCTTCACACTCGTTATCCGGGGAAAGTGATAGTGAAAGTCTTCTTGAATTCTTAATTTATGACACGACTGAGAAAGAGATACATTCGTTGCTTCAAACAAAACAAGAGTTGCTTGGCGGTGCTGGGAGTTCTACTGGCAGAGTCAGAAGGCGAAGAATGTGGAACGAGATCGTGAGGCGGGACACGCAAGACTCTATCTTGATTACTTCACTGAAGATCCGATATAGGGAAGTGATGTATTTTGCCGATGTTTCCGTATGTCCAGAGAGTTTTTCTTGCGGATAGTGAATGCGTTGGAGTCCCACAATGACTATTTTCGATGGAGGGTCGATGCAGCTGGAAAAAAAAGGTTCTTCCCACTACAAAAGTGCATGGTGGATATCCGTCAATTAGCATATGGTAGACCTGCCGACCACTACGATGAGTACCTACGTGTTGCCGAAACAACCGCCATAAAATGTCTCTTTAATTTTTTCTGCAGTGTGATTGAATTATTCGGCGGATACTACTTGAGGAAGCCCAATGCCTTGGATTGTCAATGGTTGTTACAAATGCATGAAGAAAGGCATGGATTTCTCGGAATGCTTAGGAGCCTTGATTGCATGCATTAGGACTGGAAGAACTGTCCAATTGCTTGGAAAGGCCAATACACACACGGTGATCATGACATCCCAACAATCATGCTCGAAGCTGCTGGATCTACAGATTTGTGGATATGACATGCCTACTTTGGAGTTGCACGATTTAACAACGACATAAACGTGCTCAACCAGTCCCCTTTATTCACGGATACTTTGCAAGGGCATGCATCATCCATTAATTTTACAATCAATGGTAAGCAATATAATCAAGGATATTATCTTACAGATGAAATTTATCCAGAGTGGGCTACTTTTCTGAAAAGCTTTCCATGTCCACAAGATCCGAAGAGAAATCATTTTAAGGAACTACAAGAGGCTGCTACAAAGGATGTCGAGGGGGCACTTGGAGTGCTTCAAGCTCGTTGGGCAATGATTAAAGGTCCAAGTCGTTTCTGGTACAAGAATAACTTGAAGGATATAACGTTAGCTTGTATTATATTGCACAACATGATAATTGGAAATGAAGAAAATGCAGCGACCGATTAGTCCGACGATCCCAATTACGCCACAACACCTCCACAAGTAAGTCAAGGATCAACCGGAGCATTCAGTGACTACATTAGGAGAGGTGTTCACCAACGGGATAAACAGAAAACATCACCAGCTTCGACAGGATTTAATTGAGCATGTTGGACCCGATCCGACAATAATTAGCTAAATATTAAGTTAGCCCTCGAAATTTAATTTGTTGCCTTCGGATTTTTTAATGTACCGTGTGTGCATTCTTTTTGTATTTTTAAGTTTTATATGAATAAAAAATTAATAATAATTTTTTGGCAATTTTTTTTCGAAATATAATAAAATATAAAAAACTAAAACAGTCAGAATATTAATTATTTATTATTTATCTGAAAATTAAATAATTAATTTCGTTGATAGATTAATAAATAAAAAGATAAAGAAGATATTAAAGTGGGGCCCCCACATATTCCTGCTTTTTGGGTATATTGTTGGTGAGGAGTTTTATTTTGACGTATAGGTATTTTTACTGTTGAGGTGACGCTGAAATAAAAAATATACCTATTTTTGAGGTATACCGCTGAAGATGCTCTAACGTGAGCCCACCGTAAGTGAATCCTTATTGTTGAATTCACTAAGTTAGTAGTCATCAGTGTGGCTCTTTATTGCCTTACAATGGTTAGTCTAGCCCTATTTATAATTTTGAATTTGGGCCTCAGAAGATACTCCAATTGTAGTAGGCTCGTAGCCCAATAGCAAAACCTGAAAAAGTAGGATTTTTTCTAGACTACAAACGAACCAAGTTTTTGTTGAATGACTCGTCAACAAGCTCTCGTTTTTTTAACAAATGGAACTTGAATATGAATGACTTGTTCATTAAAAATTCGCAAACAAAATTATTCAAAAACTCAATTACTAATAACCGTTATAATAAGAAAAATAACAACAAATACAATAATATTTATATTACATATAATATAATATTTTTACATTACCCCTTGTTATAATGAGCATTTTCTTAAATTCATTTATTTGGTGAAAAAATTACGTATCGTCCCATAATTATTACCGCTTCCACTAAATATCTCGTAATTTCCTGTTTTTTCAATTTCGTCTCATGCGTCTTGAGATTATCCAATTGTAATCCTAAAATTCAAAATTTCGTCGAAAAGTGCACATGTCGACCACGTGCTAACCAAAAATTGGAGTTTTTACCCACACCGTGTTTCCGCGCTGAAATCTATTTTTATTTTTCTTTCCTTTCTCCCGTACAACTAGGATTAATTCTTTTCCACGTCATTAAATTTTATCTTCAACATAATCTTTCAACGCCATTTGCAGAAGTTTCATTCTGCTTTCTCCCTCAAAAATCCGCCATTAAAGAATAACACTGAGTACAATCGCCGCCTCCTCACGTCCCACAACCCCTCCAATTTGCAGATCGAGATCCGCCATAAAAGGGCTGAAGAATTTTGCAGATCTGCAGAACTGCAGATGTTTCCTTCACATTACTACATATTTGCAGATCAAGATGTTTCCTTCGATATATTACAAATCTCCCCAAAATAAATTGAAATTTTCTTTCTTAATTGAAGAATTTACTGGTGATTGTGGTGGTAAAGAAGACGACTGGGCCACTAGTTACTCCTCAAACAGCAGCTCAGGAGATGGGGTAGTTTGTACCGGCAGTAGGTCGGTGGGCGGCAGAGACAGTGGCATGTCATAAAATGGCGCGACTGTCTAGTGAAGTGGCGCGGTGGGAATCGCATGTCGGCGCAGTAGGGGGTCGCAATGCGGTGGATGTGCAACGCGGCAGCAGCTGTGCGTTGGTGGTTCGGGCGACTCAACTGAGGCAATGGGCTTTTGGTCTGGTTTAGTTTCCTCTCGCTCAGCCTACTGGAGATGAAAACAATAGAATGGAGAGGGAAAGGGCTGGAAGATAACGAAGATGAGGTTTTGGAAGATAAATAATGGCAGTAAATAAAAAGGGATATCATGATGTGGCAAGTTTTAGTCTTAGTTGTACAGAAAAAATAAAAATAAGATTACAGTGTGGAAATCCGGTGCCACGTGGACAAAAGTCTCAGTTTTTGTTCGGCATGTGACCAGCACATGCATTTTTCGGCTAAAATTCAAATTTTGGGACTAAAATTAAATAATCTTAGAACATATGAAACGAAATTAAAAAAATAGAAAGTTACGGGACATTTAGTGAAAGTGGCAATAGCTATGAGACGATATATGATTTTTTTCCCATTTATCTGTATGGAGATTTATGAAAATATGTTTATTTGATGTTCGCGAACATAGTCAAACACGTTCTAAACACGTTCATGAACATAATCAAACACTTTCAAATATAGCTAGGCTTGACTCGAGTTCGATTTAAAATAAATGTATCACACATGAACACAATAAACTCGACTCAATTCGACTCGCTTACCGCGCTATTTTTTCATTCCACTCTAATCCCACACCATCATATTTCAGCTCTACACATAAGTTTATATGAAGCAGCCTACAAAAATATTGGTGTTCCTTTGGGGACATAAGATAACATTGGAACGATAACATGGCTCTTGCGAGGATTACACGCATAAATCGAAAGATGATCGAAAAAACATTTCCTTAATTTTCCTCAAATTAGCCCCCCAACCCCTTTCCTTCTAATACGATGTTGGACTTCTTTACTTCCTTCTCGGACCTGCTCTTGCTGCTAGATTAGTGTGTCGGATTGGGTCGGTAACCTGATTTGGGTCGTAACAAAAACACTCAATGTTTTTCTCTTTGCATTTTTGCTTATCACCAGCATAATGTTTGTCAATATAAACAAACTCCATAGCATACCTAAGCAGACTTTTTATCTTTCTACAGTTAATTATTCAGAGTAGAAGTGTAAGATTGCTATATAAATATTTTTAGTCCAACACGCTATAAATTGTATGTCAGAATTAATTTAAATATAAAACATTACAAAAAACACTAAAATTAAAATGGTGTTGTAATGTACGCAAAAGATAAATTAATAAATAAACGGTGTAGTTCAACCGAAACACCACAATAGATCATATTAGGGGTATGGTTCTTATTACATATGTAACTTGAAATTTATACACTAATTTGGCAATCAGAATCTTCTCCGTTCCACTATGAGGAGGAGAATATCCGAATAATTCTTCAAAGAGAAAAGGAAAGAAAAAAAACAGAGGAGAATATCCGAATTGCTAAAAGTTTCATGTCGTTTTAAGCAACTTAAATTAAATTCTTTGCTTTTTGCAGTGTTGAACCCCTAAATTCTTAATGTAAAAAAAAAATAATTAAAAAAAAAAAGGAGTCAACCAATAGCCACTCAGAACTCAGAAGGGGAAAACTCTCGTTTAATATTTTATTATTACACGAAAAGAAATAAAAAAAGATATTTCTTGCCATACCTAAAATATATTAGAGAGAGAAGAAAAACTAAGAACATAATATGATTCCACTATCAACGGCATCCAATATCAAATGTCAATTCAGTTCTTTGAGCAGCTCTCTTGTGCACTAGTGAGATCTATACAATACGGGTTATTGTCACACCCACCCTTATAGAATTACTTTATACCAATTTCAACGTTACAAAACCTGTATTATTATTTTTTTTTTTTCAAAATCAACAATCTAAAGCACTTCTTCGACACCAAAATCTTATCTACACTTATTCACATAAATTCAAATCGTGTATAAAAGCATCACACTCCATTCATCATCATATTTACCAAAATATACATATTAGAGTTCCTTAACTGGAACATGTCCCAATAAGGATAGTTATAACGATAGCAAAATATAGTGAGTCCATGATTTAGCCCCACATGTCGTCATTCATATACACGAGGCCCCAAAACTTCCAGAAGCTTCAACCGCATGCCAGATCAGTCATCAAGCTCATGCGTAGTCAAACTCACCTACAATGCAAGAACTACATGAGCTAAAGCTCAGTAAGCAGAAATCATGCATGACAAGTGCGTGAATGATGAGATGCAATTTACAAAACCATTTCTTTCAACTCTACTCAAAAGAAAATCGTTTTCGTGGGAATTGGCTCCCTTCACTGGCACAACCTCACCAGAATATCACTCGTTGGCCATACTCGTGACTACCAAGGGTCCCTCCTCCCTCCTTATAGTTCACCCGAGATATTAGTGATGGTTGGTACGACCAAGTGGCTATCTTTCCGAGACTACCAGGGGTCCGCCTCCTGCCTACCCCTGCAGTCCACCGGAAAGTCTACCTCTTCCCGTACCCCTCATCATAAAGGCGCTGACGTGGGAACCTCTTCCGCTTGCACGCCTGTCACCGGAAGCGTCCCGAGAGACACCATATGTAATATATATAACTCTCAATGTGCCAGTGGTGACCAACCCCAAAACATTATCAATTTATGAAATTATGCTATTTTGACTTCTTATATGTACACATGTAATTCTTATAGATGTTAATGCTCATGATTGATGCGCATCAGTTTATTTTTAGCAACGGAATAAAACACTTTATACAAAGGTATACAACAACACATATAACAATCAATTATCACAAATAATAAACATAAATACTATGTTCAAGCATTGTAGTTGTAGATGGATTTCTACTTACCTCTCCTCTGGAGTAGCTTTTGAAATTTCCTATTCCACAGTGGTAATCAATCTACAACAATTTTAAATCAAATTAATGCACAATTTATTAAATTCTAGATCGTTACGTACTTTTAGTCCGATAATTCCAGTTTCGTCGCATTTTGGTAATAAGTCTCTAACTTTTTCTATCAAAATTGGTATTTATATAATTCAATTGGGTTATAAAGCTAGCACATCAAGCTACAACTTTCATGTTTTGCATTTCTCCTAATTCAACTAGTACTATGGTCAGAATTGACTAACTAGTCGATGTTCACTCTAAAAATCTGGACAGCCTCAAATGTCACCATCTTCCCCTCTTTAATTCAAAGTCCTGGTTACAAAAAAAAAAAAAAAATATATAAAAAAAAAAAAAAAAAAAAAAAAAAAAAAAAAAAAACTAGTGGAACTACTTAATTTACCATTTCATTCCTCTTCATTGGTGAAAGGTTGAAAGCCACTATCACTACAATTAATTATTATAGCTAAACTAGGTTTCAAACTTAAAGTCCAATATGCATAGCTATTGGAGGGTGTCTTATATAATTCAGGAAATTAATTGTACTTAAAAGGAAAGGATTCACTTACCAGTTTGCTCTAATTTTGTGTCCTTCCCCAATTTAGCACCGCCCCCATTTTCTTGTTTTCGAAGAATGCTCATGATATATAAGGATAAATATTATATAGGATCATTAACTGCCTTCTCTTGTGGTAATAAGGTCAAAAATCTATTATTATATTATTATTATTGTTGTTGTTGTTGTTGTTGTTGTTATTATTCCGACAATAAAATCCTTTACATATCTAACACTTCTACGTACTAAATAATGTTCTATATTTTAAACTTGTCACGCGTAGTCTTAAATTTTGTAGCATGTCCCAATATTTCAGTTAATAAATTGTGCATTAATTTGATTTCAAATTGTTGTAGATTGATTACCACTGTGGAATTGGAAATTTCAAAAGCTACTCCGGAGGAGAGGTAAGTAGAAATCCATCTACAACTACAATGCTTGAACATAGTATTTATGTTTATTATTTGTGATAATTGATTGTTATATGTGTTGTTGTATACCTTTGTATAAAGTGTTTTATTCCGTTGCTAAAAACAAACTGATGTGCATCAATCATGAGCATTAGCATCTACAAGAATTACATGTGTACATATAAGAAGTCAAAATAGCATAATTTCATAAATTGATAATGTTTTGCGGGTTGTCACCACTGGCACATTGAGAGTTATATATATTATATATGGTGTCTCTCGGGATGCTTCCGGTGACAGGCGTGCACGCGGAAGAGGTTCCCACTTCAGCGCCTTTATGATGAGGGGTACGTGAAGAGGTAGACTTTTCGGTGGACTGCAGGGGTAGGCAGGAGGCGGACCCCTGGTAGTCTCAGAAAGATAGCCACTTGGTCGTACCAACCATCACTAATATCTCAGGTGGACTATAAGGGGGGAGGAGGGACCCTTGGTAGTCACGAGTATGGCCAATGAGTGATATGCTGGTTAGGTTGTGCCAATGAAGGGAGCCAATTCCCACGAAAATGGTTTTATTTTGAGTAGAGTTGAAAGAAATGGTTTTGTAAATTGCATCTCATCATTCACGCATTTGTCATGCATGATTTCTGCTTACTGAGCTTTAGCTGACGTAGTTCTTGCATTGTAGGTGAGTTTGACTATGCATGAGCTTGATGGCCTCGTGTATATGAATGACGACCTGTGGGGCTAAATCGTGGATTCACTATATTTTGTTATCGTTATAACTATCCTTATTGGGACATGTTCTAGTTAAGGAACTCTAATATGTATATTTTGGTAAATATGATGATGAATGGAGTGTGATGCTTTTGTACACGATCTGAATTTATGTGAATAGGTGTAGATAAGATTTTGGTGTCGAAGAAGTGCTTTAGAATGTTGATTTTGAAAAAAATAATAATAATACAGGTTTTGTAACGTTAAAATTGGTATAAAGTAATTCTATAAGGGTGGGTGTGACAGTTATGGACAATAAAGTATTATTATTTATGTCTAAATGTATTACATGTTCTGGGTAAAAGTATTACGATGAAAATATATTAATGTTTATACTTAAAAGTATAATACTTTACCCAGAACAAGTGGTGATATACAACTCGAATTGCATCATACAACTGGTGCAAGTGAGATTTTACCAAGTTCTTTTAGGCCCCATTTGGATGGAGGGATTTGATTTCCTATGGGGTTTAAAATAAATAGATTTTAAAATCCTTAGATTTGAAATCCATGGAGTTGAAATCCCTTGTTTGGATTTATGGTGGATTTGTGAAAGGATTTTTAAATCCAAAATTTTCAAATCCATTGTTTGGTCAAAAACTGATACAACATTTGTACAATTCAGTTTTGTTCTTTAAAGTTTAAACTAACAATTTATACTCCCTCCGTCCCGGCCTAATTGGCCAACTTGTCATATTTGTTTGTCTCAACCTAATTGTCTTAGCCCATAAATGACAAATTCTCTTACAATCTCCACCCTCAAAATCTCCATTCTTAATCTCCACCTTTGAAAAAGTCAAAGATTCCACAAAATCTGCTTTTCCTTAGTCTCTGTACCCGGCCAAGGCTGGCCAATTAGGCCGGGACAGAGGACGTATTTTTATTAAATAAAATAATATTTATCTACATCTAAATTAACCGAAGAATTTTTTTCCAATTATATATGTTGACACATATACATTTTCTATATTTTATATCCCAAAAATTATTGGGAGCATTTCATTGGAGATAAAAGAAAAAAGAATAAAAAAAATGCAGGGAGCATTTCATTGGAAAATGAGAGGGACAGATAGCGATAAGAAGAAGAAGAAGAAGAAGAGAGAGAGAGAGAGAGAGAGAGAGAGAGAGAGAGAGAGAGAGAGAGGTGGGTGGGGAGGAATTTGTAAATAATTACCTTTGTCAAGGGATTTGAAATCTACCAAAATATAGTGTAAAATGGTGAATCTCAAATCTTGGATTTGTGATCGGGTTAATTTAAAAATCTGAATTTACAAATTCATTTATTTAGTATTTTATCCAAACATATGAAGTAGATTTGACAAAAAATTTATAAATCCATTGCACAAATCTCTCCATCCAATTGGGGCTTTACAGTTGTCTTGGGTCATATTCTTGTGGCTCATATCTAGTTGCCCAAATAAGTAAAGCTTATTAGAGAAATTAAGCCCACTAAAATAATTACAAACTTTTTAGCCCAGAGTAAAAAACCAAAAACTTTATTAGCCCAATAACATAAGCCCAGAGTCCAGTAAGGAATTCTCCTTCTATTAAGTCCGACATCGAGTTCTTTCAGCATCAAACAAACCTTAATTTATTGCAGTGTCGCTAGAAGTAATTGGAACGATACCGAGAAGATTAGCATGGCCCCTGCGCAAGGATGACACGCATAAATCGAGAAATGGTCCAATTTTTTTTCCTTAAATTTTTTAGGATTTTTTGGGTTTTTTTTTTCAGAATAGTTTGGATATTCATCGACGGGATCTTTTTTCCTTAAATTTTTTAAGGTTTTCTCGGTTACAAATTTACATTCTACCAAACTTGAATTCTTCAGTTTCTCTGAGTTTGTATAGCGAGTATTCGATGTATAGTCATGGGAATGAACACAGGAGGAGTGGACGGTAGTGGCCACTGCTGCGGCGCATACAGTGGATCTTGTCGATAATTTCAAATTCTTAATTAATGTGGTTCTCTTATGCTGACAATCCTTTATCTTACTTTATTTATCAGTATTTGTATATTCCCCCTTTATACGAATGAAAGAAAAACCCCCAGAAATTTTGTAATTTTAACTTTTATCATTACAAATAGTGGATGCGACTGAACCCAGAAAATGAGTACTTATGTTTTTTTCCTCCCGGCTAAGCTGTTGCAACCAACGTCAAATGCATCTCCTTTTGAAACGTGGTGCCATTTTCCATTTTCATTATGGAATTAAGATTATTCTTCAATCATATTGTATATTATCTTAAGAAAAGAGAATTAATTTTATGCAGAGGCCAAGTATTATGATACGGTAAAGGCTTCTAATGGTTTATTGAAGAGGTATCTTACATCAATTGAACTTCCTCATTGAGCTTCTTAGGATTATTCGTGTTTATTTTACTTTGTTGTTAAGGTGGGTGCATTAAAAATGTGTAGAGAAAGTATAGTTAAACATTGTTTTTTGATACTCGGGATGTGGAGAAACAATGTTATAATCGATTTCAGGTTAGAGCATGCTTGTAGCACTCTGTTTTGGCTGATATACAACATGGCTGCTTCATTTCTACACTGCAGTATCATAAGTGCTTGGGTTATTGGTATTTC
Source organism: Ajuga chamaepitys (assembly GCA_958295605.1). Classification (NCBI taxonomy): domain Eukaryota; kingdom Viridiplantae; phylum Streptophyta; class Magnoliopsida; order Lamiales; family Lamiaceae; genus Ajuga; species Ajuga chamaepitys. The sequence goes on from OY282497.1 coordinate 11,384,255, forward strand.
CTCTAATAGATTTATTGGCTGAATATATGATGAATCAGTCACCTATCAAATGAGTATCTGCATCTTTAGTTGTATATATTGTGTATCAATTTATAAGGGAAACTGTGTGGATTGTTGTATGAATGCACAAATCATACAGTAAATCTAGTGTTATGGTAGTTTTCTATTAAAAATTGTGAAAGCAATTGTCAAATGATTTACTCCACAATCAAAATCTAATTCTTTGTAGGTTTACCTAGTGTAATATTTAATGCCCATGTGTTGCATTGATTCTTCACTCGAATGTGAGAGGTCAATAATTTGAAATTGTAGTTTGCAGGGTATAGTGTCCCCTTTTCCACTCTTGATACCTAAGGCTTACTTTATTAGTGGAGTGCATTTTCTTCTTGCTAATTTTAAGTATGCTTTTGAAATTCGCTTAATTCTGATCATAAAATTAGCTGCCGCAATGAATATAAATCTTTTTTGCAGGCTAAAATTCTACCACGGGAGGCCTCCCAATTATCTATTATGATGGAGTTGCATGTTGCTGCTCGAATGGTAAGATTTCATTTTGCAACGTTGTTGATTTCTTCTACTGCATATACATGAGGGTGTGCAGGACAAAAAGAGCCACCATACAATACATATGTGAAAAATACTTTTTACTATATGAGGAGTTTCTATATTTTTTTTTTCTTAGTTTGTTGTATCCGACCCTATAATCGCACAGAATATTAGGTTGAAGCTGCAAACTCATAGCTTAAGTTGGTGTGCAAGCTAAAGACATAACAACATATTTCGGGGATTGCATCTATTAAGGACCCCAAGAAACATAGACAAATGGGGGAATTATATAAATAGGGAACAAGTACTAATGTCATTCATATTTTTTCAACCCTCAGAACAGCACCTGTCATTAGATCTGGAATCAGTTCTAGCTGGTTCTGTGAATCATCAGAGGTGGAACGAAAACCAAACCGTCACATAAACCGACACAGTTCTAGTTTAGGAGTGGGCGATTCCGGTTCCAAACCACTCCCGGCTCTTTCTTTCTTTTTTTTTTCTATAAATTTAGTTTGAATAGTTTTATAATTAAACAAGATATTAAATTTATTTTTGATTCATAACCTAAAAAAACATACAATTACAACAACAAAAAGGGAAAACTGATAAAAATGCCATGTAACTTTTGCGTAATTAAAAAATTACCCTTTAACTTAGGTCATTTAAAAAATTGCCCTGTAACTTACAAAATGTTGATAAAAATGTCCCGCTACCGGAATCGCCTGTAACCCAGCAGGTAACCTGTTGAGGTGGCGTGGGTCTGCTGATGTGTTCCAGATTTTTGTACACGTTGTAAATGACGAAAATAAGTTAAATAAAGTTTTAAAAAATAATAGGCCACATCACTCTCTTATTTAAGAGGCACACATCATATTCTCTCCCCCAATTTGGTCATCTCTCTCATACCCTATTTCTACAGCAGCAATTTCGCAAGGCTCCGTTGCTAAGGGTCCAAGAAGGGTTCAAGTCGCGGTCACCTAGTTGCTCCTTCTCCGTCGGATACGATAAGTATTTTACTTCGTTAACAAATGATATTGAGCTGCAACTGTTGCTTAAAGATGCCAATATTAGTAGGGAGGTCCACTTGTATTCAGAAAATACTTCTGAAGGTAATAAGGTGGGTGAAGACACTGGTTTACATGATGTGGTTATTGAGGAGATAGTTGTTGAATCTGAAATTGAGGGGAATAGTAAGAAGCAGAGGGCTAAAAAAAAGAGGGAGGGAGTTAGGAGGGGTAAGAGACCAGTGGATGTGATAGAGGTTGACGACGATGAAGGAGACGATGATGAGTGCAGGGACAGCGACTATGAAGAGGTTGAAACTCATCTAGATGCAGGGTTTACAGAGTACTGCAACTCTATTGTCCCGAATATAGAAAAAGAAGCCAACATACTACAAAATGAACACAAGCGCGACAGAATGAACACGGGCGTCACTAGTTGAACATGGGCACGATAGAATGAAGCGATGCGGTCGCATCGCTTGTGGACGCGGTCGCGTCAGGAGAGCGGATGCGGCCGTGGCGAGTTGGTCGCGGCCGAGGCAGGCCCAGCAGAGCAATTTCATGGGCCTACGTTAATTCTCGGTGTGCTTTTATTTGTTTTCTGCACGGCTATCGTTTGTTTGTTATTTTCAATTGTTCGTTATTTCCCAACAGATATCCCAATCATTTTCCATACTCAGTTGAAGCAATATATCCCAAATACATAGCAAAAAGTGCTCCAAATACATAGCAATTTCTTTTTCCAATTACATAGCAATTACATTTTTACATAAACAAGCAAATACAATACAAGGCTAAACAAACAGATTACATCATAACCCATAGCAATTACATTGCACTCCAGATTTGACAGAAAATAAGCTCTTACATAATACAAAATATTGCAAATCAACCTCTTAATTACTCTAAACATGGCAGCTACACATTTTCCTAGTTGTTCAGAATTTTTTCCAGAAACTGATCAGCAAGGCCAACAGAAGAACCCAAGTGACTGTCGAAATAAGCTTCACAAGCTTGATTTTTCTGCTAATTTTATCCAGTTTTTGCTGCACAGCATCAAGCCTACCCGACAGTGCCATCAAGTCGGCGTGCAAACCAACAGCTCCTGAACTAGACCCAGCATTGTTGGGAACGTCGACCCACTCGAAAAATAAGCACCTACCCCTCTGCCATTAAAGGGTTTAACAGCATAAAACAGCAATTAGAATCCCAAATCAGATTTACATTGATAAATCAAACTTAATTTCATACAATGCAAACAAATTTTTATACCAGTTAGTATTTCAACAAAACTAACCTCCCAGTTACGACACCCATAAAATCTGTGGCCAAACAATTCCTCTTTCTTGGATATTTGGAAAACGGCCCTCAAACCGCAGTCACATACCAAGAAGCCCGCTGGTGATGTGTTCAAGAAAGACATGCTTATCCGACGGAGAAGGAGCAACTGGGTGACCGCGACCTGAACCCTTCTTGGACCCTTAGCAATGGAGCCTTGCGAAACTGCTGTTGTAGAAATAGGGTATGAGAGAGATGACCAAATTGGGGAGAGAATATGATGTGTGCCTCTTAAATAGGAGAGTGATGTGGCCTATTATTTTCTAAAACTTTATTTAACTTATTTTCGTCATTTACAATGTGTACAAAAATCTGGAACACATTAGCAGACCCACGCCACCTTAACAGGTTACCTGCTGGGTTACAGGCGATTGCGATAGCGGGACATTTTTATCAATATTTTGTAAGTTACAGGGCATTTTTATGAATTTTCTCCAACATATTAGAAGAAATAGGATGAAGTGTCAGTTTGGAATCGTGATTGCTGGAACCAAAGCTAAGTTGTGAATGTAATATTTACAGTTTCGACTAAATCTAGAATTAAGTAATAGTGTCAACAGTTCAAAGCTGACTAAAAAATACAAGTACCAAAGGCTTCGTTTTTCATTAAGTGTGAACTCTTGCAGATGAGAAATATTTTTGTCATACCAATAGAGGGCTTGTTTGCTCTATATTTTTATAATCATCTTTTTTATGTCCAATGTGGAATTTATTTGATCATCGTGTAAATTTGAAAATAGAAAACGGTGGAGCCGACGGAATGCCCATCTTTATCTTTAGATTCTGGAAAACATACAAATTGATTGGCCATAAAAAAATTAAAAATAAAGAATGAAAAGGACTTTTTTTATCCAGATCTCTAGAGGTGACAATGTTTTGCCATATTATAGTGTTGGCTTCAACGGTGGGATCAGGTTTGGAAAAGGTTATTCGTTTGACTCAGTGGGAGTAACAAATAGTTTGACATACTTTGGAAAATGAACCTCAAATTATGCTTTGCTTCTTTCGTTATTATCACATCATCCTCGCTATTTGATGATCAAATAAACCGCAGAATAAGAAAACAATCCTCAAAAAGGGAACCAAGACATCTTCACTAGAATCTACAAAAAAGAAACCAAACTAAAACTCAGCCGATAAGATCAACCAATAAAATAAAATGAAAAAGAGTAGCGGTTAGCCACTGTTAAAATGGCTACACATTTTTTAGACAAAATTACAGCAATTAGGATATTAAGCCCTTGTAAGCCACAACGCCCTCTCCTCCACACCCTCGATGCATACATATTCCCTAGCCTCCCTTCGTCGATACATATTACTCCAACCTCGTCGACGATATACAATCCCCTCTTTGATACACAATCCACAATTCCACTGACTGCGACGGTGACCTACACTGCAGCGATGGCAAAATAGAAGACGAACACACATCCCACGGCGATGAATCTCTGGATTGATGTCTCGATCCCCAACAATGAACCAATGCTGAAACGTCATCGATTTTGTTGTGTATTTCAATTGTAGTGTATCAATTGTGTATTTGAAAAGTCTTGATTTTTTTATTGTTGTGTATCGATTGTTGTATATTGCGGCGTATATCGATTGTGTGTTGAACACAACACCTCCATCAATACACATGTTTATCAATACAAGAGTAATTTGATTACATAAATGTTTATAGATGGGTGATCATTATATAAACATTTTAAAAAATCAAAGAAAACAAACGTGCATCGATTAAAGAAAAATTAAACGTGTATTGATGAGTGTACACAAGCTCATCGATACAAGATATATATGATTAAAAATGAAGGAAAAAAAAAACATGTATCGATGAGTCATTTGTGTAGATAAACCATCAATACTATATGACCATCGACACAAGCTTCATATTATTAAATTTAAAAAAAAAAAAAAAAACGTATCGATGGGTATGTATTAGTGGTCCATTAATGCAGATACATATCCATAAACTTTAATCACATCGATAAATGATTTTTTTTGTATCGATAGCGTTATTGACAAGATAATTTTCTTAAATTGACAATGTGATTTAATCTAATAAATTTTTATCAATATAAGTTAATAATTATACTTTATTTTGAGAAAAAAAAAATCTTACATCGATAACCATGTTGTGCATCAATACACTTTGGCACCGATATACAATTTATTTTTAAATTTTTACAAAAATAATATATCTTGATACACGCGTGTATTGATGTATGTTCCCACCAATACAACAGGTATTGATCCCAGATTTATTTTTACTAGATGTCCTCGCACGGGATAAACTATTGAACATTTTATTTAATTAATAATATGTTATTAAATTTTAATTTTGTTGTAATCGCATTATAACATACATACAGTGTATACAGACAATATTATTTGATGTATTTAACTTAAGTAACACTTATTTTTTGATGTAGGGGAATATGAGTCTTAAACTTAGTTTCATAAAAAGTAAATTAAATTCTTTTTATTATGCATCAACTTCTATTAAAAACATATAACCCACATTTTTCACTAATATAATTTTTATGCGATTGGGCATTAATGTAAATCTAACAAATTCTTGCCATTTTATTATTTGTCATAAAAACAAACTAATTCTGTAACTCAAATAATTATTAAAATATAAAATAGTGAAAAGAAACTAAAAATTATATGTTTCTGAAATACTCTCACACCTTTTATATGAAAATATTTAATTATCTAAATAAAATCATAATTACCCTTGCAAAAAGTATTTTAAATTTAAATTAATTAATTTATATATCTATATGGATATCTTATTGAAGGTCGTAAAATAAGGACTAATTTTATATATTTTTTACTAAAAATAAAATTGATACAAAAAAGTTATAATTATTTAAGCTTTTAGATTAAAAATAAGAATGAAGAGAGAGAAATTTTTTTTATTTGTAGATAAGAACATATGATGAAATAACTTTCAATATAAAAAAAAAAAAAGATAAAAAATAGAAAATCATCTTGCTGATATAAAAAGTGCAACAAAAACAGAAAAATGACTGACAACTGCAAAAAAATAAAAATAACTGCCACATATTAAAAAAAGAAAAGAAAAAGGGTGGAGATAAAACATTAGAAAAAAGAAAAAAAAGAAAAAGGCCCTAGAAATACTCTGGAAACGACACATATGCAAGATATCCTATTTTTATATTAAGGGGGATTACTTTTTGGGCAAATCTTTTGTTTTAATTTTTTAATAATTTACTTTTTAAGTATGTTATATCATTATTTTTATTTATAAATAATTTTTGTTATAAATATGATTTTCAGTGCACCAGTTAAATATATTATTTATAGTACGTTATTTATATTACATTATCGATATACATCGCGTTTATTTGATTGGAAATGTCAAAAACAACGTGTATTAATAATGCTTGTGTATCTGTGGACATCGAAGCACCTTCCATGGAAAAATGCATTTTTCTCAATTTTGAATCAAATAAATCTTGTATCAATGAGCACGTGTACCGATATCAATAGATCGCATCGGTACACGCTTTATTTATTCATAATGTAAAAATGTCATATAACGATGTGGCTTGTGTATCAATAAATATCGATATAAAACTCCATCGGTACACGTTTTCTTTATTTTAATCAAATAAATTGTGATCGATACACATGCCCATATGCTTTATTTGATTAACAATGTAACACATATTATATATTCATATATAGCATATAGAAGAAAAACAAGATTATGTTATCTAAATTTTGTATCGATAGGCATGTGTTTTGCTGGCTATTAATACACGCTTTATTTGATTAAAAATGTAAAAAAGAAAATGTGTATCGATGGAGCTTGTTATTCGATGATACACATTTTTAGTGCATTTTTACTATGAATAATTGGTAAAAATATTTCGTAAGTTTGCCCTAATTAAAAAAATATCCTTTAAATTTGACACTTTTTATAAATGGCATGTATGTTGCAAAAAATTATTAAAAATATCATGTGACCGGCTATAGCAGGTAAGTCAATCGATCAACGGCTGATGTGGCAGTTAAAGGGTGATGTGGCAACTTTTTTTCTTATGTGTTATTAATATATTATTTTAAGTTATAATCTAAATTATAAAATAGATAGAAAGATTCAAAAATAAACTCTAAAATTATTCATATAAAATTTTAAAATATTTAATATTGATCTTTATATATAAATATATTAATATATAGAATATATAATATAACTAAAAAAATTAAAAAAAATATCTAACCTATTCCCACCCCCACCCCAAATCCTTAACCCAAACCTTTATCCCCTTCCCCAACCACCCCTTCCCCAGCCACACCCCCCACCCCCGCACCCCTCCCCCCCACCCCCTCCTTCTTCTCCTTCATCATGCACATATATATAGATACATACATACACACACACATATATACATAATTTGATTTTTTTTTTTCGTTGATTTCCCCCATCCCAATCCAAATTTGATGAGTTTAGTGCTTGGAACCTTAATTATGTTAGATACTTCAAAGTCAGTGGAAAAGACATGGTAAATTTTGGTCAAATTTGTATATGTGTGTGTATATATATGAATGTGTAATATATTTATTTGTATATATGTGTATCTGTATATATGTATCAGCAAGGCGGTGGTGGTCGGCGGTCGATGGTGGCGGGGCGGCAGACGGTCATCCATTCGCCGCCGCACGATAAGCCCCGAAAGAATATGGCTCGGCGTCTAAGATTTAAATGGAGCAGGGACATACAAGTTGGTTCTGAGCTCCGGATCCACGTGACCATATTCTTTCAATGGAGAAGAAGAAAAAAATAAACAGGGGGTGGGAGTTGGAGATTGCAGGTGGGGAAGAAGAAGAAGTTCAGGGGAGTTTCCTTTTTTTTTTTTTTCCCCCTAGTTTTTAATTTATTTTTAATAAATTTATTTATTAAGTCAAGTTAGCAATAAAAACAAAATATTCAAAGCCACGTCAGAAAAAAATAAAAAATAAAAAAGCCACATAAGCAGGAAAATAACAGCCAGCTCATGGTGACCGGATGGGTAATAGATAAAAATCGGTCACGGGGCATTTTTATCAATTTTTTGTAAGTTAGAAGGCATTTTTAAAAAGTGTCAAACTTAAAGGACATTTTCTTAATTAGAGCAAACTTACGGGATATTTTTACCAATTTTTCCTTTTTAATATATTGATGGGGCTAGTGTGTTTAATTTATACTATATCACTTAAATTAGATTTTTAGTGCATTTTTAATATATTAGATTCCTTTTTTATATATTTCTTTTTAAATTCTTTTTATATCACTAATTTTAAATTTTCTTTACAAGTATGTTCTTGAACATATATTTCATACATAGTTTGTTTTATTTTAGTGCATATCACCGCAACAAATTGCTTCTTTTTTTATATATAATTTTATTGTGTATATAAGTCTATGTTTTTCCTGCTCTAATTTCGATGTGTTTATATTTATCTCTTATAAAAAAAAAAAATCTAACTTGTAATATTTATTTAGTTAGGAATTTTGTATTTGTGATGGCTTATTTACTTGGTATATTGACAACTACTAATACTTAAAATTTCTAGTGGCAGCCTTCTGTATTTAGTTGGCATGCAATAACATAGACTTGTGAGGCAGCGCAGTGACCTTCCTTGAAAAGCATATCTTTGACATTATACATGACCAACTTGTAGCTTGTGGGATGTTAGAGAGGTTCGAAAGAACGTGCTTTGGGCACTTCATAAAGTTTGGGCAGAAGATAGTATTTGCTGGGAAGATGTTCCTATACTTTATGAAACGAGAGGTCATTGTGGGTTGCTACGATGCATCGACGACCACTTATTTTTTGTTTGGTAATCACCTGGCGAGGTTTGGGCACCAGAAGTTCTTCCACATTACCAGCCTACAATTGGGCAGTATATAATTTGATGTCGCAGGTTCTAATACTGTGTGTCCTCCTAAAGGCTAGGACGACAGTAATATTAGAAGATTTGGCTGATCAGTTCACTGCACGGAGATTTGTAGAGAATCTAAAGATAGCCTGAAGATTGCCCTAGTGATAATGGAAAATATGTATTTGTTTAGAACTGAGAAACAATTAGTCATTGACCATTGGTTGTGGGCCCTAGTAGAGGATATTGAGGCATTCAACGCTTTTCCATGGTCGCGTGGGTAAATGAGAGGATAGTCCACTTCCTACGGAAGGCTATTTTGGCAACAACAAAAGAGAAAGCTTGGGGAACGTAGTTCATGTTCTGCGATTTTCATTAGCTCTGGTGGTTGGTGTAACGCCTATTCAACGTAGAATTTTTTTAATTGTATTTGCACTTAAATAGTAACAGCTATATTAATTAACCATGCTAATGTTTTGTCTCAACAATTGTGGTTTTCCAGAGCATTCCACAGGTAGCCGCAGAATATGTAAAGGTCTCATACAAGGGTGTTACCTACACGGTGTGAGGTGGGCTCACCACAGTAAGAAAGGAAATTATTAAAACCTGTGTTTGCCTCCCAAGGTTAGTGACAGTTAATGAATAATTACAGTGTAACTGCTGCTTACTAGGAAATATGGTCTCGTTGTTCTTGAGTGTACTGTTTTAATTTTCTGCCATATCTTATGTTATTTGCGTTAATGTACTGGTAGATGTTGCCCACACCCGAGGAGCTAAAATAATCTTATATGTAAGACATACAACAGCCACACACTAGGTGGGTCCATTATGAGCATCCGCAAAATTCTACTAGGAATAAGACGCTTACAAGGACTCCCGAGATTGACAACACGTGTACATACGACGACGCAAACTGCTTCTAGTAGACACAAACATGAGAGATTAACTCCGTGTGGGACGCCTCACAACGGTGCCCCTCTAAAATGTCCAAAAAACTACACCTGCGACCACGCGAGCTTCCAATGTACCCGCTCATGCTAGTGCCGGTCCCCGACCTCCTAATGTGCCTCCTCCAGTTGCTGACACCGGCCCGACAGAGCTTCCGTGCTCCGCTTCATCCTCATGTCAGTTCTTTGCCTACCTATATAGGATCCTTACACCCGCCACCTTCTGCACCTCTAAGATACGTACCTAACGATCAGGAGTTGTCAGAACACGTGCGAGCTGCAGCTGCAGTTACAAACCAGATGGTATAGGTTAGTTATTTATCTACTTTATACTCATAATCCATACTTGCGAAACATGTTATATGTGACTGACACACTATTTCTAAACCCTAGTATGACTGCAAGTACAGTGCTACTGCAACAAGAAGTGAGCAAGGTCAATCTCACAAGGATTGTGATCCTTTGTCAATTTAAGAACCTAATTATAATATACAAACTCTATCTAGACTCTCGAATAAAGTGATTGGTTTGATTAATTAAACTAAAATTACGAAACTATTACTAAAAACACTTGGAATCAGCAAACAATGATCAAGGGAGAATAAATAAGACAATAAAGACGTATCCTTGGGTCCGATTTTCAGTTATGATTTCCTATGTATAATTATTCAAATATTCTAGACATTTAAACCAAATTTAAGTTCTTATTAGACGATCACTACTCTTGTTAACCCTCCACTCGGACGATGCTAACGTGTAGAATACGTATATATAATTATCTTCTCTGGATAACTATCGAATATGTAACTCTAAAGGGATCCTAAGATCAATGCGTACACATATACCTCACTCCTCTCGGACGATATTGATACATATGTTATGTGTCGTAAGCCTATTAATAACCTTCCCTCTCGGGCATCAAATTATTAAGCATGTAGAATAAAAAAATTGGCCAAGTTGATCGATTCAAAAAATAAGCACAAACACATAAGAACACCAGGTCTAGAATAAAACAAATAATCACAACATAGTCAATCGCAACCTACTTTGTAGCTCTAGCTTTATTAGTAATGGTGTTTACAAACTTCTCAGTCTTTTATTAGCTTATAATACATTTTTCAATATGTTTATTCTTTTTACTCATAAATTATGTAAATTTAAATTTAAGTTAATTCAACACTAGCATTATTGTCAAATTTCCCCTTCCAGCTTCATAAGTTTATTGCTTGGATACGAAAATTCATCAAATCAAATATTCAATTCCAAAATCGCAAGTTCATCTTAAATATTTAATCAATTAATATATAGTATAATAAAAACATTTTTATAAAAAGTTGGTCCACGTGAAACGCACGTGCACCTACCTAGTTATATATAAAAAAGGTAGGACACTAATAATTAAAAATAGTGAAAATTAAATATTTAAAGACATAATAGCGACTGAAAAATAATAATTGCGCTACGAAATTATGTCGGTATTTTTCGACCAAATAGCGATGATAATAATTAGCGACAGAATAACGACTAAAGCTTTTAACAATTAGCGACGAAAATAATTACCGACGGAGAATGTTGTCGGTAACTCCCGATACATTAGCGACAGAATGTAGTCACGAAATAGGGCCATTTGACTTGTTGGACTTGTTTTAGAGATAATAGGTGGTTTTAAGCCATAAAGTCGGCATTCAACTGAGGTTGGACGAAGAAACAAGTTTAAGAGGGTCAAAACAGAAGAAAACTGAGTCAAGAATGAAGAACCGGTTTGGACTAGCAAGGAACTAGTCGCTGCTGCGACATTTTGCAATGCGGTCATGACAAAAGCTTGCTAGAAAGTGTTGTTTTGCCCTGGAAAGCCAACGCAGCCGCGACAAAAAGCTTCATTTGAAGAAGGTTTTCACTAATGAACGCGACCGTGACACATCCTTCGCAGTCGTGACACTTAAGTCGGTTTTCAATTCTTGGGCGTGTAGAATTCTTCTTTTGAAGCTAAATTTAACCCCCAATTCGATTCCATCTATAAATAAGAGTTCCTAAGTCCAAAAATTAAACTTGAACTTTGGATTTAGAGGATTCTGGAGAAAGAGAGCAACCAAGATCCGGAAATTTTCGGTTTATCTTTACAGTTTGTTTTAGTTTAATGTTTATCAATACAATTGTGTCTTTAGTCGTCGCGATGAGCGGCTAGTCTTTTAATTTCAGTCTTTAATCGATGTTGAACCATAGTTTGACAATTTTGTAATTCTTACGACAATTGTTCAACGGTTTATGTTTTGAAACATTTTATGCTATTCGTTTTTAATTAAACTCTTATGTGAATTGTTATTTGGATTGATCACCTAAGTAGTTAATCACATAACTATCGCTAGGTCATTTTCGTAATACATAATCGTTACGAATTTATGTTCATTAGTAGCAAATAGTGAAATTAATCACTAGGATAGCATAATTCACTGTCAATTGTACCAAGCTTGTGAGTACAACACCGTGTCTATTCCGTTATCCTAATACTCTATGCATTTGGTTAATGAGATCTAGAGAGCTTATTCTAAGATCACTCAACGAAATACACTAATCGAAGAACTTGATTTGGTTAGTTAAACTTAAGGGGTAATTTAGGTTAACAGAGCTTGTTGTTAATCTTTGGGATAGGAGTTTCAGAACTAAGGTGGCGAACACTTGCAGTAATTACAAGGATAATCCGAATTAGGGGGACACTAGATTAAAGATTGGGATCTTTATTATGTACGAATTCAAATCACTTTTATTGTTCTTGCTTACTTTGTGCTTTTGAATAATTTCGTGCTTTTAGATTAATGGTTACTTAAATTAATTCAAAATCCTCCAATCTTTATTTTATATATACTATTATCATTATTTAAGTCAATTGGATTAATACATAAAACACAATCTATCTCCCTGTTCTCTGTGGGATCAACCCTGACTTACTACTTCTACGAGTTACAAAGCTAGGATTACTAATTTGATCGCACCTCAACAGTGTCGGTCACTTTGCCCCACTTTTATATATTGCAAGATAAAAGTATTGATGTACCTATGCTTTTAATTAAAAATGTTGATATGGGAGAATTATGAACAGATTCTTTGTAATGTTATATATTTAAAGTTTTTCATAATTTTATTAATAAAAAACAATGGAAGTGGGCCACTTTGTTTTATATAGGTGATTGGTTTTGTACAATGTTATATATGCATTTTTCCTTTTTTTTTATTAGATTAGCATAATAGAATTGGTAAAAAAACTGAAAAAGTCAAACAACCTATCTAGATAAATTAGCGGCAGTAGTAGCGCACTGGAACGGAACTGTCTAAACTTTTTTCCTCTTTTTGTCTGTTTGGAACCTTCGGTCACTTTTCCGACCGAAATAAAAAATTCAGGGATATTTTGGTCATTTTAAAAATCAGAAAAATGACTTTTTGAATAATATAATTAATTTAAAACCATAATAACCTTCAAAACCTGAAAAATGTAATTACAAAACCTAAACTTATTTTTAAGAAAATAATACTTTTAGAAAACCTAAATTAATTTTTTATACAAACTAAATATTATTTTAAATATCTTAAATGTCTAGATTATAAAACCAGATGAATGGTATTTTTTTTTTTCAAAACTTTAAATGTTTGAGATAATTTTCAGATTTTAAAATTTTGAATCTTTAATCTGTTTTTGTTAAACTTATAGATTTTGAAAATTTTGGTTCCAGCATCTTAACATATTCTAGATCGAAAATTGTTTCAAAAACTATAAAAATTCTCACTTTTCATAAATTTGATTTTAAAATCATAAATTTTACAGAACATTTTGTAGAGTTAAAAATTCTGATTTTTGTAAGACTAGAAGTATGAACATGCCTAAGGCTGTAGATCTAGATTTCAAAACACCGACATTATTATGAACAAATTGAAAATCGTAAGAGATAGATGTTTACAAACATTAAAAAGTGTAGTATTAAAAGGCATATCATCCAAATACAAATATTATTACCACATGAGTTCAATAACAGAACTTTAATTCATGAAAATCATTTACAACATAATTTATATATATATATATATATATATATATATATATATATCATATACGACAAATCCATTATAATATGACATTGATTAATAAAAATAATAGTTCAAAATATTACAAACAGATCATAATCATATTAATGGATGCTACTCTAATTTAAATTATTAAATATATATGTGTTAAACCAACTACTTAAGTGAATAATGACTGGTAATAATATATATATATATATATTCAATATTATTTCATATTATATGCATTTTTAAAGAATATATATTACATCAAATATATAAAGTTTTCCAGGCTAGTCCAATAAGATTTCAGGCTAATTAGACCTTAATTTAGTTGGATCATTTTAAAAAGGCTAATAATATGATAAGCCTAACCATGTATAATTTAAAATAATTTCAAACTCACCTTGCCATTTTGAATTTTTCCAACATCCCTTATACATATCGCATACAGAAAAAAAAAATGAAAGACTAAATCAGAAGCTTTTACTATTTTGCCATCCTTGGCATTGCAATCAGAAAGCTGCCGCTGATTTGGCATCACAACATCTTCATCCACCCTCAAACCTGTGAAGTTTATTTTTTCTTTTCTTTCTTTTTTCTTATTTAATAAATGAAAAGGGTTAAACATGGAAGTAGATGGGAGAATTAAGAAGTTTAGAGTTATTATATTGAAAAATTGACTATGTGTACAAATATACATATATTCACATACATGCAGCATTAGTCTTTTATAAGCATAAGTAGTTGTTATTCATACAAGTAAGAGTCTCTGTTATTAAGAAACACGCTAAAGGCAATTTTGTAATTTTCATTTTCCATTCTGCATGTACAAGAACCAACTCTGTAAGCTCAAGATATAGTTTTGCATAAATGGAATAACTGCTCCTCTTAGCTCGATTATGAGCTGAGGTTTACCCTTTAACATGGTATCAGTTTTCAGGATTCAATGTTGTGGTTTCACCAATTAAATCTTCAATTTTGACAACGAGCAATGACACCTCCACGTAACAGTCATATTAACCTTAGCAACGAGCAATGGCCCGCTCTCGCATCTTGCTGATCTTCAATTCATGCTCAGGATCAGTAATATCCCATCCATTCAACTGCAGATTCAGATCAGTCGTACTCCGTATTTCGCGATAATGATTTATTAATTCTTACCCGCTCTGACCATCCAGGTATGAGCTTGGTCTCTACACCGTTGAATGGATCTAACTATTTGCCTTGGAGTACATCTATTCAAATCGTATTGCTCGTGAAAAACAAATTAGGATTTGTTACAGGCAGTGTTCCTATTCCCACTGACCCAAACTTGCTAGCTCAATGGTTGCGTGTAGACGGTATGGTCTGTTCATGGCTAATAAACTCAATATCTAAAGATATAAATGAATCATTTATGTATGCGAAGGATGCCAAAACACAATGGAACACAATCACTCGTAGGTTTGGTGAACATAATGGTCCACACATCTATCAGCTTCAACGGGATATTAGCACAATAACACAAGGTTCACAATCTCTTGTAGTGTATTTCAATCGTTTAAATAAGCTTTGGGAAGAGTTTAATCTTGTTAGACCTACTCCTCGGTGTACATGTGGCACTGCCAAAGAATGGGATGAGTTTGAGATGAATACCAAATTGATCTAATTCCTTATGGGTTTAAATGAAAGTTATGAAGATGTGAAGAACAATATCTTAGTGATGGATCCGCTTCCGCACATTGATAAGGCCTATTCCCTTGTCTTAAGAGTTGAAAAACAGAGATCTGTGCAAATTGCTAGATCTAATTATATGGAAGCATCAACTATGTTTAGTAAGCCCAACCAAGGCAGGGGTCAGCAAGTTAAATCTCACACCTATTCTAATTGATTTGGTAAAGGCAGGGGATATGTTAAGAAAACTAAAGAAGAAAAGGCCAAGTTGATATGTGAGCATTGTCAACTTCCAGGCCATGAGATTCAAGATTGTTTCAAACTCAATGGGTACCCTGATTGGTACTACAAACAGAAGGACCAAAGACATAGTGTTAATATGGTTGAATCTCAGTCTGTTACAGAACCCAGCCTTACCACTCAGCCCAACACATCAGTGGATATTGCTGCTTTAGTTCAAAGAGAGGTGGCCAAAGCTTTGCAGAGCCAGAATGTATCAGTTCTTCCTTCAGATCCCAACTCATCTTCTCATGCCAATGCCACAGAAGCTACCTCCCTTGGCAGTTCCTATTTGCATTTACTACACTTGAAGATTTTAATGCTAATTCTTGGATAATAGACACTGCCTACAGCAAACACATATGTAAGACTGAAGCACTCATGACCAACCTTATGCCACTTACACATCCAGCTTTTGTCACTCTACTAGACAGCTCACATAAAAAAGTCACTCATATGGGACAAGTGATTCTCACTGATACTCTCATCCTTGCTGAGGTATTCCTGGTCCCCACCTTTAAATTCAATTTGCTTTCTATATCTCAGTTGGCTATGCACATGAATATTCAAGCTTTTTTCCACTCTACTGGTTGTGAAATCATGGATGTTGAATCCCATCAATCTCTTGCTACTGGAAAGCTTATAGCCAGACTATACATTCTTCGATTTCCCCTGTTGTCAATACCATATTCACTTTTGGTTTGAGCGCTTCACATTATCTCAAAGTATTTGAATCATGGCATAGAAGATTTGGTCGTGCATCCCCATCTACACTACAACATCTGGAGTTTCTTAAACATTTATGTACCCCTCCAGTTATAGAAGCACACAAGGCATGTGATATCTGCCATTTTTCAAAGCAAACTAGGCTAGCTTTTCCACATAGTTTTATCCAAACCACACAGGTCTTAGAACTTCTTCATGTGGACATATGGGGCCCATACAATAAACCAAGCATCACAAATACTCCTTACTTCTTGACACTATTAGATGCCTTCAGTAGAAATTCTTGGATTTGCGTATTGCACACTAAAAAACAAGCTAGCTCTTCTCTGTCTACTTTCCTCATAATGGTTAGTGTTCAACTATCCAAACCTGTGAAAATTGTTAGAACAGATAATGGCACAGATTTTACTGGTTCAGATTGTTAGAAAACATTCTCTGAACTTGGAATTCTACACCAGAAATCATGCATATACACACCCCAATAGAATGGGGTGGTTGAGATAAAACATACATTTGCTGGAGATTGCGAGGGCTGTTATGACTGAATCCAAGGCTCCAAACTACCTATGGCCTTATTCCATTCTTACTGTTGCTTTTCTCATTAACAGATTACCCTCTTCCATTCTTGCTTGGAAAACACCATATGAACTCATGTTTGGTCATTCTCCTCCTTATGGCATGCTTAAACCTTTTGATTTTTTTGCTATGTCACCAACACATCTCCAGACAAGTCAAAGTTCACCACCAGGGCTCATAAGTGTATAATGGTAGGATATCCTCCTGGAAAAAAGGCCTACAGAGTATATGATATGGATACACACAAAATCATCACTTCAAGGGATGTGGTATTTTCGGAAAATATATTTCCATATGTTGTGAATCCACCATCTTCATAATCCATTATACCACTTCCAACTACTACTGAAGAAGGGGTTTCTCACCCCATGGAACAAAAACCTACAGAAGAAGAGATTTCATCAGCTCCTCCACTCAGAAAGAGCCTCAGACAACCAGTTAAGCCATCATACCTTAATGACTTTGTCACAAACAATGTTGATGGTGATCCTTCAGATTCTGAATTTATCCCAGATCCTTATTGCACTATGTTTATAACATGTAATGATGCTATCCAGGATCACACCTCTTACTCAGAAGCCAAAATCCACCCACACTAGATAAAGGCTCTGGATGCAGAAATCTAAGTTCTTGAAGACAATGAGACTTGGATACTCACTGATTTGCCTCCAGATAAAAGAGCCATTGGTTTTAAGTGGGTATTCAAAACTAAATTGCATTCAGATGGCACACTAGAAAGGCACAAGGCCAGACTTGTGGCCAAGGGTTATAACCAAGTAGCTGGTGAAGACTACTTAGATAGTTTTACCCCCTGTAGCCAAACAAGTGACTGTCAGACTCTTAATTGCTCTTGCTGCTAAAACAAATTGGCATATCCATCAGTTGGATATCAACAATGCCTTTTTACATGGCTACATTGATAAGGAAGTCTAAATGCATCCACCTCAGGGTTATACTAAAGCTCAACCAGGGCAGGTTTGTAAATTGCTCAGGTGTTTATATGGTTTGAAACAGGCTTCAAGGCAGTGGAACAACCAGTTTTGTACAACATTGTTATCATATGGTTTTTCAAAATCCCCTAATGATCATTGTTTGTTTACTTGGCAAAAAAAGTCTGACTACATGGCTCTAGTGGTATATGTTGATGATGTCCTCATCATTGGCAACTCAAACTCACACATTATGGAATGTAAATGTTATCTGCATGAAACTTTCAGCATCAAAGATCTTGGTTTAGCTACCTACTTTCTAGGGATGGAGATTAAAAGAGGTCCATCAGGTATCCATTTAATGCAGAGAAAATACATCCTAGATATCCTTAAGGATGCTGGTGTGACAGATTGCAAAGCCACTTCTACTCCTCTACATCAAGGTTTAAAACTAACTGCTCATTCTGGTACTCTCATGATAAATCCCGAGTATTATAGAAGGCTCATTGGCAGATTACTTTATCTTAATCTCACACGGGCAGATATCACCCATGTAATTCAACAATTGAGCCAATATGTTCAGGCGCCTCATACTGACCATTGGCAGGCAGCTGTTCACTTGTTGAAGTATCTCAAAGGCACTCCATCACTTGGCCTTTTCTATAGCTCTACAAGTTCATTGAGCATCCATGCCTTTAGTAATTCGGACTGGGGCTCATGTTCGGATTCCAGGAAATCACTAATTAGTTTTTGTGTGTTCCTAGGATCCTCACTCATACCATGGAAGATAAAGAAGCAATCTACGGTCTCACGTAGCTCAGCTGAAGCCGAATACAGGGCTCTAGCAAGCACAACTTGTGAGCTCATATGGATCGATTACGTTCTTCAAGAACTTCATATTCCCATACCTAAACCTGTTCGACTTTTGTGTGACAATCAGGCAGCTACTCACATTGCGCAGAACCCGATATTCCATGAACGTACAAAGCACATAGATATTGATTATCATGTTATGCATAACAAATATAAGGATGGTTTTTTGCAGCTCACACATGTTCCCACAAAGTCGCAGCTTGCAGATATGCTTACGAAGCAACTGGGCACAACACAGTTTCAATTTCTCTTGTCCAAGCTAGGAATGAAGTAGGATGTACAAATATACATATATTCGAATACATGCAACATTAGTCTTTTGTAAGCATAAGTAGTTGTTATTCATAAAAGTAAGAGTCGTTGTTATTAAGAAACAAGTTGAAGGGCAATTTTGTAATTCCTATTTACTATTCTGCATGTATAAGAACCAACTTTGTAAGCTCAAGATACAGTTTTGCATAAATACAATAACTGCTCCTCTTAGCTCGATTATGAGCTAAGGTTTACCCTTTAACACTATGACTATATTAAGAAGCCTTGTGGAGTGTGGACTATGATTTTTTATTTTTTTTGGAAATACACCATGCATAAAAGTATTATACTCCATGCTCCGAAACTTTTTTAACCCTACAAAAAATATAGAGCAACTGTTCAAATTCGGAATAAGCGAGCTTCTCTTTTTAAATCATCTTTGGGAAGAAATCATAAATGGTTATCATAGTTTTTTACTTTTACGATTTAGTACCATAATTATTTATTTTTTTAATTTATTTACGTAACTCAATTAATTACTCAATTTTAGTCGAAAAATCATTAATTAACCAGAAAAGGTCACGTGATCGGCACATGCCGGTAAAATTTGGGAAAAACCAGCGAATTAATTGATGAGCGAGAATTATATGATGTAGATTCATTTTATTTTTTTAACCAAAATGACACGTCATCAAATAAAAAAAAAACAAAAAACAGCAAATACATTTACATCAGCACAAATGATTTGTGGGGGGAATTATCCATCATTTGTGGGACCCACCGCCAACAGCCCACATGTCTTCTTCCCAGGGGTTAAAATCTCGCGAGAAATCGGCGATTTCTCGTCGATTTCTCACCAAAATAAGGCTGCCGAGACGGAAAACTGAGTGTTATTGCGTTTTGTCATAATTTTGACGAGATCTCGCTATATTTTCCGAGTGCAGCGCGTGGCAGTGATTCTGTCCAGATGCAGCGATTTTTTGGAATTTCTCGCCCTTGTTTTTTAAGAAGTCTCCAAAAATGCATGAGCTAGATTCGAACTGAGACCCATTGAAGAGAGCTCCAAACTCTAACCACTAGACCAAGTCAACATCTTGTTTTATTCTCCACATAGCATTTATATAATAACTTATTCATCTAAAATCAAATAAACAAGAGTTGCCTCCTCGTGTCATAAAATTTCCATAATATTGAATAAGTAATCAGAAAGTTTTATATACAAATTTTCAATTTATTATTATTATAATTGACAACATGTATTTTTTAAAATATTTTGTTTTGTTTATAATTTTAAGATGAATTTATGTATTAAAGTTGGTTATAATATTTTTAAAATATTTTGTTAACTTTCAAATTTTTAATATAATATTTCCATACCAGTATTTAGTAATGTTGTATGAAAAAACGTAAAAAAGTGTTTTATATTGTCACTCATTATTTATATTATTTTATATTTGAATTAGTTGTAAATAAATCTATTTCTATCAAATTTAAGATGCGTAAATGTATTTGAGTTTGTTATAATAATTGTAAAAATATCAAGTTAAATTTTCAAATTTCTAATATGTTTTTTAATATTTTTCAGAAAATTGCACTGATATTTCGATATTAATCGATAGCTCACTGAAATCTCCGTAAATTGAAATACCGATATCTCCATAAAAACCGATATTTTCATCCTTGCTTCTTCCTCATTTCCTCCGGCTAAACCCTCTATGTCGTGTAAGAGACTTCTTCAGAAATACCCACCTCTTCGAACTCCCCCGCGGACGGCGACCTCGACGACAGGTCGTTAGTCAACGACCTCGATAGCACGACCAATCAACGTCATTTGGCTACGCATTGGCGAGTGGCGACATAGATCTGGTTCTCCGATGACTACAACACGGAACTTCAAGTCCCTACCCCCGAGGAAATGCTATGGCATCCTCAACGGCGTCATCGGATTGATCAGAGGTCCGATAAGCTAGGGGTATTTAAGGTGAGAAGAGAGCTTCATAGGTTAGATTTGGCTATTTCAAGAATAACTTGTGCGCAAGAATCAGAACCTCAAGGTGAGTTGCCATCGGAAATTGGAAACTGCACCAAATTGGTCGTTCTTGGCGTTGCATGAACCAGAATTTTAGGAAACATTCCCCCATCGATGGGAAAGCTGAAATGACTTCAAACTGTAGCAATATACACGGTGTTGCTCTCCGGTCCTTTACCAGATGAGAATAAGCAGCCACACTAAGTTGCAGAACCTCTATTTATATCAAAATCCAATCACGGGCTCGATCCCGTCCACTATTTGCGAGCTAAACCTCAAAGTTCTTTGTTGGGTTAATAATTTGGGAAAATATTTTTTTTTTTTTTTTTTTGCTGAAATTTTAATAAGTTGCTAGTGTGTAAATTTCGGGTGTAAAAACTAAACAGAAAATAACTCCACATAAGCATATTCTTGTCATGTCAATTCGTTCGCCGGTTTGGGTAACTTTACGTCATTTTCTAGTCACATAGCTTTTTTTGGCAAATTAATAATTTTCCAACTAAAATTAACCAATTAAATAAGTTACGGGAGTAGATTGAAAAGGTTAAATGAGACCAAATTCGTAAAAGTAAAAAGTTTAGGGTCATTTATAATTTTTGTCATTTGCTTCAAAATATAGTTAAAATTTAAAGCTACTGAACTTCTCAATTTCGATAATAAATAAATTATTTGAACTTAAAGGTACCCATTTAGTCGACGAATATAAAAGCCCCCAGATGGGAAGGCCCATCACATTAACCAGCACATAGTTAGCCCTAAAATTAAAGGTTTGACGGAACGATCGGAAATTGTATCCTATTTACTTGAATAATTTCAATCACAGCGATTAAGGTGTAGTTAGACCTTCAAGTTTAGGGTTCTACAGATACAAGCATTGCAAATTTTATCACACCCACCAAGGTATCTGAGTAGGAAACTCCACCACCTTGTAAATCACGGAGATGTAAAATCAAATAGCAATGTTTTTGGTCTTATATTCCATGCTAGATACATATCAAAGAAGTATCCATGGGATTGGGGTGAAGTAACAGAGACAACTATAGGGGACTCTTGTTGAAGGTGGGGTGGGTAAATAATTAATATCCTTAATTCTTCATTAATTAGCTAAAATGGCTGAAGAAACATGTACAGAGTCTGGCTAAAAACTCTCATTTTGTCAAAGGAAAATACTCCATTCCAAGGTAAATGAAAAATAATGATAAAGCACTGGGCCATAATTATCATTAAGGACAATCTTGTCGCCTAAACTGCTCAATTGATGCATCACTTGATGCAAGTATATATGCATTCCAAAAACTGGTGTTTATATAGAGGCAAAACAAAGATCATTAATCAGCTTCTAAACTCACTATCAATATGGAGGGCGGGTTGTACCCATCCATTCACCTTCATCGGGAACCTTACTAATGTAAATTCAACACGGTTGGGTTAGCTGATCCAAATACATCCTAAAGCTAAACGGTAAATCTACAGCATCGCTTTTTGCGCTACATAAGTGCTCAAGAACAATCAGAAGTAAACTTGTCAATAGATGTTGAGATCAAGGGCATAAACGGATCATTTACTTTTCTGCTTAACAGGGAAATTTTCTTCGGGCTGCTTTCGCCACATGTAATTGGAAGCCTCAATCCACCTTGGATGGACCAGGAATTTCTTCTCCTGCACCGCCTGTCGGGATTTATTTGTCCCTGGGTCCATAGAGACCACATGTGTAACAGATGGATCGAGTTCAGTTGAGCACGTAGCTCCCAATTGTTCGGCCATTTTCCATAAATGATGATGCTCAGCTGGGGAATTAGTTGGAAAAACACGTGTGAAGATAATATTGCAATCCTTCAAAATTTCCTTCCGTATAGTTTTCAGGATCTGTCATATGATAGGAAAGAATGTGAGCAAAGCATGAAATATTCGTAATCAATGAAAATTCCCAGGAGTTAAAGCAAGTTCTAGAATGAGCAGTTCTTATTCGAGTTTGTAGTGCTCGGTGACAAACATGGCGAAACCTAACAAACAACTATGAAAAAGTTTATACATTTATTGCTAATATAGTATCCCTCCATCCCAAAATAAGAGTTTTGTTTTCACATCTAAAGAATGATGATTGAACTGATTCCCCCAATAAGATATCATTTCAATCTTGATTCAAAATTCAGACCTGGAGTAGAACATTTTCATCAGGGATAAAACAACCAAGATTTTGTTTACTCCAGCATCCGGTGCCTCCCTCAAAACCAGAGAGAGGGAGGGAGAATTGTATTTACACCTCAGCTCGGCAGCAACCCAATCAAATTACCACCCCAGCAGTAAATACACTATGATTTAGTGATGAGACAGATGCAGACTAAAGCTACCATCAATCAAATATAAGAAAGAGTATAATCCGACATCCTTCAGAATTTACCTGTCTCACATCTCGATCCTCCAGCTTATCCTCGCGCTCCTGAAACAAAATACACATTAATAAATTGGGCTAGAGAAGATGCTATATCAAAATACTATTTTAGTAATGAAAATGGGACAGCGGAGAGAGAATACCTCATTAAAGAACAAACTATGTATTCGCTTAAGAATTTCAAGAACAGTCGTCAGTGCTCCTTCAGTCTCACTTTCATCACTTCTTAGTTCAGAAAGTGATTTACAATTAAACCCAAAGTGCTTGCAACTTGAAGCAAAGAAGTGATATCTTTCCATCAATATTAAATTCTCCTTGTGCTTTCCCCATACCTAAAATATATGACTGCAACTCTATTAATCTGATGAAACTAAAACAACATATTAGACACACTCTAATGGAAGCATAGCATAGATAAATGTGCTATCATCAATATATTGGCATGCCATGCTTTCAATCAATAAACACATATAACGAACTTGCACAGCATGCATGTGAAGACTTACGCTGATGTACACAAATGAGAATGCACAGAGAGTACATTCAGTAAATATTCGGGTTATTTAAGTAATTCATTCATTGATTCATGGATTCAATTAAGTAATAACTAGGTCTGCTGAAACATCAGTAATGGAATCTTGATCAAGAGTAATTTTATTTTTTTATTGTTTTAAATAAGAGCGATTTTATAGGGAAACTTTGACAGACCAGGCAAGCTCTTTTCAAGAAAGCCATTGCATTGTTCAATGATTCAATATAACATCCTTGATATTTTGTAACACAAACACTTTGTGCATTATGTGAAATTTTAAACTGCCAAGAAGAATCCAAATATTTTTAAGTTGTTTAAAAAAGCACACAATTCAATATGTTGAAAGCAAGGGATCTGGCACAAATGCAGATAACAGTCACCTTAACAAAAGATCAAAATGCCAGTAATAAATTTGAAATCAAATTACTTCTTAGTACAAGTAATATAAATGTGTTTTGCTCCAATAACCACGATTTAGAAAAATTTGAGACAGCAAATCCTCATGAATGCGGAATGAGAATTGAATTCAAACTGTTATAAAACAAAAATCCAACACAATCCAGTTGATAATAACTACATAAAAGATATAGCTGCAGACCATTATGACTCATATATTCAATAAACAATTACCGCTTCGGTGTCATCGAGGATGAGGACAGCACTTTCATGCCCCATAACCACATCAAGACCCTTCTGGTGCCTCTGAGTGCAATCACCATGTGCAATAATTCTGGAATTAAAGTAGATATCTTCAGGGTCAAGTAGATTCGCCATTGCCAAAGCATAGGAACGTTCACCCATAGTGTAAATGCACATCTCAAACAAATTACTAGCTTCTTTCAAGAAAGTGTGCACAAATGGCCTCAACTTAGTCATCATCTGCATCCAGTCTAGTCTGAATAGGCTGGCCTTCAAGGTATCTGATAATTTACAAATTGTCAATTGAGAAACCACATTCAGAATAGAATTCAAAGCTGAAAGGGAAAATGAATTAGTTTTCGCTGCAACAATGAAGATTGATTTATACGGGGTTGATGAAAGGAAAAACTGACATAGAGTCAAATAATGTTACAATCATGAAGAGTCGAATAACAGTTCTGTGGAGACATTGAAGTTCATCCGGATAAGATTTTTGCAAACTTAAGAGCTTCTCATCAGTGACAGTCAGAATAAACAGATTCTTAAATTTCTCTAATACATACCTCAGTTTATATCTGCTGATTATAGAATCGGCAAAGCTTAGACCAAACTAAATGATCCAACTGTGATTCATTACTACAAGATCATATAACAGATTCTTACGAACGAAGCAAATTTAATAGGCAAGAAAAATTATCTCGACTCGACAGCTGTGATCTCACTAAAAAATGCATTCATAATTATGCATATTATCAATAAACTTCCTCTGCATAACTCTTGTTTATTTGAAGTTCTTGATTATATATTTACACTTTACCATATTGTCTGGTGGGAATGATGGTCAACTTTGCCCCTGGTACAAATATTCAATTGTTCTAGACATACAAATAAGTGAAATCATGCTATATTATGTAGCTTTTCTTTATGTCAAGCGCTTCATAGCAGTAACAAATACTAGAGGTTAACATGAATAAATATATCATAAACACTAAGATCATCACCATCTACTGCTGCATTAGATAAGAAAAAATTATGAATTCAGGTACTGTAGGAAATCCTGAGGAGAAAATACCCGGCAAAGCATCTCTTTGGCCATATAAGTACCCTTCTTCCGCTGTGATATCAGTAAGCCGAGCTGAATTGAGCAGAGTATGATCTAAATCAAGAACCAAATAAAGCTTTTTACGGCGAAACAAGTTCTTTAGGTCTCTTTCACGAACACGAGCTATCTCGTCGTTACCAATCCTTAGATCCTGCACAAAAAATCGCTTTTCTGTCTAAGATAAGACAGCAAGATCTTTTAATAGTATGTCTGTTGATCCTAAACTTCAGCTAAAGTGGTGGTAATGGAAGAGAAAAACAGCAGAAGTGTACAATGATGGTTCCCAAAACAGAATGTGATAATAAAGAAGTCATATTTGGCTCAGTTTCTAATTTTCCGTTTTCAGTCTTACTGGAGTCATTTTAATCCCCGCTTAGATCTAGGTACTCATTTTGTTTACTATCAACATTCTAAAACTAAAAAAGCGTGATAAAATAGAAGACATGGGATTGTAATAACTTTACTCATCATAATTCAATATTTTCATTTTTCACTTGGAAACTTTTGAGTTTTCATCTGATCAGAATTTATCCTCTCCCTCTATGCTTTTCAATTTGTAAAAGGAACTACATGGCTGTGCTCTTCCATTTCCTATTTTCTGCAATTGTGAAGGTAGGTGGTTCATTAGTTTATATCATTGCACCCTCAGAGCCCTGAGAGTTGGGACAGGGTTGGTTGATTAATTGGTCGATTTTGTTATTAGAGTGGAGCGTTAAACCTTCACTCAATAGTTAATTGTATATTCCCGCAGTCTAAGAAAAAATAATCAGGATAGCAGAGTTTTAAGTATATCCTAAGAAAAGCATAAATCTATACGGCTATAACAAGAAACGCATAATTTTGACATCAAGCAGCATTAGGGACAATTATTGCATCGTTTAGTATGTGAAGAAAGTCATAATAAGATATAATATAAATAAATGATGTTAAATAAGAAAGTAACCTTATGGATGTAAGAAAGTGCAACACCGGACTCATCATCTAGTATTTCCCCACACTTCAAGCACATTCCCGCATATCTACCAGGATGTGGGCAGATATTCTCCTTAGATGATGACCCTGCACAATTAAAACACGTAAGGATAGGAAGCAATCAGGGATCCTCTATTTTCAAGTAATCAAACAATGCAAATCAGAAGAAGGTACAATTCTTCAAAGGGATGCTTTAAAGTATACAAAAAAAGAAAAGAACATATTCTAAACAGAGAAGGATATGCTACAAAAACAAAATTAGAAAAATGCAGAGAAACATGGGTTGGTGGGAGGGGGGGGTGCACAAGGGACCTCAATATTTCCGGCATTATAACAGGAGAATATTGATGAATTTAAAATAAATATCACAAACCAAATCAAGCTCTATAACACAATTTCAGTAATGACTTCTAGAATGTCAAAGGGCTAACAAGTCAGCAAGTACCTATACAAAATATAATTAAATTAGTTAAATTCAGTCCACAATGTACGAGTCATTGATGAAAATATGCATATGAATTCCGCAAGACAATGAAACAAATAAACTAAAAAAGAAGGAAAAGCAGCAGCAAGGTCCTTCTATTGAAGATGTAAATATCACAGGATAGATTTATGCTGGGAATTAGAACAATGGCAAGGAGAATTATGTATACACTAAAACCAATTTTCTATTTCACATTTTACAATTTCATAAGAGGAAATGCCACATCTAGCCTCAGCCTTCAAACCACAGTGAAAGCTAAAAAAGGGAGTTTAACGTATCGTGAGCAGACCACCTAAATATTGTGCTGGTTCTCCTTGAGATGAGGAACTTGGCGGGTCTATTAAGCCTTGGATCTCCAGCTTGCGCCTTTTAACTCTATAAAGATGAAACAATGTTTGCAAAACAAAATATAATTATCAGAAGCAGGAATAGCAGCCAAAAGAGAGCTTAAGAAATTATTATTCAGTTAAAAAGTTACAAGAGAAACAAAAATGATCACGACACTTTTGGAGGAATAAACGATACAACTAAATCATTTGGAAAATGTTTCTTCCAAGACAAGTTTCCACCACACGAGGACAGAAGCGAGCATTCACTTTCATGCAGACATTTCATAAGTGATAAAGATGTCTCTAATAAGACATGCCAATTTCATGTCATAGTATATGAGCACCACTTGATTCATTCATAAAAGATAAAATTCATACAAATTAAGCATCTATAGGAACTAGATTTCCCCAGGTTTCAAATTGTGAGATGAGAACTCAATCATAGATGTCCAAATATATCATCTCATTCTCACTTTATTAGATTATTTGGATCTACATGGTCAAGGGAGGACAGAAATTCTTCTATATTCCCCGTAATTTCTTGAATCTTTAAGAGACAACTTAATTTGGATGTGTACTCAACGCAGAATGTGATCATTTACACCCAAACTTAGTGGTCAAAGAATCAGATTCTATTTGATTTGTTACAAGATTAATAAGAGAAAAAGAATCAATAATTTGTTGCTTACTTCTGCCTGCCTTTGTGTATCCTAGTGAAGATTAAACAAAATATTGATTACAAAAAAGGAACAAGACTTCAAACTATTGATACGTGTATCATCCAACTCATGATCAATAATATTAAGTAAATTCATCAGCTAAAGTAGACCTCTCATTATTCCAGTCAGAGTCACTTCTATCATCAGCATCGCTCTGCTCCTCTTCTTCTGCAACTTCTCCAGAATCATCTGATGGATCAGAAGCAGTATCCAACTCTGCATCCAGAAATGCAGCTAAATCATCACTGCTTGAAGAGTGAGCGGGAGACTCTGCTGCTAAACTCATCTGTCAACCCACCAAGAAAATCCATTACTACACGACTCTGGTGCAGACTATGTTAATTAAAAATTAAAACAAGTTGATTTAGAAGCAATGTAGACTGAAACAAAAAAAAAAACAACACTGCTTTAGGCACCTTATACATGCAAAGCTATTTCAGTTCTTCCTTGAACATATTTAAGTTCTGCTTCGTGGATTCTATACTTTCGTCAAGTTATATCATGAGCAATTCCAAATGTATGTTTGTCCAAAACACCTCACTCAATGATATTCTATTCACATTCTTTGTAGCTTACCATGATCCCAGGTTCAACCAATAGTCCTGTGCAATCAGCTGATTATATTTCAATGATTCTCTGAGCAAACTAAAGCAACTCATGATAATCATCGAATATTCAATCTATATAGTTTCACCAGGTATCCATATTTAACTTGTGTATCGATATTGTCTACGGAAAAAGCAAACCAGTGACAGAGATTAGGAGAACCTCCCAGAAAAGCATCAACATGGCTTATCTTTGGTTGAATTTTAGATCACATTGCGCAATTTTCTTTCACAAACCACTAATAACATAGTAATTGCTGCTGAAAGTTACAGAGCTATTCTTCATCAATCGAAAATCTTAAAATTTAGGAATCGGAGTTCACATGTTTATCTAAAGGATCCGACGGGATTTATTGATAGAAAACTACGGAGAACATAATAGACTTTCGAAGTGTCTGCGTAAGCGATCAAAAAGAGAACCACAAATCAACTGGGGCAAAAGTATAATTTACGCGTATGCTACCAGTGCGGTGATGATTTAAACAAGTGGAAGGAGTTACATACCGTAGTCAAGGCCGCCGGAGGTGGTATTCCGGCGTGGGCACGGAGTGTTTCCAAATAAAGTTGCTGATGTTCCGTATGTGGAACCGGGCAACTTGATTCGGTTTGTGATGCAGACGGAACCGTGGGAAAAACAGTAGTCCGCCGTCTCAGATTTTAAAAATATTTGGAACGAGACACAAGTTCGGAAAAAATAATACTAAGACAATGTAGAACCTCTTTATTTGTGCTCGTAAAATTACTTAATCCCTAACAAACTAAATCATATTTTAACGCTAATTCTGTAATAGACGTCAGATATTTTACCTGTTATAATAGGTTAATAGCAAGTAAATGTTTACTTGTACAAAGGCATGTGACCCCATCATTTTAACCAATTTGATCCAATAATTCTATCACACTGGGTTATTTTTATGTTTACTTTGTGTTAACATTTAATCTTCTTTTTCTTTTTCTTTTCTTATTTTTTTCCATTTGAGCATATCGATTAATTTTTTAAATGCACTAAATACTAAAAATGAATTTCCACCTTTAAATATCAAGGTTCCACTTGAGAAAATAAATATGATTTTTTTATTATTGTTCCCTTACACTTTATAATATACGTAAATGCCTTTAAATTTAGCTAAATATTATTTTTATTTCAAACTTTGAACTAATTCATTGCAAAAGTTTCCATCAAAACTTTCCTTCAATTAGCATCTTTTTATTACCAAATACCTTAAAATATTTGTTATACTAAATGTCACCGAAGTAATTTTATATTTTAACCACATTATGAATTCTTAAAAACGATTCAACCCAAAAGCTATCCTTCAATTAATATTATATTAATTTGGCGACTTTCTAAAAATAAAACCGTGTTTCTTTTTTTTTTTTAAATAAAATTGGGTATATCTCTCCTATATTTCTAAATTTCAAGGCTTGAATATATTTTTCTCCGTCGGCAACATGTTACATCACTTTTAAAAAAAAAAAAAAAAAAAATAGTCTCCAAATATTAGCAAAGAATCTAAAAGAACAAATTAACTAGAAGATTAAAAAAAATCAATTACTTGGTAGTAGACCAATTATTATTTTGACAATATAAATAGACGATATAACAACAAAAAAAAAATGAAAAGCCAACGAAACCAACATAAATCTCAACAATTATATGAGTGACATTACAATTAGACAAACCCAATGCTCCATCATATTTAGAAACTAAATCAACAACATAAATAAAGGAAAGAAAAAAAAAAAAGCAATTCAATAATTAAACCACCAAATGGAGAAAAAGAAAATCCAGAGAAGATAAAGGAATAGGAAGGAGAGAGAGTGAGATGATTACAGGTCAATCAGGTAGTAGGTTTAGCTAGTAAAATTTGATGACCTGCGTAGCCCTTAACTGGTTACAAATAACTTTTTGATCTAATGACTATGATTTAAAATAATTCAATCCAACAATCAGATTTCTAGGTGTATTGTAGAAGGACTCATAATCTAAATAGGAAATAAATAAAATGAAATATTCTAAAAGATAAATTATATTAAATCTAATACATCCTATCCTAATAAATAAAAGATATAATCTTATCACATTCTTATATCTATTATTCTTCTCTCTTTAAAAACATATCACCACAAATCTTATCAAAAAATAGTGAATCATCATAATCACTATCAGCAATTGTCGAAGAATTATAATCATTTTCAGCAACTGAAAATTATCACCAAAATCATATTCATTATCAGCAATGGCCGAAGAATTATCATCACACTCCCTTATCAAGAGTTGGTGGTCTATCATAACCTCAAGAACATCCACGAAATGGTAATTATTTGTTTCGTAAAAAATTGGTTGATTATTACAGTGACCATCATCAACTTCATCCAAGAACGACTCGCACACGTTGGACAAGAAAAAAGATAATCAATCAAAGTAATATTGACATCACTTTCTTCATCGAAAATTGATGGCCTATTATACTCACCATTGAATTTGGAGCCAGTTATCAACAAATCAATTTGTTGGTAGATATGCATAAAATCGTCTATGTGCAACTCTTCGTCAAAGATAGTATAAAAAAACTAGTTAATGCCTCGAAACCATCGTCTAGTAGGGTCGCAACTGATCTCTAACTACCAACTGATGCAGATAGAATAAAAAATTAGTTGATGCCTCAAAACTATCATCGAGGATCGTAACTAGTCTCTAATTACTAGTTGATGCCTCGAAACCTCGTCACTTGATCTCTGATTGCTAGTTTTGTTGATGCCTCGGAACGACCATTGAGAATATTTACTAGTTGATGCCTCAGAATTTGGTCTCTTGGTCTCTGATTACTAGTTGATGCCTCGGAACAGGAACCTGGCCTTTGATTTACTCGTCAATGTCTCAGAATCATCATAGAGGATTGTAAATAACTGGGAAAAGAACTCATTTTTTCTATTTCAATATATCAAATGAAACATCTAAAATAATACTCCCTCCATTTCAAAAAGAATGCCGTTTTAGCCTGTTTAGGAAAATTAAGAATGTGTAAAAATGATAAATATATCCATATAGAATCCATTTAATATGGAAATATTTTGTGGAAAATGAAATATTGAACTAAATAAAGTAGATTGTTTAGGGTAAGATTGGAAGGATTGTGGTGTTTTTTGATAAAACGACACTTATTTTGAAGTGGAGGGAGTAAAAGATCACTATTTCTACTAGTAAAATTACTTGGGTCCTAACAAATTAATCGTAATCTAAATAGAAACAAATGAAACAAAAAATTCTAATAGATAAATTATATCAATTCAATATATCTTAATAAATAAAAGATGTAATCTAATAGCATCTTCATCTCCATCAGTTTGCCAACCGAGCAAGACATTTTGAATACTCTTTTCTGACCATATTATCACAATTGTGTCCAATACATAAAATTGCATTCTATTGATAATCAGTAAGAATTGTTATAAGTTCTAAAGATTAAATTAAACGACGTGGTTTATACGTGGAATACGGCTCAAATATTAGTTGAGTAGAGGATCAGATATGTCGAATCACATTGAGTAGTTAATTCTTTTGATTTTTTTTCTACCGAACTAACCTTCATAGAAATACTCAAAGTGTAACTTTATTCACAGTGAGTATATAAATTTTCTTACAACCATAAAATTCCTATTTTACCCATTGAAATTGTTTTCTAAAATGACTCAAGTGACTAGCATGGATCCAACTATCCAGTTTGAAGTTTGTGGCAGTAAAATTGAATGTGTTGTGGACTTGAAGGGTAAATTAGATCATTTATCTATAACACAGCCTTAACGATAAATTAGAGAATTTATATATGAGATACTTTCTGTTGTAAATGGAATTTTCCATACTCGAATCCTTATTACGAACCCAAATGCTAAGGATTTGTTTGGATATCTTTTTAGTGGGATTTTAAGAAATTTCCAATTTAAATGAAATTTGGAGATACATGTATAGACTTCCGTGTGGAAACTAAAATTGTTTTGAATATTTTTTTTAAATGAGAAGAGATCTAGATTACAGTATGAGATTATGTTGGTTTTTTTATTTTATTTTTTGGGGGGGCAACATTATTTTTGGTTAAGTGTGTTTTTAGTGCTTTTACTATAGAAAATCGTGTAAGTAATAAAATGTTGTATTGATGGGAATCCTACTTATCCTACTTTATATAATAATGGAACCTTCTATAAGTAGTAATTTCAACACTTTCTCGCCCAAATTTATATACTAACTGTAGAAATCAAGTCTGTAAGGTAAATACTATGTTGATTTTAATAAATATGGAAAGTTTTGCATGTGCTTAAAAATTGCTTCACGCAATTTATGGCATTTTTTTATGGTAACCAATATCAATCAAATCCTAAATTAAAGATTAGATGTAAATCTAATCCCAATATTTAAGGCATAATATCCATGCGGATTTGGAAGTATATGGAAAATAATGTAATTGTTTAAAAATAAAGATTACATGTAAATCTAATCCCAATATTTAAGGCATAATATTCATGCGGATTTGAAAGTATATGGAAAGTAATGTAATTGTTGGTACAATTTATTAGATTTATGTGGTAGACAATATCAATCAACCGGAACGTTTAAATATTAGATGTAAATCTAATCCCGCAATTTAAGGTATAATGTATTTGATAGGCGTGTACGGATTCAGTTTAAGCTTATTTATGTGCTATTTAAATGTGACTTTTTAGTTGTACACTATGCGATCTAATTTTCAGTGGTGCTGCTCATTAGTTCGGTTTTTTCAAAATTTTGACTCGATATATCCGTTTACATGGAATCAGAACTCGATAGTCTGTTTTTGTTGAGGTTATTGACACGTATTTATTAAGTGGGGTCCGTAATTTGGAAATTCCAGACTACGCAATTGTGTTCAACCCTTCGAAACATGGTTTATTGTAATGATTACATAACTATCATTTTTGTTCTTTCGTTATATGTTGGATCGACTACAATAATTTTTAACTACAATGTTGAGTCTGTTTGCCTATTACATTTTTATTGTAGGTTGTTCCCGAACATATCTGCTTCAACTTTCAGGATGGAGTTCCTAATAAGGTCATACTTGATATGTCGCAAGGAGTGTTGGGCCGATTTACTGTGATGCTCAATACTGTCTTCAAGATGGTTGGTATAATTTTGTTGTAGTCTCGGGAATTGTCGTTGGTGATCGTATCAATTTTAAGTTCGTTAAACCGTCAACATTTCGTATATCTATACGTTATAAGTCGGTCTTGCTAGCCGAAGGATTATCTTGCTGTTGTTTCTATATTTTAGTTGTTGAATAAAATATTTGTTCCAATTTTAATGTTTAATGTATAACAATGTTCTAATTTTGTTGATGTCACCAAATGAATTGGTTGTTATATATTATATTAAAATAGTTATTAATTTTCTGGTTTCATCATGAGTATTGTCTAGAAAAATGCAGCAGATGCAACAAATTGTATCTCTAATGCAAAATTATCCCAAATATTTATTTTCGCCATAAAATTATGTGGTGCACGGGATTTGTTAAGTATTATGTATAGCATCGACGTACATCAAATTATTAGTTTATTTTGGTTGAGTACATCTATTTCATAAAAAAAAAATTATCCAAATTTTGCATATATCACAAATCAATACAGTAGTATAATGCAATTCATATGAAGAAGAAAATATTGTCCGATGTATTGTACGTACACCTAGATATAATATAAATAACCTGCAATGAAATGAAACATTTGTTGTCAATAATTTCGCTAAATCTTACAATATATAAAAGTGAAACCCTCTAATTCATGAAAAAAATTCATTTTCCCACCTATTTACAATTGCTAAAAATGAATTGTGAGTTCTAATTAATTAAGGTCATTACAATAATTTATGGAGAAAAATTATTGCCATAAAATTCTCTATAATTTTTATCTTTTAATGCTAATAATTACAATAATTTATGGAAAAAAATTGTTCCACAATATTCTGCCATTTTATTACATTTAATTATGTAATTCTTCACATGAAAAATAAAAGCTGAAAATGTTAAATTACATAATACAAGTATGGAATGATATAAAAAAGCTACATATAATTTGAAAGTATCTTTATCCTTCCATATTCGTCACACAAAATAAGCAGAAGATCAAAACCTATAATGATTAATATATAACAAAATATCAAATTATGGTATAATTAATGAATAACAAAATCAAAATTTTCTAGCATATATTTTGTTTGAATTGTGTAATTCCAAGGTGTAAA
Organism: Ajuga chamaepitys; assembly: GCA_958295605.1. Classification (NCBI taxonomy): domain Eukaryota; kingdom Viridiplantae; phylum Streptophyta; class Magnoliopsida; order Lamiales; family Lamiaceae; genus Ajuga; species Ajuga chamaepitys. The sequence goes on from OY282497.1 coordinate 11,419,403, forward strand.
TATACTATAAGAAAATAAAATTCAACATTGACATATCCACATAAGTAAATCAAGTAATTGTGTATGAAAATTAAATTCAATTAAACTCATTTTTGCATATGGACGTAATTGTATTAGAACAAACAGTTAATTCATTACACATGGAAACAAGTTAATCAAGTAATTATCTTCAACTTTATAATTTTTAATATAAAATCTTACAATATGCAAAAGTGAAATCATCTAAATCAGGAAAGTTTTTCACTTTCCCCCTATTTACAGTCGTTAAAAATGAATTGTGGGTTCTAATTAATTGAGTAATTACAACAATTTATGGAGGAAAATTGTTGCCATAAAATTCTCCATAATTTTCTCCTTTAATGCCAATAATTAACAATTTATGAGAAACATTTGTTGCACAATATTCTGCCATTTTATTATATTTAATTATGTAATTCTTCACATGAAAAATAAAAGCTAAAAATGTTACATTACATAATACAAGATGAACTGATATAAAAATTCAATTCAATATTGACATCTCCGCATAAGTAAATCAAGTAATTGTGTATAAACATTAAATCCAAATAAATTCATTTTTTCATATGGACGTAATTGTATTAGAACAAGCAGTTAGCTCATTACATATGCAAACAAGTAAATCAAGTAATTGTCTTTAATTTTATAATTTTTAAAATAAAATTGATATCACAAAACTATTTTCAATATTGTTTAAGTATCTTACTGTATAACAAAAGGTAATCTTCTTATATATAAAAACAAAATCGTTCCAATATAGAAACTTTGAAATTTTCCCACCCAAATTCCAACCCCATTTCTAGAAACAGTTATTTTTTTTTTTTATGTATAATTATTTTTGGTCTAATCAATTAGCATATGACAATGAATCATTTAAATCAAATATGCAATCAATCAACATAAATATCTAATCACTTGCATATGGTAATGAATCATTCAAATCAAATTCACAATAAAAAAATATGAAAAAAATTGTATATGAAAATCAATCAACATAAATTATCCAACCACTTGCATAGTAATATAACGGATTCAAAAGCTCCTTTGCTTGCTAATAATTTCTAGGAATATGGAAAAAATTGCATATGCAATCAATCAACATAAAGTATTCAATTACTTGCATATTAATATGATAATTAAGTAAGTTTTCCATATATCTTCTTATATATAACTTAAATTAAGTAAGTTTTCCATATATCTTCTTATATATAAAAACAAAAGTATTCCAAGATAGAAACCTTAAATTTTTTCGGCCCCAATTCCCAATCCAATTTCTGAAAATAATTATTTTTGGTCCAATCAATTAACATATGGTAATGAATCATTTAAGTCAAATCTGCAATCAATCAATATAAATTATTCAATCACTTGCATATAGTAATGAATCATTCGAATCAAATTTGCAATAAAAAAAAAAATACGAAAAAAAATTAAAAAGTTACATATGGCAATCAATCAAAATAAATTATTCAATCACTTGCATATTAATATAACAGATTCGTAAGTTCCTCTGCTTGGTATAACTTCTAAAAATATGAAAAATAAAAGCGACGACTATTCGCAGCCCACTAATTTAATAAATTAAAATGCTATTATAAAAAGACTACAACACCCTTAATAAGGATAAAATTAAAATAATTAACAACTTTAAATACATAAATTCTGTAAAAAACAAAAAACGTCGTTACCGCCCACAAACTAAATCTAATGCGGCTAAAATTAACTCGTGACTATATTGACAGAATGTGGGAGCAAAAACAATTTCCGTAGGAGAAGACGGGTAGATGATTCTGTTCTTTTCTTTTTTTTAATATTTAAATTGTTTAATTTAATTTTTATTTTGAATAATATAATTTAATAAAAAGGGTAATATTGGTATTAAGTGGGTTGTATTAAGAAGTTTGTACTTACTTTTTAAAAAGTGGGCCACATTAAGTAGTGGATTGCATTAAGAAATTTAGTGGGCTGGGAATAGCCGCCGCCAAAAAAAAAATTGCATATGACAATCAATCAATATAAATTATCCAGTTACTTCATATTAATATGGTAATAACATAAATTAAGTAAGTTTTGTATATATTTATAGGAGTCTATATCTATCTTTAGGTTTCATAAGATTATTTATTTCACCCAGAATAACAGATGCAATTATATCATAATCGTAAGAAATTTTCATAAATTGGCGACGAATACCTCCGGTGGCTGCCTATTTGCGCGTCTAATTAGGCAAACTTTTTAGAAACCGATGGTATCATTGGCAATTTTAAATATCGACAGCTACGATCGATAGTGTCGGATTCATGATCGACTTTGTTTGACGCATACTATTAGCATAGATGGAGGTTTTGATTTAACTAATTTCCTGTATTTAGAGACATAACACTATAGATTATATCTCTGTTAGAGGACAATCATATAGGTTGTCCAATAAGAAATGAAATTTAGAAGAATATCACCTATAAGAGGGGGCTGAGTAATTGAGGCCGCAATGAAGGTCAATGGAGTTGGCACCAATCGTGTCGGAACTGATCGATGCACATCTGGGTCAACAATTTTTTATTGTGCGTTTGCAATTGATATGGCGCCACGACAAGGCTGGAATCCATCCTCGACGGAGGCATGTGGAATAAGTTGAGGACTAGAATTTTTATGATCTTCGTCGGCATCGGTTTGATGGTCGTGGCTTGGGAATGGGAAGAGGGTTTGAGTGTTACCCTTAATCTACGGTGACTTTTTGTTTACTAAGTTAATGGTATATTTTGGAGATGCATTTTTTATTAAATTCGTAATTTTTGCATTTAAGTAGTAAAATTAAAAAAAATACTTTGTATATATTCATAATTTTGATACATTTGGGACGTGAATTAGATACAAACAATTATATATAATGTTTGGCAAACACCTTTTTATTATAAAAGAAAGTAGTTCTAAAATATTTTAAAATATTCACACATCATTTGTCTTTATTTGTAATGATGAACGAATTTTGCGAATTGAGTGTAGAGTTTTGAATCTAGGTACGATCAGCGCAGATTTTGGTTGCAATCATTTAAGACATCTTAGAAATTTTAGGCAAAATCATTGCATTTCCACTACGGCGACGGTGCCCGTAGTTGAAGCAGGAGTTAGTCGCTCATTTTTCGTGGCGGCGATGACGTCGTAGTTGTATATTGGTTGAAATATTGAGATTTTGGGCCACTCGAGAAATGGTGAGAATATGATTGGACACGTGTCAAAGAACGGTAATCTAAGCTTGATGAGTTGTGGTCTATTTTATGATAGGAATGCTTATATTGTAATAAATTTCATATATTAAAAAATTGTAGCAGCACATTTGTTTCTACAAATATGATTTATTTTTTTGCAGTTTTGGTAAATAGATCCTAATATTCTTTTATTTAATTTTGAATAATTATTTAAGTCAAGACAATCAGTAATTATTTATTTTGATAAAAGAAATATTTGCTTACATTTTTTTTATGGTTGAGTAAATTTTTTAATATTCTCCCTTTTTAGGTAAGATATGTTCGTCTTTTTTAATATTTCCCTTTTTTGTATATGCCACACTCATTAAGATTCAATGAGCATGTGATATATATTTTCTTACAATTTTAACATATTTTTGCCATAACAGTTAATAAAAGTCACGAACAATCTTTGTCTCATAATGGATTGTTCTAAAAAAAGCTCGTACTGAGTCATGGTCAACTATACGTTGCAGTTAGTTTGGCCGAGTCTGGAATTTTAAGTTCCGGAATGACAACAATTGCAAGTTGTTCTGCCCCAACCATTGCAGATGCTTCTGAAAACGGAGAAGCAGAAGTAAGAAACTTAGCCGAAATTGTTCATTGTCAGACTCACGGTTCTTTCTGGGTTTCTGCTACTATTTCTACATTTGGAGACCTTAAGGGAGTGGTACTATGTAGCTTGCAGCAAGTGTGCCAAGAAGCTGACTAAAGAAAATGGTGGGTTTCTTGTTGGGAATTCTCGATTCCATCTAATGTGCACAGTGGAACAATTAATCAAGAATAACGATCGTGATTTATAATTGAATTAAACGTTGAGCAATTATTACGCATAAATTCAAATTACTTACTTGTTGCATAATTAATCGGATAGAATTGAGCGATTGATTCACCACTTCAAGTATCCACGCGTATGTCGTCCATCGCAGGAACTATCCTCGTTACAATCGTTCAATAAGTGATTGCTAGGAAATCCCTTATTGAACTCTTTGATGTTTCTTACTGACAAGATTAATTATTCCCTACGGTAGGGAATAAATATATATATATATATATATATATATATATATATATATATATAGTTCATATACCCTAGGTATATGGGCCTAATATTCTGGCCTGCTTTAATTAATTAATCAGTATAACTTATTAATTAACTAAAACCCATATTCTAATCTAGTCCATTACTTTCAATCTCCCACTTGGACTAGCATTAGATATAATTCGAAACACCAACACTGTACCCTTGAGTAGAACAACAATACACATAAAGTGTGACCCTTTAGGCCCTCATTATCGACGATAATCTTATTAAAATCTACAAAAAACTCCTAGACTGCGTTGTGCAGCGAACTCGATATATGAAGGACGTTTACGTGAATTCGTAAAACAACCTTTATATGAAGTTTATATAATATCCCTTCATTCACGAACTACTCGATTGAGCCTAGGATCTGCCATGTGTCTATCCAAGTAGCTCAATCACTTCTCTCATCTTTATTATATGACATATTCGATCATATTCAATTAATTTAATTGAATATATCTTTTGCATTGGCCAATGACTTTATTGTCAAATAATATAGAGAAATATGAATTTCAATCGAGGAATGAATTCCAATCTTGGCTCAACTACCATTTCCATTTGCCTCATTATGAACCGAACACAAGACGTGTCTTATCCTCCTTTGGGAGGCAAGCGTTGTACTTGGTCAAAGTTCATCACTTAACAAACAAAATGAGTATTGACCTCAGGTCAAAGGACCATTACATACTCCACACACTAATAAACCACAGACACTGAAACAAACGGTTTAATAGTAGGGTATACCAATACTCTTCAAAGTATCCATGTGTCCATCACAAATATCTAATATCTAATAGTCGTGAGACCCACTATATTCTCTAAGAATATGATGCAGACCACATGCTAACCTAATGCATGTCATCAATATCCCGTTCTTGATGACCATCGGTTATGGTAATTTTAGAATCATACTATATCATTTATGTCTCACACCATAAATGACAATCATGATTCTAGGGAACAACCACAAGAATAACAACAAACCATCATAATAATTATTCTAATAAATGCATAAACCCATACGATAAACATATTATCATAGAATGTGATCAAGTATTGAATGTCTCAACGAAAAGGTTTCTAAGACACACAAATTATAAACTCCCACTGAATCAAAGCCAATTACCAACATGCCTAACACCCAAGCTCTCAAAGTACTTATTGTGCTTTGCTATACATAACGGCTTGGTGAAAGGATCAGCCAAGTTATCATCAGTTGGGTATTCTATCTAACTTCACATCTCCCCCATCTATTATTTCTCTAATCAGATGATATCTCCAGGGAATGTGCTTGTTCCTGTTTGTGGCTCTGGGTTCCTTTGCTTGCGCAACCGCACCAGTGTTGTCATGATACAGCGGTATTGCACTGCTGGCACTTGGAACGACACCTAGTTCTTTTACGAACTCTAACAAAGCAACAACCTATTTGGTAGCTTCAGATGCAACAATATATTCGGCATCAGTGATAGAATCGGTAGTTGTGCTATGTTTGGAACTATTCCAACTCACTGCACCACCATTGAGAACGAAAACATATCCTGACTGAGACTTGAAGTCAACATAGTCTGTTTGGAAGCTAGCATCAATATACCCAGTAACTGATAACTCTGGTTGCCCACCATAGACTAAGAAATATTCTTTAGTCCTTCTAAGGTACTTAAGAATAGCTTTGACAATTCTCCAGTGTATCTCACCGGGATTTTGCTGAAATTTGCCTGTCGTGCTGAGTGCATAAGTCACATTTGGCCTAGTACATATCATGGCATACATAATAGATCCTATAAACCGCCTGAACCAACGCAAAACCAACTCAATAGGCCTCAAAGGAATCGTCGTGCACCTGAAAGACTAAATCTATTGGTTGAGAACCAAGATGCTGAGGTTGATTCAGAAGAAGACGAACCTGAGGGCACTGACTATAACCCTTTGCCACCAACCTAGCCTTGTAGGTCTGTACCTTGCCATCTGCATCTCTCTTCTTTTTGAAGATCCATTTGCAGCCTATGGGGCGAGCCCCATCTGGCAAATCAACTAGTTCCCAGACTAGATTGAGGTACATCGAGTCCATTTCAGATGTTAAGGCAGTCGGCCACATCTTCGAATCGGTGCCCGACACCGCTTCGATATAGGTCTTAGGTTCGTCTTCTTCTGAATCAACCTCAGCATCTTGGTTCTCAACCAATAGATTTAGTCTTTCAGGTGCACGACGATTCCTTTGAGGCCTATTGAGTTGGTTTTGCGTTGGCTCAGGCGGTTTATTCTGATCGTGATGAGGTTCTTGCATGTTGAGGTTTTCAACATTTGGAATATTCTCAAGTATTTCACTATGATTTTCTTGAGGTGGGGTTGATACAATATCTTGTCTTTGATGCATCTCATTGTCTTGAGGTGACCCTCTAAGAGTCATTTCCCCTCCCAATAGATCATCAAAAACTCCTACTGAGTTCTTGTCCACTCCACTGGACAATACCTCATCCTCCATGTTATCTTGTGGTTCTTGAATTTCTTCAAGATCCACCGTGTTGTGACCTTGTTCCTTGGAGACATAATTATCTTCAAGAAACGTCACATTCCTGGATACTATCACCTTGTGATCTCCGGGACAATAGAATTCATATCTTTTGGTTTCTCTAGGATATCCCACAAAATAACATTTTTCACTTTTAGTTTCCAACTTATCAGTCATCATCTTCTTAACAAAAGCAGGATAACCCCAGGTCCGCAGATGATTAAGACTCGGCTTCCTGCCACACCATAATTCATATGGTGTTTTCTCGACCGATTTAGAAGGAACTCTATTCAGAATAAAAAACTACGGTAAGTAAGGCATAACCCCAAAGGAATAAATGGAGACTGGTGAAACTCATCATGAATCGAACCATATCCAATAAAGTTCGATTTCTCCTTTCAGATACTCCATTCATCTGTGGTGTACCAGAAGGTGTCCAGTCTGACCGGATTCCATGTGATTTTAAGTAATCAAGAAAATCTCGGCTTAAGTATTCCTCTCCTCGATCTGATCAGAGAGTCTTAATACTTTTCCCAAGTTATTTTTCAACTTCTAACTTAAACTCCTTAGATAACTCGAAGGCCTCAGATTTTTGTTTCATGAGATACACATATCCATACCTTGAAAAATCATCAGTAAAAGTTATGAAGTATGAATATCCACCTCTTGCTTGAGTTGGGAACGGTCCGCACACATCTGTATGGATCAACTCGAGCATAACCTTGGTACATAGCCCTTTCCCAGAAGGTGGTTTACTTGTCATCTTTCCTTTGAGACAAGATTCGCAAGCACCACATGATTCGAAATCAAATGATGTGAGATAGTATAACTTTCTCAATCTTGTTATTCTTTTCTCATTGACATGACCAAGTCTATAGTGCCAAAGATAGGTTTTATTATTCGTATTACTTAGCTTAGGTAATTTATTTTGTACATTGAGATATTTTGTTCACATTCAAGCATATATAAATCATTCAAAAGAGAGGCACTTCCATAAAATAATCCATTAAGCGAAAACGAGCATCTATTGTTTACAAAATGGAAGGAAAACCTTGAATGTCTAACATTGGAATGGAAATAATATTCTTTAAAATTGTAGGAACAAAACAACAATCATGTAAATCTAGTCTATATCCTGAAGGAAGATCTAATCTATAAGTCTCTACACGTTTAGCAGCAACTCTTGCTCCATTTCCCATCCGTAAGTCGAACTCCCCAGGCCTCACTTTCCTGCTTTCACTTAGACCCTGCACATTATTACAAATGTGTGAACCACAAGCTGTATCTAATACCCAGGATTGTGAATTATTCATAGACATATTTATCTCAATGACAAACATACCTGAGCTCCCAACTAATGCACCTTGTGCTTTGAACTTTGGGCAGTCTCTCTTTCAGTGTCCCTTCTCGTGACAGAATCTACACTCATCCTTTGGCATTTTCGGCTTCTGTTTAATCCCTCCACTCTTAGGCTTCAAGGCCGCATCGCTAGATGCCTTCTTCTTCTTCTTCTTCTTCTTCTTCTTCTTCTTCTTCTTCTTCTTCTTCTTCTTCTTCTTCTTCTTCTTTTTCTTCTTCTTCTTCTTCTTCTTCTTCCTCCTCCTTTTGGAAGAGTTCGCAGAAGAGCTCACCATGAGTACATATTTGCCTTTAGAAGTAGAAGATTCATAGGTCTTAAGCATGTTGTGAAGCTCAGGCAAAGTCACCTTCGTGTTATTCATATTAAAGTTCACTATGAAATGTTCAAATGAATTAGGAAGTGACTGCAAGATCAGATTAGTTGAGACACTTCAGGGTAACACCGTTCCAATCGATGTCAACCTCTCAATTAATCCGATCATCTTCAGTACATGCTCAGAAATCTGGGCCCCATTATGAAGTTTACACTTAAAGAGGTCACTGAGTATCTCATACTCCATTGTCTGAGCTTGTGAGGCGTACAGACTCTCCAAGTGTTTTATCATCTCATAAGGGAGCATGTGTTCATGTTGCCTATGCAGTTCAATACTCATCGAAGACAACAATGACACACTGAGCCGACGTGGCATCCTCAACATGCTTCTTGTGAGCATCTGCGTCAAACTTAGCATACTCAGGAGAAGTTTTGTCAGGGATGGCATTGATTGGTTCGTCCAAGACGTACTCAACCTTTCCTTGCCTTAGCACCAAGAGCAAGCAATGGAGTCAATCCGTAAAGTTAGACCCAGTCAACTTGTTTGATTCCATCAAACATTTATAAGCCAAATTCGACATTTTATCTGAACAGAAAATAATCAAACGGAAAAGTAAATTAGAATAAAGTAAATAAAGATCATACTCATATCACTAATCAAAACAAGGGTTTATTATAATGATTAGTTCCCACTAATTTTAACATATTTTGCGTCCTCAAACACAAAATATGGATTTATAATAATTATAAATCTTAGTGGTCCAAGATCCAAGTCTATATTATTGTAGCCTCTGTTTTGGCTGATGACTGCAATAATATCACTTAGCAAACCTCCAAGCCAATTGCAACAACGATTTTGCAATTCCTGGTTAATTAATCCAATTAATTTTGCGTCCTTAAACTATTTTGGTCGCTTTGGCGTCACAAAATAATTTAAGCAAGTCAATTCCATCACTTGATGCCAACCATGCATCTATGAATGAACCCCAACCTCGTCGTTTTAGAGTAAACACTTTGGTGTAAAACTCGTGGACGAAGAGATTAAGAATTTCATACAATTATGATGGATGACGCTTTTATTTCTAAATAAGACTTGATTTTAGTGGGGATTTTGTATGTGATACTAATTGTTGAATTTAATATCTAATATTAAATTAAACGCAATTACTAGGTGCCGCCTACCCAGGCATAAGAAATGCGGACCACACATATTGGGCACCGCCTACCCATACATAATGTCGCGGACTACAAGTATTGGGCGCCGCCTACCCAAACAAAAAAGCGGTCTTAAATTACTATAATTTAAATTGAATAAGCATAAAATCAAATAATATCTTATCACATAATATCAAATAAAGCTCAACGAATACAATTATTAATCCAATTAAAGTTTTATTCTTTAATTAAATGTGGATTAAAATTATATATATTAATTCCAAATTAATTTATATATACACATTAGTCTAGTATTATTCTTTCAAAATTAATAATACTATCAAAATTTCTTAATCTAATTAATAAGTTAATATTAGTCAATTAGATTAATATATTAATTCCAAATTAATATAAGTATACATTTAATGTTGATTCCAAATTAACATAAATGCATAAGTATATTATTATTATTTCAAAAACAATAATAATTAAAATACATTAATGTAATTAATTTTTACATTTTTCAACAATGGATTTTGAATTAATCTAATTAATCAATCTAATTTAATTAATTAAATTAAATCATCTTTTTTTTTTTAAAGAGATCATTATTAGTGCATTATTTTATTTAAAACAGGAGACCCAAAATTAAATCTGCCCAAGTTGAACTAATTTCAGTAGCCCAGTTTAATAAAATATCAGGCCCAACAATTACTATTAAGTCTAGTCCATTCACTTAGAAGGCCCAACCCAATGTTATAAATCGGCCCAGTCCAAAATAGTCCAGCCCAGAACGTATCCGGACCAAGACCCGCCCTGCAGCCCAAATTCAAAATCCTAGCCACCGTCACCTGCCGCTACCCAGCCGCCGCCGCCGTGACAACAGCAGCGAGACGACCGCCACGCCACCGCCGCCGCCATCGACAGCAGGCGTGTAGCAACAGCGAAGCGTCGTCACCGTCGTTGTAGAGCAACGACAGAACACTGATCGCTGCCGTCTTTGCTGGCGTGGATCGATACGCAGCAGCAGTGCAGTAGCGGCAAACGTGGTCGCTGCCGCCGCTGAACGTCCCTGCAGCAGGCCCCGACGAACGTGGCGCGCAGCAGCAGCAGCAAAACCATCACCGTTGAACGCCGCCATCATCAGCAACGCATGAGGACCCTGCCGCCGTCGCAACAACACAGTTGGTCCGCCGCAGAAGCTTGTTAAGTGCAGTGACAAAGCAGAAGGCAGAAGGGTTTTCCTTAAACTATTTTGGGATTCAATAATTAAAACCAATTCAGTTTTGTTTTCGAGAACAATAATGCAACAAATTCAAAATTTGCAAGACTGTTTTCAAAAACAAATATTGAATTTCAACTTTACAAAAATTTTAATCCACAAATAATTGATTTAAAACAATTATAAATTGAGCACCAGGCTCTGATACCACTGTTGGAAATTCTCGATTCCATCTAATGTGCGTAGAGGAACAATTAATCAAGAATAACGATCGTGATTTATAATTGAATCAAATGTTGAGCAATTATTACGCATAAGAATTACTTGCTTGTTGCATAATTAATCGGACATAATTGAGCGATTGATTCACCACTTCCGGTGTCCACGCGTATGTCGTCCACCGCAGGAACTATCCTCGGTACAATCGTTCAATAAGTGGTTGCTAGGAAATCCCTTATTGAACTCTTTGATGTTTCTTACTGACAAGATTAATTATTCCCAACGGTAGGGAATATATATATATATATATATATATATATATATATATATATATATATATATATATATATATATAGTTCATATACCCTAGGTATATGGGCCTAATATTCTGGTCTGCTTTAATTAATTAATCAGTATAACTTATTAATTAACTAAAGCTCATATCCTAATCTAGTCCATTACTTGCATTTCTATGTGTCAAATGTTGAGTCAAGGAGAACCAGGGTCAATACAAGTAGGATTTTCAGTCTTATTTCTGCTTAAGTTTTTTCCTAATGTTTTTTATATATTATTTGTGTTTGTGTTATATTATTAATCATATTATTTTGCCAAAAACAAGGTATAAGTTTGAAGTAATGATGCATGATGACGTTGCAAGGTTCCATTTGTGAGACAATGAATACACTAAATTAATAGGGAAAAACAACAACAGATGTCTATAAAGCTAACGTAAGTTTTACTTTTAAAAAGAAAAAAAGAAATTGATTTTTCGTAATTATTATCTAACTTGGCTATTTTAAACACAGCCTCACTCGTTCGACTTCGTTCCTAAAGAGATCGAAAAAGCGCTCAATGACCGTGTAGGGTTGTTTAAAGTACAGGTGAAGGAGGTAGATAAAACGGGTCACGAATTACCGAGGATTGGAGATATTGACTTGTGATGATGAAAATAAAAGTTGTAACAAAATAGTGAATGTTGTGTACAAAGAGGTGTTTAGACATGTATAGATGCATATATATTTTTTACATTTGTTTAAATAAAAAATCTTACATCATTATTGCAGTATTTTTTTGTAATTAATAACCTTTATATTTACATATTTCTGTATATTGTTCAGTCATTTTCTTTTTGTATATGTCAACAAACAGATATGACATGAAGCGCTTAACCTGAAATTCATTACAATTAATTATACATTTTCATATTTTTAAAACATATTATATGCACGGGTGATTTACTAGTTGTACTAGATAATACTTTGAATTGATATCTTAACAATTTTATTGTTTCTCTTTTTAACATGATTCTACAAACTTTTCTTTGCTTATAGTAGATGCATAAACTTCTAATTTTTTATTTTATTTTTCTTCAAATACAGTAGGCAGTGTATGCTATCGACTGTATGATGCTGATTCTTACAGTAGAGCTTATTATCGTACGTTTTTATCTAATAGTAAGTTCATAGCTAGTTGTTACCTTCAAAACATACAGTAAGCAATGTCTTGTTAAGAACATCTTTTCAAATAATGCAATAGGTTACGACCAGATAAAGTAAGTTTGCAAAATAATAAAATAATAAAATAACCAGTCATATTGTTTAGAAGGTAGGAGTAATCATTTTACGTCCACTGTACTCTGACTCAGAGAGAGAAAATTCTAATCTTACTCACACAGTACGACTTACTTATAACAATAGCTCAAGTTTCAACTTAGCACCAATAACTTATTTTCACCAATCCTCAAAAGGTTATTCCTTTAACTTTCTAGTTCTTCTACATAACTCTCAATCTTGTTGAATATAATTCAACCAAGGCTCCCCTATGACTTGAGTGTTTGATATTATTATATATGAAATTATTCAATAGGAAGTTGCCTCTAGATGTTCATGCTTGACTCTAAGGTGAGTTGCTTAATTTAGTGAGGAATTATGAGATTAGGAAAGGTTCTTTAAGTGATTGCTTGTAGATGCTTGAAAATTTTGATTGCATTTCATGAGAAGTATTCTTGTCGTCCTTACTCTTCAGACTCGTCTATTTATAGTTAAGAGATTGTGTCTTTTAGAAGTGAAGGTACAATCGCGTTAACACTTAATGGTCTTCGTATTATCAAGGACGATACCAGTCTACAACCTTACTTTTATTTTTTTGTCAGTGTGTGTGTCTTCATACTATTAGTTAGCAACTACGAGATAACGTCTTGTCTCTACTAGATATATCAAATAACTTACTTGAGCTCTATAGTTCCTTCTGCTAACTATCTCCTCGGAGTGTTTGATGTACAATCTTGGATACTGCATGCAGTGGATCATCCTTATAGCGGTGTTGGCTGTGATTTCAGCATGCTTACAGCGACTGAGTCTCTCTTACTATAGGGGACTGTCTTTTTGTTTGTTGTTGGCGACTTTGATGTATCTTCACGCAGTGACTTGTCTTTATACAGTGAACTTCCCTATCTATTGCATTTGATTACAAAATTTTGGGAGGATTAGTTCCTACTACAAATCAATTTTGTATCATGAAAATCTAAACATAATTTTCTAACAATGTCCTATTAAGAAAAGAAAAAAAAAAAAAAAAACTGCATCCATAGGATCGATATGGAAAAAGACGAAAAAAGAAAAGACGACCTCCATGTAAGGCTACATAAAACCTTCATTGTGTTTTTCTTTTTCTTTTGCTTTTTTTTTTTTCCTTTTTGAATCACGTTCATTTTCCTACTACAATACTTAGTAAAATAAAATAAAAACTAACATAATAAATTTGATGGAGCAGGACGAGTTTTCAGCCTACTTGCAGATAGGATTGAAAAATGAAGTATTTCTCACCGAAACCATTTTTTAATTGAAAAAGATTATCCAAACAATAGTTAGATTTCATTAGAAACAAAACAAAACCAACCCAAAATTCCTTCACCTGAATTAGGCGTAGTACCTCAAATCTTTTAGCCTACTTTCATACCGTATGCCTCCATTTTAGTTATATACTTATATTCCTTGTCACTAATTGTTATTTGATGAGATTTTAGGTACAATCATATATAGAGGAGGTTCTCCCTCACCCTCTTCTTATATTTTTCTTTTCTACGTGAAGATAGAAGCAGACCTCTTTCGTAAATATAAATCACCTGTATTTATTAGATCCAATTTTCTTCAGTAAATATAAATGAAAAAATAAATAAATATTTTTTGTTGTAAGTGCTTACAATTGACTTGATAGCCAACCCTTTATCTAGAGGAAAAAAATAATTATATTAATAAAGATACAATATCTTCATGTCATAATGAAAACCTCCATATCTATAACATATATAAAATACGAAAAATCAAGACATAAGAAAATAAATCAGAGAGATATGCGAATCTAATTGTTTGTATGATTCTAGTTGCCATCAAATTCTACACCATCTGCTTTCTCCATAACAAAGAAAAGATACGTTCTCCTCATTTGAAGGAGTTTAGGTCTTCTCCTTTGCGAGAACCAGGGTTAGGGTTCCTCTTGCTTGTCCTTACGTCCGAGTGTCCTCCAATCCCCCGGAGATCTTTTTCCTGTTTTTCGCGTCTTTGTCTTCTGGTTTGTTATTTTTCTCCCTATGTCGTTTGTTTTTCTCTTAGCCTTTTGAGTCGCTGCTACTGGTATCGGTTTGAAGGAGTTGAGGGGAGGTGTAGATTAGGGTTTAGTTTGTGTCTGCGTCTTATTTTTCGTCTAGGGTTAGGATTTTTTTTGCAGGTGCTCTCTATTTCGCTTCTGATTGCAGCGCGGTTTGCTGATCTCAACGATGGCTATATCCAATTTTTTAGGGTTGTATAGAAAATGAAAGATCAGACCGGGGTAGAGGCTAGGGTAGTGGATTTGGACGAAGAAGAACAAGTACCGATTGTGGATGGAACTGCATAACCATGTTGTGTGGCTGGTAAACTTTGTACCGTCAAACCCTACAATAAGTATTACATGTTGGAAGTCATCACTAGACCTAGAAACCCAAGAATATATAATCCGTATGAGAATGGGGAAATGACATGTATCTTTTTACACTGCACAATAGAGAGGCGAGAGAATTGGTCATGACGAATCAACCTTGGCATTTCGATGGGTTTCTATTCTCGGTGAAGGAATTGAACGGGGCGGAACAGGTGTCAACGGTAAAGATCACGCGGTCTTCACTTTGGGTACGAGCGTACGACATGCCGGTGGCGGGTTTTACTGAAAGATTCCTAAAGAGAATTGTAAGCCAAATTGATTTGCTAGAAGAATGGGATATGATGAAGGATACTACAATTGGCCATTTCTTGAGGTTCAAAGTGAATCTGGATATTACTGTACCACTATTGCAGGCTTAAACATTAAATTTAAGGGATAACAAATGTGGCTTCCATTAAAGTACGAGAATATGCCGATTTACTGCTACTGATGTGGACTCATTGACTACTCGTACAAATCTTGTGACTCCTATGACAAGAACTAATGTCCATAACTCAGCAAGACACAATATGGCCCTTTCTTAAAAGCTTTATCCTTAAAACGTATCCATAATCTCCCTACTATTAATGAGAACAATAACCCACCTACCAGAAAATAACCCTTTCCTACCTTAAAAGACCAACTACAAACCCAACCATCAACTACCAGAAAAGAACTTTTCCCAACCTTGAAAGATCACCAACAAACTCAAATAACACCGTAAAAATATACACAAACTAACTTGTCCCATATTATCCTAAAAAAATGTCCTACAACACTACTCATGTTGGAAGATGACACTAGAGAAACCCCAATTCCTACCTTTGACCTTATTAAGCTAACCGACGAACTCCGAGCTAAATTGATCCTAACCCATGTCCTTGCTGAAACAGTTGATAAGTTACGTATAAAAATTTAGTGCATAATCGGTCCATGCAACCAGTACATCCAAATGATATCTCCAAAATAGTCCTTACTACGAACCCAGAAGGAAGTACTCGCAGCATACCAACCACGTCCACCCATCTTCATGATACAAATTCCAATGCCACTCACTTGGACCATGCAACCTCTCAAGAAACCATTTCACACACCCAAAATCTGCTCACCACCCCCATGCAGCCAATCATCCTTTAACCTCAAACTAGAGCCATACTGACCCCAAAACCATGCAGAATAAACCCACTACTGATCACCCACTAAAAAGTTATAAAACCATGTCATACCCCTAACTAACTCACCATCCATGGGACACCAAAAACCTTAATACACAAAAATGATCCGTCTAGTGACCATCTACCACAACGAAACTATACTTACCCTAATCCAAAGAGCCACACCAAAATATCTCCCCATCACCCAAAATTGAAGCCTCTCTTACCATCCAAAAATCGACATGGAAAAGAATAACCACAAAAGCCTGTGAATCAAAAACCCAAGGGCCAATGACATCCCTACTGCATAAGCATCTCATTGACGAATCGGGTATAATGTTTCTTGATGACGATACCACTGAAATTTAGAAGATGAAGAAGTGTAAGGGTGTTATGATCTTTGAAGGACTGTGTGATTTCAATTTACCTCGTTGCAACCTCCGCCGACAATAATAGGTAGTCTAGGATGGAACCGCCAAGGGCAAAGGAACCCTCGAACAGTTCTGGTGCTTAAATAGGAAATAAAGAATAAAGATCCCAATTTAATTTTCTTGTCAGAAACAAAATTATTCAATTTTAAGTTTGATGTATTTTGTAGGAGTTATGTTTTGCTTATTCTTATGTTGTAGATTGTGATGTCGCGGGAGGAGGTCTTAGTGGGGGGGGGGGGGGGGTTATGTTTGCTATAGAAAGAAGAGATTGAGGTGGATATTATATCTATCTCGACACATCATATAGATGCTTTTATGGGAGACTGGAGGAATAGAGTGGGAAGGAGATTAACTGGGTTCTATGTTGGCCGAAGGAGGAGAACAAATATCGGTTCTGAGAACTTCTTGAGTCTTTGAATCACGCACCAAATGAACTGTGGCTATGTCTGGGTGGCTTTAATGAAATACTCTTTGGGTTTGAGAAATCATGGGGCTGAAGTCGAGAAATAAAAAACATGGAAGCCTTCACAGATGCATTGAACAAATGTCAACTTGATGATCTGGGCTTTGTTGGTCATTGTTTCAGCTGGAACATGGGCAAGTAGGGGACGATAATATATAGGAACGGTTAGACCGTTGTGTGGCAAACGTGAAGTGGTTAGCAAAATTCCCCGGTTATGTTGTGGAACACTTGGTTAGGTAGTACATGGGATGCGAAACACTTTGGCAATGTGGCCAAAGAGATTGATCGAGAAAGAGAGCAAATTGAAATCTTGCAAAAGCTTGACCGATCAAAAGCTAATATGGATGCATGTAAAGTGCTAGAAGACAAGATTTGGAAGCTTTTGAGAAGTGAGGAAGCAATGTGGCATCAGCCATCCCAAATCAACTGGGTGAGGGAGGGAGATAAACACACATCTTTTCTTATAAAACGGCCACTGGAAGACGAAAGCGAAATACTATTGAATATATTGTGGACGAGGATGGTAGAAAATGGGAGTGGGTAAAGATATTGGTGGGATATTTAAAGAATACTATGAGGAGTTATTTTGGGGTGGTAGCAACCTAGATATAGAAAGGGTGGTTGAGTCAATCGATCACAAAGTAACGGACGAGATGGCGACACTGTTGGCCTGGCATTTTTACGAAGGATGAGATCGTGACTACTCTAGCCCAAATGCACCCAGCCAAAGCTCCCCGACGGGATGATATGTCAGCTATTTTTTTCATAAGTTCTGGTCGACTATGCAAGATAGTCTAGGTCCTTGTTTACTTAATATTCTTAACCATCAGGGGGACCCTAGTATTTTTAATCACACACACATATCCCCAGGAAGAAAAACCATAAAATACGAAAGACTTTTGCCCTATTTAGGTTGCGTAATGTGCTAATAGGATTAAATTATGTTTAGATTCACTCATTGATCATGGCCAGTCTGCTTTTATCTCAGGTCGATTGATTACTAATCATCTCATTCTTGCTATTGAGATTTTTCACTCAATGAAACATAATACTGCTAAGAAAAGAGGAACCTTTGTTTTTAAACTTGACATGTCAAAAGCATATGACATAGTACAGTGGGACTTTCTTAGGAGGGTTATGTTGAGATTGGGAATTGGGGAGTCTTTGGATAGTCCGATGATGAGGTGTGTGCCGACTGTTTCATACTCTATATTGGTGAATAGTAATCCAAGAGACGGTTCTTCCCAACCAAGGGCCTCCGTCAGGGAGACCCCCTTTCTTCTTATCTTTTTCTCTTTTTGTGCAAAAGCATTCTCGATGCTTTTACGCAAGAAGGAATAAGTGATTCGGATTACGGGAGTACGAATTTTTAGAAGGGCCCATCTACATCACACTTGTATTTTGCGGATGATAGTATTATATTCGGGAGGGCGAATGAAGAGGAAGTGGATATAGTGAAAACAATTTTGAAGTAGTATGAAGGAGCTTCACGTCAGTTGATTAATTTTGAAAAATCGGAGATAACTTTTAGTAAGGGGGTAGAAGATGCAGTTGCAACTAATCTTGAAAATAGAATGGGTGTGAAATTGGTACCGAAGCAAGAAGTGTATCTTGGTTTGCCGTTATGGTGGGTAGATCGAAGAATAGTATCTTTAGGGGGGTTATGGATAGGATTGGTAAGAAGCTAAAGGATTGGAAGAGCAAGATGTTATCGTAGGCGGGGAGGTTATTATTGATCAAAACAGTAGCGCAAGCTATACCATCTTATGTTATGAGTTGTTTCATGATGCCAAAGAAGACTAGTAATATCATTAATTCTTGCCTTGCGCGATTCTGGTGGGGACGGAAGGATGAAGAAAGGAAATACATTGTTGTGCATGGTAAAATTGTGCAAACCAAAAAGTGAAGGGGGTTTAGGCTTAGGGATATTAATTCTTTCAATAAGGCGATGTTAGCTAAACAAGGATGGAGACTTCTTAATAATGACGAATCCCTATGTTCAAGTCATTGAAGGCTAGATACTTCCCGAATAAAGAGTTCATGGAAGCGCCGATGGGATATTAATTCTTTTAATAAAGCGATGTTAGCTAAACAGGGATGGAGACTTCTTAATAATGACGAATCGCTTCGTCCAAGTCATTGAAGGCTAGATACTTCCCGAATAAAGAGTTCATGGAAGCCCCGATGGGTTTTAACCCATCTTATGCGTGGAGGAGCATTTTGGATGGACGAGAGGTGCTAGAGTTGAGGGTGAGATGGAATGTAGGGAATGGGGCGAGCATTAAGGTTTGGCAAGATCCGTGGTTGCCAATCAATGGTAGGCTCTTTGTAAAATCTGCTCGGCAAAATAAATCTGAAGGGATGCTAGTTCGGGACCTTCTACTCCCGAATTTTGAAGGCTAGGATGTTAGTAAGTTGGATGAGGTTTTTGACGTAGAGGAAGCCAGGGCAATCAAACCTATTCGAATCCGTGATCGAATATGCCCGAATAAAATGTGTTGGCACTGTACCAAAGAGGTATCTATATGGTTCGTACGGGATATCACCTATTGCAAGGGTATGTGGGAGACGAGACGAGGAAGGTCGGCGTCAATGACGGATTCGAGGGTGTGGAAGTGGATATGGAACCTAGACCTACCACCAAAAATCCAAACGTTTCTTTGGGAATGCGCACATAATATGGTTTCGGTTGCCACTGAACTCTTTCGGAAGAATGTGGAGAGGCACCAGAGAATCTTACCCACGTGCCACGTGGTTGCTTGTGTGCAGCTTTTCTATGGAAGCTATCTCCGCTGCGGATAAACGTGGAACCTATAAGGGGGAGCGAATGATATTGCCGATTGGTTTTTGCAGGTTTCGAAGCATAAAAGCAAAGATTTCCAGGCTTTATTTGCGACCCAAATGTGGTTTGTCTAGTTTGCAAGGAACCAGTTTTTATTTCAGGATAAAACTATTGATCAAGTAAGATGCTCGGGACTAGCGGCTGAGCATTGGACTGACTACCAAACGGCGAAATGACCCGTCCTGCTGGGGAGGAAGCTAGTTGCAGACGAAGCCTAGACTACGCCGCCGCACGGTGTTTTGAAGCTAAACTCCGATGTAGTTTTTTCTGCAGACAGAGAAATTGGTTTGGGAGTGGTACGAGTTTGGTCAGGTGGTGGCTATTATGACGCAACTTGCAGTAGGGAGGAAGGAGGTTCGAATCGCGGAGGCATTGGCTCGTTCAGTAAATGTGACATAGGTTATGGTGGAGGTTGATTCTTTGCAGCTTTGGTCAGCTCTCTCTAAGAGACGAGCCAATTTTTCGTATTTTGGCAACTTTGTTGCTGATATTATTATGCTTAGTTCTGCTTTTATTCCCGTTTCATTCTATGGGTTAAACGATCCACTAATAGACTTGCCGATGGTTTGGCTAAGTGTTGTTTTGATGTTTCGTTTCTCAGGGGTTTGCTTTTGAATCCCGTCATTACTTGGATACATTGTCACTGAGGAAGCCAGTTTGGCTACACGAATGAATGAATAGAATGTTACCCTAAAAAAATAGTTGCCATCCCATACCGCTAATTTTAATTTTTTCATACGTTGTGTTAAAAGAAAGGAAAAAAACATAACATCATGCACTAAGTTGGTAAACTACCATGCAATTTTTTTTCCTTATTATTCTTTGATTCTATAAAAAGGAAAAACAAGAAAATGAAATATAATTGGCTATACTAAAGACAGTATCAATTAATGGAGTTTGTTTTGCTTTGTGGTTTGGTCTGTACGCCGTAATTGTTGTCCTCTCATAGTTTGGCTTTGAGCACTGGTGCTTCCAGATTCTTCTCCCCATCCATCTTTTATCACCGACTGTTGATAATATTTGAATGCCGCAAATAACATAAACACTGCACAGTATATACATAATTAATTTCCTCAGACTTATACAATACTAATAGCATGTTGAAATTCAAATTAAAATAAATAAATAAATTATACGTACCTGCCCATATCCTAGCAACAACTGATGACAAATTCCAAATAAGAGTGAAGATTGCAAATCCAACTGCTTTCTTGTGAGAACAACATTCCCAAGCATCTCCAAATCTCCTAATCCAGAATGTACCTTCATTCATAATTTAATCAAAAAAAATTCTCTTTTTAAATGCATATTATAGGCCAACAAAATTAAACGAAAATACTTCTAATTAACGTTCCAATCTATATCTATATATATATAAAAGCAAAATGAAGGGCATTCATGTAATTTTGACTTTCCCTCCAAAAATTTTAGACAAAAATTGGTAACTTTTTCTTATTTTTTGTAAGTTCATAACTTTCTTTTACTTTTCTAAAATACAAATAACATTTTCATTTTCAATCCGATTTTTATGCATAACATACCAAATTATTTATCTTTTCACGACGTTCGATTCGACATCCATATCACATATATTATAATGAGATATTTGATTTGAATAAATAAATTGTTTGTTGGTTAATTATTTGTGCTAGAATTAATATTTATTGTGAATTGGACTATAATATTTTAGTTTAGTTGCAACTAAAATTAGTAAAATAATTTCTTTATTAAAAAAAATTGAGTATTTTTTTTATAAAAATACAACTAATCAATTTATTTTACTTGACATGAATTTTTCAATATTTTTTTTATTTAAGTCAGGGAGAAAATCCATTGTTTAAATATTGAAAGCCATACTTTATCAAATCAAAGGCAAAAACAACAATATCTATTTTATAATCAACTTATTAAATCATCAAATTTGCTAAAATATCTTCTTATCACGACTTTGAGCATATATATAATTATGTATTAAAATAGTTACTGAAATTATTTTTAATTACCTATTTATATTTTTAATAACGAGTATTTTGTTAAAATTACTCTTTTAAGGAAATTTACTCTTTGTAGCCTAAATTATGACTTTTATTACATATGGCAATCTTTTTAATTTTTTACTTTTACTAAAACTTCAATTATATGTTTTTACACTTTCTAAGTTAAATAATACTTGGTCGCACAAATTAACATCAAATGCCTTTTTTACTCTTAACAATCTAAATAAATTTGTTCGCATTAATTAATTTTTATCTTCAAATAAATAAACTATTTATAAGAAGACTATAACATTTATATAAATAATTTACAATACCAAATAAAATACGGAAATATTCAAATATTTTGAAGAAATCAAAGACTTTAATTTGTTGTTCGAATGATTGAATAAATTTTGAATTTTATTTTGTTAGAATAAGATTTTATTAAATAAAAATTGATATCACCAAATGAAATGTTAAAAGTCGCAAATGAAAATTCAACGTTATAAAGAAAAAATTAAATATTTATAGTTAGAACTTGAAAGTTTATTTAGATAAAGTAAGAGTTAAATATAAAATAAAAGCATGGACATAATGAGAAAAGTATTAAACTTTACATTACATATGATCCAAATAAAATAACATTGTTCCTTTTATTATATATTTTATGGTTATTTTTAATTATTTATTGTTAGAATTTAAAAATTATTTTATAAATTAAAAAAATCTATATATATATAAGCCACGGTAGGTGACACTTTTCAGCCTAAAATTTTAGACTGTGATTGGTAAGTTGTTGTCACATTTGGTACAAATCAAAATTTATTTACTTTCTAAAGTTGCAAATATATTTTTTTCATTTCTAATCTATTTATTATGTATACTATATCAAATTAATCATCTTTTGACGATGTTTGATTTGATATCCATATGATATATATAATAATAAGATATTCTATTTAAAATATTATATTTTTTATTCGTTGATTATTTACGTAAGATTTCAGTGTTTAATGTGGGTTGTACAAAAAATATAGTATTGGTTTAGAATACAATTAAGATCCATTCAAATAATTCTCTTTTACAAATTATTTTACTTGATTATTTCATTAAAGCCATAACTAATCAGTTTATTTTCAAGTTAATATTTGATTTATAATCAGCTTATTGAATTATTGAATTTGCTAATGCTTATTTGATATAATAATTATTTATGTTGATAAATCACAAAACTATGATTTTCGCTCATATATATAACTTTATATATGATAATTAATCTTAGAATTTTTTTTATTAATTTTTTATATTTTAGATATATTAATATTATTTTTCTATAAATAATTACAATTTGAAACCTATACTATGATATTATACAAGTTGCAACTAAACTTCTTTTAAATAAGCAAAATTAACCAACTAGAACTATATGTTTTTTAGACTTTGCAACCTAAACAATACTAAGTCACATTAACCAATCTCAATTATGTCTTCTTTTCTTTTCTTTTTTCACATTTTACAACCTAAGCAAATTTTTTTTCTTTCTTTTTTTTACTTTAACCAATGTATATCTTTAAATGAATCTACTATTGACAATATAATTGAAACTTTTGGACATATATACGAAAGTATTAAGAAATATTGGAGCACTCATATGTTTTATTTTGTTGTTCCAACTATTGAATTATTTTGTTATTCAAACTATTGAATAACTTTTGAATATTATTTTGTTAATTTGTTATTCTTTGTATATCGAAAATACCAAGTAAAGTACTAAAACTTGCAAATGAGATTTTTTAAAAGGGGATAGTTATAATTAGAATTTAAAACTTTACCTAGATAACTTTAAATATTTAAAGTAAAACGGAAAGAATTAAAGAAAATTAAATTTCTTATAATATTATCCAGTTTATTTTATTTAATAATATGAGTTGATAGTTAGATATTTATGTTTGTTTTAACATTCATAATTAATTAAGATATTATGCACATAGGTGAAGAATGATGTAGACACACTAAATGTGTGTTTGGATTTCAAAGATAAGAAATGATCATTTTGAAAAAGATATATATTTTTTTTTTTATTGAATATTTATCTTAATGTTAATCTATATAAAGTAAGTTATATTAAATTCATATATGACGTCCGAGAAACTTATATTTACATTACCTATAATTTTATTTATGTCTTATCTTATATTTTAAAAATATACTCCCTCCGTCCCGAATGAACTTGCATACTTCCCTAATCGGGGTGTCCCACCCCTTTTGCACACTTTCCATTTCAGAAAATAAAACTTTACATCTCTACCCTACATTAATCACATAATTACAAATATGTCATCCCATAAAGGTAAAAACAGATTTGACTAAGTCAACATTTATCAAAAAATAATTTTTCTTAATATGTGTGCCGGGGGCCAGTGCAAGTTCATTCGGGACGGAGGGAGTATATTTTATTATGATAAAACGATCACATATTTAAATATTAGATTATATCATATTTAGTTTTATTAAAATTATTACTTCTTAACTAAACTTTCGTGCATCGCACGGGAATATTACTAGTATATATAAAAGTAAAATGAGGGGTATTGCTGTCATTTTACCGTTCCCTCCAAAACTTTTACACCATATAATTGGTAACTTTTTCTTATTTTTGGTAATTCATAACTTTTTTTTTAAATGCAAATAACTTTTTCATTTATAATCCGATTTTTATGCAAAATATACCAAATTATTCATCTTTTTACGATCTTCGATTTGACATCCATATCACACATATTATAATGAGATATTTGATTTGAATTAACGAATTGTTTGTTGGTTAATTATTTATGTTAAAGTCAATGTTTATGTGAATCGTAATAATATTTTGGTTTGAGTTGCAACTAAAATTTCTAAAATAATTTCTTTTATAAAAAATTTGAGTATTTCTTTTTATAAAATAAAACTAATCAATTTATTTTAACTTACGTGAATTTTCAAATATTTTTGTTATTTAAGTTATGCAGGGAGGAAAACCATTGTTTAAATAATGAAGCCCTTCTTTATTAAATCAAAGGCAAAAAAAATAATATCTATTTTATAGTCAACTTATTAAATCATCAAATAGGCTAATATATTTTTGTATCACGAAAGTACATAAGCTTTGAGTATATATAATTATATATTAAATTTTTTATTAAAATTATTTTTAATTACCTTATATATTTTTAATAATGTGTATTTTGTTAAAATGACTTTTTTTAAGGAAATTTATTCTTTGCAGCCTAAATTATGACATTTGTTACATTTTGAAATCTTTTTTAATTTTTTGCTTTTACTAAAATTTCAGTTATATGTTTTTACACTTTGTAAGCTAAATTATACTTGGACGCACTAATCAACATCAACTGTCTTTTTTACTCTTAACAATTTAAATTACTTTGTTCGCATTGATCAATTTCTATCTTCAATAAATAACTATTTATAAGAAAAATATAACATTTATACAAAAAATTTACAATACCAAATTAAATAAGAAAATATTCAAATTTTGAAGAACTCACATAATTTAATTTGTTATTCAAATTATTAAATAACTTTTGAATTTATTTTGTAAAAATAAGAATTTATTAAATGAAAAATATTTAAATATTTTTCGAATTACCAAATGAAACGTTAAAAGATGCAAATAAAAATCTAACTTTACAAAGAGAAAATCATATATATATATATACATATATATATATAATTAGAACTTGAAAGTTAATTTAGATAAATTAAAAAAATATAAAATAAAAGCAGAGACATAAAGAAAAAAATATTAAGTTTTATATTACATATGAAATATCCAAATAAAATATTATTATACCTTTTATTATATATTTCATGGTTATTTTAATTATTTATAGTTAGAATTTAAAAATAAAAAAAATCTATATATTTAAATATATATATATTTTTCTATAAATAATTACACGTTGCATCCTAAACTATGATAGTATACAAGTTGCAACCAAATTTCTTTTAATAAGCAAAATTAACCAACTTGATTATGTCTTTTTTTTCACATTAACCAATTTCAATTATATCTTTTTTTCACATTTTGCAACCTAAATAATTTTTTTTTTACATTAATAAATGTGTATCTTTAAATAAACCTATAATTTACGATACAAATGTATGATTTAATTGAAACTTTTCAACATATATATGAAAGTATTAAGAAATATCGAAGAACTCATATGTTTTATTTTATTATTCCAACTATTGAATAACTTTTGGATTTTTTTTTGTTATTCTTCGTATATCTAAAATACTAAGTAAAGTATTAAAACTTGAAAATAAGATTTTTTAAAAGTAAATAGTTATAGTTAGAATTTAAAACTTTATTTAGATAAATTTAAACATTTAAAGTAAAATGAAAAAAAAAATAAAGAAAATTAAATTTCTTATAACATTATTCAATTTATTTTATTTAATAATATAAGTTTATATTTAGATATTTATGTTAGTTTCAACACTCATAATTAATTAAGATATAGGTGGAGAATGATACAGACACACTAAATGTGTGCTTGGATTTCAAAGATAAGAAATGATCATTTTGAAAAAGATTTTTTTTTATATTTGATATTAATCTATTATATATATTTATATATACATACATATATATATATACGCATACACACACCTATGTATAAAGTAAGTTATAAATTAAATTCACATATAGCGTGCGAGAAACTTATATTTACATTACTTACAATTTTCTTTATACATTTTAAAAAAAAATTATTAGGATAAAACGATGACATATTTAAATATTAGATTATATCATATTTCAGGGTATTACTTTTTAAATAAACTTCCGTGCATCGCACGGGAGTATTACTAGTTATTGCAATAACACAATAAAAATATTTATTTTAACTAACAACTTGCGTTGTAATCTTCTATATTTATTATTGAGGTTTTAGAACTATTATTCACACATAAATTGATTTCTTTTATTTTCTGTTTTTCTTAGATATTCTGAAATAATTTATAAAATATAATTAAAATTCTAAAGGCAATGAAATATGTTGCGTGTGCTGAAAAGTGCGATATATATTTCAACAAATATTTTAAATAAAATAAATCCACTTTCCCTTTTCATCTCACATGCTTTTAAACCTCGGGTTCCCGAACCCATGACCCACGTGAATTTTATTCAATGGAGTCGGTACTTTAAAGGTCCTGTAGGTGTTCGGTTATATCCGTACCCAATTCATCTATCGGGTAAGAACAACTTTAATAATTAAAGTTAAAAGGTTGAAAATACCGATTTTCCTCTAAACCAAATTTCCAAAGTAAGGCTCTCTTCAAAGCCAAACCGGTTAGGTACAACAAGGTGGGATTGCTCTACATGTTGAAATCCGACCAGCATTGGGGGTGCATCCAGAAGAAGAGCCGTTATAGTCGGCAGACCAGATAAGGCCCACCCTATTTTCGCCCTTACGTACAGATATTATTTTTGTTCTTTGTTTCTCAATTTTCAAAAAAGTGTATTGGCTATATGTGAATGAGAATGTTTGGATCGACTATCCAATGCAGATTCCAATATTTTAATGCATAATTACTTAGCTTTTATAATTCTTTTGGGTGGGGTGATGTATTTATTTACAAGAAAAAGAAAAGATTTGGAATGCAGTAAAACAAAATCTGATATGCAATAGTATTAGTCCAATTAAGTCTCGGATTGTATAAACTATAAAGTTTGTTCCTTTATTAATTGACCTTTTAGAATGAAAGGGAAGAATTAAGAATTGAATATTTTGACAGATATACCCTAAATTAAAGATTTGACCAAATCAAAATATCTCTAATAGATTGAAAAGTAGAGATATTTTAGGATTGAGTTCAGGGAGAAAATTGGTAGAATTGGTGAAAAATATGTAACACGTTAATTAATTGGTAAAGAGAAGAATATTTCTAAAACGTCAATTAATATGGAATGGAGGGAGTAATAAATTAGTTAAAGGGATTTAAATAGGTTTTGATATTGCGGAGTGTGGAGAATGTTATGTTTACCGTATGCAGTTAACTGCGAAGAATAGGTGGAGCAGACCTTTGGCACACTAAATACTCCAATAAACCCTGTCACAAGTCATCAACCAAATTCAAATAAAATCTCAGGACATCCTTTATTTCGAGAAAAAAACATAAGAAATTTATTTTAAATATAAAATGGTGTTATTATAATCGCATGTACAACTTCAATCATTTTTTCATGGTTTCTTATATTTTTGGACGCGATGAATACCAACTTTTTCTATTATTCTATTATTGATTATCTAAATATACATAATAAACACCTAAAAATTAATTCGTATGGCGGTCCAACCCCACATGTTCATGTGAAAAGCGTCAAAGAAACATGTGATCTTACAAGAAAAGTTTTTGTTTACTTTTTAACCCTTAATCTAGAAAAAAATGAAAAATCCCTTCCAAATATATATATATATATTTATTTAAAAGTAAAAAGGGTAGTAACCTAATTTGGCCATCTTCCAGATGGTTATGGAACCTCCACACCTTGCCAAAATAAACAACATCACTGCCAACTGCAAGCAAGAGGCATAATTTGTCATTTTCCCTCAATTTCACTGTTTTAATTTAAGACATTGGAAATGGATTTACCTTCATTGTGGTAGCAGGATCACCTGAAAACAGGGCCCTTAATTTCAAAACAAACTCATTCACATATGGGAGAAATAATTTTACCACCCATCTTGCTTCTTCTTCCCCCACAACACAATCTTTATCTGCATTATCCATTTCCATTGATCCCCTGTACAAAATATGTAACCCTACTTTATTTAAAATAACCCAAATTAGCCTAACCCCTTTTTTTTTTTATTTATCATTTCGATTTTGATTCTTTAACTTTACAAAATTGACAAATTCCTTCCATCAGTAGCTAAATTAACACAATTGGTCATGTTGACAGTAGCTTAATTTTGTGACCTGCCCAAATCGTTGTCTAACTTATATAATGCCGATGTGTATATTTATAAAAGTGAATTGAAAACATTAAATTGCGATATGAGGTTGCAAGATACAAGTTACTTTTAGTATAAAAGAAAAATTCATACAAGGTACTTAAAGTTAAGTATGCTACAATAATTTATAAATTACCTGCTAATGAGGGATCTGAAAAGGAAAATTCCAGCAAGGTACACAAGTCCCAAGTAAGAAAGCACAGAAATAAAGCTGCAAAATAGCACAAATTATTTGATTATTATTATCTTTTCCAGGCTTAATCATCTGAAAATACAGAGAACATTAGTGAACAAACTTAAATCTAACCTGATATTGATGTCCTCTATGTATGAAGAGGAGATAATAGCAAATGTCCCAATCCCAAAAACAAATGCTGATTTTGATACATCCCTCCACATTACTAGGTCAACTGATATCAACCAACCAACCACTCAAAATATGATTTTTGTTTTGTTTCCGGAATAAATAAATAAAAAATGAGGTAATTACATGCAGGACTGTCCCAAGGTAATATAAATAATTGAATGATTAAATTCGAGTAAATATGATCAACAATATCAACTGTGTTACTGTTACCTAAATTATGGAAAGATCTAGGAGTTAATAATGGAGTGGGTTAAAACGGAAAATTCAAATGCAATAAAAAAGAATTAATACAAATAAAGTTGTTTCTTGTTAAACTTTTAAACAGAAGACCTTTAGTAAAAAAATTCCCATAAAATTTGACATTTTGCAGAAGTTTTTAAAATATTTAGAATAGAGATAATTGGGCATTGTTTTACGTTTGAAATAACTACTTCTATACGTGAGCTAGAAGCATGAGTGAGCAACTTAAATTAAATAGGATGAGCTTAAAATAAAATTATGGAGCGAATGGCAAATTAAATAACAAAATTGTTGTACTAAAAATAAGGTTTTACAAATTTGACTAGGTTCTTGTAGCCTTACTAAAACAACAAAATAAGTTTTTATAAATCGGTTATTAAACTAGCCTTAACGCGTTTAAAAAATGAAGAGAACTCACCGAGACTTTGTAATTTGT
Organism: Ajuga chamaepitys; assembly: GCA_958295605.1. Taxonomy (NCBI): domain Eukaryota; kingdom Viridiplantae; phylum Streptophyta; class Magnoliopsida; order Lamiales; family Lamiaceae; genus Ajuga; species Ajuga chamaepitys. The sequence continues at coordinate 11,449,418 of OY282497.1, forward strand.
TGTTTGTTCTTGGAACTCCATGGGAATCATCTGAAACTGGAAAAGTGAAGCAAAATAAGCAAATCCCAGATAACAAAATACAAGTATATGCATTTATTTATTATTCTTAAATGACGCTTACTTGAGTTGATCTTTGCTGGGGTTCGATGAAATCTGGCATGATTTACAGCAGGCGGAGGCGGCTGCTGCTGCTGCTTCTTCACAATTGGTGACATGGGCACTGGTTTTTCAATTTTGGGAATCAATTTCTTTTCCTCGATCACCATTTTGTTTGGCTTTCGATCTTGGGTTGTAATTTCTTTTATATCAAGGCTCTTATTTTCAACCTCATTTTTCTCAGCTTCTTCATCATCATCCAAATCTGTTTCAATTTCCCCATCTACAAAATCATCATTATCTGATGGATTTTTTATCTGATCCACACTACTTGTAATTGCCTTCTCTTCACACAAATCATCTTCTTTTTCATCAATACTTTCTCTCTCTACCCCAGATTTCAATTTCTCTAACTGAACTGAAACAGAGCTCCTCAAATCCCCATCACTTTTACAGCCATTTACCTCAGTAAAATCAGATTTCTGCTTCCTCAACTGGACTACATTCCTCTGATTTCCATTACTGGATAGATTAGCTAATCCAGATCTTGTTTTCTTGACTGGAAGAGGGCTTCTCTTGATCCCATCTGAAGAAACGCTCAATTCTTTACAATCTTCATCCAAATTTTTGGTCAATTCAGATCTGAGAGCTGCAATCTTAACTGGGCTTCCCTGTAAACTTTCAGATTTCCATGTTTTCCTCTTGGCAGTAGGGCTCTGTTTGGGCGCCTTTTTATCCATCTCAATCTCAGGATCGTTGACAGGAGTAGTATTAGTAGTATTCTGTGGAGTGTCATGAGTGGCATTGAAGACTTTAAATCCACCTTCACTCTTCATTCTACTCTCCCAAACAGAGCCTGCTTTTGGACCACTGCCTCTCCTTCTAGTGCCACCTAAATCCATAGCTTCTTTAGTACTCATATTTCCTTGTTTAGAGTGTACAATGGACCCAAATATCAGAATGGCCTATTTATGGAATTGTAGCTTTGAGGTCAAGGAATTGCGGTAGCTGTTATCAAAGTCCATGTAACATTGGGATTACTTCACAGAAGAGAGAGAGGAGAGAGAGAGAGGGAGAGGAGAGCTTTCAGTGCTTTTTCTGTTTTGTATCTCTCCTCTTCCTTTTGCCGACTAATTCCTCAGAATTAGATCACTTATTTAATTGTCTTTATGTTCATATATGCATGTACCTACATTAATCCCTCCGCCTCAACATAATTTGCCTACTTATCATTTTAATCTATCTCATCTTTACTTGTCAGATAATAAATGATAAATTTTTCACATAATCTTCACCCTCCACTTACACATTTAATAAAATCAAAGATTCCATAAAATTTGTTTTTCCTTAACCTCCGTATCCGATCAACTAAACAAGTTAAACTGAGACGGAGGGAGTATTATTTATCAATAATAATACCAAAAATCGCATGGTTCAATAAAAAAATCTCAATTGGACTAAATACACAATTCGATATTTTCCTAATACTATAAATTTTCATTTTTAATTACTTTCGGATAAGTCTTTAATGTAAATATTTTTGTGTCTGTTTTTGCCTATGTTGAGATAAAAAATAATTAATGACACCTTTTATTTTCTTTTTTATAAGGGATAAGAGGCAAATAAACACTCGAACTCTACCCTTAGGTACAAATAGACACCTCAACTTTTTTTGTGTTACACACTTTTTATTTTAAAAGTGGACAAATAAACACTTTAACTTTTGAATTTGGAGCAAATACACATTTTCGTTAATTTTTTGCAAACGCCGTTTTATCTTCCTGCTGACTTGGCAGTGAGGGTCATTCACGTACAACACATACTGATCAGTACGAGATGAAATGCGCTAAAATTACCGGAAAGAAAAAAGAAAAAAAAAAAAAAAAAAAAAAACCCTAATACTCTACACCCCATGAATTAACCTCTCGATTTTCACCTTTTTAATCAATTCTTATATTTTTTTTTCTCTTATTGTCAATGCAGAATGGAGTGGTCTATTGATATAGTTTTTCATTATAAGGGTAAGTGGGTATTTTCACCTAAAAAATAAATTTAAGTAATGAGGTGAAAATCGAGAGGTTAATTCATGGGGTGTAAAGTATTACGTTTTTTTTTTTTTTTTTTTTGCGGTAATTTTACAGCCTTTCATCTCGTGTTGATCAGTATGTGTTGTACGTGAATGACCCCCACTGCCAAGTCAGCAGGAAGATAAACGGCGTTTGCAAAAAATTAACAAAAGTGTCTATTTGCTCCAAATCCAAAAGTTAAAGTGTTTATTTGTCCACTTTTAAAATAAAAAGTGTGTAATTGGACACAAAAAAAGTTGAGGTGTCTATTTGTACCTAAGGGTAAAGTTCGAGTGCTTATCTGCCCCTTATCCCTTTTTATAATTATATCTGACTGGCTTTAATTAACCATTTATCTATTCCGTACATTTTTACATATAAATGTGTATTATGAGTTATGACTATATATAAATAGAGCAGGGGTCCGTACATTAATAGGTGACTGTATTATCAAGTCTTAGGCAACCGGACCCTAGATGTTACATCCAATGCAATTTACTCATTAATTTAAATATTTTGAGGGGAAAAAGAAAAAAATCCACGTGCAACAACTTTTTGGACTTGATAACTGAACTAAAAGAATTAGGGTGGTTGCAACAATGCTTCTATAAAAGCAGGTTCAACTTCGCCACCTCAGCGCCACCTTAAAAGTTAAAAATTACCAACTTCTACTACCCCATCTCTACAACAATGAACCTAGAAAAGCAACTTCAGCATGGGTCCCACTAATTTACACATCATTTATATATATTTCATATCCTAATTTTATTTGCATTTTATATACACCATTAACTTAATTTATAATTTCACAACTTTTTATATAAACAATAGTATTAATATAACTATTAGAAAATATTATTACAAAAATTGAACAATTTTTCTATAGTGGCAACATACTATTATGTTACAAAAATAGTAAAAAGGTACATCATTTTTTGACACGTCACAAAATAGAAATAAAATTAAAACACTATAAAATAGATAACAACAACAACAACAACAATAATAATAATAATAATAATAATAATAATAATAATAATAATAATAATAATAATAATAATAATAATAATAATAATAATAATAATAATAATAATAATAATAATAATAACCAACAACGACAACGATAACAATAATCATAAAACTAACAACAATAATAATTTTGTATTCACTCATCGGCTCCATAGCGTGACCAAATATGCTCAACCAAGTCGGCGCGAAGCTGGTGGTGTGTTTCTTTATTACGTAGTTCTCTGTAATTGCGGATATAGGCTTGAAATTGGGGGGTAGAGCCCAATTGTATTGATGCTGGAGGAAGCGAATCTTCGTCTGACCAATTTGACGCTTGTTCCCCTTCATCTTCAATTATCATGTTGTGCAAAATAATGCATGTATACATAATATTTCTTAGGTCGGTCTTGTAATAAGATCGGGCCGGTCCTCTAACTATCGTCCAACGAGCCTGTAGCACTCCGAACGCCCTTTCGACATCTTTTCTTGCCGATTCTTGTCGTTCTTTGAACTTCCTCCGCTTTGGATCCATAGGGCATGGGAAGCTCTTCACGAACGAAGCCCATTCTGGGTAGATTCCATCCGCCAAATAGTATCCTTTTGTATACAACATTCCATTTACCATGAAATTAACTTCTGGAGCATTTCCTTGAAGGACGTCGTTGAATAATGGTGATTCATTAATGACATTTATATCATTGCGCGATCCAGTAGCCCCAAAAAAGGTATGCCATATCCACAAGTCCTGAGATGCGACTGCTTCAAGGACAATTGTTGGGACGCCATGGTCGCCTCTAGTATATTGGCCTTTCCAAGCGACAGAGCAGTTTCTCCACTCCCAGTGCATGTAATCGAGACTCCCCAACATTCCAGGAAAGCCGTGTCGTTGCTCGTGCATTTGAATCAATCGTTGAGTATCTGCCACATTCGGCCTTCTCAAGTGTCGGTCTCCGAACACGTTAACAACACCTTTACAAAAGTTTACGAGATAATCCAACGCCGTCCGCTCACCCATACGAATATACTCATCGAGAGAGTCGGCAGGGGATGCATAAGCTAATTGTCGAATGGCCGCTGTGCACTTTTGAAGAGGTGATAGACCCTTCCGTCCACTTGCATCGCGCCTCAACATGAAATAAGTTGAGTGATTTTCCAAGGCATTGACTATGCGAAGAAATAATTCTCTTTGCATCCGAAACCGGCGACGAAAGGTATGTGCTTTGTATGTCGGATCTTCGGCGAAATAATCACGAACAAGACGATCGTGACCGTCTTCATGCTCTCGATCAACGTATCTTCTTGTGTTGGTTCTTGAAGAATTCTCTACTGCTTGATGTGTTTGTTCTTCTTCTTCGAGCATCGTTATCATCATGCGGTCAACGTCATCTTCCGCATCTTCTTTGAACTCATTTATCCAGAAGTCACGAATTATTGCTTCTCTTGGATCATCTGACATTTTTTGAGTAGTTGAGGGGTTTGTTAGAATGTAGATACAATTGAGGTTTGGCGGGCGTAGTATTTATAGAATAAGTCTACAACGGTTTTTTACCAACGGTTATTTTACAATGACTACTTTATAACGGCTATTTACCAACGACTAGTTTATAACAGTTATTTTGTAATGACTATTTAGTAACGGCTATTTACCAACGACTAGTTTATAACGGCTATTTTGTAACGTCTATTTTGTAACGGCTATTTTATAACGGCTATTTTATAACGGGTATTGCAATACACAAAAAACGTTACAGCTACACATAATAATTTGAATTTTGAAATACATTAAAAAGCAAACAACATGATAAGACATAATAAACCACAAACGTTACAACTACCAACATAATAATTTGAAATTTGAAACACATTAAAAAAAACACAACATGATATGACACCATTGACGTGACGAATGACACTCCTACATCTTTATGCCACGTCTTTCCGTAATTTCTTCAACCATTTTCAAATGGAATTGAAGTTGTCTCTCTGTCATTCCAGTAGTGTCCTTCATGATTATATCGTAATCCCTCTGCTGGAATTTGATTTCTTCTTGCTTCAACTCAGCTTCTTTCAGCGCTAATTTTTCCATCTGATATTTTTGCATCTGTTCCCATTTTTCAGCAACCCTTCCGTCATCTGCGACGTTGGCTTTAGCCTTTCCCTGCCTCTTCGCCCTCTGTTGTCCAATTGGACGCGAGCGAACTGAACTATCAGCATCTGTATCAGGGTTAGTTGAGGTACTGTGCCCACCAGATTCAGATGTCCTCGCCTTCTTGTTGGAGGCATTTTCCATCTGTTGGGGCTTCCATTTCTCTTCGTCTTTCAAAACCCACCACATGTGGACCTTGAACTCTTTCTTCTTGTAGACAGAGTTCCACTGGGCATAAGCCGCCTTCAGAACGTCCTCGTCGCTCCAACCACTGGCCCTGTTATTGAAAAAATTATTGTAGAATCTTGAAAACAACAAAATGTCAGGCGCCACATGATAGTAGTGTGACTTAACGCTCAACCAAGTTCGTCTAGGAGTGCCGGCGGGTCTATTTTCATTGTAGTACTTTGCATTTTTTTCCCAAAATTGCTTAGTCTTCTGAGCATTGCCAACTATGGAGTCATTGCTGATGGTACTCCAGGCTTTTGCAAGAACAACTTCTTCCTCCGGAGTCCATGTCTCTTTCTTCTGAGGAGGTCCGGCACCAGCTGCACTGTTGTTTGTATTACCACTATCATCATCTCCGGCAAGGTTGATGTTTTGTAGCCCGATTTGTGTTGAGTGTGGCGGAAATTGAGAGCCAAAACCAAAAAATTATGGTGTTGACTCGTTATCAGTTTCGAAGCCTCCAACACTCGATCTTCTAGAATCGTTTGAGGACACCCTTTGTAAAGCTGAAGGAGAAAATCCTTGTGGAGTTGGTGACCGCATAAATTGACCCCCCATTGCTGCGAAAAAATCGGCCGGATTCATGAAGGTGGAGCAACATTTGAACCAGAGGCAAAATTTTGTGGAAATTGTGATAGATAAGAAAATGGCGAGAATTGGGCGTTTGGGCGAGGCCCAGTTTGTGAATTTTGAGCACTTGAATCTCCCTGAGTGTTTGGTAAACCAAATTTTTTTTGCCAGGATTCACCATAATTATCACCCATTTCGGATGGAGAAGAGATGACAAAAAAATTTTACACAAAGAAGACAGAAAAATTTGGGAATGAAATTGGAAGAGAAATTTGGTAGTAGGAAAACAATAAGTTGTTGGACATATTTATAGCCAAAAAAATTTAACCAATTATCTCAATAGTTATTTTTTTTTATTTTTTTTTAGTTACAATTGTTGCAAAAAGAATGGATAATATGACATAAATCTCTTTTTTTTTTTTAATTTTATTTTTCTAACCGTTGTATAAAACACTCTATTGTAATATAATATTTTTTTTATTCGTTGACAAAATTCAACGGCTATATTCCTAAAATTTTCCTCTTATATAACAAAGTTGAAAAATATGCAAACAATATAATGTAACATTAAATGGCATTAAATAAAAAATGCATGCAAAAAGAATGATAATATGACATAAATTTATTTTTTAATTTTATTTACCTAAACCGTTGTATAAAACATCAATTGTAATATAATACATTTTTTTTTTTCAAGTTCCACGGCTATTCCTAAAATATTCCTCTTATTTAATAAATTTGAAAAATAAGCAAACGAGATAATGCAATATTAAATAACATTAAAATAAAAGTACATGAAAATTTAACATTTCAATAATTAAAACTAAAATAAAGAAAAAGGAAATAATTTAAGGCATGGAAATTTAAGGCAAATATGTATTTCCTAAAAAGAAAAGGGAAATAATTGAAGGCATTTGCCTTTCCCAACAGAAATAATTGCGCCTGCCTTCCACCCTCCTCGATTTCCGGCAGTGTGGGCACCAACCCACGCGCGCGTGTTCCGCACGCGCCGTGGGATTGGTCGTGCCCACCACACCCTCTTCCGTCCACTCTCTCTTTTTTTCCTTCTTTTTCCTTAAACCAGATCCAGCCCTAGAACCCAGTTTCATCTTCTTTATTGAACCTGAATTTCTGCAGCAATGTTGAAGTTGGAAAAGCCAACTTCAACACCAACTTGAACCTCCCATTGCAAGCACCCTTAGTACACAGATCAAGAATCCCTTACTTCTGGAATCCCAAGAAGATAGCATGTTGAGGAAGTTCACGCTGAAATTTATGCACATACCCAAGGATTAAAATATCTCCGATATTCACCGATATCTCTCCGATTTTTTTTTTTTTTTTGGCGATATCGAAACGAAATTCGGATGTAATAAATTTATGTCAAAATATCTCCGATATATCTCCGAAATTTCTCCGAAATCTCCGAAATTTTCTATTTGGGCTATCTCCAGGTATAATTTGTTGTAATTTCGTGGAAATTTTACCAAATTTTTGGTGAATTTCGGTAAAATTCGATTAATTTCGGTGAGATTTCGATTAATATCGGTGAAATTTTGGTTAATATCGGAGAATTTCGGTAAAATTCGATTAATTTCGGTGAGATTTCGATTAATATCTGTGAAATTTGGTTAATATCGGTGAGTTTCGGTAAAATTCGATTAATTTCGTAGAGATTTCGATTAATATCGGTGAAATTTCGGTTAAAATCGGTGAAATTTCGGTGAATTTCGGTAAAATTTTCTTAATCCAACCTTAGTTGTAAAATTTCTAAATTATTCGCAATCCACTAAATTTTATTAATGCAGCCCAAAGATTTAATAAATTAGAATATTATTGTAAAATACTTGAACATCCTTAATGTTATTATAAAATACTTGAACATCCTTAATGATAATAAGAGTTCATAATGTATCTTGTTTGACCTGATAATGTTTCTATTGTTTATTATTTGTCAACTAGTTGTAAATATGTGAATTTCACTCAATATTTAGATTAAATATTTAATTTAAGTAGGTTTATAACAATCTATAAAATATAGTGATAAATTACTGTTTTAATACATTTTCCGGTATTTTTAAAAAAGTTGCACCGATATTTCGATATTAATCGAGATTTCACCGAAATCTCTCCAAATTGAAATACCAATATCTCCGTAATCACCGATATTTTCGTCCTTGCACATACCTCACCTATTACATTAACGGAAATGATTTTTGGGCCATTTATTTAGTGTTAAAATTTGAAATTATTGTTTCCATAAATAATTAATATTAAATTTTTTCATACATTCCTAATTTAAAATTGAATTTTCTTAGAAAAAAAAAAAAAAGATTATGGTTCAAAATTGAAAAAATAACACCTACTTTTTTTGGGAGATTCAAGATGATAGTTGTCAACTAAATTTTTTCTAATAATTTTTCATCATAATATTAATATAAATAAAAGGCTAATCACCAAAAAAAAAAAAAACATGTGATATTAACAAAAGGAAAAAAATGAGGCCAAATAGCAAGACCATTACATTAATGAGGAATTCTAGGGTGCATCTGGGGCATTGATGTACCTGGAGAATTTAGCTACTATAATAGGTTAGTGACTTATAAGAGTTATGTAAGTTTTGGTTTTAATATTCAGATTTTGGGTTTTTAACACTTTTGATATTAGACTTTTAATATTTTTTATTTGAAATATATTTTGGGTTATTTTTTAAAATAGTTGAAAATTTTAGTAAATAAACAATACTTATTTTGTAAATGAGAACATACATGAAATTACTATTATATCTTAACGATCTAGGACTTAAATAAAATAAAATATGTACAAAAAATTCGTTCCTCCTTATCAATAAATAATTAATTAAATTTATATAGTTCCTCTCATGAAAAAAATCTTGGCTATTGAAATATTAATATATGCAAATTCAAATTTATTCAAGATTTCTAATTATATGTGCTATAGTTTTTGTTCTAAAACTACTTTTTTTTATGTTTGTGCATTTATAAGTTACATGTTATTTTTTTTTAAAATTAAGTTATAAAAGAATACAGTTCGTAGATATTATTGAACTTGATTGTACTTCTAATGTAAAATGTTACTCCCTCCGTAATGATAGTCCCGTTTAAAAAAATATATATATATTATTCTAAAATAAAAGTTTTATTTCAAACGTCGATGTCTCGTTTTATTAATCTAAGTAAAAGAATTTTAAAAAATTATTTAATGAATTAGAAACATATAATTGAATAAATTAAAAAAAAAAAGTAAGTCGTGTAAGGGATAATTGATGGTTTTTAGAGAGTTGTACATGTACAAATAAATAATATATAATTCTATATTTATGATAATTATAGGTATAAAACTTATGAATTAACTGTTAATACATTGTTTAATTTCTACGAACTAGCTCGGTAACTCATGAGCCCACTAACAAACTTGCTCCCGAGCTAATGAACCGAATAATAACAATCTTGAGTTTGATTTACTTACTTTAACAAGTCGTATCAAACGAGCTCGATTGAACTATTGACGAATCGCGATCCAAATAATTCACGATCGACTTGGTTTGATTATATCCCTATGACTATTTAATGAATCATTAAACATAAATTTATGATTCACAATAAAAATTATCAAGAAACTAATTACTAGGAAATGTTTACCATATTCTTCTTCTCCTTCTTTTCTTATTATCATGACTTCTTTCTTTAATTAAAAGAATATTTTACTTAAAAAAGATAAAAGATTAAAAAAAAATACTACATTAAAAATAAAAAAGACGATATTGTTGCAAAAGGAAAGGAAAAAAAAAAGAAAAAAATGTTTTAACACAAACCCAAAACCGAAATAAAATAAATAAAAAAGAAATAAGAAAACAATGAAAATCATAACCACTAAATGTCAAGTTGTTGATTTATCATTTAAATGTTTAAATCATTATTTTATATGGACAATCTACTATTTAGGTAGCAGGTTGTAAATCTAAAAGCGATAATTAAAAGATGAAAATCTAATGGTTAGATTCTTTTGAGGTACCGGTGCACCTTAGAAGTCCTCTCATTAATATGTTTTATCTTGTATTTTATGATATTCACTAAGTATTTATCATGTATATTAGATGATGTAATCAATAATTAACATATGATATGGCGCGTATAAAAACAATGTAATTGAAGATGAAACAATTAATGTAACAAGAATCTAAACTGATTTATGCACATGAGATCATCTATTACATTAATGCACTTCATTTATTTTATTTTATGATATTCACCAAGTATCACATAGAGTAGATTATATTACTAATTAACACGTGTCGTGTATTAAAAATAGTGTAACAGAAGATGAAATAGACAATGTAGAAACGATCGAATTGAAACTTACGATGAGTGGAGAACATCTTTTTTTTTCCCCAAAATTTACTAATCTGAATTAATTTATGCATAACTCATCATAAATAATTTCGGATATGTTTGTTTATGGATTTACTTGTTTGGATTGAAACGGGCCAATCCTTTGTGCTGGGACTTCAAATTAGGATCCATTTAAATCCAAACTCATTCTACTCTCTCTCTCACTCTTCATTTTCCAGCATAATGATTACAGTTATTTATAAATCATATCATATTTTATCCTAGAACAAATACAAGATTTACACCATCATATGGATACACACGTCCAAGAGTTTGCACGTTCGGATTTACTACGTCATACTCAATCCATAAACAAACATATCCTTGTTTTCTGAAAATTAAAGAAGTACCCAACTGTAATCGTTGCGAAGAAGGTTATTATTTTGTTTTGTTACAAAAGCATTTCCATTGGCTTCAAAGTCTTTAAGTTTTGTGGGCTAGATAGCAGTTCCGGCAAAGTGTGTCATCTGCCAAAAAAATTGGGCCTATTTCTTACCGAGGCCGTGCTACAACAACTTTCCACTAATTAACAAACAAAATTTGTTTTGTAATGTCAAACCATAGCTCCCTCTCCTACTACTCAACTACATATTTTTACAAAAAGATAAAACAAACCAAAATCTTATTAAATATATACAGAAATAAGCTATTTGCATTAATAGTGGATATATTAACATTTACTCGCATTTCCGTCTAAAATGAATAACCAATTATACATGAATCTAGGATTATGACGCCGTATATTCATCAAACATTTTCAACTTAAAATTTTGTGTCCAAAATTTCCTACTTGACACATGGTCAAAATAATACGATAATGTTTCTATTTTTATTATTTTTGCAATTTTAATTTAAATTTTTGTGATGTAATGAATGGAGAGAAAAAGAAGGAAAAAAAAAGCGCATTGTAAATGCGATTTGGATTTTCTACTACAAATGATACAATATTTTTTACAATATATTATACTAGTTCTGTCACATAATTACTTATAATGTATTCGTGATATTATCATATACACGTATCGTTTGTGAATTAAAATATAGTAGAAGATGTTGTATTGTACTCCCTTCGTCCCGCCAGACTTTGCACGGTTGACCCGGCACGTATATAAAGAACAAGCTGTTTTTCAAAGGTAAAGATTGAGGGTGGAGATTGTGAAAGAACTTTTCTTTTTAAGGATGTGCAAATTGATATGAATCGTATCGAAAAAAACAAGTGTAAATTTGAATGGGACGTAGGAAGTACGACGTAGGAGATCCAAAATATTGTAAACGCCACTTTGGATCGAGGGAAAAGGAGGGGAGTAGAAAAGATGATTATGTACATTAAAATTCAATTTCTCTTGGCATATGTTTATTTCGTCTTGTCACATCCGTTTGTTCAAAAGTACAAAACAGAGTCCAAGGTATAAAACGAAATGAGGAAAAGAAAGAAGCCAAATAAAAACAAAAGGGCACCAGTTTTATGATGCAACCGAAGTGAGTATTATGACTTATGCTTAAAGTTATAATTTATTCTAAGTAAAAGTATTATAATATCTTTATTTAGAATAAGGTGATAATTTGATTGGGATATAGTGACATGTACCACGTTTGATGGGGTACATCCATGGACAGAACATTCAAAAAGGTATTTTAGTTTAAGCGTATAGTAGGTTAGGATGTGCATTGAAAATTATAAAAGGTGTATTGGAATTTGTAAAAGGTGTATTGAAAATTGTAAAAGGTGATGTAGGTAATATGGTGTGGATGTGGATTGATGGACCATCCGGTGTAAAATGAAATACGTTGAGGATGACCCATGCCACATCCGGATGAAGACATCCCAATCCAATTATCTCCTAAGTGATATTTTCAAGTATAAAAAATAACTTTAATATATAATAGCCCAATTTGGATCATCTCCATTAGATGTGTAGTCTAGTTGGAGAGAGTAAGGGGATACTTGGTTTGGGATGTAGTAGCATGTGCCACGTCCGATGGAGAACATCCACGGATGGGACATCCAAAAAGGTATTTTAGTTTAAGGATATAGTAGGGTAGGATGTGCATTGGAAATTGTAAAAGGTGTATTGGAAATTGTAAAAGGTGTGTTGGGAATTGTAAAAGGAGATGTAGGTAATAGGGTGTGGATGTGGAGGGATGGTGCATCCGGTGTAAAGTGAAATACGTTGCGGACGGGCCATGCCCAATCCGGATGGCATCATGCCAATCCAAGTATCCCCTAAGACTCACCTAACATATGAATAACAAAATAAGAAATGTGAAGCTCACATTTAGAGTCGATCAAATCTTTTAAAGAGTTCGATGCAAAAAAAAGGCCCCTCAAAATATTAATATCATTGTTTCAAAAATAAATTTTAAAACAATCTAGAAAATAGAAAACGAATAGTACAATCATCCACGAAACATTGATCATCGAAAAAAATTTAAAAATTTAAAATTCTAAAACACAAATTTTCACATTATATACATTGTACACACAATTATCTATGGAAATAAATAAAGTGACATAATTGATTAATTAAACAAACTGTCAATGATAAACATAAATATAAATACTCGTTCTCTTCTTCAGCTATGTCCTGCGCTGCAAGTCGGCAATTGGTTAGAAATTTGCACTCTGATTTATTTATTGATTAAATCATTTGCCAATCTCATTCCTTGTATAAGTAGGATTTTCAATTTCTTTAATTTAAATAAGAAGTTTGCTAATCCCATTTCTTTTATAAATATGATTATTTTCGAATAGGCCTCAAATTACATCAGTTCTTAGTTTAAATAAGTAATTGACTAATTGGGATTTCTTCTATATATAGGATTTTGTTCGAAAGAGCCTCAAATGTTGGCAGACCCATCACATGATTTAATCTGTTAAAATTTTTTTTTTTTTTTTTTTGCTACTGAGGTGTCAATGCCACTTCCTCATTTTTACTTCACTTGAGTGACTAACCATCTAGCTACAGTAAGTTTTGTTATACTATACTATATGTTAGATGTATATCTACTTAAATTAATATATGTGCAGAAATTAAAATAAATACCAGAGGCCCTCGCCGACGGGGCTCCGTGCAGCAGCTCCGCTTTGCTCGCCAAAGGTCGGCTTTGCCTATATTGGGTGTGTCTTTTTCTCTTCAAATGCACCATGCATTTAATGAAGAAAGATCCAAATCGTAGCCTCTTCTCAAGGCGTGTAAACCCCCAACCAACAAATAGTTTGGTCCGTAAAGGAAGTTCTATTTAAAATTATTTTATGAGACAATATAAGTATTTGATAATTTATTTATGGAGTTATGATATTTCAACAGAAAAATTGAGGTGTCATTTAGTTTTAGTATTTAGTTGGTGGCAATTGAAATTGGATCAAATATTAAAATATAATGTAGAGACATGAAATTTATTCCAATCAAATGATGCCATATTATTAATATATTAAATATCAGTTAAAATGTCATATCTATATTTTGAGAATTAATTAAATTAATTCCTAAAGTGAATAGAAATATAATTAATATTCTAATATTAATATTTCCCACGAAATTAAATATTGCTAAGTATCCAAATCATATATGTCTTCGTAGTAAAAATGCAATCTTACGTACGAGAAAGGAAACTACTAAGGTTTTGCAAATAAAATAAAATCAAACCATATCTCCTATCTAAAGCAAGGATGATCAATTAATCAATTCATATCGTACATTTCTATCAAAGACAAGGAGCATCATCAAATCAAGAATGATCAATCAAATTGAGTCATTCTATCAAGTGCATATAGAAAAAAAACTCATATTATACAACTGTAAAAGGAGGTTTCTTCATTATCCAAAACACACAAGTCAAGAAATGAAAGACGAAGTTTTAGAAGGCTCCTACAAGTTACTCTCCAACAATTTAAGACGTCATTCAAGGCGTTATTCAAGAAAGGCCTCAACTTTTGATTCGAAATCAAATAATTTGCCCTTTAGATAACGTTATAAAGTATAAATTAAGTGTAGAAGAGATTGAAGATCAATTCCACAAATAAGGTTGAAGAACTCCAAGAAATCGCTTTCTTCAAGTCCTCAAAAATTTAAATGGTTTACCCAATATTAAGGTGTCAAGCCCTCGAGAAAAAATTATTGAAGAAAGTTTGTAATTTTATGATTATTTTAGTTATTGCACTTTGTGTTTTTCTACCTATCTCGTGTTTGGTCCGATTTACTTCGATTGCTCTTTTATTATTTATTTCAGTGAATTTCGAGTACTTTCGGATCAAGAAAAAGGAGCATTTATCAAGTTGGGCCAAACACTAGGTGACACAGTGTCCAGCCTATTGTTAAAGTCTAAGGCTATTTACTTGGCAGGCTTATGAAATGGTTCCAGAACCACCACTTATTCTATAACCTCAAAGAGCCCAATAATTAATTGAATGGGCCCCGTGATTTGAATTGGTGGCACATTGATTAACATATATATTAGTCCCTAGAGAAAGAGAGTCAAACAATTGGAGGAGCAGTTTCCAGAGTCGGCAATTCGGTTTCATTAACTCTTGCTTTTAATTTAACTAGATGTCCATCCGTGCATTGTTTTTATAAATTATAGGCGATATACCTATATTAATACAACATAATTAAATTATGTAACATTACATGATAATGGTAAGGTGTAAAACGACGAACACGTAAACATAAGTAGTAGGATACACTCTACAAATTGCGGAAATCTTCTTTCTGCATAACGTTCACAATACTATCAATATGTTTCCTCTTTTGTCCTTCACATTAGTTGATTGTCTTGACATAACAAAATTGTTATTAGAAATTGTTGGCGTTGAGGCTTGAAAGTAACTTTGTATTTGAAAGGGTTCTGCACTTGATCCCGTCATCATCATTGCTTCTAGGATATGATTATCGAGTCTAGTAAGAATCGTTCTTGTACTACTACACAATTCCAAAGTTGGATCTAATTTGCATAAAATATTCCGAACCTATTTTTTTACATCAAAGCCTTCCTTAATGATCTTGCTTCTTTGGCATTGCTTCCATCCATCTCTATATATGAAAAAATACAATGACTTAAAAATGGGCCATATATCAAATATTAAAAAAAACAATAAGTTTTATGAAATATGTTGTTATTGTAGCACAAATACAACACATTCTTTTTACCAAAAAGGCCCAAAACCATACTTCTATTTAACAGTAAACATTTATTTAAAAAAATAAATACAAAATACAAAACCTTTTATACGTTAATGGCTATTAATATTTTTTGTAAAAATATATAAATCGGGTCAAAAGCCCAGTGTAGAAGTAAAATTTTGTATAAATTAAAAAATTACAAATAGGCACTTAAAACATTTTAAATTAATGAAGTTACTGATTCTTTTTAGGGTAAAAACTTTAGTAATTTAAGGGAGTGTTTTCTTTGCTTAACTTTTGGAAAAATTATCAAAATAGAAATTATGATAAAATTGCTTAAAATCAAAATTAGGTAGTGTTTGAAAATAAAAGTGATTTTTGTCAAATGTAAGGGGGTGTTTGCGATTGCTTTTGCTTTTGAAAAAGTGATTAAAATTAGAGATTCTAAAAAAATCACTTATGTAAAAAAATATAGGTAGTGTTTGCAAAAAAAAGTAATTTCTAATAAAAGTAGAAGTTGGAGTGTTTGCTATAGAATCACTCTAACTTTTAGGGGGTGTTTGCATTTGCTTTTTCTAAATGATTTTCAGCTTATAGCTTGAGAAAAACTATTTTTCATTAACTCTTGCTTTTAATTTAATGTTGGGTATATTATTTGTGTTTTTTAATGTCAATATGTGATGCTAGTATTTTAATTTCAATTCCTAATCGATATTTGTACCCTAACATGACTCTCTTGTAGTTCTTACGATAACTATTTCTCGAATTACGTTTTAGAATTATTTATGTTATCTAGTTAATTATTTTTATATGTGGGTTATTGAATTAGACTGATCGCCTATTTTAATTTGCCACATATTTACAACTAAGGTATTGTCATAATCCATAATTGTTATGAATTATTACCCGTTGGTAGCAGTCAGTGAATTAATTAACTTAGATAACATAAATCAGGGTTAATCGGATCGAGCTTGTGAGTCCAACACCATGTCTACCCTTTTATCCTAGTACCCTGTGCGTTTAGCCAATTAAATCTAGAGAGTTTGTTCTTAGGTTGTTCGGCTAAATAGATTAATCAAGGGATAACTCGAGTCAGCAAAACTTATTGTTGATTTAGGGGTACAAGTTCTAGGACTAATTTAAGAAGTAGTTGCATTAATTGTAAGAGTTAATCAGACTAGGGGGTGACTAGATTAGGGGCTGGAATCTTTACTTATTTAATTTTAATTACCTATTATGTTTATTTTCAATTTGTTTTCTAGATAATTAGTTTATTAGATAAAATCCAATCAACTCCCCCTTTTTGTCCTATTGTCTTATTAATATGTAAAACATAATAAATCGGACTGCTCCTTGTGGGATCAACCATGACTTACCGCTACTATTAATTAGTAGAAGGAAGTTAAGGAATTTAATTTTGCGTGCCTCGACAGCATGGTCAACAGTGGAGGAGTTCAAGCCGAAGATTTCGTTCTAAAGTTTAAATTCAAAGAAGTTTGATGCGAAGAGAAAAATCAATGGATTAAAGCTAGAGATTGTAGCCCACAAGATTCATAATTTGGTCTACATGTACAATTTTTCGTGTTTGTATATTCAATACACGAAAATTGTTGTTACACGTATATCTATTTATCTACTACCTACTACCTACTAATACATCACGTGCTGCATCTAGTTCTTCCTCTTGAAGAGTGTAACTATTCCAATCTTGACTACTTATAGCAATAGCTACAAGTAGGGATTCTTTATCAACATATTGATTAATTTTACTCTTTGGGTATTTCACCATAAAATGTATGTCATGTGAAAAACTATTCAAAAGAAAAAAAAGGTTACAATTGATTTATGATCAATGGTTTTAAACCCAGACTAGGCATCAAAGCCGACGATGAATTGGGTCACAAGGTCATTGGTTTGACCGATTGAACCGCTGTGAAAAAATCGAATGACACGGATATATCTGTGTGTATATATATATATATATATATCATATATGTGTGCAAATTAAATATAGAATCAAAATCTATATAATAATTGGGGGTTTGGAGAATTTATAAATATTATAAAAATTGTTGTAGTTTTATGTTTTTGACTTTAAAGTTTTGAGAAACCTGTTTACTACTTTATTACTAATTGTCGTATATTGCAAGATATGTGTGTATGTTGGCCTTCCTATGTATCTCTTTAAAAAAAAAAAAAAACCATGAAAAACTGAGTTAATTGGGTCACTGGTTTCATCCGATTTTTTACCGTGTCATGTTGGGTCACTTGAAACCTGCTAAATACTAAGAACCAGACCGGCACTATGTCCGATTTTCGGTTAAACCAGTCGGACTAGCCAGTCAGTTTCGAATTTAAAAATAATATTTATGATAGTGTTTCACATGACATATACATATACGTCTAACTTATTTATATGATCGAAAAAGTTATTTACCATTCTATCCCAAATAAGTTAAATACCCACTCATTTCAATGTAAACGACGTTCACCTCTTCAAAGAAGTTCTCCAACATATTAGTAATTTTCTATCAATAATTTCACTGACTTGAGTTTGGAATGACAGCTCCAAAGCTCCTTCTTTTGCAAGTAGCAATAAACTTCATGTGTTAAACTAAATCACAGAGTGCATATATAGTTAGATTCAAATGTTAACCTTCGTTGTTACAATCCAAATAGAAAATGGTATACTTGTCTAAGTACTATTTAATATAAGAACAATTAATTTTGTCAATGCACACTTATAAAGAACACAAGTTTCAGATTTTCAACTATAGCAATATATGGTGATGGCAATGGCATACTAGGCACGCTTAATGAAATAAGAGAAACGATGAGGTATTTGATATCTGAACTTAAGATAGAGGATCATGGAAAAACTCGGCACTGTCCATGCCTTGAACTAGAACCGAGTTCGTGAAACATTAATTCCTTAGTTTGCATCTATCTAAATATGATCAGACGATTTAACATGGATAAAGTGCAATGTGTTAAAAATATTGTGATTGGTTGAGGTGTGAGCGTAAGGAAATATTTATTTGCGTCTAAATGAAAGGACAAAGAGCTATTGGAAGTTGAAATTCCCTACTTATGTGCAATATGTGTTATTATACTAAGCTCAACGCACTTGGCCATATATTACTTTCTCAGTGAATTTGTTAGTTAGATTTTTACTAAGTACAACGTAGTGTCAATGGATGACATGATAAAGTATTTTCATATCTAAAACAAACCATTAATATGAGTTTGTTATTCCCATCCTAAAGACAAGAGAGGCTACTAATGAAATTGTAAACTCTAAATGAAATGTATATTCTCATACATATAGATGAAAATGACTATATAGGGAACAATAACACCTAGAGGAATATTGGAACTGCACACTGAAACACCAAATATTGTCTAATGTAGTTGTTTTTGTTGATGTTGGTTTCCTCTCCACATAAAGAGAGTGTCAAACTACAATGAAGATATCTTGGAGATGGACAAAAGCCACCTCATCGAATCATCTAGAGATTATTACCCAATATGTAGCAGTCAGAATGTAGTTAGCAACAAACTAAATGAACTATGCTCCTTCAAAGGTGATAATACACTGCTCATACCAATGTTTTCTTACAATCAACAATTATAGACTTCCGTTGAGATTCAAGCAATTAATCAAGGATGGAGAGATTTTATGAGCCCCTTTGATAGATATACGTATTAGGGAGAGAGATAGACTTTAGGGGGAATCTCACATAGGTGCATTGCGTTTTTTTTTTTCTTTTCGACCAAAAATTATTTATTCCCAATGGATTTTGAAATTTGACAAGGTTTTGGCAACAAGTACAACATATGGGAGTATTGAAGAAAAAACACTATTAGTGTGTCATTGTAAAATAATAACTGATAAATGACAGTTTAGATATTCACTATTTTTTTTTTTTTTTTTTGTGAAACCATTGGATTTAACACCTTCTATGAAGAGATTGGATGAGTAAAAGAACTCTATTCTCTTTTGTTCTTTTTCTTGTTTACCTTTTTATCCTAAAATATATTTTATATATTGTGCATAAAAACCAATACGTGGTTTTTCTAGAGTGAATCTCACAATAGAAACACATATGTGTGGATCCATCCAGGCCAACCCTAAGGTTTCGGGTGGCCTTGGAAGGATAATCAATCACAATGCTTTGAATTTTCGATCGATGAGGACAACAATCTATTTTTTGGTATTTTACAAATTTAAGCAACAAATGATCAAGAACGAATCACACCTATGATTATGCTTTTAGAGAATCATGCGAAATTGGGGGATGGGATTATAGGATCAGGCAAAATTGAAGGATAAGAATATGATGTAACATAAACTGCAAGATTATAGAGATTTTATACAACCTTTAAATGGGGAAATGACTGCAGATTTCACGCCCCTAAATCACGGTGAATAATGCTACATGCCAAAAAAAGGGTAGTTACCAGAAAAAGCTAAGGTGTTTGGGTGAGAAAATCAAGGTTATTATTTATAAACGGTTTTGTTTTTATATTAAGTTAGATTATCGATAACTGTAACTAATATAAAAAAAAATAATTGATTATCAATTAATGATAATGATGATCGATAACTGCAGCTAATACAATAATTTAATTTATTATCATAATAATTTAATCAATTATCAAGTAATGATAATGATGATCGATTATTGTACCTAATAAAATAATTTAATTAGTTATCAATTAATGATAATGATGATGATAATCTATATATATATATATATATATATATATATAATAAGCCAAATCATCCGGATTTAGTAAGTTAAAATTTTTCCCGCCCATTTATTAAGATACTATAAATAGACGTGATTTTGAATTTTGAATTTTGAATTATCCGAAATACTTTTCTGTGATTTAATATTATGTCCGCCGAAAATTCAGTAAAATCAAATCTATACATATATGTCTAACAAAATTTGTTACACATTTTTTGAATTTTGAATTTTGAATTTTAAAATAATCCTTATCCAATAACATAATTGCTTCTATAAATATACAAGTTCTTCAGTAAATGAGATTCACGTTTATAGCTATGTATTTCTATTATTTCTTCATTTAGCAATTATTTCAGTTTATTTGATTCATGGCTGCGAATTTCTAATATTGCTTCATTCCTTGATTATTATGTCTCAACTTTGATAGACACTTTACAATGGATGTTCCAAAAGGACTACTTGGAAATAACAATACGAAAAAATCAGCAACATTGAAGGTTGATTCTGGAGAAAACAACTATTATGATTGCAGAATTCAAATTTATCTACGATCATCGTTTTCTACGGTAATATGTAATCGCATAAAAAATTATTTATTCAATTTCTGTTATATGACTGATTTATATTATTCTCAATATATTGTGCTAATTTTACATTTGGCTTATAACATGTATACAACCAATCCAGACAGAATATTGGCAAAAGATTGATCAGCTGAGTTTGATGACTAATTTTGATTTTATTGTAGTAGAATTCAATTTTCTATTTTCAGGTACGGTTTATGCTCAAGAATTATTTGAAAAAATTGAATTTGAATTTCAAATTTATGAATTTTGAGCATAAGATAAGTACATATATATTTAAAAGAAAATCATATAATTTTTCGGCCAACCCAAATAATTATATTTGATTAGATCCAATTTAAAAAATTGAATTCGAATTCGAATTTCTAATTAGATACAGTTTGAAAATTTGAATTTTAAATTTGTGAATTTCGAATATAAAAATAGTTTGAATATTATCAGGATTTTTCTTGATAGAATCTGTTAATGTAAATAACAGAAAGCACTTTTCTTTGCCTCAATTAGTCAACAAATTGTGTGACCCGGAAATTTTATCTTTAAATACTTTGTGCATTTATCACCATTCAGTTGTTCTTCTTGCGCATTTTGCTTATGAAACTGGAAGAATATATATTGACTGATGTTTCTTTTTGCAATACAGATTGGCATCATCCGTCCGAGATTTACTTCTCTCATCATTTATCAAACGCAGTGAAGTTAAAGAAACGCCAACCATATGAAAGCATAGGTAGCTTTTATAAGTTTACCATGTTTTTTGTTCTCTACTTCTTTATTATAATGTTTGAGAATCTTTTACAGCGACTTAAGTAAATGCCACCTGATGTCAAAAAGGACGAAGAAATACGGAGAACAAATTTATACATTAGTATGTGTGTGTGTATGTAATATGTATATATGTATATAAACGAGACTTATAATGATGTTCAATTACAGATTAATTTATTGTTTGAATAATCATATATATTGGTGTGCATGTTTCACTGATATATTAATTTATTGTTTGAATTCATTTATTTGTTGAATAAGAAAATATAGCAAAAAAGTAGGTTGTTTACGTAAGATTGGAAGAATTGTGTGTGTGTGTGTGTGTTTTCGTTGCTAAAATTACATTTTTTTTAATAAATTTATCTTCTCTAAAGCGACACTTATTTTGGATTGGAGAAAGTATAATTATTTTCTTCTTAATATACTCTATCCTTCATTTTTTTTTATATATAATTCCACTGATAATTAAGTGCATGTGTGTCACGTATGTATTCAAAACAGTGGATTCCATGGACTGTTACTCATGTTATTCATAAAGAAACATCTTCAACTTTTATTGTTACATTTTTTATGCTGGGATCAAACATGATGAAGATGGAAGAATTTATTTTGAATGAGAATGACTTGAATTTATACTTTTTAATAACACAAGAATGACTACTTAATGAGTTTTAAGCACGCATGTGGAAATTTGCTATTCGTTGGCATATTCTCTGCCACAAACCTACCTAAAGAAGAATATTTACATAATATTTGGATCAACTAATCTTGGAAGTATAAATTAGAAGATGCAATTGTTTCTACTTCCGATAATTTAACAATTAAATTGTTCTAAGAATCTAGGGAATCCAAAGGAGTTGAGGTTGAAGATCAACGCCAAATTTACCGTTATGTTAAATTGTGGTTTCGAGTAATAGATGGTCTAAAAAGGGGCTGAAATTAGTGAAATTTCCTGATTGAGTTTGTATTTATGATGAACATCCAGTTTCATGGTTTAATTTAATATTTTATTTTAATTTTAATTTTTAATATAATGTTATCAGACATTTTGGATTGCGCCAAAGGTTCTTGATAATGAGTTGATAGAGTTTTGTTGCTATTTCATTTCATATTTTAAGAACATTTATTTGTTAATTCAAACCGTGATCTTTATTGAGATGAGATATATCTTTTAAATATTTAATTTATTAATTTTAATTTAATCAAGAGGCCTTCCGTCGGGGACATAAAAAATTATTATGCTAAAGAGATTATTGATCAAGTAATGATTAGAGAAGAGAGACTATATTGTATTTGATACCCAATCCTACTCACGATACAATTATAATACTATCTTGAAAATCAATTAAATATTTTTTATACCAAATTTTATTGCGGGATCAACTTCCTTTCCGAGATAATTAATCATTCAGAGAGAGTATCGTTTTCCATCCTTCAATATCAATATTCATAGATATGTATATAAATTAAAAACAAACATAATCGTTCGTTATGCTTTTGGAACCATGCATATCAACATTCTCATATTTCTAGCTTTCTGTAAGCCAAATATAGGAAATTTGAAGACATAAATGAACTTCACTGTAAAAAAAAAAAATAACATGTACGACAATTCAAAGTAATACTTTTCATTAGAATAAACTAATTTTTTAAAAGTATACCAATGGTCATTGCTAATTACATATACTAGAAGTTTCCATTGTGAGATGCACCATTTGAAATGTATTTGTTTATAAAAAAAAATAAAAACCGCTTAGTAAAATAAGTTAAACTGATTTTCTTAAGTAATGAACTTTAAATTATCTGATACTTTTCATTTTGTTTTAAAATTATTTACTTTATTTTTATTTACATCCCGAACTCAATACAAAATAATCTAACCCTCAATAGATGTTCAAACCTAAGCCAGATAATCGATCAACTAATAATTGCTATTTTTTAAAACATTTATCATTTTATATTAATATATTTAATATGAATGTCAAATAGAATATTGAGAAAAGAAATTTAATTTTTAATTATTGTTAGGAAATAAATGAATAGAAAATAAAAAAGTTTTATTGTAATTAGGATGTAGGAGCAATACTTTTGAATTTTTTGAGAAGTAGAAGCGTACAAAATAATGATGCAGATCTGCAGATTTTCACATCTCTTAGGTGCACGTATGTTATTCAACCATTATATTTTTTTTTTTCAAAATGAAAATATTATCTCTGAATTTGGAATTTTAAATTTAGTAGATAAATATATAGAATTATTTATAGAATAAATTAAGGATTTTAAAAAATAAATAAAATGATCTAATAATATAAAAGTTACTTTTAAAAACTATATCTAATAAATATTAATAAAAAGATTTAATTATCATGTTCAATGTGATGGGAGTTGAAGAAATTTGCTGAGTGAATTGCGAGTTTAGGTGGTTAAACTATAGGGGGTCCCAATGAAGGGTTGTGGATATTAAAATCTCAGATGACATATTATTCAAGACTTCATGCGATCCTATTGCAACTATAGTAGAGGGCATTTATCTAGATTTCACCCAAACATCTGATGATTCATCCTACTTAGAGGGTATAGCAATCCGAGCACCAACACTCAATTACGTGAACTCTATAAATGAGTATATGACGTCCAAAAATAATCATGAGGGCAAGATGTATTTGAGTTATGATAGTCACTGCAAGTCAAATACGAGAGTTGATTTTTTTAGCAAGATATACACGCATCGGAGTTTTTGAATACAATCAAGTGTTCCGGATTACCTAATCATCATTTGAATTTGAAAGTGGGTACTTCTGTCATGTTGTTAAGGAGCATTGACCACTCGCTTGGATTGTGTAATGGTACACGGATGATTATTACTAAGATGGTTGATCACATTCTGCAGACACGTTTGCCTTTGGGAAGTAATGTGGGTGATACCGTTCTAATACCCAAAATGACTCTAATATCTTCTGATAAAAGATTTCCATTCAATTTCCAAAGAAGACAATTTCCTCTCATTGTTTCTTATGCAACTCTCTCACGTTGGACTCTTTTTTAGGAAATCGGTTTCCAGCCATGGACAATTTTATGTTGCGGTGTCTAAAGTTACAAATCGTAGAGGATTGAAATTTTTAAGTTGAGGTGGGGATGATAAATGTAGTAGTAAAACTACTAATGTTGTGTATAAGGAGATTCCAGAATTTGTAAATTTTTATTTTAGTTCTTTACAATGTTTTAAGAAATCGTTATTTTACAACCTCTAAAGAAACGAACATTATACTGTTTAACAATATCTTATCTTTTCATTTTTTTCATATTAAATATCATGCAACACACCCCGTTTCTAAAATAAACCACCGTTGTTGATAATGTCGATTTAATTTTAAAAAATAAAATAGCCCGTGCATCGCACAGGTGCATTTACTAGTTAATGATAATAATAGTAACAATGGTAGTAATAGTTTTTAGTTATAATAATAATAATTACTATTTGTATTGACCAATTAGTTGATTGTAATTAAAATTATGAAATATAATATTAATAATTAAATTAGAGACGATAATTACTAATAGTAATTAGTTTATTAATAATAATAACCACAACCATAAGAACAAGAACATCATTATTGTGAATAAATAAATGAATGAACTAATTATAAAGTATTAAAAAAATTAAAAATAAATAAATAAATAATAATAATAATAATAATAATAATAATAATAATAATAATAATAATAATAATAATAATAATAATAATAATAATAATAATACCACCATGTGAGGTAAGATGAATGACTAATCCCATGGATATGGGAGTGGTAATTCCTTCAGGAACGACTATTCTCATCACAAATTTATACCAATCATAAGAATGAAAATGAATAAGTGACTGACCATTTAATTCTCGCATCATTCCTCAATGCTAATTATACCGTTATTATTAAATAGAATTACCAACAATTTCATAATCCACTTTTTTCAGAAACAGATAAATGGAGGTGGAAATGGCACAACTCCAAGAATCAAGGCGAAATTTTTTTATGGGATAGACTATAAAAGAGTTTAAAAATATATTCTACCTTCATTTTTTTTTTAATGTACTTTTATCTTTTTGGGTTTATCATAGTTTTTCTTTCTCCATATTTTTTTAATACTACTCATACAATTATCTTTGAATTTTTCTTATTTATCTATCTTACCATATTTGATTTATTCTCTTCGTAGAATATTAAAAAGAGATAACAATAGTATAGAGGAAATAGAGAGAACATTAAGAACTTATTTGCATTCCCCTACTCAATTTTCTTATCTTAATCTACAAAAAAATAAGAAAAACCACGGAGATAGTATATAATAAAGAACAACTTTTAAATTATTAACACTAGAATACTTTTCGCAAATTTGTTTAAATAATATTTGAATTTTAGTTGGTTCTAAGTCATCAACTAGTTTTAATACTTGTAGACACATTAAATTTGTCTTCAATTAAATGATGACATGTGAAAATTATAGATTATATAAAATTCAAATTTAATATCTATATTTTGGGAAGTTAATCAAATTAATTCCTAAAGTGAAATAGATAAGTAATTGATATTTTTTATATTAATATCCACAAATCAAATATTGTCAAGCTTCCTAATCATATATTGGCAAGCAAGACACAATCTTGCATACAAAGAAAGAAACTACCAAAATTTTGGTAACAAAATCAAATCAAACTACACCTCATATCAAAAGGCAAGAAGATCACCAAATCAAAGCTCTCTATCAAAGGCCAGGAGGATCACCAAATCATGAACGATCAATCAATACGTGTCATTTCATCAAGTGTAATGGAAAGAGCTCATATTCTACAACTATAAATAGGGGTCTTTCATAATTTAAAACTCAAATCAAGAAGCGAAGACACAAGTTCAGAGCCTCAGAAGTTGGAAGAGCTCCAAGAAACCTAGAAGACTCGAAGCACTCTTGACAATTTGAAAGCATTCTTCGTAAACAAGCATAAAAAACAATGGTTGATCCGGAATCAAGTCATCTGACCTTTGGACAAACATTATTAAAGAGCAGTATAAGCGGCGAAGGAGATCACAAAGAAGATTTTGCTCAAAAATTTCAAACTCAATGAAATCAACCGAAGAGAAGAATCAGAGGCTTTCCAGTAGAGATTGTTTTAACCAAATTGTTGATTCAATCAATAAAATTCAACTTGTGCAATGTCTTCTTGTTATTCCCTTATTGCAGACAATAAATCTTTTGCTACAAATTTGGCACGCTCAGTGGGAAGTTCTTTACCTCTCATCTCTTCTCTTTGCCCAAGTTCTCAAGTGCCAAGAAATTTAAAGTGAAGTCCATGGCCACCATAGAAGAGCAGATCACCAGCCTTGCGAGAGCCATCGAAGAGATCACCAAACATGTTCAAACGCGAGATACTCTGATCACAAAGCTGAGCAAAGAAGATGGCATCAATATAAGTCGCCTGATGGACAAGCAATTCGTTGATCATGATGAAGTTGAGATGCCTACAAAGCAACACTCAAGTAGACAAGAAAGGTCTTTGCCTAAGACGCTGCAAGTCACACTAAATGGAGTAATTCCTACAGACCAAGTGAAGGAGCTCATCTTAGAGACTATCAACCAAAAGTTTGTCGGAAGCTCCAGATCGCCTCAAACTTATACCATGTCATACACCCAAGGATTGACATTTTGAAGATGCCTTCAGGCTACCAACGCCCGAAATTTCAATAGTTTGATGGCAAAGGCAACTAAAAGCAGCACGCAACTCACTTTGTAGAAACTTGCAATGGTGCTAGAGCATATGGAGATCTCTTGGTGAAGCAATTCATCCGCTCCTTGAAAGGAAACACGTTTGAATGGTATGCTGACTAGGGGGCAAATTCAATCAACAGTTGGAAGCAATTAGAAAAAGAATTCTCAACCGCTTCTACAACACTCAGAGGACGGTTAACATGCTCGAACTCGCTAATTTATGCCAACTGAAAGAAGAGTCTGTCATAGACTACATCAATCATTGGACAAGTCTAAGTTTCAAGGAGAAATTTTCTGAAACCTGTGCCATCGAGATGTGCATTCAATGGATGCAATGAGGTTTCCACTATATCCTTCAAGTAATTTAACGAAAGTCCTTTGAAGAGTTGGCTAATTGAGCTCATGATATGGAATTGAGCATGGTTGTGAGTGGAGTCGATGATCCACCAACCCAAGAGCCTCAAGAAGAAGAAGAAGAAGAAGAAGAAGAAGAAGAAGAAGAAGAAAATGGGGGAAAAACTTCTCCCAACACCTCAAGTGAAGAAAACTAAATCCTTCGATTCTCCTTGATGCGAGCCTACATTGTGTATAATGCTCCCGAATACGAGCAAAACAAAATTCAAAGTCCCAAAAATCAAACAATGCTCCTTGATATGAGCTTAACAAGTCTACAATGCTCCTAGATACGAGCCAAAATTATCTAAGTCCCTCAAATCAAATTCAAATCAAGACTCCTTGGCACGGCTTTAAGAGGTCTACAAACCAAATCCAAATCAAGGCTCCTTGACACGAGTTTAAAAGGTCTATAAATCAAGTTCAAATCAAGGCTCAATGACATGAGTTGAAAAGGTCTACAAATCACGTCCAACTAAAGACTCCCTAACACGAGTTTAAAAGGTCTACAAAACAAGTTCAAATAATGACTCCTTGACACGAGTTTAAAAGATCTTCAAATCAAGTTAAATAAAGACTCCTAGACATGAGTTTTAAAGGTTTACAAGCCAAAATCAAATTAAGAACTCCTTGATACGAGTATAAACTATCTACAATCCTAAATCCAAATTCAAATGAAGACTCGTTGATATGAGTATAAACTATCCATGTGTTTTGAAGAAGCTTCGGAAATGATTTTGAAACTCATCCACTCCAAGGGATGTTGTTTGTGAACAAGTCACGAGATGAAATTTATAAACATAAGTTTTTGTCTAATTAAATAGTCAATCGGATATTGCCATGCATCCAAATTTTTATTTCTTGGCAATCAAGATAAATTTTTGTCAATATGGAAGAGAATTACCAATATTTGGTAACAAAATAAAATCATATTAAATCTTCCTATTAAAGGAAGGAGAATCAGCAAATCAAATCAAATCTTTATATCAAATGCAAATAAGATCACCAAATTAAGAGTGACCAATCAAATCGCATCATTCCTTCAAGTAAATATAGAAATAACTCCAATCCTACAAGTATAAATATGGGGTACTTACACAATTCAAAAGACGAAGCCAAGACACAAGTCAAGAAGTGAAGTTGAAGATTCGAAGACGCTCTTGAAGATTTAAAGACGTTCTTCATCAAAGCATCAAGAAACAATGGTTGATCCCGAATAAAATCATCAGACCTTCGGACAAACATTTTTTAGAGCAATATAAGCGACGGAGGAGATCATGAAGAAGATTTCGCTCCAAAGTTTCAAACTCAAAGAAATCAATCGAAGAGAAGAATCAGATGATAGACAGTAGAGATTGTTTTAACCAAATTGTTGATTCAATCAATAAAATCAACTTGTGCAATATTTTCTTGTTTGTTATTTCTTTATTGCAGCCAATAAATTTGTTGTTACAATACTATTTAAATTTTATTTAGTACATTAAAGACCTCTTACATTTTCTATGATGGTTTAAAAGCATCATTTTATTTTTTTTTTATTTTTTTTTATGAGGAGTTGCATATAGATAATTTTATGCAATCCCGCCAACAAATCAATTCATTGGCAACTGATCATGATGATTATGATGGGCCACCAATTTTCGATGGGGAGAGAAATGTTAGGATCACTTTTATTAACAATCTATTTTCTCCGTCCAACATATGTGAGTCGCTTTTGGAAAATATTGGTGATTGTGGCTATGATGCTCCACCAATCTATTACAAAGAGATTGATGATACAATTTTATATGATTTCTGGCAAAGAGATCGTTAATACAATTTTATGCAAGGAAATTGTTGATATTTATGTGGATGTGGACCGCCAATTTTATACAAGGAAATTGTTGATACAATTTTCGGTAACTATGGATAGTGGTTGTGGTAATCTGCCACTTTTAGATATGATATATATCAATCGATTTTCAGTTGTATTTATCTTCAAGGCTAAAATTTCTTCGCTCAATTTTGTGGTTGTGGGTGTTGTATTTGTCATTTATGTTCTTCCTCACTCGCAAAAATTTATAGATATTACCATTACTCCTTGTTCCACTAAGTATGTTCATGCCCGCCTACGATTTTTCCATGAACCACGGTGATGAATCCTCTTTTAAAGAGGAGAATGGTGGAGATTGAAGAAATGATTTGAACATATCTTTATTTGATAGGATATATTTTATTTAGTATAGTTTATCTTTTAAAATATTTATTTTAATTTGTTTTCTTTTAATTCTTATGGTAGTAATTTATTATTATTAGAGTTTTAGGGTTTAATTATTAGTATACGTAAGAATTTCCAATGTTTTATTAAATGATTGACATAAAAATTTGAATGAAAACAAACTTTGTTCCTAATTTATGTCTCTTTTCGATGTTATTAGAATTAGACCAGCATTTTATTATTTGTTCCGCGCTTGTTTACATGCTTAATTAATTTGAAGTATAAAGTGAGGCAAATTAAGTGTGTGGCAACTCTAAGGTTGTGTTTCCATATTTTCTTTTTTTGTTGTTATTTTTCTAAACCTATCATATTTCGTTCTCTCACTATATACTAAAAATTGAGTTGATTTTCATTTGTCATTAAAATATATAAGGGTGTGTTTGCTTAAAGTTAAGAAGTACTGAGTTACTTTTGACTGGGGGGTATATAAATATATTTTTTGGGATTTGATCCCTTAATAGATTGAGGACAACCCAAAATAAACACACCCTAGAAAAATACTCTATGTGATTGAATAAAATAAAAGAAAGTAATGATTTGATTGATATGACTTGTCATTCTTAAATGAGAGTCATTGAAGATGCAATTTTTGGATACATGCCACAATCTTTTTTTTTTACAATCAACTTCTCAATTCTGATCACTTATATTTAAAGAATGTAACAAAATTTCTCCATGCCCACTAATTACAATTATACCCTCTTCACTAATTAAAAAAATCACTTATATTTAAATAATGTAACAAAATTTCTCCATGCCCACTAATTACAATTATACCCTCTTCACTAATTAAAAAAATCAAAGCAAAAAATAAAATAAAATTCCACCTATCCCTAGTAACTGTGGATCAAGTGCAGTTACTGAATAATGAAGATTGATCAACAAAACAAAATTATACCTTCCATCGAAGATATAAAAGAAAAAGACAGACATAATCATAATTTAAGAAATCTTTCATTTAAACACATTACCTTCAACCGTGACAATGAATCCACTGCAGTTGATATCTCCATCATATATGGGCCTCCATTTCCAAGCGAAATCCGATTGCTCACCAATTCATATCTTCAAACAAAACAAAAAACCATTGTTTCAAGAAATCAATCACTTTCTGTGCATTGAAATTTCTGTTATTTACACAGAAGCTGATATCATTGATGGCGATGAAAGGGAATGGAGTAGAAAGATGGAGGAGACTTGGGCTAATCAATTGATTCACACTTTTTTTAGTTTTGTTATTAACTAATTAAGTTTTCTAATTATTAAAAACATATAATTAGTAAGGTTGTATTAGTCTTTTAACAACATATTATTTATTATTTAAATAAGTGAATTGTGTCAAATTTGTGGGCATAATGTTTTGTGAAAAATGAGAATTTAGAGTATGTTTGGTTGGGGCTAGGGAGGGCTGGGGTATTGTTGACTGGGGAAAGTGACTGAAGTAGGTGGCTAGGATAGTAAAAAAGTGATGTTTGTTAGGTGGTTGGAGGTAGTGGTTTTAGTATTGGATATATTAATTAATTGTAAAAGATGATGTGAAGTGTGTAAGAGATTGTTATTGATGATTGATTTAATGATTAAAGTAGTATTTGGAATTGTGATTGAATGATGATGTATATGATTGTTGATATGTGATGTTTAGTTGTTGTTAGGTTATTATTGTTTATATTTGAGATTTTTTTAATATGTTAAATGGTTTTTATTTAATAAATATTAATGTGAGGGAAAATAATTTGTGGGGTAATTAATTTTATCAAATATATAAAAACGTCAAGAAAAAATAAAATAACTTATTTTAATTGTTATTTTTTTTATTTTCGTATTTTATATCCAAAAAATTATTATTAATGTTTGTTCTAATATTTACTAAATTTGAATTACAAGAATGGGTTTCTGAAATAATTTTTTAATTAATTTTAATTACTTTCTTGGAAAAGAATCTAATTTGTATTACTGAATCCATCAATTTCGCATTTAGAAAAGATCATAAACAATTCTTTGATTATTTTATTACAAAAAATTTAAAAAAAAAATCAAATTGTAATGGCTAATTATAACACTATTAAATGTCGATTTAACTGGCGTGTCCATTAGAGTTTGTATGCTACCTAATATTGTTTCGGTTATTTTGTGTTCCACGGCCAATATCAAGTTTTCCTCCTATGATGTTATATAATAAATGTGAATAATAAATACATTAATTAGTAAAAGCACTCAACAATCAAACAAACTGATAATAGTAATTTTAGTCCTAATTCCTCCCCATAACATTGTAAAATGTTTCAACGACAACTACAACAAATACGGAGTTCTTCAAATTTAAGGGGTGTGTCTGAAATCCACTTGATTTAACAAAATCAAAATCAAATTTGTCTTTTCAGGATGCATTGTAGTTCAGCATATGAACTATTCATTAGCTAGTACCCAATTTTGTCTTTTCGTTGGGGTCAGCACCAGGAACATCTCGATTTTTGGAGGCATCTGTAGATGTCGAATCGCTGTAACCTTCAAGATTACCTCAACTCCGTCCATCGCCTGAACTACATTCACGCAATGCAGAAAACCTAGATCCATCACTGGGTGTTCCAAGGCTATGAACATGTCTATACACGTGTCGAAGCATGATTGTCCTTGCTTCATTATTTGACGGCCATCGGGTTGGGACTGGAGTCCAAAAAAATCACTGCCTTCAGCTGTAGGCGTTAAAGACGAGTGGTTTTGTGTAAACAGAATAAAAACTCATTTTTTACCTGAAAGATGCGCTCCAACACATTGTTGTGTCCTACCACAGTCTCAAGATTTGGGTCCGAGCTCAATCCACTCAAATCTCTCACATCGTACAGGAGACACCATGCACGCCTAATCGATTTGAACTTGGTCTGCGTACGTCTCAGTCAGTAAACAAACGACTCAAGAGTGAAGGCGTTTAGGCGTGGTCCAACATTGATCAGTGCCTGATCACTGAAGTGTAGCCTAAAGGGAAACTCATCCACGAAGTCACAATACAGTAGGTATATGAACTTTGCCTCGTTCTCCAACGTCCACATAGCCCTATCAGCAAGTCGTGGCCTATTCATATTATTTGACTAGTGTAACAAAACCATTAACATAGCATAACGAACATTTGTTATGTACAACATGGACAGAGTAAATATTAATTTTATGTATATACTAATTTCAATCATGTTAATTTAACATTCGACTTAAAAAATTGATCTAGTTCCACCTTTATGGCGCAAGAAGAAAAAAAAACTCTAAGCAATTAAGGGGGGTTACGACAGTATAAAGCCAAATAAATTAGGACTAAATTAATTGTAATTGTCTCAAAATACTTCACCCGGGCGAGATGCAGACATAAACATTCAAAATGCAAACAAAATATAAAATCAGTACTCAAACCTAAAAAGGAAAAAAGCCCACGCAGTTCTCATATCTATAAGATTGTTTAAAACATAGTACCATACCACAAAAGATCAAATAACAATGATTGGGCACCCACTAATTCCCTCCCCCATTGTGGCTGTCCCACATCGCATTCGCGATGGCATCACGAAGTCCTCCTTGGGCAGCAACTGCTTGTTGAGTAGGGAGTCACCTCTCGGAAAAGATAAGAGTGTCTGCCCCAAAGTGCGCATTACCTCCTTGGAAAAGATCATCAGGGTGTCCGGATAGCTTGATCCAATTATGCAGAGCACAACAAGCCATGACAATCTTCTTTTGATTTTGAAGCTTGGCATCCCGTGTCGAAGGATGGGAAATCGACTCTTGAGGATTCCAAATACACGCTCAACACAATTTCGGAGTTGCGAATGACGATGGTTAAACAATTCTTTGGGACCAGATGGTTGGATTCCAATATTGTTGAATTCGGGAAGATTGTATCAAGTTCCCCTATACGGGGCTAGAAACTTGTCGTAGTTGCTATACCCAGCGTCGACCAGGAAATATCGACCTGCATTGAGTATTTGATCATGAGCTGTAGATGGATGATGAATTTACGAATCTAAATGTTACATTACACTTTTGGATAAGTGTTTCACTTACCATCTGGTGGATAAGGAAAGTAGTCATCCTTCATTACTGCGTGTATGAGGACGCGGGCATCGTGTGCACAACCATCCCAACAGGCACACACATACGTGAACTTCATATCAAAGTCAACAACAACAGGTACGTTTTGAACAGTTGTCCCCTTATGTGAACGTTACACGGTATGATTGCTCGCTGGGACAAAAGCTGGGATCAGGGTACCATCAAGTGCTCCAACACAATGCTGTGAATGTGGTTACGATATTATAGGGTTAAATACTGAACTGTAATTAAGTCAAAATATGAACGGTTTGAACAAATTACTAATTAGATTGATAGATAGGTGTTAAAGATTACCTCAAAGAACATAAATACTTTTGTATCATGAAGTATACGTTCAGGAATTCTTGTAAAGTATGGCCCAACAATAAGTTCAGCCGCTAGTACTTGGAGTGCATTATGGACGTGGTGGAAGTGCGTACTTATGGTGTGAGTCGAGTGCTGGAAGTGTTCCTCAGTGTCGCATAGGGACATGCATATAAGCGGTTCGTATAAAAATCAGAACTGACTCCGCAGTCCGCACAGCTTAATCAGGTTCTGTGATCTTCCCAGATTACGATCTCGTAGCATATTCACTAAGCCGAAGAAACATGGCCTTGACATCCTTACATTATAATAGAACCTGGCATGGTTCTCAGTCATAAGGATTTCAGCCATCCAATCTCTTCCCTGTAACGCATAAATGTTCTCCGTACGCGACCCAGTTTGTCTGTGTGGCGCCAGCAAGACATTGTAGAAGTAATCGGCCATCAAATCGTTCTCCGTATTCCTTTTCCTCAAAATATGGTTCGTCCTCAGAAGAACTAGACATGCGCCTAATAAATGAAGAATTTTGATTTAAATGTATCATCACTCTGAGAAAATGATATTATAGTTCGAAAGATAAACACGGTCGATGATGCAGTAGTTTAAAATAAAGGCACAAGAAACAATGAACCAAAAATATTCCAATACTATCAATATTTGTGAAAAAAAAGGAATTAAACTGACATTAATCCAATAACGTTGCACGTAAAGTCATAACAAAACAAATATTGATGAAGAGGTCCTAGAACTATCAGAGAGACCCTAAACTAAACTGATCAGCCACGCCCTCTTGATAGCTGGGCTGAAAAATAGAAACATCTGGCGCCTCATAGGATCGTGAAGTGTTTTACAACCAACCATTTTCACGTGATCTGGGAGGTCCATTTGGTTCACTTCATCAAAAACCTCGCAACTTGCTTCAAGTTGAGCAACAGGAAGACTAGCATCACGACAACGTACATATGCGTCCCAATTTTGTACAGAAGCAATCCTAGCATCCCGCTCGTCATCAGCGGTCGAACGACGATTCCTCTGGCGTACCTTCACCGTTATCACCGGCTCTGTCACCGAGAAAAATGAATGTGTCATAGCTCCTACGCTGGCCCAAACCATTCGAGCCCCCGCTTCCCCCTGCTAATCTGGCCCCTGATGAAAGGGCTTCTAAGCCAGTGGCCTGGCTGTTGTGTCACATAACATAGCACAATTCGTAGTTGGGACAACCATGGGTGATTAGTGTGCGGTAGTCGGTTGCTTGCTACTCCCTCCGTCCCAGCTTATCTTGCACAGGGGGGTCGACGCGAGTATTAAGAAAAGTTATTTTTTAGTTGTTTGTTGACTTTTCAAAGGTGGATTGAGGGTGGAGATTATGTTATAACTTTCCTTTTTTAGGCTTTGCAAGATAAGGTGGGATAGCCGTTTAAGAAAAGTGTGCTAGATAAGGTGGGACAAAGGGAGTACAAGTTATATATAAAAGGTTACATAAAAGTCTTTGATAATTAAAAAAGAATTCACAAAGTCTATGTTAAGCGCGGGAGGGAACATACTGCATAAATAGCCTCCATGAAATCATCCGTGTCGGTGATAGTTTCTCGCGTTCCGTCCCAACCGGCGTCAGATCTGTCCTTATTGTCGCGAAGAACCCTATAAACACGCTTATAGTTCTTCAGCTTGCTCCGTAGTCGCTTGACTCGGTACTGAGACGTACCCACCCTATCTTCATTCAAGCCATTACAAATCTTATTCAGTGAAAGGGTCGAGAAGGCTTGCGCCATGTACCCTCTCATCTGAAACTCAGCATGACAAAGAGTGATGAATTAGTGCTCGGTCTGATGGGTCCAACTGGCTCATTCAACAGTGGACTAGGTACGCCTCTGTCCACTACGCGCACCGGCTCTAGACATCTATGAAAGGAAGCTTGTCGCTTATAATTCTAATAATTTATTTAAATATTATATAGGTGTTACCCGGATCGACAAGTACAGAACTTAATGTTTTTTAGGAATACTTTCATTTAAAATAAACATATTGTATGGAGTAAACTAAATTACATATCCTTTTGTTCCCTAATTAATCAAAAAGTAATAGACATAATTTTGGAAGTACTTGTGTTTATTTGGGATCAGACATAATATTAATTTAGTTGAGCAAATATTCACCACCATAACCTTTGGGACACTAAATCATATTGTATATAGCATATTAAATTGCACGATCAAAAGCCCAATGCCATTGCAAACTAAAATTTTATTCCTAATTTTCCTAAAAAAAGGGACACTTGTATGCTATATGTTGACATCATACTACTCAAATTATGAATTAATATCCAACTTTGGAAAACAATTTGTTCGTATGTTTTTTAATTGAAAAAAATTAACCAAGGCTTAAAAAAATTGCGAACATGCTATTTGCCATATTTATGTTTGTTCGTGGATTATCTCATAAGTAATTTGATTTTAGTGAAAAAATTAGAATGATTTTTAATTTTTTTAATAATAACTATTCTAGCTAGTTTTAATTAAATATTGTAAAATGTAATATTTTAGCTCCGTTAAAACGTTTGTCAATTTGTCAATTTGATTTAAAATAACTATTTTAAAACGTAATATTTTAGTAGCAACTATTTATTCCCAGTCCAATTTGTCAATTTGTAAAATAACTAAATAACTATTTATTGTAAAATTTAATTGTCTATTTTTAATTTTAGTTATTTTAAAATCAAATTGACAAATAACTATTTTAAAACGTAATATTTTAGTTCCGTTAAAACGTAATATTTAGTTATCTTCATAAATTGACAAATTCGAGTGAAAATTTTTCTACCACTAAAGAGGTATAGGCAACTGTTATGTATAAGTATGGACAGCTCAATTTAATTCATATTTTGTATTTAAAATCGTCATTTGTATTTAATTTCGATTTTGTTCCAACATCACCAAAAAAACTTTCTCAATTTCTGTGCATGAGTTTATAAAATTACTTAAATTGCAAAATGCTAGTTGCAAAGCCAAAAAATAATTTAATTTGGACCCCAATTTTTTGCTCCTTTTGATATTGTGTCCTATTTAATTGTCAAAATATGATTGGGCAACACTCTCCCAAGATTTTCCTAAATTGTTCTTGCAATTTATGTATTTAAATTGTAATGTGTGAATGAATAACTATTCAGTCCAGTTTTTTTAATGATTGAGAAATACATCAGATTTGGTGTTAAAAAATAAAATCTATGAGACCATAAATAATATTTACAAAATGACCCTTAGATCTAAATCGCCTAAAAAAAGGCCCTTCCAAGAGAAAGACAAAAGAGATTTAAAAAATTGCAAGCTATGCATGTTTTTTTCCTAGATTAGGATTTTATAGGATTGCTCGTTTTTCTTTGTAGCAATTAATTTGCTTCAAAGACTAATAAAGGGCAACGCATTTGATGTTTGACTCCACAATACGCAATCTTACAACATAAATTACAAACAACAACCTAAACTTATGACGACACATCAATACGAAACACGTATTACATCCCAAATAACCATCATAACAATCATCAAAATAGAACAAGAAAGTCAACAAGGCAAAAGACAACAAATAACACACATTAGACTCGAAAGATTGGCTTAGTTGTGGAGTCATTGAGTTTTAACCGAACACGACTAATCCTAAGTTAAAACATAACCAATGGACAGACCTCGGAATTTTTTTTTTACTCTGTACACTCACGGGGTGTAAGAAATCCATTTATGGTGAACCATTGATACTGTTTTGACTAATAATGCACCTAAGAGAATCGAACAAAATAACAAGAAACTACACCAGTTTTAATTGCCTTTAAAAGGCCATATAATTAGGAAAAAAAACTACTTCATCCACATATTTAACCCAATATCGAGAAACCACCACAGGAAAAAAAACAAGTATCAACAGGTGTAACAAATCTTAAAATTCTCACTATTTACAACATCGAAACAGTAAACACCACAAATGACCATAACATACATACATCTTCAAAAGCTACCTAAACAAACAAAGGCACAACACCCAAAAGCATGTAAAAGCACAGCATATCACAAAAACAGAGGAAAATTATCAGAAATCTAGACAACTTATTTCGGGAAAGGGGGGCGACTTCGGAATTGGAGTCCTATTCAAGCGGGAGACAGCAAGAGGAGGTACAACCCTTCCTCTTCCTAATTCGAAGCGATTATGGCCAAACTAATGGGACTGTGCATACTGTGGGGTCATTTTTTTCGTTTTTTTTTCCGGAGATGATATAGATTAGAAGCACACGAAAATTCAGCATCCGACATACTTTTATATATACAAAAATTATACAGGAAACCCTAATGCTAGCAGCTACGTAAATACGAAACACAGCAGTACAATTTAAAGAGAAACACAGAGTTAGTCAATCTGAAAATCAATGAGCATGGCGAAATAGTAAAAGAAGCAGGGAATCTCTGCAAATGTAGAAAAGAACCAGCATAGCATAAACAAAGCATTCAAGATCAGAGAGGGGGTTGGTCAAGATGACCGTTGGACCCTAAGTTTCCCCCAAAAAAGTCCGTAGGAGGACCCATCTACAGATTTCACAACACGATAAGAGAAGATCTACGCTCGATTTTGTGTAGAGAGTAGTAAGTTCGTAGATCTGAAACGCAGAAGAGAGAGAAAATCTCAGAGGTGAAACGGTGGAGAGGAAGGGGCAATCACATCCCCTCTCTCTCATCATGTGATTAAAGTGAGTCGTAGGGTGAATAAGTGCGACTGAATTAGAGGGGGCAGACTTTTATGTCCCTCCAAACCCTAAACAGTAGTCAGAATGCCACAACATGGCAACCAAATATATGGTTGAATTGGCCCAATCAATATTGAATTGGGTTAAACCTAACCAAACATGCACATAATGTCATTTATATATATTTTAATTTGTTAAAAAATATTTTTCCATACAAATGACATTTGATATGATGCATTGATGCTAGGGGTGTGCAAATTTCGGTTATAACCGAAAAAACCGATAAAAACCGATCGAAAAATGTTGGTCGGTTCGGTTATGTATATGTCGGTTCGGGCATCGGTTATGTCAAATTAAAAAATCGATTATTTCGGTCGGTGTCGGTTTTGAAAAATTGAAAACCGGAAAAACCGAAACCGACCGAAAAATTAGGTCATATACTAATTCACCCACTACTCTCACAAGTCCCATACTCTCGCAGGTCTTTTTACTTTGATTCTGTCGGTTTTCCTCGGTTTTTTAGATATCGGTCGGTTACGGTTTTGGTCGGTTTTCGGTTATGTAGGTCAGAAAACATGTATTTTATTTATTTTTTTCGATTTCGGTTATGGCCGAAAAATCGACCGACTAAGTCGGTTCGGTTAGAATTCAGCTACAATAAAAGATTCGATCGGTTCGGTTATTGGGTAGGACTGATCGATTAGCGGTCGATTTTTTAAATTCGATCGGTTCGGTTACCGAAATCGACCGACGCACACCCCTAATTGATGCAGTACCCTAACAAACCGTCTTCCTGCAAATAAATTTGATGCATTGCGGCTTAATCACATCGTACTTTTTTGGCAAGGAAAGTTACAGTACAAATTGACAGAACACTAACCACTGTGATTGTGACCGGCTGGACTGGACCCAAACAATTTCTAACCACTATGCCCGCGAGGCCGCAACTTGTTTGTCAAATTTACTAACTATATGAATCCACCACCACAATATCCTTGGATTCAGGGCCTATATTTCTTTGGAAAGTTTGCAACTTTATCTTCACAAGTACTCTCTGCCCACTGCTCCAAACTGTTGGAGCGCTGAGGGGGAGAGAGAGTACAATTCAAGAAGGAAGTGGAAAAGGGTCTCTTCAATTGGGACTTTTCTGGGCTGCCATGGCGTGTAGACTTGCACACTCCAACTTCCTTTTCTTGGTACGGTGCCCTCTTTCTCTCCCTATTTGCTCCATACACACACTGCTAAATAGTTTTCCTTGCCCTTTTCTGAGCTTTTTGAATGTGTTTTGTGACCCCAGAAAAGGCCCAATGAGGGCAATAGGATTTTCCCCCAGAGTTCTACTTCATCAGGTATTGATATTTTACTATTATTTTTATAGTTTTGTTTTATGTGGTTTAAGGATTTTAATTACGTTGTGCGTTTGGTTTATACAGTACTGTAACTTCGAATTCTTAATGATCTTGTGGATGCTAAAATGGTTTTCAAGAATGGCCTCTTTCTGCTCATGTAGGAGTCGTTATTATCTTTGAATTGATGAATTATATTTGAATTAATGAATTCCAGGTACTTATCTTCTGAAATGGGACAGTCTACCTCAGAGAATAAGCAAACAGAAACAATGTCTCAATTCCATCAGAAAGAGCGGAATTGTGAAAGCTGTGGCTGTCTCAGTCGCACCTACGCCATCAGACAACGCGAAATTCAGACAACAGTTATGTCAAGAATATGGTTTTCGACAGATAGGCGAACCCCTTCCCGATAATGTGACACTGAGAGATATAACTGATACACTCCCAAAGAAGGTACCTTTAATCTATGCACTTAACATGGATTCATGCTTTTGCTTTTCCTATTTGCTTTAATGCTTCTATTAATCGATGCCTTTTTATTGTTTGTATCAATTTTACAATTGACCATCCTAAGGTTTTCCTATCTTATTTATGTGAAAGGTGTTTGAGATTGATGATGCAAAAGCTTTGAAGTCTGTGTTGATATCTGTAACATCGTACGCTTTGGGGATCTTCATGATCGCCAAAGCACCATGGTATCTACTGCCGATAGCTTGGGCATGGACTGGAACTGCAGTTACAGGGGTTAGTTCAACACTTCATTAATTTCAGCTACTCACAGAGATTCTTGATGTGCAAAAAATCTATTTGCATGTTGGAAACGGTAGTTTATTTTTTTTTTTATTTTTTTTTTAAATTAAGCTATTTTTGAAATACAGTTTACAAACTCATTCTGGTTTCAATTTCTCCCCACTGTGCAGTTCTTTGTAATAGGACATG
Source organism: Ajuga chamaepitys (assembly GCA_958295605.1). NCBI lineage: Eukaryota > Viridiplantae > Streptophyta > Magnoliopsida > Lamiales > Lamiaceae > Ajuga > Ajuga chamaepitys. Next base: position 11,490,987 of record OY282497.1, read on the forward strand.
ATTGTGCACACAAATCATTCTCGCGAAACAAGTTGGTAGAAGACATTGTTGGAACCCTGGCCTTTCTGCCACTCATATACCCCTATGAACCATGGCGTTTTAAGCATGATAGGCATCATGCAAAAACAAATATGTTAGTGTCATTTCTCTTTGTGCCTTCTTTTTTTTAATAATCGAGTATAATTTTGACTCCTTGTTATAGTCCTTGCCTTGATTCATCTATGAAAACAATGGCTTATTGAATGTTCTTTCAAGCATTTGCATCGTGCTTTAGATACCAATATTCGATACATGACGTTTCCAAAACGCTAATTCTGCTATCATAACTCACTGAATTGTTTTGAGTAATATTGCCTTGAAATTAAGTTGCAGTTTTAAGTAGAAGAAACGAATAATACTCCGCTGTACTCTCTACTATCTTGTTGATGTCGATGTCAAGGACATTTTGATAAAATATTGGAGAAAGTAAAGGTCTTGACTTTCAAATGTTAGGACAGGCTAGAGTGTTGCGGACACTCTTTGTTTATTCTTTTGACTTATTGAAGTGTAAACGGAATTCTTTTTGAACAATTTACAATAGAGTAGTACTATTGTAAGCTCTAGAAGAACATTTAATGATATTATGATAACATACCCTCATGAGAAGAGTGTGCAAGGGAAATATAGGTAACACTACAAACTTGTTGTTACAGTGTACTATTTTACATCTGCGTCTACAACTTTTATGGTTGCTATAATTCACGATTTTCTCCTTCATGATTCTCGCCAAATTGATAACAACAAACATCATAGACAGGAGGAGTAAGGGCATTTGCCTATCAAGTTTTACTGATTTTCCCTTTCTATTTTCTTTTATGTCTAGAAGTATGAATGCAATTTTTTTTCTTTTTTAGAAAAAGTTTGAAAAAAGAAATAATAAATGAATAAATAAAAGTACTTTATTTCGTATAAAAAAATCACCTTTCTCATTTTTTAGAACATCCTTTTGTTGATTCATTGTTCTACCAATTGAGATAATGTCACATTTCGACTAGGGTTGTTAATTAAATTTGATTTTAATCACATTGTCTCACTCCATATTCAGTTATGAATCAAATAAGATCTATTTGCCTATTTTTAAATAAATATAAATATATTTCAAAATAAATAAAACACTATACCCTCACAAAGTATTATTCCTCCATAGTTTCATATCCATTAGCATTCTTGTTCAAAAAAAGGATGAGTCACATCAATTATGATAATTACATTTTTGTCATATCTAATCACTCATTTTTCGTACACATACTTATCTCAGTTTGCTTGCAGATTTGAATAAAATGCAATGAGAACACAAGCAGTCAAACCCTAAGTTGTTGCATTCAACGTCTAACCTGTAGTTTGGTCTGGAATATGTGAAAACTGAATGTCCACGGCTGTTATTTATTTTTTCTTGCATAAAGCTAAATGCCTCAAGTGTTGCTTGTTCTGGAAGTTGTGAAAGCTGAAGTTCAATGGTTGTTATTTATTTTTCTAACACATGATAAAGCTAGTGCCCACTTCAATCTGTCTCTCTTGCCATGCCCTTTTGGCTATTTGATAATCACGGAGTAAAAAGCAAAAGAATCAGATATAAGTTTGATACACTCTTGTTATTCATTTATAGTTGTCTTTCCTTCACTTTGATTTGACTACCCTCCCAAATATCAATATGAGAACCTCGGTTTTCACTATTTAATCCATACCTGCAAACCTTAACCTTTTCCCTTGCTTTCATCTCAGGTTGGAAGAGGATACAGCTTGGCAACCAGTTAAGCAGGAGGAATTTGATTCTTCTCCAGTTCTTCGAAAGGCAATCATATATGGATATGGACCGTTTAGACCATGGATGTCTATAGCACACTGGTAATGACCCACTATTAAGTGGTATATGTTAAACGTACTCTACATTATCAAACTTCATTGCATTTATTTTGACAGTTTGAATTATCTTATAGGTTGATATGTCACTTTGATTTGAAAAAGTTCAGACCTAATGAAGTTAACAGAGTGAAGATCAGTTTGGCTTGTGTGTTTGCTTTCATGGGAATTGGATGGCCTTTGATTATCTATAAAGCTGGGATTGCAGGATGGATTAAGTTTTGGTTGATGCCATGGCTGGGTTATCACTTCTGGGTATTCCTTGTCACTATCCTTGTTTTGGTATTTTGCAATATGCTCTGTTCGTTTTATTGCTAGGATAGGGTTTGATATCATGAAGGATGATGAATTTTTTTATCAGAAAGCTGAGACCTAATAAACTGGGTAAAATTGGTTAGCTCGCCAATTATTGGCTTAACCACAGGACCAGTTCTTGTCAAATAGAACTGGACAAGATGATCTAGCTGAGTAAATATGAAGGAACAATAGAAATTGATGCCAGTAAACAAGATGATTTCGTTCACTTCTGAATCCTAAACAAATCAATTAGGGGTCAGTCCTCCATCGGGAAATAGAACTGGCCAACCTCTTTATGCCATTGATGCAAGGGTAATGGAATAACAGTAGAGTATTACAATTAGCTTCCCGCCCAAGCGGGTCACATCTGCACCTCGTGGATGGATGCTGAAGATTCCTCGTTGCACAAAAGATGTATATTTTTTCATCACCATTTTCTTTTTTAAATAATAAATTGATGAAATAGATTATTTTTGCTCGAATCTGTTTTGTAGCAATACGATGTTCAGTGAAAAATCTAAGCTTTTATTGTTAGATTTTTCGGTAGATTTTCATGTGACCTGATTGGGTGTAGGTGGACGGACTGAATCAGGTAAAAGGGCTGGGGGTTTGGGCTTTTGGTAACCCAAATGCAACACTAAAAGTTTGGGTTGGGTTTCTTTTCTTTCTTTTGGATGATCAAAAGTCATCTTGGCATTTAACTTTTCCTTTTAACCTCATTTGCTCCTGTTTAATGCCCATCTCCATATAAATTGATTTTTGTTTTACCACTCGTTAGGCTGCTGACACTTCAGATTAATATCTCGAAGCCCTCTTGATTACTGATCCATCAGCCCCAGATAGATTTTTGACAAGAAGCCTATATTTAATTCTTGAATAGTTCGTTGTGCATTACTACTTCTTTGATCTACATGTTAGCTCTTGCATGTTTAATTACAAGAATATCACTACCATCTCATTTCTCAGAAGGCCTACTTGTTCATCTCAATTTAATATTTTATGATTGATTCGGCGCCAATCTTCATTTTAATTTCCTGACATCGCATGTAACACATTTTCCTTTTTTTTTTGGTATCACCTATGTATCATCTCAGAACAATTTCTTTTTTAAGAGTTTGTGCTACATATCTAGCCAGAAACCTTCTCCCTGTCAATAATCGTGGTTACGTGCATAGACTATGATGCCCTTTTCTAAAGAAATATTTCTAATTAAACTTTGCAGATGAGTACCTTCACAATGGTCCATCACACAGCACCTCATATACCCTTCAAATCCTCAGAAGAGTGGAATGCCGCTCAGGCCCAACTCAATGGCACTGTTCACTGTGACTATCCGAGTTGGTAATATTTCCACATTCCGGGTCCTAATAATTCCAAAAAGAAAAACTACGTAGAGTGGAAAATCTTTACTCAATGTATTGAATCCCTTAAATCCTAATATGTAGGAGAATAATGCCTTGTCTGCTTTTCTGCTTTACAGGATAGAAATTCTTTGCCATGATATCAACGTACACATTCCTCATCATATCTCCCCCAGAATACCAAGCTATAACTTGCGTGCAGCTCATCAATCTCTCCAAGAAAACTGGGGAAAGGTATGATCCGTGTGCGTGTATGTGTATGAAATCGTACACTAATATTAGTTCTCTCAACAGAAGGGGACAATATGTAACAGAACCCGGATGACTATAAGTGGATAGCGATGGATATGATTAAATTATCGTCCAAGTATCTATCCACATATTAACACGACAAATTCTCTTTTCAATGCTTCAACAGTATATGAATGAGGCTTCATGGAACTGGCGTTTGATGAAGACGATACTGACTGTCTGCCATGTTTACGACAAGGAGAAAAACTACGTGGCCTTTGACGAACTTGCCCCTGAAGAGTCCCAGCCCATCAAATTCCTTAAGAAAGTAATGCCTAATTATGCTTGATGTATTGGTAAAACTATCAGAGGTCAACAATAGCCATTTTTGCCCAAGTGTTACTCCCTTAGGACCATAGCTTATATCTATATGTCATGTCTCTTGTTTTCGACGATTCGTACAATGTCTTATTTTCTTACACAGATGTAAGTTCAGTGAATGTGGATTAAATTCTTTCTTATGATCTTAGCCTATGCAATGGTAACTGGATCATACTGCACTGACAAAAACAACTGGGATAATATTGTATATTTGGTTGACTATGATTTATTCAACATTATCATGATATAGTATTATTTTGTCATTATCATTGAAAGCAATAATTTGTGCAGTACTTAAATGTTAAAATATTGGTGGTGCTTTAATTAATCTTGGTTTCAGGTATTGGATATCTCTTTAGTTGTGCAATTTGCCGGCCAGAGTCAATTTTGTACAGCTTGTTTTCATATCTTTACTTTTGGGATTTGCGACCACTAGAGGTTTCGAATTTAAGTTTTAGTGGAATTAGTATTTCTTGAAAAGGACATATGTCAATTTTTCTATCTACTCAATACAACGGAATATATGATTCACCTGCCTCAGTCGCTTACCCCGGTTGCCCCTTTGTTTATTACTATTATTATTTGTTGTAATATCTTTAAAAACATTTTTGTAATGTTTTAGTACGTATTGATAAACAAAAATATTATACTTAAATATAACATTGCTGCGTTGTTTATCGCTGTGGGTGATTGGAGTACTGTATGCTATGAAAAATAAAGTGGAATTAGTAGGTTGTGGTAAATAAATGAGTTTTTTGTTTATATTGGTTGGATATTGAATTGGAGGGTGATTATAGTATTAAATGTGAGGAAAAAAAGTTACAGTGCCCTTGTCAGGCCTCCCCTACCTTCTTTTTTACTCATTTAACTATTTTTCTTACAATATACCCATTTTATTGTGGACTTACTAAGTTACCCTTGCAATTAAAGTAATCTCACCCACCTCATTTCACTCTTCTTTTGTCACCCCCCTCACCACCCTCACTTACACAAGAAATACAGCTTACACGAGATTTCCATGAGTTACACGAGATTACACGAGATTGACATGAGCGTTACACGGAAAATTTTCATAATTCAATACTAGTTACATGAGATTTTTGGTACACGAGATTTTTCTGTACACGAGTGTTACACGAGATGTACACGAGAATTACAGGAGGGTTACATGAGAGTTTGAAGAGACTTGCACAAGACTTACTAGTTACACGAGGTTTTTGGCACACGAGATTTACACGAGACTTACTGGTTACACGAGGTTTTTGGTACACGAGACTTACTAGTTACACGAGGGTTACACGAGATTCCGAAAATTGTACACAAGCATAATTACTATAGTTACACTAGATTCATTGCACTATGCTACACGAGATACAACAATATATAGTACACGAGATATGGGTTGTGAGTCATAGGCAAGTTCAACTTATCCAGCAGTTGAAATAAAATAAGGGTAAAAATGGAAGCACACTACTTTTGGGGCATTTCATCAGGAAAAAAGTTAAGTGAGTAAAAAAGTTGGTTCCAAAGGTCTGACAGGACCTGTGACACCATTTCAACAAAATGTGATAAAGTTAATTTACATGTGTAAGAGCCAGTTAATGAATGATTGATTATTGATTAAATTGTGTATTGGAAATTGTGTATAATTGGTTATTGATTAAAGTGTGTATTGGAAATTGCATTTGATTGGTGATGTGTGTAAGAGTTAGTTAGAGTTGGTTAATGAATGATTGATTATTGATTGGTGATGTGTAAGAGTTAGTGAATGAATGATTGATTATTGATTAAAGTGTGTATTATGAATTGTGTCTGATTTGTGATGTGTGTAAGAGTTAGTTAGAGAATAGATGAATGGTGTTTTGTTGTTTAATTGGTGATGTAGGAGGCCAATCTTAGTTGGGAGCAATTATAATTATCGATAAAGTTACCCAGGCACATTGTGCCCGAGGCGCCCCCCCCCCCTTTTTTGTTGTTAATTTTTTTTTTTAATTTATAAATGTACGAAAAATTATTAGTGACAAATTATTTATGAAGACGATAATTTAATTTTTAATAATAAAGCTCAATTACGGGTAAAAAAAAGAATAAAAAAGACGTCAATTTTTTTAGATTGCTTCAAAATGATAGTTAATGTTTATTTTTCGTCTTGTGGCATTGGTACACGTGTTCGTGCACACACTTTAGAACGCTTTAAGTGTCAATTTAGTGATATTTTTGTGCAATTTTCACGTGTACTTCGTGCATTTAATTCTCATTGGGTAAAATAATGCGTTTGGTTCATTTTTGTGTTAAAAACAGGTGCAAATGGATCGAAAAAGAGCATCAAAAGATTGCAGAGTCGATGGATCGATCGAAGCAACAAAGAACAAGGCTAAAGGAAGATCTCGGCTGAGACAGGCTACAAATCTCGACCGAGATGACCTTCCAGGGAAGACTTGAAGTTTTGAAGAGTTGAAGATCTCGACCGAGACGAGCAAATGCATCTCGGCCGAGATGACTTTCCAGGGAAAAGCCAATAATTGAAGAGCTAAAGATCTCGGCCAAGACAGACAATTCATCTCGGCCGAGATGATGTTCCAGGGAAAAGTAAAATTTTCAAGAGATCAAGATCTCGGCCGAGATGAAACCCAATCTCGGCCGAGATGAGCCAACCCCTAATAAACCCCTGAATTCCCCTTTTTCACGTCTCGGCCGAGACACACTTGCATCTCGGTCGAGATCAGCCTCTTGAGCCGCAAAGCATAAAACCCTTGTTGCTTCGTCTCGGCCGAGACACACTTGAATCTCTGCCGAGATTAGTCACCCTGTTTTAAAATTGTGAATGCGATTTTGCCTAAAACTCAAGTGACAACTCTTCCCTTATATATATAAGTTCCCTTTCGAATTTGACCTATCCAAGAACACATTTCCAGTCATTTTCTAGCCACCAAAGCCACCAAGGAGGGATATTGAGCAAGAGATTGAAGGATCATCTTCTCCAATTGACATCTTTGGTTTCATCCCTCTTAGTATCATGTTTTCTTGTTTTTCTACTTATTTTCTGTTTGTTTTAGCTTCCATGGGTGAGTAGCACCCTTATTTCTACCCTTGATCAAATGTAAAACTTTAAAAGTGACAATGTTTACATGATTATTGCTAGTTGATGTTACCTTTTGATTGAAATTTCAAGTGTCTACACTATTTGCTGTTATATTTGTATGTTTTTTCTTGGTTTGAGTCCCCCACTAGGAAGTTATGAATATGTTGCTAGAATTGAAAATTACTATCCGTAATTGTAGGATTTTCGATTCCCCTAGTAGCAAACAACGAGTGACGTCGTTGGTGATAGTGTAGAGTTCGACCTCTAAACCCGAGCTTTCGAGGTTTATGTCGAATCTATTTCGTTATCTTGAAGCTTTTATCATTCGATTGCCAAATTGAAGAGAACTTATTCGACATTTTGGTTTAATCGGATAGGGTTAGTCGAAGAGCTTATTTCGATTAGCTAGAATTAAAAAATAACATGGTTGCTAGAGTTTGTTAGTAGTCATGAAATAGGGACTTGAAATGCTTTCAATTGGGCATCAACAATAATTTTGTAATTCAATGGAACTAAAGGGATACTAGATCAAGGGTAGATACCTTAATCATATTTTAAAACCCAAAAAATTAATCTACTTGTCATATTTTGTTAATTGAATCTTAGAGTTTATTTGATTATTATTTAAATAGTTGTTCTTGGTAATCGCTAGTAGTTTATAGTTGGATTATTAAAATCAAACCATCCCCCTTTTTCTATTGTTTTGGTTACTTATTTACTTTTCCTATTTCGAGGTCCTTAGTGCTTGATACGCATTTACTACTATTCCTCCGTTCCCTGAGGGTTCGACCCGCACTTACCACTTTACCTTGTAAGATAAGAAATTCGGAAACAATTTGGTAACGGTCCAACGACCCGTCCGTCTACCAAGCATTTATCAATTATATTTGTAATTGTAATTAGTAGATGATTGAAAAAAAAAAAAAAAACCACACACACAAAAAAGAAAAATTGTGTCCGGACACAATATGCTTGTTTAGGCATACCCCTATATTATTCCAATAAAAAAAACAAACGAAATTGGGCCATCCACAGCAAATTGGCTCAAACCTTTAACAAACACTGCCTATATTTTTTTACTCAATAAACTGGCAATATATGATCCAAATGGCAGGCCTAGTCTTAAAGTATTTTCGTAAATTTAATGTACTCATATTTTCCTCCATGGCAATATACTTTGTAGCACAAATATTGTCCAATATTTATTTATCTATTCTAAATTATTGTCACTTAGTGTATGTTTGGTTGGGATTGAGAAGGTTGGGGTATTTTTGATTGGAGATAATGGGTGAAGTTAGTGACTGGGAGAATAAAAAAGTGATATTTATTTTGGTGGTTGAGATAGTGTAGTGTAGAATATAATTTTTAATTGTAAAATATGACGTGATATGTGTAAGAGTTTGTTAATAATGATTAATTTTATGATCAAAGTGGTATTGAAATTTGTGATGATTTGTAGTGATTGAGCCAACCTGTGTAAATAAACATAGAAAATGATTTAATTGTATGATTTCTCTGAAATACTCTTTTAATGTTTGTTGGGACTAATCATTCTTCAACATCAATTCCAAACTAAATGAGGGTGTAAAAGAATTATGGGTTAAATTTGTCTCCCAAGTATATTAAAAATGTCATGTTAATAAGGTGCGACTGTTTTACTGGGACGGAGAGAGTATGTTCCTGCATTTTGGAGCTCAAAATCCAAAGTTAGTGTTATTTTCTAAATTGGTATATTTGCAATCTTCAAAATTGATAATGCAAGCTATTGGGATATAAAAAATTTTAAAATTTGGGGCATGACATAATTTTTTTTAGAAAAAGGATACGATATAATAAAAATATTGTTCAATATTTAAAGTTATAGAATTCAAAATACGATGATTAAAAAATAGAAAATACATGACATTACACTACTACCCCAAATCCCCCATTAGTATTTAGGGGTATAATTGTAATTTTATTAAGGTACAAATTTTCTTTTTTAAATACATATAGTTTCCGCCCTGATGCTAACTAACCTATGTTTCTCTGTTGATATTTACTGTGTATTTTAATAAATATTTTATGACATTTTGCATTTCTTTTATCAATGTAAAGACTGTAGGTATTAGAATTACCACGAATATATCAACGAAGAACTAAAATATTTTAGCTGGTGGGAGATAAAATGGAACATTTTTTTCATTATGAAATGGGTTAATCATACAAAAATGCGTGATTTTACTTTGTTTTGCAATCTAATCATATATTTTATTAATTTATGATTTAATGGATGAAATTCTAAGTTTTAGAGTTCAATGTGACTTTTGGATGGGATACTCAAGACATTTTATTAAGTTGGATCTCGTTGCCACTATTGATGTGGTATAAATCAAAATATTATATATTTACTTAAATACACATAATTCATCATGTATTATATTTAACTGGCAAATGTTATTGTGCTTAAAGGTTTTAGACGAATTTTCCCTTGGTTAAGTAACGTAGTAGTATTGACTAAATAAGTGGTTGTTGAGCTTTCGTTGTTAAATCATCAAAATCTCATTGGAAAATTAAGATTGTGCATAAAATTATATTTAAACAAACAAAAATAATAATATATTTAATTGCAATTTTAAATAAGATATAATTAAATTACAAATAAGAATGAAGATTTTTGAGCAATTAACCCTTATTAAATTGTGCAGAGATTGGGAGGCTTAACAAAGTTGGTGCGAGTTAGCGGCTAAAAAGCAAGAGCTTCAATTTATTTGTGTCACCAATAGGTTTATGTTTGAATCTTGAATTTTAATTTTTTATATTATTTCACTAAAACCAATGTCCAAACATGGCGTAGATGACCAGCTGTTTGGTGAGCCTGAGTGGTGGGCATGCAAAATTTAAGAATCATATTTTCATTCTTTTCTGTTAAACTTTGGAACCTGTCTCCATGATTTCCAATCAATAATTAACTTAATAATAATGACTTCTTAAAACTATTTATTTGTTCCAACTTAACGAACTAAAGAAATTAAAATCAAACTTACATAATAGGACATTTGTCAAACCATTATTCAATTATAACATTTTCCTTTAAATGTCATCTTTAATCTTTCTTATTAAATCTACAAGTTTTGGAAAAATATTGTTGCTACTTTGAGTGCTTTCTTTTGCGGAAAAAAAAAAGATTCACAAGTGGTATATCATCTTTCTTATCAAAATATCCTTGGTTATTATTAATGACTACTGGTTGATTTAGTAACTGTGTTGGGCGCATACATTTATCAATAAATTAAGAAATATGCTTAGTTCCAAATAATTAATTGAAACAGGTTTTACTGCATTAATCAATTTGTACATATTTACGCAAACGTTAGTGCAATTAGCTAAGATGGTACTAGTTAATTAGTGGAAGGGAAGTATGCATTGATATGAGAAAGACGTATCATAATTCAACACAAAAGTTCCACGTATTTTTTAGAGTGATACACATTATACTTGAACAACAAACGTCAAGGTCACTCCCTCTCTAAAATTTTATCAACTATCTAACATTGTATTTTCAGTACATTTCTACATATTTATACAAAAAATATTCTAAAAATAAGTAGGCGTTAGTTGGCCAGCAGACTACGAACTAGAGCCTACAGCTCTAAGCGGGACATTAATATAGTTAGGTAGAGAAAAATAAAATAAAATCTAAGCAATCAATAAGAGGCTAAGAGCTAACGCCTAAGAAGAGACTAGTCGAAACTAGTTGAGTTGTTTTTTAACATAGCACATACATGATATGTGTGCCTATATGCGTTTGCACATTTAGGAAAGGTAAATTGTGTACTGCACAAAGTAGCATCGTTGAAACTCCTTGTACACCTTTGACAACTATATACAAGTCAACTAGAGTAATTTTTATCATCCTGGCCTATGCCCAGAATTTGGCTTACTTAATTAAATCATGACTAAAATAATTTCTTTTAAAACAAATAATAGAAGAAAAAAATTCATAAGGTCATGGCCATTTTTCTAAAGCCTATTTAATATTCAACTTAAAAAAATCAATTAATTGCAACAACCCCACCAAACAATCAGCGTTTCTGCACATAGATCATTAAATTTATTTTTGTAGCATCGATACATATAAACTATACAGGTTTGACTGATAAACCACCAAACTTATTTTTCGATCATTTTTCGTCGGAATTCCGCACGTGACAAACTTTTAATGCCTTTTTTGTACAAATAACTTTCTTAGTATGACAAAAGTGTAAAATTCTTTCATATTTTTCTTTTCCATAGCAATCTTTGAATCGTCAATAGTTTTCTCTCATAATATCTAGAATCTCCATTGTTGAAGATGGACAGTTCATCTACCTATTAAAAAACATGTTTGGACAAGAAAACCCCTTAAAAATTTATAACGCAAAAGTCCAAGGTGGAATTCCGACTAAAAATGATTGAAAAATAAGTTTGGTGGTTCATCTGTCAAAATCCGTATACTTTACATGTATGCCACAAAAAAAGTTCAATGATTTATGTAAGAAAAAGTGCAATGTTTGTTTAGTAGTTCCAAAATAAGAGTCAAATCCTCAAGAGTATTTTTTCATTTTTGAAAAATTAAATGAAGATGCAACACTTTAAATATATAAATTCTAATTTACATGACTTCTTAGTGCGTTAATTTGACTTGTTCAATCTCAAGTAACTTATTTATGAAAACAAAACTTTCATTTTTCGGTTTAACTAATAATTAAAGCAAGACTAACTTTTCATGTTATTTGAAGCAAAAAATAATTTTAAAACATGACTCTTATTCTCGAATAAATTCTTCTATGAAATCCTTCAAGAAGAAAAGCAAAACCCCATCAGAAAACACCAAATTAAAGTATAACTGCCCCAAAGCTTTAGGCCTAGTGAACTACTCCAAATCTACCAGCCAACATAGGCAGTTCTAACTGCTCACATGCATTGGCCATCTTTATGCTCTCATAGGAATCTGCCATCTCACAAAAAGCACTTAAATTTCATTACATTATCCAACTTCTACAAGGATAAGAATCATCTTTTACTCTTTACTAAAGTGAAAAGAAGGCTTCTGTCCAAAAGAGGCTTGGCAGTAACTCCTTCGGTGGTCCCACAAAAAAACCATCAAATTAATAAAAAAATAGGATATAAGTTGAGCTAAATCTGAGCTCATATAACAATCACATTTCATCTACCAAATTCTTAATTAGTAGAAGTAAAGACAAGTTTCAAAATCTGGTTGTTAAGCAATCAGTTTCGGTCATTATGTGATCTGTACAACACTCCCAAAAAACCACTCATTTTCTTCTATAACCTAAAACAATCAAGACTTCACATTTTCCTTCATCTACAATCTAAACCAAAACATATAGTAAGCATTCATTCAAGCTATCATAAAAAAGAAAAAGTTAATCACACTCTAATCCATCTGTCAACAATCACATAATCGGTGGTGGCCGAGTCTCCCAAATATCGAACACATTCTCTTCGCTATGTAGCGCAAAAAGCCTATCTCCTCCTATCGAAAAATCACAAATCGAACCACCATAGCTATTCCTCAACCGCGACGTCAACACCCAATCGGATCCACAAAACACAGATATACTATCATTCATTGACGAAAACAATTGCCCTTCGTGCAATGCTAGCTTCGGGTAACAAGGCTCATCCGGCATTTTTCCCTTCATCAACCGACTCCTAGAGCTCCACCTCACAACCCCACCCGGTCGCCTCAAGTCCATAAACCCTAAATCCTCATACTCATTCACTACGCATACCGAATGAGTTTCCTCCATAGCTATTGCATCACGAACCCTTCTTTCATCGGTTATAGGTGCCCCGACATCACACCATGACCAAACCATACTCTTGCTCCTAAAATCCAACAAACTAATGTAACAATTGTCTTTCCTAGGGAACAAGGTTGCAACCAACAGACAGTTGGTACCGTTTAACCATTGCAGCTTGTCTGCTTCACCAAGTGACCATCCTACTGGCTCGTAGAAAAAATCGATCTGTTTACCAGTCACTTGGTCCCACACACCAATGCCATACTCATTGCTTCTTCCTTTACAACTCGAAAACAATTTATAATCAGAATTAAAACTTAAAGCTCCACCGGTGAAGCTTTTAACCTGGTTTTCATGGCTAACATGGAATTTATACCTTAATTCGCCTGTCGATGCACTGAACAATCCCATCCCGCCTTCATCCCTCCCTAATCTCTCACAAGCACTTATCACAATACTCTCCGAATCGACCCAAATTGCATCATTCACCCTCTGGTAATCAAGATTGATTGGAGGGTGTTCATCCATCATCCAATCATAGACATGGACCATACTACCGTGCGCGACGCAGCAGCCGCCATCTGGCCCAGCCCGGATGGCTGTCCCGTCGCCTGGGGCCCGGCCTGGTACTGATCGGGCCAGGTGGAGCATGTTTCCATCAAACGGGCCCCATTTGGCGGCCCTGACATGATCTAGGAGCCCGTAAAAAAGGGCTTCTCTGTATAGGAGTTTTTGGGGGATGGTTGGAGGGAGGTAGAGCTCCCCTGTTCGGAGGAGGTCGAGGAGGACGGCGAAGCAATCGGGGTTCCGATCAATGAAGTGTTCGGCGGCGGCGGCGGCAGTGATGTTGGGTTGGAGATCCCAACTATCATCGAACATGGCTCCGAATAGGGAATTTCGGCCGGCGTTTGCAAGAGTGGTGGCTGTCGTTTCGAAGATTCTACCACCAACATTGAACCTCACTTTATCTTTCTGAACTCCCATCGCTCCAATTGAATGATTTTTTGAAAGTCAAAATCCGTTTGGGGGGAAATCCGAATTCAAAGTTTGGGGACTTCTTAATCAAAACCCCAAAAACCCCGTGAGCTTAAATTCAATATCAAAATTTGAATTCAGATGAACTGTATAAGGAAACAAAGTGACAGAGGATCATATACATACAAATCAAACCAATCGCACATGAAAATCACCAACAACCAAAGAGAAAACGGAATCACCAATAAAAAGACATTTATGATGACAGATTTTCGGGAAAAAAACAACCGAACTGCGATGAAAAACTAAACGAAATTACATGACATAACTGACAAAAAACAGGGACAGAGGAGCAGATACGGTGAAGATAGCGAACAGAAACTGAATAATATTTAGCTGAATAATCGCAAGAGAATAAAAATATCAAATAAGGTTATGGGTTTTTGATCTTGTGTGAATCCGGCGAAATTGAATAGGAAGAGAAATGGAGAAGCGGTTTTGAGGTTTAAAATTATGGTGGTATGAATTCTGGAACATAACATAACTAATCTTTATTACCTTTTTATAAATAACTGGTCTGAAAATGGACCCCGTTTTGGCAGTAGCAGTTTTCTTTAGTTTTGAGCCGTCAGATGAGTCGGGCTGTAACCAACGGTGTAGGACCTCGCCAGAATGATTTTGTGGACTTGTAAGACTCAAGTGAAGTCAGGTTGTCAAAAGCCGGCCAGACGGCTCGACAATTGGATTAGACCATTAGGCCCAGAATACAATTAAGTCCATTTGACTTGGGCAGCCCAACCAAATTTTGATTAAAATGTAAATATCAATTGATATTTTGCTAAACTAGGAATATCTAAACCATCGTAAATTATATACCTTGGTTCTCGGTTGGAACGAGCAACCAAAACTGCCATGTAAGTTTATGGGTCAGTGACATTTTGTAAGTCTTATGGGAACTACTGAACTTGTTTACTTTGTCTAGGATGTTCATTACTCTCTCGGTAAATTTAACAAGATGCAGTACTGTTTAGGTTTAATTAAAATATTAAGCCTGCTTTTGGGTTAATTAAAATACTAGGTGAAGTCGCCTGTAGCACAGACGACTCCACCAAAATCTGCAAATCTCTGTTCAAAGTCCAATTAAATATATATGTTTTTTTTTTCAAAAGTCGCCTGTGGGAGAGGCGACTTCCAGTATATATATATTTTAAATGTCGTCTGTGGCACATGCGACTTATGTTTTATATATATATATATATATATATATATATATATATATATATATTTTTATCTTATCTGAAAGTTGTTTATTTAATCGTTTAATAGAGTTTAGGGTTCAGGGTTCGGGTTTCGATGAACAGAGCTTCAATCGTTTTTTTTTCTTTAATTTGAGTCGCACTTATCGTTTTTAATTTATTTAAGATGTATCAAGCATAATCGATGTTTAAACACTGTTACGATAAAAATATAATATTTAGGTTTATCACAAATACTTAAAAACATGAAGTAGTTTTTACCAAATTATTGCAAATAACTTGAGAGTTACAAGATCTAATATTCATGGTCAGTCCCGCAACGAGTTTCTTTCCTGTTTCGTTTAGCTCGCCCTCTCCGCTCCTCGATAGAGGCATCGGATTCATTGTCTTGAGCGCGTTGTGATTGACCATCATCTGGTGTGCTGATATTCAAACTAAACGTTGACCGACCAGATGAAGATGATGTTTGTCCTAAATATGAGATCGGAGACGTATTGAACTGTCCTGGATGACCTGCCAAATTTTGTTGTTCCAGAAAAATTGGCCCAGTTGTTGTGTAGTTGCCGACCTCCAAGAGCGAAGTGAAGGACTGATCAAACCGCATTGAATCACGATGAGGAGTGAAAAAATCTTGTTCGTTCACCATTGGAGGCACATAGTAGCCTGTCTACATGTCTACTCTAGGATGCTCATGAATGGTAGAACTTGAAGGCCCTGGGAGATCGCTTGACACAGAGCTAAATGGCTAGGTGTTACGTGATGTAGAACCACCAACTCGTTGTCTGAAGTTAGCATGTGTGGACGTACTACGTCTTCTCCCTTGTTGGGCCGCGTCATGTGGCATGTGCATCCCAGCGGCTTGGTGTTGCGCGTCAAGCTTTGGCTGATGGTAAGCTGGACGGTGATCATGAAAATTTTGTTCTGCTTCCTGATATAACTCACCAAACGATCTTCTGGTCAGCTCTCTCATATAGTCCCTCTCTCCGACAGCTACTCGATGCATTCTCTCAACGATCATTTCCTAAAAGTAAAGGCTGTAAATAAACATATTTGAGTTTGAATTTTAAATGGTTTGGATCTATTTATATGTATAATCAATAAGAAGTTGTTTACCCACCAAATTTTCGATATATGCATTAGTTGACGGCTGAGATCCCTCTTCTACACCTATTCCAGGAGCTATCAACCGACGTGTGATCTCTTGATACCAACCCATGTATCCAATGCCCACTTCATCACCTTGGTCCCCGATCTGAGGGGCGGTCACAATAGACTGATTTCTGGTGTTCCATTGCTCCACATACTGAGCGTGTGTTTGAAGTCAGTTTTGATTGGAACGTCCACGTCGATCTGTTCTACGATGTAAATTTCTGTGTTCAGCTAAAATCGACGGAGGGATAGACTGTCGCATACCGAATGGCCAAAATACATGATCAGGATAATATAGCTCAACGATAGAGTGATGGATAAGTAGACATTTCGATATCCATGTGTACGTAACATTAATAATGTTGTCATCAAGATATGATTGGATTGTTGGTGGGATTGGCTCATACGGTCTCCAAACAAACTGCAAATTAAAAGAGATTTCACAGTAAACTATTACATTAATTTTATTTTAAGAAGAAATATGAGAAAAATGAAGGTTATACCTCCTCCGGGGTTTGTCTGTCCAGGTATTCCCGGATAGTCTTCATGTTGCTGTTAAGGCTATGCGTGAAAGTGTGATATTACAACCATTCAGCTCCATATGATGCAATAGGGAGTTCACCAGCTTCATCATCGATCGTACCTAAATTGAATCGCCTTCCCACATGTCTAGGCCTCAGAAATGTGATACACGTCCATGCCCAAATCTGAAAGAAAGTTCATACCATATATTTATGAATAAAGTGCAATAAATATGATTGAACAAGGTCAAAATAAATAGAGGATGAGGGTGCATCTGAAGTAACTGCATAGCCCCGCCAATGGACTTTCTATCTCTTCATGTTGCACAACATAATTGGTGGTACAAAAACCCCAATACGGCACTCCCCCAACTATACTCATAGCATTCAGAGATATCTTCCATTTCAGTTAAGTACAGAAGTGATCCAAATATTCCCGACGTGTCTGGGCACATAATGGATCCTAACAGGATCAACGCAATTCCACGCGAGTACTGCTCTACTTCGACGTATTCTGTTTCATCATCCACCGAGTTGTCCCTCAAATGCTTTTCGAGGGCTGTCAATGAGAATCTCGAACCACTAATATTACTTGTGTCTGGACTCCAACCTAGTAGTTCTTCACATCTACGACCCCAATCGGCAGATGTGGATTCTGTAACTCCGTCAATTACCGGCCTTCCATCTACCCTCAATCCCCAAATAAAGGCTACATCTTGTAGTGTGACAGTTGCCTCTCCGACCCTAAAGTGGAATGTATGTGTCTCTAGTCTCCATCGTTCAACCAAGGCAGTAATGATAGCCGTATTGATGACATAATCACTGCATCGATAAACCCCATAAAATCCCATCTCATGTAACATCGCTATAACTCTATAATGCAACCTTTGATTACGTTTGAGTTTTACACCATTCTCATCATCATCGTACTCGTCGGCGTAGTCATCGATCCTCCGAAAAATTCCACTCCCATGGCGACATTTCAAAGTATTATTAATGTCTCCATCGAATACCTCTTCGGAACGGTGTATTTCTTGCTCAGTTAATACCCTATTATCAATGGGTCCATATTGTCCGAGTTGGTCCATGCTACGAAACTGATAGTTCATCAAAACTCAGATTACAAATAACAATTAAAACGTTAAAAAAATGTTCTTCAAGACAATAAATAGAGCTAACTGTACACAAAATAATAAAAATAACATGCTAACAAGGTTTCATGAGTTCAATATTAAAAAATAATAAGGATCCAAGGATACAAAATTACATATTTTACATTATGCCTTAAAAAAATCTTTCACACACGTAGGTTATCACAACGTTCTTTAAACAAAATACGAAAGAAATATTCCAGATAAACTAGAAGTAACTTGTATACTCACTCAAGTCCGACGTCTTCGGTCTGTTGATGATCCCGGCTGATCCGTAGAAGCTGCTTCTGACTGATATTGCTGTCTTGCGCGAACTTGAGGCCAATCCATTTCGTTTTTGGTATCTTGTGGACTTAGGCCTTCCCCGACGCCTTCTCTTCCGCAACTCCGGGTTGTGGCATAACTCAAATGCCGGTTCATCCCAATAGTATTCGTCTGGAATGGGATTAAATCTATCGATATATGTCTCGACGTAGAAGCTTGTGTTGTAGTATGATCTCATGTAAATGCCTGGATCAACACTGTAATGACGATAAATTTGCATTGTGTGCGAACAAGGGATTCCATTTTGTTTCCACTTTCCGCACGTGCATTCCCTGGTAGACAATTTCACAACATGTGTGAATGTATTGTTTGACCCCAGTGAAAAGGTCTTAACAGACGCAGATTGTTCTGATAGATCAACTTGGAAGACCACGTGATGAAGTGCTTTTCTCTGTCTCTGATCATATTGCTCGAATATCTCATCAGGCCATGGTTGACACCTTTCTTGCATTTGACGTCCTAATGACAAGCGATCAAAGAAGTATTTAGTGGATCGACAGAACGTGATTTGAACAATTGCACAAATCGGTAGTCTTCGTGCACCCTTCAGTACTCCGTTCATGCAATTTGATAAGTTTGTTATTAGTAGCCCACATCTCCAGCCACCGTCATGCGAAATAGTCCACTGAGATACCTCGATGTCAGTCAAGTAGGCGTAACCACTTTTACTAATGGCTCTAATCTTTGACATCGCATTCTCGAACTGTCACACAGTAAATGCTGAACCTGCCTCCCAGCACAAATCCTTCAGCTTAACATTTTTCACTTGCATGTTAAAATTTGAGCAAACATGCCTCAGACAGAAGCGGTGCACACCCCCAGGTGGTGAGAATTGCAGGAAATGTTTAGCAACTTCGATTAACCCAATACATCGATCAGATACAAAACACAGCCCCTCAACTCCCCGGACAACATGTTTCGTTAACTTCTTAAGAAACCATTTCCAAGTGGCGAACGTTTCTTCATCGACAATAGCATACGCTAAAGGCAGAACTTGTTGGTTGGCATCCATTGCGACAACAATAAGCATTTTGTGCTTGTTCTTGGTGTATAGATGCGTTCCATCGACACTGATGACCTTGCAACACTGTTGGAAACCATCAATGCACAGTTTAAATGCCCAGAAAACGTATTTCAACATTTTAACTCCAGGAGCTCTGTTGTCCACGTGCCGCCACTTGACAACCGTGCCATTATTCTATTTCTGTGTTGCTCTAAAAAAATTCGATAATTTGACCACAGAGCTCTCCCACGTGCCATACACATTTTCTCTGGCCCGTTTCAAACTGTGCCAAGCCTTGTGATACGAAATTTCGTATTGGTACTTGTCCTTAACTTGCTGCTGTACCAACTTAACCTCGTATCCTGGGTCAATCTGAACCATCCTCATGAGCAACATAGCGATCATGTTTTTACACAGATTCTGATGGTCAACGGACACAGCATTCATAAGACACGAATGAGGGCCTGAGTACTTTGTTATCTGTCATATATCGAACTTGTTCTTCATGACTGCTCGCAAACACCACTCACAACTGATGTTCCCGATGCTATTCTTGCACTTGACCTTCCATAATTGAGGCGTACTTTCGACCACCAGATATTCACAACGTGTAATGCGAACTGAAAAATCTTTGACGACCGATTGGAGATTCTTCTTATCAGTGAATACCATCCCTTGGACAGTATTCCCTCACTAGCATCATATAGTCTAACTTTCTTTGGCCTGTCATACATATCTACAAATATTTCCGGACAGGCTGAGTTGAAAAATGGAATGACTTGTTGCATTGCATTGACTGGTTGGTTGACCGGATCCGGATTTTGCCTCCAACGAGATGTGTCGATGGCCGTTTGGTTATATAGACCATGGAGATCCTCGATGTTCACGTTGTCTGTTTCATCTTCACTGTTTGATTCACTATCACTCAACTCAGAATCTTTAATTTCATTTGGACCAAAGCTGTCTACCAACGGATCAATCGCTTGATCCCCGGATAACTCCGCCACTGTGTCACTTGTAGCATCGACTTGAGTTTCATGGTTAATGGGGATTGAAGGGCGGTTTGGGAATTCATCGAAACTAGTAGTAGAGGTGGCATGTGTATTGATACAAGACTGGTTGGACCGTCGCCACTAAGATATGTCGCGTATTGGGAGTAGTCATCCGTCAATGGTACATTTTGTTCGATGGTCGTCTGGAGTACAACATTTTCTACGTGTAGGTGCACGTAACGATTTTCCGCATCCGGATCAAAGAAGAACCACAAATCTTCGTCACTATTGATCGGTATTAGTTGTAAAATATTATCTTCACAAAACACAGGGTATAATAATATCGAAAGCAGCACAGGGTAACCAATTGATCGAGACACCCTTCGACCACCAATAGGTGGCCCTTCTGTACCACTTTCACGGTGCACGATTATTCCAACGCTTTCCGACGGCGCCATTATCTTCAAATTTAAGGATTTTAGCGTACACTGAGCTACTCTAGTTTGAAACATACAACAATAATGATAATAATAAAAAAAAAAAACAATATACAACACTAAAAATTATAAAAAAATAAAATAACAGTAACAAAAATAAAAAAACTAATAAATATACTATTTCTAAAGAAAATTATGATATGAGATTAATAATAATAATAATAATAATAATAATAATAATAATAATAATAATAATAATAAACGTACTAAAAAATAAAAATAAAAATAAAAATAACAATAATAATAATAATAAATATAATATTTCTAAAGAAAATAATGATAGAACGTTAAGAATAATAATAGAACATTCAGAATAATAATTATAGTAATAGTAATATTAAACGTAATAGTAATAAGGATAATAAAAAAAATAACAGTAATAACAATAATAATGTGAATAATAATAAATCTTAACGATCATAGTAATAATAATGCTAAGAATAACAATAATAATAATAATAATAATGATAATAATAATAATAATAATCATCATCATCATCATCATAACGGTATGGGTTAATAACATTAACCATAGTAAAATTACGGATAAAAAAAAAATATTTATAAATATCAGTAATCATAATAATAATAATAATAATAATAATAATAATAATAATAATAATAATAATACTAGTAATATTAATACTAATAATAAACATAATAATAATAATAATAATAATAATAATAATAATAATAATAATAATAATAATAATAAAATAACATTAACAATACTAGTAACAATAATAACCATAACAATAATAATAAATAATAATAATAATAATAATAATAATAATATGAATAATAAAATTGTCACTAACATACACAATAAAAATGTAACTAACAGGCACAATTAAGGTAAACACAATAAATGGACCATAATAACATTACTAACATCCACAATAAAACATATATTTCTTCCACTACACATACATAAATATTCACCAAAAAAATCATGGACCGTCTTTTTGATCACTTCTTCACAATTCACATTCATTTCAAAAAATTAATTAGAATTACATACAGAATTTTGATACCTTAATGAAGATATGTTGTAGTTATATTTATAGGCCTACTTCCGGACCAAACGAGGGGCAGGACTGTGTCTACTATTTTTTTGTCAAGCGAACTTTGCTGCCTTCAAAATAATTACAGAAAATAAAACACCGGTATATCAAATGAAAATTATAATATATATTATGAAAAACGTTTAAATTAAAAAATTTGTACCTTAGCAAATTTTCTCCAATTTCGTGTGAGTCGTCTGGAGAATAAAAAATTGATGCTTGAAGACCTTGTGGAATCAAGTGAGAGATAGAGATGAAGATAAAATCTTAAGAATAAATTTTTTCTTGAGAGAATACATCATGTATGTGTATTGAGGTTGTGACATGAGTTAAGAAGAAGAAGAAATGGAGCTGATATATATAAAACTCGTCCGGTCAAAATTTTCTCAAGATTCATTCAATTTGATGGGACAACTCACTGTACCAAAGTTACTGGCCCTGCCCACTTCCCCCTGCATTACTGCCGTTGCCTACTGCCCCCTGCATTACTGCCCCTGCCTACTGCCCCCTGCATCACTACCCCCCGCATCAGTCCAAAAAATTATTCAGAAGACGCCTATGCGACCGTATGTCGCCCCTGGCAGGGGCGACTTTAAAATATATATATATATATATATATATATATATATATATATATATATATATTGGAAGTCGTCTCTCGCACAGACGACTTTAAAAAAAAAAATTATTTAATTGAAGTCGCCCCTGGTAGGGGCGACTTTGAATAGTGATTTGCAGCTTTTGGTGAAGTCGCCTGTGGCACAATCACCTAGTATTTTAATTACCCAAAAGCAGACTTAGTATTTTAATTCAACCATGAACAGTACTGCATCTTGTTAAATCTGCCTTGCTCTCTCTCTCTCTCACTCTCCTTTATTACCTATCAAGAACAGAACATAGTGAAAACTTTGTGTCATTAAGTATTATTATCTCATTCGTTTCCTAAAACAAGAAAAAAAAAGTATTATTTCATTCGTTTGGTATAATTCATTTCCAGAGAAAATGTCTATCTATGCTTCTGATTATTACCTTCCAAAAAAATTATATATTATTATTATTACTAGAATTCCCCATCGTGCGATGTACGATGCAGGTATAATTATTTGTAAAAAAGAACAAAACCAAATAATCAAAAAAATCAATTGAACAAGTTAGCTTTTATTAAATAAATATTCAAGTCTAAGCATAATGATTAACCAACAAACAATTGTAAATTTTAAATTCAATCTATAATATCAAAATATTCAATTTTGGGATCAGATAAATACTAAGAAAATATGATTTTTTTTCTTTTTTTTTTTATCTATTGCAACTAACAAGTTAGATTCAAAATAAAAATAAAAAAAGTTATTGGTACATTTAGGATGTTGGGAAAATTAAAATAGTTGAGAAAGAGAGAACTACGCAAATTCTAAGAATTCTCTATTCTTAAAGTGGGTGCATGCGTTCCTCTGTTATTTTTTTCTTTATACTAAAATCAAATATTATTTGTGTTTATAGCTGAAAAATAGTTAGTTTTTACTCATTTTGAACCATTGCACTATTGTAGGAAAGAGAAATATATATATATATATATATATATATATATAAATTTGTTCATAAAATAAAAATTAAGGTTTTAAAATAAATAAAATTAACTAATATTCTAAAAAGTGTAGCTAATAAGTATTTAAAAAAAAATATATATATACATAATTTTTATTTAATTTTTATTTGTATCCCAACCATAATCAAATAATTCAACTCATATTAGATAAGCAAATCTAACCTAAATAGGCGATTAATGTTACTTATTTTAAAATATGCGATGTATATATCAAATTAAAAGTCATCGGAAAGACTAATTTGCTGTAATTTACATTAAAAACGAAAAAAAAAGGAACTGAAATTTTAGTTGCTTTTTAGTTTAATTTATTTTTATTTATAGAATGAAACAATCGAAGGTGATCATCTATAATTTTTTTATATAGCAAATTGGCAACACAAATTTAGATTTGTTACTAATTTTATGAAGATTTTATGATATACATTCAAATCTTTACCATATTTGTACAAATATTTTATTATTTTAGTTATGATGTAAATTTACCAAATTTAGAAGGTGAAAATGGGTGGAAAAATGTGTCCAATTCCTTTTATAGAGGGTTCCCTTTATTATATAGTAAGATTACTATTATTATTATTATTATTATCATTATTATTATTATTATTATCATCATCATCATCATCATCATCTCTAATTTATATTCGATTATTTTACTATGTTGAATTAAAAAAATTAAAAGTGTGTTTGTTTAAGGTCGAGAAGTGCTGAAGTATTATTGACTGAAAAGTGGTGAAAAGTAGGTGAAAATATAGATTTGAGCTTCCCCAATATATTGATGAAAATCTTAAACAAACAAACCCTAACTTTTTCCATGTAGATGTATATATCGAACCGGTAATCAAACTGGTTTTGCTATCGGTTAGCGGTTTAACCGGTTGAATTGGTTCATCCGGAGGTCCAACCGTTTTAATAAAAAATATAAGAAATAATTTATATTTATGCAATATATATTAATTTATATAATTACTAGAATTTATAAGATAAATAATTACTGATAAAATAAATTAAAAATTCATAATAACATTTAATAGATTCTTTAAGAGAATAAATATAAACATTAATTTTGAAATTCAAATTAATGGCATCACATACTCAGAATAACATTTGGTTTTGGGTTGTCACTCGACCAAGCCTCTCCAGACTCTGGTACCCTCGCCCCCAACCATCCTCACCACGCTCACTTCAAACAGATTCGATTTTTCAAATGCTAGTTGTATTTCGCTTTCGATTGTTTTGGCGAGGAGTGACTGCAGATCTGGATCTGTTCAAAATTTTCTCTGTATTTTCTCATTTTCTTAGCTAGTAATAAATTGATTTTAATTGTTTTTAATTTAGCAGTTTTTTTGGCAAGCATATTATATGCTTTTATTGTTTTTCAAACTTTACATATATAATTATTCTATATTTAACATTCTTCTACTATAAATATGGTTGCAATTCCTTTGTTATGACATTCATTTTGTGAATTTTTTTCTTCCTCTACATCCTCTCTTTCATTCCAGACGTTCTTAAATCATTTTGTGATATTCTCTTCTGCAAAAAATTGCAGAAAATCGATGCATTTAGTTGTCATTTTTTTTTTTAACGATTGAAATCATTTACTGATGGGTCATTTTCTTCACCATTTAGGGTCCGCTTGGTTGCAACCCGTCGATAACTATGATAATGAGTATGAATGAGGAGTCAGTCATACTATTGAATAATATGGAAGGAGTTGTTTATAAAATAAGATATTGATTAACTTATTTATTATGTAGCAAGCAACATAAATGGGAATGCATCATCATTCATTCTCATTCCCTACCTCTAAACCTTCCAACCAAGCGGGCCCTTAATTATTTTCTCAATAGGTTAGGAACGACTTCAAAACCCATCAAATATTTTCTTTTGTTCTTCGTTAAGCCATATTTCCAAACATCTATCAGTATATTCAAGAAGATGATATATACACATTCTTTTTTTCATTCGATTAAAGTTTTTATATACATACATTTGTTTGGATCAGGTTCATTCATCATATTCCCGAATCAAATGCATTATTTTTTTCCAGTTAATATGTATATAATTAAGATTTTTTTTGTTGTGCAGATCTTATAATTGCTTGTGGCAGATTATACCTTTGAAGAAGAATTGAATTTTACTGGGTCCTAAATCTTGAGAAGTTGTGTTTGATATTTCAGAAGAAGTAGTATTTAAATTTTTTTAATACAATGCTTCTGGAAAGTTACAAATAGAACAAGACCCGAAAAAAGAAAGAAGCTAGAACAGAATGTAAAATCGAGTCGTAGGAAAACCCACTGTCCTTAGAAAAAATTACTTCCCGGCTAGTGCTCTCGGAACGAAGTAAGTTACCCCAAAGATAAAACGATTTTCATCCTTTTCTGTAGTAGCACCACTAACAGAAAAGGCACCGGCAAACTAAGGACGTTCGTCTGAAAACTGGAGATGAAATGCAGAGAAGAGAGAATATGATAATTTCAGGTGAAAACTTGGTAATGTATGAGACAACCTATTTATAGGTCTCCTAGGGGAACATCAGAATTAATTAATTTAATTGTGGACTTAAGAATTCAAACCCATCCGCTGTTGGGCTCATCCAACAAGCCCATTGTGGACTTCAGAAGCTCATCCGGCAAGCCCAACTTTTGGGCTGCCAAAAAGATATCTGGGCCTCGGCCGAGGCATTCCCAAAGTCCAAAGCCCAAGCCCGGCCCGAGGCGGGCCGTGGCCGTGCCGTGCCGAGCGAGCGCGCGTGTGGGTTTCTTATTGGACTCCCTCACATGTGTACTTGATACACCTTATTAATGAGCTTTCATATATATATATATATATATATATATATATATATATATATATATATATATTAAGGAGCTCTTAAAACAATGTGAGATAGTAACTATTCTTAGTTATTAATCCTACATTTAATACATAATCAAATGACAATTTTATGTATTAATTTCTCGCTCACCAAATGTCGGTTTTAAGAAATTCAAAATCCTACGATTATCTACTTCTTTCGTAGATTAATCGTGTGAAGTTTAATTCCTATAAAATTAAACTTCCGACCACATTAATTATATCATTAAAGTGCTTAAACCACACTTTAATTATTAATAAATTCCAGCAATCCCCCACATGAGTGAAAATTAATGCATGCATGAATGCAATCTCCAATCTAGAGACTCTTAGTGGTCAGTACTGCCTAAGGAAAGGTAGTTTGTGACTTTGAACCTTCCATAGTAATTCACTGTCGGATACACCGGTGGTTTGGTAGATTTTAATCCTTGAACCAATCCACCTTAGTGTGCACCAAGTCAACTGTGTTTACACAATACTAACCAGAACATCCTTGTTCTCACATTTTGGTCCGTTTCGGCCATGGACCCTCTTTGGATTCATAAATGTTTTATTTGAAGCGGCCATTTACTTCACACTTATATAGGTGACTTCTTTATCGAGTATCGTGTACTACTCTGCCTTCCTTTAGGTATCTCGAAGTCATTAAAAGTCATAAGACTTAACCTCTACCATCATTACAGGTCTTACGCACTTATCTTGCCTTCTGGGAATGGAATTTCGAAGACTTTATCTTCCAAGTGCTTCTCCTGAACTTTCAAAACTTAGTTTTCCCATTGAACCAAGTTTGTGGGATCTCCACTCATCATGGTTGAGTATCCATTTTGATCATTCTTTAGTTGGTGGGTTTCACTCCCATTCCCTCTTGCAATTTGAACAACTGATCTCGCTTTAAACCTTTGGTCAATGGATCCGCTAAGTTATCTTTAGACTTTATATAGTCTATTGCGATACCCTACTAGAGATCAATTGTCTTACGGTGTTATGTCTATGGCATATATGCCTAGACTTACCGTTATACATATTATTTAGTGTTCTTCCTATTGCGGCTTGACAGTCACAATGAATCATAATAGCCGGTACTGGCTTACTCCAACATGGAATATCTTCTAAAAAGTTGTGAAGCCATTCTGCTTCCTCGCCAGCTTTATCTAAAGCGATGAATTCCGATTCCATGGTGGATCTGGCTATACATGTTTGCTTTGTCGATTTCCATGACACTGCTCCACCTCAAATAGTGAAAACGTATCTACTTGTGGAAAATTAGTCTTTAGTGTCTGAAATCTAATTTACATCACTGTATCCTTCAATAACTGGAGGATATCTCATGTAATATAGCCCATGATTTAGAGTATACTTTAAGTGTCTCAGAATCCTTGTTAAGGCTTTCCAATGTCCATGACTTGGATTACTTGTAAACCTGCTCATTTTATTAACCGAACATGCAAGATCTGGTCTAGTACAATTTGTTATGTACATAAGACTCCCTATTACTTTTGCATATTCCACTTGAGCTACAGGTTCACCCATGTTCTTCTTTAGATGAACATTAAGTTCTAATGGAGTTTTGGCAGGTGGATCATCAAAGGCATTGAATTTTCTGAGCACTTTCTCTACATAGTGAGTTGAGTCAGAACAATTCCCTCTGATATCCTAATTATCTTGATTCCCAGAATCACATCAGCCAATCCCATATCTTTCATGTCAAAATTTCTTTTCAACATCCTCTTCGTATCCATGATAATTGCATGGCTACTTCCCATGATTAACATATCGTCTACGTAGAGACATACTATGACATATGCTTCTGATGTACCTTTCACGTACACACATTTGTCACATTCATTGTTTTTGAAACCATTTGACAACATGGTGGTGTCAAATTTCAAGTGCCATTGTTTTGGCGCTTGTTTGAGACCATATAACGATTTTACTAGTCTGCATACCTTCTTTTCTTGTCCAGGTACTACAAACCCTTCGTGTTTATTCATATAGATCTCCTCTTCTAACTCTCCATTTAAGAAGGTAGTCTTTACATCCATTTGATGAATCTCAAGATTGTGTATTGCAGCAATCGAGAGAAGCACTCGAATGGACGTAATCCTGGTCACAGGAGAGTATGTATCAAAGAAGTCGTCACCTTCTCTCTGTTTGAACCCTTTGGCTACCAAATGAGCTTTATATTTATCTATTGTACCATCAACTTTATATTTCCTCTTTAGGATCCATTTAAATCCTAAAGGTTTACAACCTGGTGGAAGATCAGTTAACTCCCACGTGTGGTTTTGCATGATCGATTCAATTTCACTGTTGATAGCTTCTTTCTAGAATGGTGCATCTGGACTAGACAGAGCTTAACTAATTGACTTCGGTTAATCATCTAGCATATATACGATAAAATCAGGACCAAATGACTTAGCAGTCTTAGCTCTTTTGCTACGTCTCATTTCCTCCTCTTCTAAGATCCGAAAACTACTTGTAGCTTCAACAGTTCTTTTTAAGTTTGAACTACTTCATTTCTCAAGAGTAATTCCTTGATTTGAGCTTTCTAACAATCTTTCTCTACATGGAAAGATATTTTCAAAGAACACCGTGTTCCTTGATTCTATAATAGTACCCACAGTCATATCTGGAATTCAGTCCTATGGATCTGAAACCGATATGCACTGCTATTGAGTGCATACCCAACAAATATACAATCAACCATTTTAGGGCCAATTCTCTCTTGTTTAGGTAATGTCACCTCAACTTTAGCCAAACATCCCCACACTTTGAGGTATTCGTATGACGGTTTGCGTCCTTCCCACAAGTCGTAAGGAGTTTTATCAAATCTTTTAGTGGAATCTTATTCAATATATAATTGGCTGTAAGTACAGCTTCCCCCCACATGTTCTGGGGTAGTCGTGAACTAATCAACAAGGCATTCATCATCTCTTTGAGAGTACGATTCTTGCGTTCTGCAGTGCCGTTTGTTTGAGGAAAGTAAGGAGTTGTAGTTTGATGAATTATACCACTTTGAGAGCACAATTCCTTAAACGGAGCTACATACTCACCACCTCGATCACTTCGAATTATTTTAATCCGGGTGCCTAGTTGATTTTCAGCTTCAGCTTTGTAATTATTAAACGCTTCTATTACTTCATCTTTACTTCTCAGAAGATAAAAATAGCAATATCTTGTGCAATCATCTATAAAAGTTATAAAACACTTTTTCCCACCTCTAGTCTGCACAAATTTTAAGTCACACACATCAGTGTGTATTAATTCTAGAGGTATTGTGCTCCTTTCTACTGAATGAAAAGGTAATTTAGCCATTTTAGCTTCAACACACACTTCACATTTTTCATGTGCTTTTACTTCATTCAGTTTTAGCAAATCTAAATTTACTAAACGTTTTATAGCATTAAGATTTACATGTCATAATCGAGAATGCCATAAAGAGGAACACTCAAGCAAGTAAGAAGAAGTAGATGCTTTTTCATTCATAATGGAAGTTACATTATTCACTTGGCGTTTAGCCATTACATTCATTTTGAATAAGCCATTAACTAGAAAGCCCTTCCCTATGAAAACTCCTTGCTTGCTCAGTATGAACTTATCGGCTTCGAAAACTAGTCGAAACCCATGCTTCACCAGCAAAGATCCTGAAACCAAGTTTTTCGGGATGTCTGGGACATGCAGCACATCCTTCAGAGTGAGCTCTTTGCCAGAAGTTAACTTTAGAACTACGTTGCCCACTCCAGCTACCTCAGATGAGGCTTGATTTCCCATATGTAACTTCTTTCCGGAAGAAGCCTTGTAATTTGAAAATACCTCCCTGTCAGAACAGACATGACAAGAAGCTCCTGTATCAACAAACCATTCTCTTGGGTTGTCCACAACAGTGGCCTCGAAAATCATAGCAGTGAGGTCCAAATCATTTTCAACAACATTGACATTTACTTTCTTCTTCTTCTTCTTCTTCTTCTTCTTCTTTTGCTTAGGCAGATTACAATTTTTAGCCATGTGGTTTGGCTTACCACAATTGTAACAATTTCCTGCAAACTTTGTAAAATTTGCAGGCTGTTTACCTTTGCCAATGTAGTTCGGCTGACCGTTTTCCGGATTGTTGTTATCGGTTGGGCGTTTCCTCTTATTACTTGAGGATCCCCTTTCTAACAGGTTAGCCTCTGCATCAACATGAGCCCTGAGCTTGGACTCGTTCTTCCGGTTATCTTCTTCAATCCTCAGCTTAAGGATCAAGTCTTCAACTGTCATTTCCTTTCGCTTGTGCTTTAAGTAATTCTTGAAGTCACCCTATGCTGGAGGCAGCTTCTCTATCAAGCTTGCCACCACGAATGGCACCGGAAGCTTCATGTCTTCGGCTGAAGCATCATGAACTATGAGCAGAAGCTCTTGAGCTTGCTCCACAACCGAACGGTTTGTCAACCATTTTAAAGTCCAAAAATCGAGCCACCACTTTTCTTTGTGCCGGCATCATCCGTCTTGTATTTCTTTTCCAATGCTTCCCAAAGTTCTTTAGTTGACTTGATATCCTGATAAACATTATATAAAGGATCAACCAGCCCGTTCAGAACATAGTTCCTGCATAGATAATCGCCATGTGACCAAGAATCAAAGGCTATTCGCCTTTGTTCATCTGTATCGATTTCTGCAGGGGCAGAAATGAAGCGAAGCCAAGGGTGGTAATGTAAAACAACATTTTTTGCTGCCATCTCTTGAAATTCTCACCGGAGAATTTTTTCGGTTTCTCCACAGTGTTGGCAGGAGGAGTCGAGATTGTTCTTGCTGGAACAATAGACATTTTCCAGAAATTCAGGAAGTATAATTTTTCCTAAGATTGTTAATACAATGCTTCTGGAAAGTTACAAATAGAACAAGACCCGAAAAAAGAAAGAAGCTAGAACAGAATGTAAAATCGAGTCATAGGAAAACCCACTATCCTTAGGAAAAATTACTTCCCGACTAGTGCTCTCGGAACGAAGTAAGTTACCCCAAAGATAAAACGATTTTCGTCCTTTTCTATAGTAGCACCACTAACAGAAAAGGCACCGGCAAACTAAGGACGTTCTTCTGAAAACTGGAGATGAAATGCAGAGAAGAGAGAACATGATAATTTCAGGTGAAAACTTGGTGATGTACGCATGCAGGAGACAACCTATTTATAGGCCTCCTAGGGGAACATCATAATTAATTAATTTAATTCTGTCATTTATGTTTGGCTGTTACAGGCTTAGTAACAACACATTTTAATTATTCCTTAATCAGCCCTTTAAGTTGGATGTTACAGGTTTGAATTTTAAATTCAAATTCATCCACTGTTGGGCTCATCCAACAAGCCCATTGTGGACTTCAGAATTCAAACTCATCCACTGTTAGGCTCATCCAACAAGCCCATTGTGGACTTCAGAAGCTCATCCGGCAACCCCAACATTTAGGCTGCCAAAAAGATATCTGGGCCTCGGCCGAGGCATTCCCAAAGCCCAAGCCCAAACCCAAGGCGGGGGGAGGGGGGGGGGGGGGGAGTGGGGAGGAGGCCGTGGCCGTGCCGAGCCGAGCGAGCGCCCGTATGGGTTTTCTATTGGACTCCCTCACATGTGTACTAAATACACCTTATTAATGAGCTTTCATATATATATATATATATATATATATATATATATATACTAATTTAAGGAGCTCTTAAAACAATGTGGGACAATAACTATTTTTAGTTATTAATCCTACATTTAATACATAATCAAGTGGCAATTTTATGTATTAATTTCTCACTCACCAAATGTCGGTTTTAAGAAATTCAAAATCCTACGATTAATCTACGCAAGTGAAGTTTAATTCCTACAAAATTAAACTTCCGATCACTTAATTATATCATTAAAGTGCCTAAACCATACTTTAATTATTAATAAATTCCAACAAAAATTATGGCATGTATATTTTTAGTTATGCTTTAGTTGTACAATTTTTGACATATTGTAATACGTATTAGATAATAAATCTTCATGTTGATATTATGACATTTTTTTTGTTTTGTTTAGTAAATGTATTTCATGCAAAATCACATTATGAATGTAACTTATCCGTCTTTTATGTAAGTTTTGAAATTTAGGATGTAAGTTTTTATGTAAATGATAAACAAGACAGACTCAAAATGAATGTAATTTTAAATTTTAAACTAATTAAATAATTTAATTTTAATTAATTGGTGTTTGCATAATGTAATTTTGTTTCTATGTTTCATTCGTCTTCAATATATAAGGACGTGCATGTCATATTCAAGGTATTATAAATCTCTTCCAATTATTATATATGAAAAGTTGTCTAACTATATAAATAGATATATATACTCTATATGCATATCAAGAATTTTACCTAATTAATATGGGTTTGCTATTAAATTTTAATGAATATTTATTGAAAATTTTATGGATATATTTGATTCGGAAATAAAGTTAAAAGTCTTATTAGAAATTGTGTTTTATGTAGAATTACATTATGAGTGTAACTTATCAGTTTTTATATAAGATGTAAGGAATTTCTAAAATTATGCATGTTTATATATATCGAATAAATTGGTGAAATGTTAACATAATTATGAGATGATCAAACCATATGAATTTGGTTTATGAATTAAGTAAAATGATTTAATTAGATGTTATATGATAGTCAAAATGTTTACTGGAATAAGTTTCACAGTCAAATCTATAATTTTGTATGTTTGTTTACCATCATTGTTTTAGTAAATCTCTATGATTAAATAATTGTAATCTATAATTGGAATTTGGAATTGACCAAGGAATATGGTAAAATCTTTACAATTATAATCATAATCATAATATATAATTAAATTATATTTGAGACCTTTGGTCAATTCAAACTACTAAGTATTGAGTACAAGTTGATTAAATAAGTCAAATATCTACAAAAAATTAAAATATTTTGGATTTCAGAATAAAGGAATATAAAAAAAGAGATAAATATTGGTGTATCTCAAAATACCTAACATCAAACATATTACAGGTGGGTGTAAGTTAAGTAAATAACTCAAACTGTTGCAAAACTTTAAATATTATAGCGCCAAAATAAGTAATGCCATAAGATAATATCTGCAAATATAAATTATGGAATTATATGCAATTATTTATTATTTGTCTAGGAAATTATTAACATGTTTTGGTTCGTTCAGTTTATTCTCATATTCATGTATGAACAAGATTGATATAGATTCCATTTCTTTTCCTTACAATTAAGGTTATTGTTAAGAATATACGGTGCTACATAAATCATTTTATGTTTAGCATTTCTTCATATATATCAAATATATATGACAAAATATTATCTAAACTTAATATATTTTAATAATAATTTCTTATGCCAAATTTATAATTGATAATTACATTTTTTGGATCTTTTTTATAAATTTATTTCACTTTGAAATCTTGAAATTTATGAAAGACATTTGCTTCACTTTCAAATATTATTTTTCTAACTTATTATATATTCTTTTATCGACACTTATGTGTAGAGTATTTTGTTGGATACAAATGAAATTAATAACAAACTCAATTCTAAAGTATATATAATTGAAATTCAATTTATTTAATTTTAAATATCATATTAATATTGGTGATTTTCGAAAATATTATTTTACAAATAAATTTATTATTCAAAATTCTATGTTTTTATTATATTTATTGAGCAATTATTATATTATACTAACTAAAACAAACGTAGTTAACTTATATTTTTCGTAATTATATTTATGTTAATTTTTTGCATTACATTATATCATTCCTATTTAAATTGTCTAACCTACTTAATTAAAACAGAAAAATTACGCCAATCCATTGAAATATGGTATGCCACAAGTGAATATTTGCGGCAAGAAATATTGATTTTAGAATGTTTGGGTGCAATATATTGACCCCATATTAGAACATAATTGCCATAATAGATCTATAATA
The DNA here is from genome assembly GCA_958295605.1 of Ajuga chamaepitys. Lineage (NCBI taxonomy): Eukaryota > Viridiplantae > Streptophyta > Magnoliopsida > Lamiales > Lamiaceae > Ajuga > Ajuga chamaepitys. The sequence continues at coordinate 11,525,385 of OY282497.1, forward strand.
GATTAACTTAATTGCACAATTATTTTCATTACGAACTTTAAAAGGAATTTCAACTAATTTTAAAATTTTATACATAAAATTTCAATTTAATTCCTTTTTTTTTTTTTTTTCCTTTGACGGCTCAATTTTTCAGGGACAATTTTGAAGGATGGAATTTTTCATTATTAAGTTCAATCAAAAATTAAAGTTGGTGCCTTCAATCATATAAAGTTAATTGTTCACTACCTTTTCAACATTACTTTTGTCTTGTACGGTTTCTAACCTTGATCCATTCCAATAATTAGTTCGTATCTCAGTGATTATTGTTAGTTATATCTCTAAACAGTTATTGTGGTTAATTATTTTAATTAGTATTAGTGATTATTGTTAGTTATATTTCTAAACAGTTAATATAGTGAATTCTTTAAGTTCGTATTTCAACTACAATGAAAACTGTATATAATAAATTAAAAATGCTAATGTTTAATTATTTTGTCAATAAGAACACTCCATCAAATAATTCACCAAAATTACCATTTTTTAATTGTTATATAATTGATCAGTTTAGTTCATGTGTTCCAAAAAAAAAAAAAAAAAATCGAATAGAAATCTGAGTCGGGAGGGAAGGCTAGTAAGACCTCCAGCAAAGGAAAAAGAGAGAACTAAACCCCCTCTAAAGGTAGCGGTGGTTTCATTCAGGAGTGGATTTCTTTCGGGGAAAGATTCGATCCGATGAGAGAGAAGAGCGGAACTGCTTTTTCCAGGCCACCGACATCTGATCCATCTGGAGGGTACGGAACCAAGCCCAGTATACAATTCAATTAATTATTATCATGTCACCAAATCAATGATCCACAATTCCACTAACATATTTATTTTCTGTTGGTCATTTATACATAAAAAAATTGCTAGTGGAAATAAGTTAAATTCTATTTAAAAATATGAAATCAAAATCGATATCTTTAATTAACTTCTCTGTGTCTTGAAAACAATTGATTAGTTTTGTAGTGTTTGATTGGAATATTAATTAGTCTGTCAATTAACAACACTGTTATTTTTTTTAAAATAACGATTTTTAAAAAATCACAAACAAATTTATAAAACTGAAAAAAAAAAAAAAATTCTCTTCGCGTTTTATATCCAAAATATTTTAAATTGAGTAGGTTTATTTAACTTTAGAAAATACAAAGAAGATTTTTTATCTACAATATATTGTATAGTTGACCTTTCTTATATAATGAACACTCCATTACTCATTTACACATCAAAATCATTATGAAGAATTGCAAGAGAGTTTAATACATGAAAGAGTAATTTTTTGTTTTATTATCCTGTTTTGTAATTGTACTTCGTCTGATATTATAATATTTATAATTTATAAGAACATTAGTCTTACCAACATCAACTTTTGTAAATATAATCAATAGATATCAGATAATAGATAGCAAAATATAGTCTATTGATCTTTGAAAGGTGTACAAATACGAAATATGTGAGAGTAAATTTAATAAATTAGAAAATATCAAGCCTTCTTAAATAATCAAATCTTATGGCATGCAAAAACATATCAATGGACATTATTAATGATGTTTCTTTCCTTATACAAATAATTAATTTTGAAATATTACTAACAGGCATGATTTTTTTTTTTTTTTAAGTGAGGACAACTTCTTTGAATTACTTATCTTTTCAAACACACTTTTTTACAGATTATATGGTAAATAAAAAAATATTCTCTTTCCCTTCATATTAAAAAAAAAAAAACAGTTTAAATAACATTCTTTAACTTTTATTTGCAAAACTTAAAACGTGCTTATTCTTTCCCTCATAGTTATCGAACTCAGTTTTAAATTTTATAAAACAAACCCTTATTATGTCTCTCTATCTCACTTTCTTACGGAAAAATAATGTTATGGGTCATTTAATTTTTTGTTATTTGCTATTTGTAGACACCAATATACATGTTATTGATCAAGACGTTTGTGATGTTATTTTTTTAGATGGTGATGAAGAGATGACATGGACAGAGAGAGTATTATATATAGTAACACTATAATAATACTTCCAACAACTAATTAAGACTTAAGGTTAGAGATTTAGGTTTTGAGAAGTGACAACACAAAAGATGAAATGATTTTACTTACACTTCATGAAATCATCATTTAAACCAACCAAAGAAGTGTATCTAAAGCTACTAACAACTGAACCTAATCATTATTTATGTCAGTAAAAGTGGCCCTCGCTACTAGGGGAAATTTTACTCCTCCATCTCAAAGAAAATTTATTTTATCAAAGAATTTTATTTTAAAAATATTATCGTTTTAGAATTAAGACAATAATATTCACAAAATTTAAATGCCTATATTATAAATAGGCGTAAATAAAAAAAATTGTTGATAAGATATAAAAAGATAACTTATTAAAAAGTTAATATAATAATCAAACTTAAATAATGAGATATAAGTCAACTTATGATGTTCCGTAATTTATGTGAAATTTTCTAAATTGATAATTATTTTGAGATGAATGGAGTATTTATATTATATAATTAAAAATATTTGTACAAAAAATGAAAGTGTAATATACTCTTCTGAGTAGGATAATGAATTTTTTGAAATAACGATAAAGTGTTTTATATATTTATTTTTTCTTTTAATAATAAGGTTACAGATTATAATGTTTAATTACAATACAAATCCTAAATGGCCAGAATTCTTTTGAATTCTTTTGAGTCTTTTGTGGGTCCACTGGGTAACAACATTTTTTATGTACGTCGGATGCATTAATTTTAAATCCGTATAATTCAGTTGCGGGCTAATTCACAAAATTTGTGAAGTTTTTTTATAAAAATGCGTCATTATTTATATGTATCTCCCTCTCTCTATATATTAAATGTATTACTTGTTTTAATAAAATATATTACTGTTAGCTTAATATATTTTAATGCAAACATTAATACCGAGTGTGATACCTTTCTTCAAATGACTACTATCTTTTAATTAAAATAATACTCACGACCAAGCAAATTCACTCATATCTAAAATACTACTCTAAATTATGATCGATTTAAAAATAGTTTATTACAATAGCACAAATATTCTTTGCATCTCGTAACATAATACTAACAAGTATCATTAGTACTGGTATTTAAATTATCTTATTTAGTAGGTCAAACCTCAGATATAATTGTTGTAATTATCTATATTCATGATTTACACTTTTGTCAGATTTAAACAAACAGTACAATAAAAAATAGTCTTCGACACAACAAAAAGTGATATCAAATAATGAGTATTTGTCACAATTTATAATAATTGGTCTCAAATAATGAGTATTTATCACAACTTTATTGTCGTCTCAAATAATATATTTGTGATGATAAAAGTGGTCTCAAATGTGTCTAAAATATTTTTTTTAACGACTAGTTGTCTCTGAAAGTAGTCTTAAAATATTATCAAAGAATTTGTGGAGAGATTTGTGACAACAAGTGGTCACAAATAACTTATTATTGGTGATCACATTTATGATCTCAAAAAATATTATACGAAAAATTTCTTTTATTATAGCGAAAGGTTTAAATACAAATAAATCACGACCAAAATTACAAGTTCAATATGACTTTAAACTTAGCAAAAGAGATGAGGAGCTTACTATAATTGTACAATTTGAATCACGATCATATTCTAAGCGAAACCCTTTCTGATTTAAGCAGAACCCGAAAAAGAGTGATAGGTGTCTCACATTCAACAAAATTATCCAGAAGTTAAGCCACATGTTTTAGAGGGCATTTGGCTAAACTTATTTTAAATATCTTATAACATCTTATAAGTTGTCAAATAGCATATAAAATATAATTTTTTAAGAGTTTATAAATTAATAATTTTTTTTGGATAAAAGGGCTTATAAGCTTGCAACTAAATAAAGTGATTTAGTTATGAAGTGTGTGTAGTGTGTAGTGTGTGAAGTGTGTGCAGTGTGTGAAATATGTGTAGTGTGTGTAGTATGTGAAATGTGTCTAATGTGTGAAGTGTAAGTAGCGTGTGAAGTGTGTGTAGTGTGTGAAGTGTGTGTATTGTGTAGTGTATGAAATGTGTGTAGTGTGTCAAGTGTGTGTAGTAAGTGTATACTGTGTGTAGTGTGTGAAGTGTGTGTAGTGTGTTGAAATGTGTGTATGTGCATGTAGTGTGTGAAATGTGTGAACAGTGTTAAGTGTGTGTAGTATGTGAAGTGTGTTAAATGTGTATAGTGTGTGCGAAATGTGTGTGGTGCGTGAAGTGTGAAATGTGTGTGTAGTGTGTGTGCAATGTGTAGTGTGTGGATTGTGTGAAGTGTGTAGTATGTGTAGAGTGTGTGTAATGTGAGTAGTGTGTGTGTAATGTGTGTGTGAAATGTGTGAAATAATGTGTGTAGTGTGTGAAGTGTGTGAAGTGTGTGAAGTGTGTAGTGTGTTAATTGTGTAAAGTGTGTGTAGTATGTGTCGTTGTGTAGTGTGTGTAGTATGTGAAGTGTGTGTATAGTGTGTGAAATATGTGTACTGTATATGTGTGTAGTGAGTGTAGTGTGTGTGGTGTGTGTATAGTACTGTGTGTAATGTGTGAAATGTGTATAGTATGTGAAATGGGTGTGGTATGTAGTGTTCGAAATGTGTGTAGTGTGTGTAGTGTGTAGTATGTGGAATGTGTGCAGTGTGTGTAGTGTATGTGTATTGTGTAGTGAGTGTATGGTGTGTGTATAGTTTGTGAAATGTGTGAAGTGTGTATAATTTATGAAATGCGTGTAGTGTGTGAAGTGTGTATAGTGTGACGTGTGTGAAGTGTGTGTAGTGTGTGTGTAGTGTGAAGTCTGTGATGTGTGTGTAGTGTGAGTGAAGTGTGTGTAGTGTGTGAAATGTGCAAAGTGTATATATAATGTGTGAAATGTGCAAAGTGTATATATAATGTGTGAAATGTGCAAAGTGTGTGAAATGTGTGTAGTGTGTGTAGTGTAGTGTGTGCAATGTGTGTAGTGTGTGTAGTGTGTGTAGTGTGTAAAGTATGTGAAGTGTGTGTAGTGTGTGTATAGTTTGTGAAGTGTGTAGTGTGGTATAGTTTGTGAAGAGTGTACTATGTGAAGTGTGTGTGAACTGTGTGAAGTGTGTAGTATGTGTAGTGTGTGAAATGTGTGAAGTGTGTTAAAGTGTATGAAATGTATCTAGTGCATGTAGCGTGTGTAGTGTGTGCAGTGTGTTTAGTGTGTCTAGCGTGTGAAATGTGTGCAACGAGTGTATATTGTGTGAGTGGTGTGTGTATAGTCTGTGTAATGTGTGCAACGTGTGAAGTGTGTGTAGTTTGTGAAGTGTGTTTAGTGTGTGAAGTGTGTGTAGTTTGTAAAGTGTGTTTAGTGTGTGAAGTGTGTAGTGTGCGCGAAGTGTGTGTAGTGAGTGTAGTGTGTGTGTTGTGTAAAATGTATGCATAATGTGTGTTGTGAGTGTAGTGTTTAGTGTGTGAAGTGTGCGAAATGTGTGAAACGTGTAGTGTGTGCAGTATGCGTAGTGTGTAAAAATAAAATATATGTAATGTGTGTATAGTTTGTGAAGGGTGTGTAGTGTGTCTGTAGTGTGTGAAGTGTGTATGTAGTGTGTGTATAGTATGTGAAGTGTGTGAAGTGTGTATAGTGTGTATTGTGTGTAGTGTGTGGTGTGTAGTGTATGAAACGTGTCGAGTGTTTGCAGTGTGTATATAGTGTGTGTGAAGTGTGTGTCTAGTGTGTGAAGTTTGTTTAGCTTGTGAAGTGTGTGCCTAGAGTGTGAAATGTGTGTAATGTATGAGTATACTTATATGATTTTAAAAAATAAGATAAACTAGAGGAACTTTTGTTTAATTTTTTTGGAGTTTATAAGTTTTAAGAGCTTATCTATGCATCTATAAGTTGTCTAACATCTTGTTTTGTAAAACACATCACAAGAACTTATAAACTCTCAAACATTTTATAAAATGTTTTGAAGTTTATAAGTTTGGCCAAACACCCTCTTAATATTGTTGGACCAATGAGAGGATGGAAGAAAAACAAATGACAAAGTTACAACAAATTCCTTTTCCTTTAATCAACAAAAAGAATACAACAACAGTTAGATGAGATGTTGAAGCATCATTTATATTCCTGAAAGTTGACATGGCCCGTTGCTTTGGCATGCTCCGTTGCTTCCTGCACCACCAAATTCATCACCATTATTACGTCGTACACAATCGAAGATATTTGAGAGAGAGATTTTTGGAAATAACCTTCTGTCCCACAACACCGATTTGGCAAACACCACATCGCAGAGTGAAATTTGCAGTATCAGTGTAGCTCCTCTTCCTACAATTAGCAAAATGATTACCATGAAAATGCATCACAAATAACAGTACATAAACTAAATGATGGCTTCTTCAAGACTGATAATTTTTCGTGCTGTTTGAGCCAGCGTTAAATTACAACTCCAGGTCCAAGTATTTGAAGAAAACGATTTAACATATAAAAGTTGAGAGCAAATTATTAAAACCGAAGGCACCTGCAACTACTGCCGACATCCTGTAATGTACGAAAGTGTAGCCATTGGGGTTAGGGGATGGGGGAGGGCGGTCCCCGCCTTGGGACTTTTTACATGTTTAAGCCGTGTGGTTTATATATTATTTAAAAAATCTTAATGTACAAGAGTTCATCCCCTTGCTTATCTAAAGTTCGCTCCCTTGCTTGATGAAATTATAGCCTCTTACCAAAAATCGCCCTCCTCAAGTCTGAGTCTATATCCGTTCCTGCCTCTAGCCTAAAATATTAGGTCACTGAAAGTTCTAGTTTCGTCTTTTCCCTGCTCCAGCTGAACAGTTTTAAAGTTCTAGTTTCGTCTTTTCCCTGCTCCAGCTGAACAGAGAAAAAACGAAAAGCAAAACTCTGAAATATGTCTCACCTAAGCTCAAAAATACATATAACAGAGCATTTTGGACACAGTTGAGTTGAGCTTGTGGATGCAAAAAATATGTTCACGTAGAATTTTCTTTAAATGAAACTACTATAACCTTAATATAGGGAAGATCTACAAGCATTGAAGATAAGAAGTCAACAATCAGATTAAAAGGAAAAGCAAAGCAAGTGTACATGCAGAATTTGTTCAAAGAGGAAGTAACATAATAATAGAGTCTAGCATTTTTATTAGTTGTGTAGGAGAGTGACATCGTTTCTTAGTGATAGAATTAGAAACATAATCAAATTGCACATGCAGGAGTGAGCGATGTCATTTAGTCTGTTAGCTTGAATAGTTAGGCATGCCACTTGCACGTGCATGTTTGCTGAGAATGTAACAGTACCCTAATCAATATATCAGCTGGAGAGATGAGCAGTGCTCATCTTTCTGAGATGGTGGAGATGTTAGAACCTGAGTTTGAGAGGGGCAATAAAACTGGTCAAGAAACAAGAACTGCTAGTCAGATCCATCAATAAGAGTGCCAAAATCATTTCAAGAACCACCTATAACAGAGAGGTTTTTTGGAAAAGAAACGGACGGGAGGGTAGTTCTAGTGGAGATCCCAGAATAGGATTCAATATGGATAGCAACTTGGACCAGACCCCTGCTATGAAGAGGCCGACACAAGAAGAGATGGACCAGAGGAGGGAAGAAACCTATGGTTTCACTTGTGATGACTGATGAGTATATCATGTGGGTCATAAGTGTAAAACACTGTTGGTTATAGTACTAGAGGAGGATAGGGACATTCAGGACGATGTTGTGGAAGAAATTAATGAGATGCAGGAAGATCCACAGATACCCGTTCATGCATCAGTAAGCCAAACCACACCGAATACTATAAAACTTTTGGGTTCAGTGGGTAATCACAAGCTGTCAATCCTAATAGATACTGGAAGTACTCGCACGTTTTTAGATCCCAACACTGCTAGAAAGTTGAAATGTCCTCTAGAGTTCACGCAGCCTCTTATAGTCACTGTTGTTGATGGAGGTAGGTTGGATTGCAATTCTAGGTGTCCTAAGTTTGAGCAAGAAATGGGGGGTTAAAAATTTACATCAACCGAGAGAAGTCTGAAAATCAGAAAATTCACTTTAAGAAGGGAAATGAGACCATAATGTTACAAGGTACAGGACAGGAAGCAACCTTCAAACAGATAACTGGAAAGCAACTCAAGAGAGTTCTTAACAGAGTAAGAGATAGTGTTTTAGGATGTCTTTGTATGATTAGCCCAGTTTCTGAAAAGGAGAAGAATAAACTAGAATTCCTCAAGGATTGTGTGTATCAAGAAGAGCTAGGACCACTATCTCTCTCTCTCTCTAACACTCTCATATGCGCACTGGATAATCCCTACGGAACTGACAGTGGCCAGATTCATCAGCCACTGTTGCAGGTGAAAGGGGGAGAAGTAGCTTGCATTGTATGTAAAACTGGCCACAATAGCAAGCAAATCGGTTCTGACAATTCAGACATTCTTACCTCTGCTGGTCTTGAACTAGATTAAGGGCTAGTCTCTCAACGGGGCCCACAGTTCGATCCCTTTGCACTGCAAATATAGTCTGATCGAACTCCTCTGGAGCATCTTCAGAAGGTGACATCTGTCAAAAGGTAAATATTATGTACTGCTGTTGCCCAAAAAAGAAACAAAATGGAGGTCATAACTGCTCATTGGCTGTAATCTATTTGATTGCATCAACCTATTTAAAATAGGCCGAATCCTACTAAACATGAGGAGTTCGACAAATAACCGAGAATTCCACCTCATCAAATATAAATAACTCAGTCTGAAACAAAAGATACGAATTTGAGCGAGCAGTATCCAGTCAAAAGGACAAAAATCAGCCAAGTATAACAAATCTTCAACACACAGCTAATCCAATAAAAGATGCATGCAGATTTATTTTATCAGTGAAAAGCCTTTTTTAATCGTTTTCACACAACTAAAAGTGACATCCTAACTGAGGCATCCCAACATGAACAAACACGTAGCATTCATGGGAGAGCTATGTTTCAAACATTATAGAGTAGCAGAACCATATTTTCGGAGTTATGTTTATTATCTTCAATTTGAGAGTGTCCTACCAACGTGAAGTCACAGACTAGAACTTTTGACATCATTTATTAAATACAATTTGACTGAATTTCTCAGGTTCTTGTGAATTTCACATTTGAGTTAGCCTCACGGTAATATATGTCCATTTACGTTCTGGAGCTTTTCTGAATCCCGTCATTTGGGTTTCCAATTTGAGGGTTTTGGGGGTGGTGGAGGGACTTACAAAAATTCCAAATTGGATAAAGTGAGAGTTTAAACAGAACATGACGGTCTTGGGTTAAACTATCATATATTGGTTAACAGGTCTTAGAGCATTTCGACCCGAGGCCGAGGTTCATATATAAAAGGAGGTCATAGTTAAAATTTCATGCGCACACATGCACAAATCTTTAGAGAAAGAGGTTGAGAGACAAAAGTCATACAGCCAAAGCATCATAATGGAGCCCATCGTAAATAAGCATCACTCTTTCATCAAAGTTCTTTCCCTGTAAACAATCCAAAAGAATGTCAAATAACCGTACGAACTCCCATATTTACATACCAAAAGACAGCACTAACCTGCCCATATAAATCACATCTTGTGGTTTGTATATCATACGCTGCAATCTCACGTCCATAGTAATCAGCCAATATTGCAAGCTCAATAGCACCTTAAGATAGAAACCAAGAAAAAGATCAGCCTGTTAAAGCGTAAATTTATTAACCACCAACACTGTAATAAGTGAATTTCCCAAATGCTACATCGAAGAGACTTTGGCTCGGAAGAAAAATAAGTTTTGTAATTGCTGACTGGGTTGGTGAAGAAAACAAAGGCACAAGAGATCATTGTATTTAAAGCATAATATTCAGCCAGAAGAATGCTACATAACACAAGAGAAAAACAAAGTTGACTGATAATGAAGTTGAATATAACAACACAGAGAAGCAAGCTAATATTTGAAACATTACTAGATATAAAGCATCATTATTAGTTTGATCAGCATCATGGAAAAGATAATGCTATCTACATGCATATATTCATAAACATAAGCACATAAGCTACATATTTTACATAGAATACACATATACATGACAAGGGATACCAAGAATAATTTTTTTCTCCTTAACAGTAACCACATGTATTCACTCCGTCACGAACCCCACAGAATGAGCATGTCAGGGACACACTTTAGTACATTGTAGCCAAGAGATATGCCAATATCACGAACATGCATTCTCATACTTTCTCAAGGTCCCCATTAACCCTGAGTATAGCTATTGAAGCAAATACGCAAATATCACTTTGAAAGCCGATTTATTTAACAGCTATTATCATGTTCAGCATCTAAAAAGCCAAGTTTGTCACATGACAATATACAGAAGCAGCATTGTCATAACCAAAGTGGACACAGAAGCATCCTACGATGAGGGCATATTAGTCAACCCCGAACAAAAAATGGTCCAGAAATTACTGATGTTTTTCAACGTGCAAAATGCAACATTTGGCATGCAGAAGCTACAGTACTGCATGCAGAAGCTGCAAAATGGTACATTCAGCCAACATAACTTCATAGGATTATCATAATCTTATTCTTCCAATATCATCTTCACTAATTTATACCTTTCGAGTCAGTTTCTAGATAGTTTCACTTTCACCGAACTCATTACTGTATTTTAACACTAACAAAAGGATGTTCTTCAACTTTGATAGCAGGAAAGACATGGAATTCAAAGATATAGTATCAACAAGGACGAAAGTATAAACTTTGCAAGTACATTGCATTTCAAACATGATACAGTGAAACAATGAATCCTTGAAGCACAAATTTATTAGCCTAGATGGAAAAAGATTTTTAGTGTGATCAATAGGACGTAATATACTGTGGTAAAACATGGTACCTAGACCCACCACAGAGATTTTTGGCCGAATGACCTACATAAGTCCGGCAAAATAAGGTCAGGCCTTCCATCAAGAACAGAGAGATTCTGTCATCTTTCACCAATGATGCACTCAATAACAAATTGTCAAATATATATAGGTTCAAGAGACACGATGAAGAAGAGAATATATTAATACTGACCTCCCCACTTTTCTGGGTTAAGAATCCACGCACAATACTCTTCATTGGTCTTTTCAAGGACTGCTTCAGAGTACTTCTCTGGATCACTGGCGACTGTTGCTGCTATGACCTTCAGCATTCCAAAGTCAAAAATATCACACCAGGAGAAAGAAATAGAGCAAAAAGATATGAAGAATTAAAGTTGTTCATACACGGTCTCTATACTTATGGTGCCTAGATCAACTAGATATAGCACATTATGATAATGCAGCATTATGAAATAACCATGCCGATAACACTGTAACAGAAGTTATATATTGTAAGATAGCTCTTTCATTGCACAACTAAGATTGTGATTATCCAGTAGAACTAGTTACTTATTCTATTATGATATTTATTCCGCGCCCTGACAATTTTTAAAGTTAGTTACAAATACATTGCATTTTACAAACTGTTTAATTTATGATACAGCTTCTCTAATTCCAACTACTAGTTTGGAGGGAAAAGTGCAGAGATTCTTAAAACTTCATCTCTTGACTTTTATCTAAAACTCCAGCTAAAACAAGGACACACACACACAATTTGGTATAGATTGCTACGAACAGGAGAACAAAAATGAAAATATAGTATCTGTGGTTATGACTACCACCCATCATCAGATGTTATAAAACAAACATCACAGTTTAGCGTTGTAAGTTTCCCTACTTAATGAAACAACTGGTTTAGTATAGGAAGTGGATTTGCAAATCAAACATAATCCAATTCGTTACCTGTCTCAACTCAGGAGCCTTGTTTTTGTTGTGATCCATGACATAACTGCAAAAATGAAGTTCCATAACTTAGTTACAAATGCATTCCCATGTTTCTATAGTCTAGCCAAACTATCTAACGCTAACAGAAAATCTGCATCAGCTCCTCTCTCTCTCTCTGTCTCTCTCTCTCTCTCACACACACACACACACAATTTGAACTCAAATCTTACCCAACGGCATTGAAGAGGCAACTGTTATCAGAAGGAATGACTCTTCGTACTACAACCCCTTCCATTTGTAAACCTGAAACAAACAAGATCATGTTTAATCAGCAAAACTCAGGCAAGACAAAAAAAAAAAAAAAAAAAAAAAAAAGAACAAATGAATTTCACAACAGAGTTGCAAACAACATTTCCGGCTCCAAGAACATATGTAATTAAGTTATATTGCTCCCTCAACAGTCCCAGAAAATTCAATATAACCCCAAAAGGAGAAGAAAAAGAATAAATACAAAAATTACCAAGAAGCACAACAAAACGATAATTACAAGCAAGCAACCATTATAAATCAATCCATAACCCGTTAATCCAATTTTAAGAACAATACCGGTTCTCAAATTCTTGTATAAACAAAAAGACCAATTCCAATCAATTAACAATTATCCTCTACTTCATCAAGAACTGAAAGAAAACATTAAATAAAAACGGACACCTGATAAATTTGCAAGAAAATGAAACGAGAGGCGATTTGTAGATCTGGGCTATGTCGCACGGAACGTTCTTGCGTGAAAACTGCAAAAGCAAATAAAGCAAAAGCAATCTCTGCCAAAATATTGAATTTATAAAGAAATGAAATTCACCGTCATCACAAAATATGGCTACTACATCTTTGAATTAGCAAGTATTTAAAGCCGTAAAACCGTTATTGCTATAGAGTTGTTGTATGGGTAGATAGAAAAATCGGGTATGTAGTTCGTTCAGAGAATCCATCTAGTCTTAGCCGGGCCGGGTTTTAATATGGTTGCAACTTGCAAGCAATGGTTGGATTCCCGACACGGGAGTCGAAGCATAGTGTATTTGGTTTTCTTTAAAAAATTATTTCAATTCTTTTTCTTTTCCTTTCTTCTTCTCTAATTTGATAAATGCACGAGTATAAGCCAACACAGCGAGTAAGCCAATGCCGTTGGAATTATAACAACCACTTAATTCATATATATAAAAGGAGAGTTAGAAGTGATGACAATTTAACATTTTAGAGCTTTTTCAGGTTGTCATATGCCGTTTATGCGTTTGTTGCATCAATATGTCTTTCATTATCATATCATCTAAGGTAATCATTAACATAAAAAGTAATTGAAGGTATTCTCCAACTCCATTGATTAAAATTAGATGCATGGTTATGAAAAGGAGAACCAATTAATTGTTGAAACGTTTCGTATTTTCAATGCATGCATTAAATAGAAAGTGAATGTGTTTAAGGCTGGATTTTAAAACTATCCATGGATATATTAAAAAATAATTAAGGTGAATGTGCAAGGTTGGAGCATCTGGAAATGCTATCGTAATAAGCATGGTATACAACATGAAGGGAGCTACATGTAGAGAGACGTTTGGTGATGACGAAGGCCAGTTAATGAACAATCACATAAAGTTGTACATGATCAGTCAGACAAAAATTAGAAGTGTACTAAAATATGAGTGGGGGATGGTGACCGTCAATATACACTTACAAGGTGCACTCAAAAGAGCATTTATATACATAAAAGGAGAGTTGATACTTTCAAGTGATGACAACTCAACAAAGCTTTTTCAGGTTGTCGTATATCGTCTATGTGTTTGTTGCATCAACATTATCGTATCCCACATGTCTTTCATTATTATACCATCTAAGGTAATAATTAACATCAAAATTAACTGAAGGTCTTCTCCAACTCCATTGGTTATGAGTTAGATATATGTTTATGAAAAGGAAAACCAATTAATTGTATAACCTCTCATATTTTTCAATGCACACATTAAAGCATAAAGTGAATATATATATATATATACACACACACACACAAAGGGGAGTTGATACCTTTCAAGTGATGACAACTCAACATTTTTTAGTTTTTTCAAGTTTCCATATGTGTCTATTGCATCAACATTATTGTATCCTACGTGTCTTTCATTATCACACCATCTAAGGTAATAATTAACATTAAAAGTAACTGAAGGTCTTCTCCAACTCCATCGGTTATAAGTTAGATGCATGGTTATAAAAAGGAAACTCAATTAATTATTGAAACCTTTCATATTTTTCAATGCATACATTAAAGCATAAAGTGGATGTCTAAGGCTGGATTTTTAAAAGTTTCAATGGATAAATTAAAGAATAAGGTGATTTGCAAAGGTGGAGCATTTGGAAATGCTGTCATAATAAGCATGGTCTACAACATTAAATGAGATAAGTGTAGAGAGACATTCGGCAATGACGAAGGCTAATCAATGAACAATCGCATAAAGTTGCACATGATCAATTTGAGTGGTGGATGGTGAATGTCAATATACATGCATAAGATGCAGTCAGAAGAGGATGATTAACAACTTGGACTGATGAATCTAAATTTCAAGAGCAAGAGTAAAATGACAATGACACGGGATAAGGCGATGGTAGTAACCTAGTTTGAATCTGGTGATGGTGCGCATAGATTGATTACCACCACCTTCTCGTATGTTGCGGCTACGCTGTCCATGCCACCATCAAGGATTTAAGTTATGTTCGACTTCTTTATTAACATATGGATTGAATTATAATAGCTAATAGATATATTTATTTATTTTTTTTGGTTTTTTGGCAGGGACATATAGGTAAATATTGTTGAAAAGAAATTTCGACATGAAAGATATGGGCTTGGCTGATGTGATTCTAGGAATCAAGATAATTAGGACATAAGAGAGAATTGTTCTGACTCAATCTCACTATGTAGAGAAAGTACTCAGAAAATTCAATGGCTTTGATGATCCACCTGCCAAAACTCCATTAGAACTTAATGTTCATCTGAAGAAGAACATGGGTGAACCTATAGCTCAAGTGGAATATGCAAAAGTAATAGGGAGTCTTATGTACATACTGTACTAGACCGATCTTGCATGTTCTGTTAACAAAATGAGCAGGTTTACAAGTAATCCAAGTCAAGAACATTGGAAACCTTTAACAAGGATTCTGAGATACTTAAAGTATACTCTGAATCATGGGCTACATTACACGAGATATCCTCCAGTAATTAAAGGGTACAGTGATGCAAATTAGATTTCGGACACGAAAGACTCTTTTTCCACAAGCGGATACGTTTTCACTATTGGAGGTGGAGCAGTGTCATGGAAATCGACAAAACAAACGTGTATAGCTAGATCCACTATGGAATCAGAATTCATCGCTTTGGATAAAGCTAGTGAGGAAGCAGAATGGCTTCGTAACTTTTTAGAAGATATTCCATATTGGAGTAAGCCAGTACCGGCTATTATAGTTCATTGTGACTGTCAAGCCACAATAGGAAGAGCACTTAACAATATGTATAACGGTAAGTCTAGGTACATACGCCGTAGACATAACACCGTGAGAGAATTGATCTCTAGTGGGGTTATCACAATAGACTATATAAAGTCTATGGATAACTTAGTGGATCTGTTGACCAAAGGTTTAAACCGAGATCAGTTGGTCAAATTACGAGAGAGAATGAGAGTAAAACCCACCAACTAAAGAATGATCAAAATAGACACCTAACCACGCTGAGTGGAGATCCCACAAACTTGGTTCAAAGGGAAAACTAAGTTTTGAAAATTCAGGAGAAACACTTGGAAGACTATGTCTTCAAATTCCATCCCTAGGACGCAAGATAAGTGCGTAAGACCTGTAATGATGGTAGAGGTTAAGTCTTATGACTTTTAGTGACTTCGAGATACCTCAGGGAAGGTAGAGTAGTAAAGGATACTCGATAAAGAAGTCACCTATATAAGTGTGAAGTAAATGGTTGCTTCAATTGAAACACTTATGAATCCAAAGAGGGTCCATTGCCGAAACAGACCAAAATGTGAGAACAATGTTGTTCTGGTCAGTATTGTGTAAACGTTGTTGTCTAGGTGCACACTAAGGAGGATTGGTTCAAGGATTAAATATCTACCAAACCACCGGTGTATCTGACAGTGGGTTGCTATGGAAGGTTCAAAGTCACAAACTACCTTTCCTTAGGCAGTACTGATCAATAAGTCTAGACTGGAGTGCATGTATTAATTTTCACTCATGTGGGGGATTGTTAGAATTAATAAGTAATTAAAGCATGGATAAGACACTTTAATGCTATAATTAAGTGGTCAGAAGTTTAATTTTGTAGGAATTAAACTTCACAAGATTAATCTACGCAAGGAGCAGATAATCGTAGGTTTTTTATTTCTCAAAATCGACTTTTGGTGAGTGAGAAATTAATACATAAAGTTGTCACTTAGTTATGTATTAAATGTAGGATTAATAACTAAGAGAAGTTATTCTCCCACATTGGATTTAGAGCTCCTTAAAGGTAACTATATATATGAAAGCTCATTATTAAAGACATATCAAGTATGCTTGTAAGGGAGTCCGATTGGAAGCCCACACGCGCTCGCTCGACACGGCACGACACGGAACGGCACGGCCACAACCACGCGACGTCTCGCCTCGGCCTCGGACTCATGCTTGGACTTGGACTTGGACTTTGGACTTCGGGAATGCCTCGTCCAAGGTCCAGCTATCTTTTTGGCAGCCCAAAATAATTGGGCTTGCCGGATGAGCTTTAGAAGCCCAACAGTGGGCTTGCCAGATGAGCCTGATAGTGGATGGGTTTGAATTTAAAATTCAAACATGTAACATCCATAATAATGGGCTGATTAAGGAGGGTGCTATTACTCAGCCTGTAACAGTCAATATAAATGACTGAAATAATGCTATTAATTCAGTTGTTCCCCAGACATACCTATAAAAGGGTTGTCCCCTGCATGCATACATACAAAACAAATTTCATTTGAAATTCTCATAGCTCTGCATAACATTCCAGCTCCAGTTTCAGACGAATATCCTTAGTTCGCCGGTGCTTTTTCTGATAGTGGTGCTACTTCAGAAAAGGAAGAAAATCGTTTTATCTTTGGGGTCAAATACTTCATTCCGAGAGCACTAGCCGGGAAGTATTTTGACCTAAGGACAATGGACTTCTACGACTCGATTTATCTTTTTGTTCCAGTGCTTTTCTTGTTCTGATTTCATTTTCCAGAAGCATCGTAATAACAAATATGGGGTAAATTAGTAGTTTATGGGTCTAAATTTGTAGATCAAGATGCCCATGAAGATTAAATTAGTATGTAAGTGGTAAAATATATCAAAATATTTGCTAAAAATTTATGCAATGAAGACTGAATTAGTTTGTAAAATTAACTAAGTAATTCTCTTAAGTTGATTGAATTATTTATATTTTCGATTATTATTGAAAAACCAAAATCTTTTGGGCATTATACCTTTTAATCAGTTTGGAAGATTTAGTGAAAGTCAATTTTAATCTTTACGATTTGAAGTATACTTGGGATACAAAGATTACTTTAGCAAGTAAAATTGCGAAAATAGAAATGAATGAATCAGTAGAAGGTCTTGAGTTACTTAAACATAACTGATAACACGTTATTTATGCATGTATTTAGGTCGATTTAGGATCATATTTTATATCATTTATGTGCATATTTGACCGGCATTTATTTATATTAATAATATTTGGGTCATTTGACGTGTTTTGACTTGTTTTAAGGTATTTTGAGCATTTTCAGGCTACCGGACGAGGAAACAAGTTGGAAAAGAGTGAAAACCGGCCCAAAAGAGTGAGAACCGTCGAAGAACCGGTCCAAACCGGTCCGAACCGGTCTGAACCGGTCCAGGAGCAAAACTGGGCAAGAACCGACACGGCCGCGTCACAAAGCAACACGGCCGTGTCAAAAGTGGTCCATAACGCGCTGTGGGTTCTGGAATAGAACACGGCCGTGTCACTCAAGCAACACGGCCGTGTCAAATGTTGCGCAGAAATTGAAGAATTGCAAAGCAACACGGCCGTGTCATTTAATCAACACGGCCGTGTCAAAAAGTCCACCGATAAGAGAAATCGTGTTTTAATAGGATTTTGAGCCTATCTTCTCCAAGATTCGTCCCCAACTCTATAAAAAGGACCCCAAGCTCTAGGAAAAAGAGGGATCAATCATCAAGAACATAAATTACATCACCTTGGAAGACAAGGAAGACGAAGATCATCGAGACGGAGTCATCCGGGTTTAATTGTTCTTTCTTAGTTTTAATTCTTACAATGTTTTTCATAGAATTTTGTATTGGATTATTACTAGGCATGAGTAGCTAAGCTATTCGTGTCCTAGGGTTAGAAAGTAGGGATTTTTATAACAATGTTTTGATTTATGATTTAATCTATTAATTCCGTTCTGTATGTGTTTTATCTCTATGTTTGTGCTTTAAAACTGAATTTAGCTTGATCACCTAGATTTAGTAATTTAGTTTAACAATTCCGCTTCGAGAGGAGGGAATTGTTATCAGACTTAGAACATAGAGCGCAGTTGTCTATGACTGTGTAGGCCGTGGCTTAAGATCGTTTGGGAGTTATTAGGTTTAATTGACTCGAGAGGGTAATTAGCTTAATTAATCAACGGTTTAATCGCTTCGAGAGAAGGATTAGATTATTGTCGTGCCGCCTAATAAACATTAGAATTGGTAAATTAATAGGTTAATCATATTCCACATTGAAATAATATCCTGAAATCGAAGCCCTAGGATACCTTTTCTCTTTGATTGTTAGTTTTCGTGTTTCCTAAGTTTGAAGTTATATTTAATTGAGTAGTTTAATTAGTAAAATCAACCTTTAAAACTTAGTATCTAGTTAGGACATTCCTAGAGTATTAGGGTATCAAACTACCTAAAACTATTCCTTGTGGGATCGACCTTGACAATAGTACTACACCTACATCCGTACACTTGCGGAACACTAGGTTAGAAACCGACGTGTCAATAACTACTGGAGTTGGAGAAGGTCTTCAGTTACTTTTACTGTAATGGTATGGAAGACACGTAGGGTACAATAATGATGATGCAACAGATACACTATAACATAAATGACCTTATGTAACACTTTGTTTGTATCACTTTTAAAATCTTGTCTTTTATGTATCACTTTTATAACACTTATGAATATGTAACACTTCAATGTAACACTTTTGTAATATCTGCGAATATGTACCGTCCTTATGTAACACTTTTATAATATGTAACACACTGGATATAACACTTTTTAAATTGTAACACTTTTAGGCAATACTTTCAAATAAGTAACACTTTTTAGGTAACACTTTTTTATAAATATTATTTTTATGTAACACTTATAAATAAGTAACACTTTTTATTAGTGATTTTTTTTTTTTTTTTTTTTTGTATATAGATATACACACATTATATTTTACTAAACAACGACAACGGAATTTTGTAGCTTAACAGTTTGAATACATTTATAAGTGTAATATGGGTTTGAAGCATTTTGTCATATCTTTCATGTTCCTAAGTTTATCTTTTATTTATTTGATTTTTCTATAAAAAACAGCACAGGTAATTAATTATTTAATTTTAAAAGTGACTTTAAGGTGTCTTAAATTTATCTACAACAAGTAGATATATAAAATTATTGTAATCGATTTAAATGATAATGACTTAAAATGTATATACAATAATTAGATGTAACAAATTAGAGTGATATAGAATAAGTGTGTATATATATATATATATATATATGAGGGACGAAATTCGAAATTCGAAAAATAAATGAAAAATTTGTATGAAATTAGATAGTAGAATAAGCTAAAGAAAATCAAGTTAGGTTGCAGTTTGATGGAAATTTAATCTTGAGAATAGTTTATTGATGTTACGGAAAAATAATTGGTATATATAGTGTTTCTTACAAAAATAAGACAAAATAGTTATTATAGTCTAGTGGTTTGACCTTTACAATTAAAGATCTTGCAACCTAAGTTCAAACCTCAGCTATGACAATGTTGAACATTTTTTATATTTTATAAAGGGTTATATGTAACATTTTTAGTGTTACCCTAAAGTGTTATAATTTAAGATCGATATAGTGTAATACTTATAAAAATGTTAGTAAAGATCATCCAAAGTGTTACTTTAGAATTTAGGGAGCACCGACAAATGTAATACCAATAAAGTGTTACCAAAAGTCTATTGCAGTACCTTTTGTTATATACGTAACACTTTTTGGGTGTTACATAAACTCATTTATGTTGTAGTGTACATATGTGACATATGACGACGTGAAAAAGCTCTTAAATGTTGAAGAAGAAGACTTCCACAAGTTTCGAAAGGCCCTGTAAGCTTACTTTACCTTATCCTTTTCTCTTTCTTTTTTTGTTCTCTAGAAATGTCAATTTGGATCCTCTATTGCATTTATTTTTTACAAGGTGTACATTGTTTTTTCTTTTCCAGTCCCTTATTAAAGCATGAGAGGGGCGATGGAAACCTTGATCCGCTACTACTGTTTCAGTGTTCTTAAACTTGGACCCACTATATATGAGAATACAAAAGACTCAGACGAGGTCGTGTCATGTTTCCACTTCATGCTCATGACATGAGATTATTCAGAAACTTTAGTTTAACTATAGACTCCATTTATGTAATTGGAATTGAGTTTATGGTTTGCTTGAGACTCTTGATTGTCATAAATCAATTGTCACTAGTAATAGGCAGCCTCGTGAACATAGAATATCTTAGTGTGGAGACACGCAATGTAGTATATCTATCCTTAGCCATCATGGAATTGAAGAAATTGAGATACATTCATGTCAAGCTCTCTGGAGTAAGATGGGACAAAGATTGTAATAGCTCCCAAACAAACAACCTTGAATTTATTACCATTGTTTCGATCAGGAACTGCAGGGGTGAAAACATGCTAAGGTGTTCACCCCATCTTCGCAAGCTCAAATGTAAATATGTAAAGAGGCTATATGGGCATTTTGATCTCAGCTTTCTCACGCAACTCGAGTCGCTGACTCTAAGATCCTCAAAGTCTCGATTCATGATGAAAATTATCTTCCCCTCCAACATTAGAAAGTTAACTATTTGATACTTCTAAATCTTCTCACAAGTAGATGCATCGAAAGACTTTGTCAACAATCGGGAGTTTGAAAAGTCTGGAGATTCTCAAATTTAGATGGACCCCCTTTTAAGGGACATAGAGGAAACAAGAGATGGTGATTCTAGAAGCTTAAATTCTCGAAGTTGGAAGTAGTTACTCTGTTTGAATGGAGTGTCATCTCCAGCCAACACTTTCCCAAGCTTCAACAACTTGTCTTGATCTCTTGCTACAATCTGGAACATATTTCTAATTCAATTGGTGAAATCCCAACTCTATAGGTGATTTAGATAGAAGGGCAATGTATACAGTCATTGGTGGAATCTGCTAAAAAAATTAAAAAAGAACAGTGGGCCAATGGAAATGAAGAGCTCCGGGTCATCATGACTACAGCGTTTGGTAAGTGCTTACAACAATTTATTTTTTTGAATAAAGAAGTACTACTTCCGACCCAAAATAAGAGGTATTTGTGGTTATATGAACTACTTATTTTGGGACATGAGGAGTTGTTTGTTTCCTTAAAATCTGTAGGAATTATTCAGGGTACCTTGATTTGCAGCGGAATAAATTCTCGGATAAAATACGGGTCGAACCACGGCCTCTCCTTGATAATAATGTACTCTTGGTCGGGGTGAAAATCACAAGAGGAGATCCACCATAATTCACAATCCAAGAGTTATCTCCAATGAGATAAGAATTCACTCTAGGGTTTTGTTCTCACTTTCTATTTCTCACATTGTATGAAACTGTTCTCTTCGCTTGTCTAATACTGAATGTACCCGGTACACTTAATAGTGCAAATAAAAGGGGGGAAAGTGGGCCTATCTTATAGGAGATGGGTCTCCCATAATTACCCACTACCAGTAGTTGAGTTAGCCCACTTGGGCGACCTCAGACCTGGCCCACTAGCCCATGTCAAACTAACATCCCTCACTCGCCCATGAGGGCTAAGACCTAACCCTTAATGATCTTTCCAACTCACCGAAATCATACTAGCAAATGAATCGTGTGACCCACGAGTATCTCAAGAGCATAGAGGTATACACTAATTAAGGTGTTCAACAACTTGACATCAAGAATTTGAGGACAATGAACTTGCTACATCCCAGACTCATTACCCAATGCCAAGAATCAGTATGCCTCATTGTCCCTTCAACTTTGAAGGAGCATACCATATTCATCACATCGTTTTACATTCACTACTACATTCCTTGAACATAATTGGCGCCAGTGAATCTTTAAACTATGATAACAGTAATGGTCTTCCTTTCTCCTTATACCTCCTAGTCCTTCATCTAATTGTTTTCCTAGACATGTCCCAGATAGCCGAATAATGTCGTGGTTATTGGGAGCATGCTAAAGTGGCAATGCTGAGATGAAGACTAAAGACACATGAAAAAATCTTAAGGGCATACTATGAGGTAATTCCAACATCTGGATCTCACACAATGAGAGAATATGGACTCATTTCTCCTTATCCATTTTGGTCACAAGCACATGTGGTATGAAACGCACATTACAATGTGTCTTTTCTCCAAAGGAAGCGTATGTCATTCACTAAACACATTGTACAGATCTTTGTCTAGATGTTTTTCAACACCTAACTTGAGTTTTATCCTTAGATATCCTCAAGTTAACATCTAACTCGAGAAAAACTCACATCTGACTATATGACAAGTTGTAATTAGATAACTCAATATCCAATTCAATCATATATTACCAAACATCGATCTCATCTAAGCTACTAAGGCGACACTCATAGAATCAACTAATGAATTCTATACTAGCCTCATCTCCCATGTTATTCGACATTAGAGGTGATTGCTCGTGTGAGAGCCAATCAATTCTCAACTTGTCCGGCATACTTTTGAATGAATCGTTAATTCATAAGTGTACATAAGTATCATATTCACATCGCACTATGTGATAATATCCCAGATAAAGTCAAGTTGTGATGTACTTGATTAGTGATTGGAGTCCCATCTACAGACTGTGAGTTACCAATGCCCCCACTGAACTGCTTATCACTCCAATAGTACTCAACCAAAAAATATTCACACTGTATAGGAAGAAGCTCCAAGCTTTGCTCTGATTGTGGAAATCTATACATTTACCCAATGCTCTCATCTCCTTGATATGATCTCGCCATTTTACAAGAATGGCTACTTAGGCAAAGATATCCTCTGATCCGCATCATCATATTGAGTATCAGTTATGCATTATTCCAATAAGATCATAGTTCCTCCACTTAGGAGAATGATACAATACATCCTAGATATCAAAAGAGCCCTTTCCAGTGTACTCCTACAATTTACTATGATCTGATTAATCCTCAATTATTAGACCCATGGCATAGCCTACACTAAGGCACACACATCTGAAGTTATTAGCAGGTCTTAGCAGTACTAGAATATTTTACTTGGAGGTGGAAATTCGATCGGGTCGGGATCGTCGGGCTAATATCATATTTTGGATCGGGTCGGGTCATGCCAAAATTTGGTCGGGCCTACAATTAGTCAGTCTGACCCGGGGTATTTCCCTATAATAACTAAGATTTCTGGACCGGTCCGATTCGACCAATATTTCTATGGCACAGTATATCTAAAATATCGGGCCTACTGCGCCGACACATCGGGTCGGGCCGATTTCGCCACCTCTAAATGTACTACGGACATTGTAAACTTCTCATTAGAAGTTTATTGGATACATTAAGTGGCTTCAAAACTTCCTCTTCAACTAATACGAATATTAGTGGATGCATGGGCGTCCACATGGAATCAATTGAAGACTTTTACAAGTGATGCTTATTCAATCAGGAGTAGTCCTCTACATGATCCCTTGGAACCTTTACTTATCCCATAAGTAGCCCTATCCACTTCATTCAACTCCGAGTTGTAAGACAACCTATCTCCCAATGGTTTTAATACTTGATGTCCTTGCGCACTAGTAGAATTTAGATTACAAGTTTTCCTGTGGTGTTACAACTCTCAATAGTATCCGCTCATCATAATGAAGTAGCATGAGATTAATATTTGCATAAAATCTCATATACCATTCACTTGAGTACTCTACTAGGTCACATAATTGATTTCTTGACCTTTGACCATAAACCTTATTGGGAAACAAATTTGTTTACTGGTCAGGTTCTCCATTGACAAATACAGTCTCTCAACCACCTAAAAAGTGCAATTCTAATTCTAAGTTGGCTAACTAAGGATGAATGATGGTAAAACTGAATATTAGTAGGAAATGTCCCCATGGATAAGCCTTACACTCCAAGTGCGACTTTCCAACCAATTTGAAAAAACATACCTCTAACAGTTTCAACAGCCTTTTGAGAACAGTTTGTCCAAATCTCTTTGTGTCCTACAGAATAACAAACAGCTCCCATACCTGGTTTCAACTACACCAATTAGACAACAAATTCTTTACTTTCATCCAAATGATATAGAGTCCAACACTTTCTCAAATTCTGGAGATGCATAGTCGAACATGCCTTGCAAGCTCATAGATTCAATCATGCAGTTCCAATGAAAGATTGAAACATATCATGTTATCACCGGAAGTTGACCCCTAGTAGAATATTGTTTCAGGATATCCTTTTGAGTTCCTCATAGTTCAATTGGATACAGATCTTCAGTTGAACATACAAGGCTTTGTGATTCTACTTCAGTAACAAATTTATCAACACATAGCCTTTGGATTGTCAGAGTATCTTTTAAAGATACATTTCCTCTCTTGAGAATTTTGTTTTCCAAACTTAATTGGAAAATGTCACTCGCCTAAGCAATTGATCCCTAGGATCCTCATTGACACCTAGAACCTTCATTTGCTCAAGCATGACTATCTATAAGTCCAAAGTTCATTTGATATAAAAGTTACTAATTCAATAAATACCCCTTTCCAAGGTATAGGTCTCAATCAACATTCTTTCCCAATGAAATAAAATAGTTGACTTGCTGTTGGAACCACGATTCTTATCCAATCCACAATATTTAATATTGTAAATCGGATACATCGTTGTTTTTATCATATGTTCTACAATTAATTAATTTACGCTAGAAGGATTAAATTTAATACCTTTGTAGCGTGTGGCTTCAAACCTCCAAGTCTTCTCCGGTGTTCTCACGAACTGCACTGCAATACACGATGTGTGGACACCTCCTTGGATATATTGTATGCGTGATTATGTGTTAGGAGAAGAAATAATAACCGTGACTTTATATATATAATGTCACATTATATTCTTTCTTTCCAAGTAACATATCCTGATAGATATAGGAGATCCTGGATATCTCCATCTTCTATATCTATCAATATCCAATATATTTATTGTATTGCAATAATAAATTATAATATTTATAATTTATTATAGTTCATATTGAGCCACCGAAGGGACCCGATCGGACCCAAATAAATCAAGCTCCAATAAATTAATTATGACCCGGTCAACTCTTGCCTTATCATATTAATTTGTTAATTATATTCTATTCCACTAAAAGAATATAATTGCACTCTTAATTTTATCGGAATTATTGAAGCAATATATCAACAATTATTATCCTCTGATTGATCAATCCAACATATTGCCCCCCTCGATCAACTAAAGTATTTGCAATAGGCTACCATGACCAATAAGCCTATGTTCAAACACTTGTCAATCTCAACATTCATCTTCTATCCAACAGTCATGTGTGACTACATCACACAAAGTGATTCGACAACAAATGTCGAATACTGAGCTCAGATTTACTTTTCATAGAAGAACACGTGAGATCCTGATCATGCCTATTAAATCGGTGAAGGATTCCAATATTGTAAATATATGTCCTTTATCACTTCACTTTAACTCCCAAAACACCGAGGTATTGATCAATATAACAATCTCACTCTTTGGTGTTTCAAAGAATGTCCAATTGGTAATAAAGGTACATTATTCACTCAGGATTAAGGTAATACATACGTCAATCAATGAATTTTAAATTGTATGGTCAAAACACAATTTAAATTTCATGTGGTCCTGTCCAATACACCATACATGTATCCTCAATTTCATTACCAAGTCAAAGACAAACTTTAATGAAATTGAGATGATCTTATCAAAATAAATTGTCCAAAAATTATTTACTGATCGCGAACAAAAATTATTTTCGAACAGAATAATAAATTGAATCTTTCTGTGTTGAACAACTTAAACACTCGATTTAATATATCTACCATCCATGGACACATGCAAGCTCATAAAGAATTAATCAAAAGAACAACTCATAAATTTATTTCAAAATGTCAAAAATACAAACCAGATAAAATTTACTCAAGGGCATCTAAGTAATACAAATAAGGGCACTCATACTATCAAACATTTTCTCCCACTTGCCCTAGAGTAAATGAGACATGTCTAGTATACCCATATTTCTAATATGACCCTCAAATACACCAGCCGGTAAACCCTTTGTGAAGGGGTCAGCAAGATTTTCTGCAGAAGCAATCTTACACACCGTCACATCTCCTCTCTGAATAATATCCCTTATGAGGTGATACTTCCGCTCAATGTGTTTCCCGCGTTGATGGTTTCTAGGTTCTTTTGCATTCGCCACAGCTCCACTATTGTCACAAAATAAAGGAATACTTTGTGACGCAGAATGAACCACCTCTAGGCTCTGCAAAAAATTCTTAAGCCAAACAGCTTCTTTGGCTGCTTCACAAGCTGCCACGTACTCAGCTTCCATAGTGGAATCAGCAATACAAGACTGTTTTATGCTCCTCCAAACAACAGCACCGCCACCAAGTGTGAATACTGACCCTGACGTTGACTTTCGAGAGTCTCTATCAGCTTGAAAATCAGAATCAGTATATCCCACAGGCACCAAGTCTGATGCTGAATATACCAACATATAATCTTTAGTTCTTCGAAGATACTTGAGAATATGAAAGCCGATGAATTCATAGCCAAGTTCAGGGAGCAGATCAGATTGCAGAGGATCGAGTCGATCAGAAGAACGACTGCGCAGCGGGCTGGAAAGAATTTGAGGTAAAAATGGAGGGAATTGCGGTTATGTTCTGTTTATCTTAGCATTGGATGTTCCATTATACTTTTTTTTCTTTGGATGTTCTCCTATTGTTACCAAATTATGGGTATAGTGGTATAGATTGATGATGATGATATCTGTTGCACAACTTCGTGCAACTGTGACCTTGACATAATCTGCTTAATGTGTGATTCTCTTTATTATTTATTGTGATGAGTAGTTATTAGTTGTTAAAGATGGTTTTGCATGTGTGCATTGTATATTTCACTTGAACATACACAATTTTTCAAGACATATTTTCGTCTAATAGATAATTTTTCATTCACGCTCTGAAATTTCGACAATCGCCCACATAAATGGAAGAAGTTGACGACAAGGAATTCAAAGTTATAATTGCTCAAAGATTAGTGAACACCCACCTTAACCAAAAACAATTTCTAACCAAACCCAACATAAATGATAATTAATGCAAGTACTCTAAACTGACACTTACAAGAAAGTCCCGACAAACTGTCATTGCCTCGAGATATATGTAGTTTTCTGCTTTGAACCTTCCCTAATGAGTAGCTCTTACATTTACTTGTTGCTTCGCGTTGTCTTGAACCGGCGATTTTTTTTGTGTAAATCAAGACAGTAACATTCACACAATGTCAATTCTGATATCTCTTGATTCTTACTTTGTGTCTATTTCGGTCATGGACAATATCTTGAACTTGAATTTATAAGTGTTTAATTTGAAGCGAGCTCACTTCTCACTTTTATAGGTGACCTTCTATTAGAACTTAATCTTGTAATGGACTGAAATACTCCACCACATAGGAGTCATTAAAAGCTTATGCTTAATCTCACCACATGTCATTAGGATGACACTTGGTTGTCTTTGGGAATGAGTTTGAATGAGTTCCAAATGCCTGTACGAACCGTTCATAACTTAGTTGTCTCATTGAACCAAGTTCGCAGAATCTCCTCTCATCATGGTTGAGTTACCGCTATGTCCGTTCTTTGTGTTTGAATTTTTGAACTCATTCCCCTAGACATGCATCGTAGTTGATCTCTCTTTAACATATTCATTCACAGATCTGTATTATTCTATTGGAGATCAGTTGTCATATGACCTCTATTTCTAGCTTTAATTACATTTTT
The DNA here is from genome assembly GCA_958295605.1 of Ajuga chamaepitys. Lineage (NCBI taxonomy): Eukaryota > Viridiplantae > Streptophyta > Magnoliopsida > Lamiales > Lamiaceae > Ajuga > Ajuga chamaepitys. The sequence continues at coordinate 11,553,547 of OY282497.1, forward strand.
ACCTTAGCTGAACACCTCCACTTTGGACGCTTAAGTGGGAAGACTTTATCCCCTCACAATTAAACACTTATGCAAAAAGACTCCTCTTCACCTTTTGACATTTATATGCAAAGATATTTCCATATTGGGGTCTAGGTCATATCTTAAGTAACCAATACATGATTGAATTACTTATTTTGTAGTCTGAAATTATGTTGCTATTTCTTAGCTACCATTGATTTAGTTCATTGGACTTGGATCCAATTTTTGTTGGGCTCAAATCATTTATTCAATTTAATTTATATCCACAATTTAGCTCAATGGACTTGCATCTATATAGTAGGGCTTATGTACTCTTTAGGACATACCACTTTTAGACTCATTGAATCCATGTGGACATCCATTTGATCAGTAAAATATTTGAGCTCTTTGGGCATCTCCATAGCCGCACCGTTTTACTTTGGGGCTTTCCCCAAAATCGCCTCGTGGTGATGGAGATTTTTTCACACATAAACGCATGACCATTTATATGTCTAACTGATGTGACATTTTGATTTTTCCTCTTAACCAACATTTTCTCCTAAAAGAAAGTCTCACTAAAATCCCAACTCTTTGGGCACATTCGGTCTTTATTTATGCGAGAATTCCACCATTCGGTTGAATTGGATGCCTATCTGCGTCCTAGCTGAAACTGTGTGTTGCTCAATAATAAACAAAGATTGAGTACGAGGTTTACCTAACCTAGAGTTAAAACACATCGGAAATAAAAAAGACAATCTCAGTCAAATTTTCCACAAGTCTTAACTCACTTGTAGGTGCATTCGGGCAAAATAACTCACTACATTTGTGAATTATAAAAAGATCTAGAATGTGAATCGAGATAAACTTCGCTTCACATTCCAAGAACCCTAACGTCTCAATAGACGAATAAACAATGTCTAGAGCACTAAATAACCTATCAAAAGCTATACTAACAAGTATCCTATGAAAAAAGATTCAGAATTGTGAGGATTGTGAATGTTACTAAAATTGAACACTTCAAATTGGACAGGAGATTTACTAAACCCTCTAGACAAAACAACTGCTAGACAGACTCGATCTTCCTCTCGTATTGCTGGTTCTCTTCTGTTGGTAATTGAAGTTCTATTTATAGGCCAATGAGTAGCTTGAAGAGCATTCTTACATAACCACCCCCTGCTATAGTTAAGGACGTTAGTGGTTAGTGTCTAACCATCCGACATGTTGGATGGATGAGTGAGAGAGACTCGGTCCTCTTTACTGAGGACCAAGTCCCCGCCTTTCTCGTCTCAACATCATAAGACCAAGAATTCATCTCTTTGATTTATTGCACCCATGTCCCTGCAATTAGTTATTAATTCGACATCCATGATACACTATTATTCGGTCTCAATTAAAAGAGATTATGACAAATAAAAAATATGTATTCTGTATGAAAGGTTAAACAACAGAAATAGAGGATTAGATAAGAGTTTGAGTATCTCCACATTTTTTTCTTTTCTACACAAAACCAACGCACAACCAATAAGGTGTTAACTAACAAACCCCCTCCCCCCTAAATAATAGATAACCCAACTAAAAAATCCCAAGTAAATCTCAAATCAAACGATGAGAAAAATAAATGAGAAATTAATTCTCATTAAAAGCAAGGGAAAATACCATTAAACAATTTGGAAATATCTTAAAATATATTCAAAAGCAATAAAAAAACAATTGAACCATGGCAAATAACCTTGCAAGATAAATTTTAAAGATCATCAAACCAATCTTCATCATCATCTTCATCTTCTTCATCAGTATCTACAGACCCGTCAATCTCTCCTTCATTTTCTTCTTCATTACCTTCATCGGGGAAATAGCCTTTCCCAATGATGTCATCATCACTGATCTCTCCCCGTCGATCAACTTCATCAAATTGGTTTGTTCTCCCCGAACCCTTGTACTTTCATCAGGGTTGACTGGAGGGATACCATCACCCTCAGCCTCGAAACCTTCGAAAGTGGCGGCATTAGCTGTACTAATAATTTCCCCCTTTTGTGTAGAAACAGAGGTAAGCAGGTTGTCATGAACTTTAGTGAGGACAGTAAATTTAGAGGTGTCAATTTTACCCTCGGATAACCCTACCCGACGGATAAACAAGTAAAGTCGGGTATCGTCCGAACCTGATATTTTTTCGATCGGGTAGGGGAGGGTACGGGTTTAGCATATTACCTGTTTATAGGATCCAATTACCCTACATGTGTACCCGATTATATAAATATGTATTATTATATATGTTATATGTTATATAATTAACATTATATCTAATATATTATGTTTATAATATATGATTTAATATATAAAATAACATATAATGTTACATTTACATATTATATATGTTATATTTGATTTATTGTATCACATTATATATGATATATATACATATTACATACTATTTACATATTTTTTTATATATCAACCGGGTAACTCGATTACCAGCAGATTATCCAATCACCTAACGGGTATTACCCGTACCCAAATGTACCCAAATCAAATAGGGTAGAGTATGGGGGAAGCATACCCATACCCGTACCCTACCCGCCTCATTTACATCCCTAAGTAATTTGAGTAGTGAGCATTTGAACTTGGTGAAGGATGAAGGATTGGTTCTGAACTTGGCTCAGAAGTTGACTCAACTTGTGGGTCTACCTCTGCCGGTTGTTCAACATCGTCATCAATCCATGGTATATCAATGAACCTTTCTTTAGAAGTGACTGTGGGTTGAACAGTGAGTATATGAGACATCACAAGATCATGGCCAGTTGCGCCTGGAAAACCTTGTCAGCAGAGAATACTCTAGATGAGGGATGGAAATGACAGCTCAAAGTCTTATTTTTGCTTGGCATAAGACATGATATACTTAAAGTTCGATTCTCCGAAGTTAACATAACACCCCGTACCAATTTTGTACATTAGAAATCTTTGATCCATTGTGACCTTGGAAGTGTTAGTGGATGGACACCAGCTGAGTTGCAGAAACTGGTGAAGGAGACCTGGATGATGATGGCATTGCCCTAGCTCGAGGAGTTTCGAAGTTGGCAAGTGACGGGATCAGGAGTGGAGTAGGAAAACTCAGATTTCCAGTTGAGGGAGGACCTTGCGGCTCAGGTTGATCAGTGACCCCATGGACAGGGGATGTGTCCATATGTGTCCCAACCTATGAGCCAACTCTCGTAACAGTAGACGAGCTTGTGGTTGTTGGACAAATAGGTTCCGACAAGATTTCCGCAGAGTGGAAATAGGGGTGGTCGTCAGCGGTGGAGGAATGACCGTTGTCGAGGGTATCCTATTCAAAACCTCAGTTGCAATAGCATTGATGATATTGACAATGTAGCTAAGATCCATGGTGTGATTTTTGGAAATTTGAAGAAGAAGAAGAAGAATGAGGGTTTTTAAGTTCTTGTAGTACTTCGAATGAGAGGGAAGAGAGAGTAAACTTTGTGACAGGATCAAATTCTAACCATAATATACCACAAGTATATGGGTGTAGATGTATGTAGCAGAAGTCAAGGTCGATCCAAGAATAGGTTGACGTAGATTGATACCCTAATTATCTAGGATTATCCTAACTAGACACTAGAATTGGTGAATGATTTTATTAAACTAGATTGCATGTACTAATAAACTCAATTAATGAACAAACGGAAAAATCCAATCAACGAGAATGTATCCTAGGATTTCGATTTCAGGAATTACTCTAATGATGATTAATCTCTAATTTATAAACTTTTAAACCAGTTTATTATCTATTAGGCGGCACTTAATTAACCTAATGCTTTTCTCGAAGCGACTAAGTCATAGATTGATTAAGATAATTACTCTCTCGAGTCAATTAATCCTAACAATTCCTAGCAACCCCTTAACCTTTTGCCTACACGATGATAGACAATCGCGCTATGTGTTGTAGTCTAATAATAATTCTCTTCTCTCAAAGCTTAACTATTAAACAAGTATATTAAACCTAATTGCCCAGATTAAATTCAATTATAGGATGAAACCAAACACATAGATAGATGGAAACAACTGGAGTCTATATATCAAACAATCAAATCAACGTTGTGGTAAAACCCTACTTTCTAATCCTAGGACAAGAGTAATTTAGCTACTCATGTCTACTAACAACTCAAAATAAGAATTCAAGGAAAACATTGTCAAGAACTTGAAAGTAAACAAAGAATAATTAAACCCGATTGTCGGCTCGTTGATCTTCGTCTCCTCGCTCTCACGCCTTCTACTCCAAGGTAAAACCATGAGAAATTCTGATGTAATGTGATCCTCCCTGATAATTTCTCGATGATACCCCTAAAATCAAGCTATTATGTCCTTTTATAGGCTTCGGGACGAGTTCTGGGATCTCTAGGCTTCAATTCCTACTTGGAACAGGAATCCTTTTCAAAATAAGCCTTTTGTCGCGGCCATGCACCATGCTTCTCACGGTCGAGATGATTTGTGCTCAAAACTGCTTGAAAACGGGCCATTTGGTCATGGCCGCAATGCATGTGTGTCGTGGTTGTGATGCTTCAGTTCCAGACCGGTTCGGATAGGTTCAAGCCGGTTTAGACCGTATTTTCTTTTCCTTTAACTTGTTCTTTGACATGCCTATTTATAACCCTAAAGTACCGCAAATATACAAGTGTAGATGTGTGTAGGGAAAGTCAAGGTTGAACCTCAGAGAATAGGTTCACGTAGTTTGATACCCTAATTGTCTAGGATTATCCTAACTAGACACTAGAACTGTATAAGAATGATTTTTATAAACTAAATTGCTTATACTAATTAATTGACTTAACAAACGAGGAAATTCCAATTAACAAGAATGTATTATAGGGCATTGATTTCATGAATTACTCCAATAATGACTAATTTTAACTTATAGACATTTAAACCAATTTCAATATCTATTAGACGGTACTTAAATAATTTAGTCCTTCTCTCAAAGCGACTAAGTCGTGGATAGATGAGAACAACTACTCTCTCGAGTCACTTAATCCTAACAACTCCCAAAAGACCCTTAACCCTTGCCTACGCAATCATAGACAACTACACTATATGTTGTACGTCTATTAACGATTTTCTTCTCTTGAAGCGGAATTGCTAAACGGGTAAACTAAGCCTAAGTGATCGATTTATGCTCAGTTATGGAATAAAACAAACATATAGATAGATAACTAAAATAGGAGTCTATAAATTAAAACTTAAATCAAAATTGTCATAAAACACTACTCTCTAACCCTAGGACACGAGTAGTTTAGCTACTCATGCCTAGTAACAATTCCATACAACTAGTCATTGAATACATTATAAAGAAATAAACAAAAAAAATAAGAAAATAAACCCGATTATGTCGGCTCGTCGATCTTCGTCTTTTCGCTCTCACCCTTCTACTCCAATGCACAAGTGTGAGATTAAGTTAAGAATCCAATGTGTCTCCTTTGAAAAACGAGCTTGGCCTCTATTTATAAGTTGAGGTAGAATTCCTTACATGATTAGGACAAAAATTTCTTTGAAAACCCAGATTTGCTATAGAAACTACTTTTGGCGCGACTGCTCCCAGCCTTCGGGTCCAAAAATCTTATTTTGATCAATTTCAGCTTGTCCAAGCCACTGGAATCGTTGATTGAGCCACTTTTCGACACGTTTGCATCACTTCTTCAGCTTGTTGGGCCTTGCTTTTGGCACTATTCATGGCCCATCTTGTCGTTTCTTCGACCCGTTTCTTTCGTGTTACCTCACAAAGTCTTCATTTTAACCCGAAAACTATGAAAAACGCTACAAAATAAGCCAATACACGTCAAATGGTCCAATATATCACAAATGACCGATACTTGACCAATTTATACACGCAAAGGTTACAAATACCTATGTAAATTTCTCTAAATGCATGCATACACAACGTGTATCAAAATCCCCCAAGCTTAAACTGTTGTTTGTCCCGAACAACATACAAAATAAATAGAACAAGATCAAATGTATTTAGGGTGATTAGACGATGAATCTAGTTTCAGATTGATTTTTCTCAAAAAGCTAAGCAACACCGTATGTTCGAGCATATGTGATAACTCAAAAATCAACTACTTTCGAATTATTCAATCCTCACCAGTAAGTGTAACTCTCATCTCTTAATGTTTAGGTTAGACATATTTTCACTCAAATTGAACTACATGCAAAGCCTACCATATGTTTGCCAATCGTCTAAACTAGACTTCGTACTTGATGTGTGTGAAAATCTACCAAGTCCACTGGACGAAATACCACGACCGTGGTAAGATGAACTGCACCCATGGTGCGTATCATGCCTCTGTCGAGGCCAGTGTATGCCTCGCCCGTGGCCAAAGAAGTGGAAAAATACCAAGGTCAGTGGACAAAATTCCTCAGCCGCAACACAAAAGGACCTCGACCGCGGCAATGATGAGTCTCGACCGTGGTGTTCCTAGACCACGCCCGCGGCCAATCATGCTCAAAATCATGCAAACGCACTAGAAGAAATTCCACAGCCGCGGCAAGTCCACGCCACGACCGCGGTGCAAGAGAACACACGCCACGGCGATTCTCCAGGCATAAATAGCAGACGCGGGCGAGGTAGGGCATTTTCTTCCCCCTCCTCGCAAATTTGCTCAGCACACACTCACACACACACTAAATCCACCATTTTCACTCAATCAAAGTCACTTAAACTCATAAAATCACTCACCCACACCACCACACATATTTCTATCTGAGTAATTTCGGATTTGGAGCGAATTTGGAGTCGGGTTGAAAAAGGGTGCAAAAAAGCAAACTTCAAATTTTTCGACTAAACCCGACTGGTAAATACGACTATCCCTTTCCGTTAGTCTTTTATTGATTATTATGGACTTTTTTGTTAGATTGGGGGCGAATTTGGTATTAGATTAGCTACTACATTGATACTGGTTATAAACGAGCTTAATTTTGTGATTTTTTTGCCAATGCTGGTTTGTGTTATGCATTCTAAGACTAAATTTGTTGTGGTAGCTCTAGTACTTACATGTTGGTTGATGTGGGATGATGATTAGGGTGAGAAGCTTTAAATTTGGAGGTGAAATTGGTTGTGGCATATCACCGAACACATGACATGCATTTCACTATTGTTATTCTTTTGTAGTTGCTTTGATTGACATGCTCAATTATTAGTTCGACTAGTTGAAATTATGGTAAAAACTAGACAGTTTTTAGACTCTTGTTTTGTAATGAAAAAAATTTGAACTATTTTGTTAAGTATTGATCGATTTTAGTTGCAATAGGATAATAATTGAAAGTGTTTGACATATGTGCAAACTGTGTCAAGTTAACTGAATTATCCATTTTGTAAGTTCATCTGTGAGTTACTTGTTGATTGAATGCGAAAGGAACTTGACTTTTTATTGGATTATTTTTCGATTGAACTTGATGTGCAAATTGGTGATAAAGTTGTCAAACTCGGGAATTTAAATGAGTTTGGTTGTTCTTTGTAGGCTAAAGGGACCATCAAAGAAAACATCTAAGAAATCCACCGGCAAAAAGGCCACCACAAGCAAAGGCACAACAAGTATAAACAAGGGCAAGGGCAAATTGGTGATTCGAGACCCTATCCTGGATGAACCTGAGATTGAAACCCCGGAGGTCCCAATGTCCACAGGGCCAGATAGCTGGCTTTTCGATATAATATTACCCGGTTCACCAAAACAGATTTGCTAGATTATTGAATCGCTAGATAGCTGCCACCCGCTATTTCAAGGCTGAGTGCTTAACTGCCATGGGGATCAAGGACGATATAGACGAAATTGTGAGAGCGTCGGGCCTCATTACACTATTCACTCCATGGCTCACCTATCAACGATTTGTCATTGAGTTCTTCAGCACACTCTCGGTCCGAGCCAACTCCGAAAAATGTGTAAACAGAACCCACAACATTTCGTTCCATCTGATGAACGAAAAGAAGACACTCACGATATCGGAGTTGAGGAGGATTTATGGATTCAAGGAAGACCCCTCCACCACAGACTTGGAAAAGATAGACGAGTTTAATGTCGGATGCTTCTAGGGGCAAATAATTGTTGCTCCCGGCTTGGTTGAACCGCAAGCTTTTAATTCGAAGAGCTAAAAAATGAGCTGGATTAGAAATCCAGTCGTAAAAGTCTTGCAAAAGCTTCTGGCATTGACACTATTTGGGAAGAAAGAGACAGGGGCAGCAAGGATGTCTGAGCTTAGTATCCTATGGTTCATCCTCAACAGGTGCGATAGGAGATATGAGGAGGTTCTGATCGAGTCTTTTGAGAGGACGGTGAAGGAGTTGACAACAAAAAGAAAGAAAGAGCCAAAGCAGTTCGATCCGGTCTTCAACAGGGCTCTTATCACACCCATTTTCGAGCACCTTGGCATTCCGTTGACCGACTTCAAGCATATATCATAGTCATTCCTTCTGGGTTGGGAGGATTTAGCCAACATGAGGGTTGCTGCCTTGGGGCAGTAAGACGGAGTCTCCGTCCCCTACGTGATCCAAAACGTAGGGCCAATGCTACTCCTTCCCAACCCAGACCTCACCCACATCAGAGACCCCAGATCCACAGCCAAGTTGGCCTTGAGCTCAGAAGCACACGGGGCAACTTCAAAAGAACTAAGTGCCCTTGAGTCCCGGAAATATCAGAGAGACCAGGTGTCAGAACCTGCTGCCAAAGGGGCTGGCCCCACAGGCGAGGGTGCGAGCAACCGACATTCAAGAAAAAGGCTAGTATCAGCTGTTCAATCCCACACAGAATTTCAACAAAATGTGGATGAGAGATTGAGTACAGTGGAGACAAATATCAGGGAGATGAAGACGGACATCAAGGAGATCAAGGTGAATCAAAGCAAGATACTCGAGGCACTCAATAACATTCGAGCATGTTTTGGTGGCCAAAGCTCTTGATCTTCATGACCCTCCGAATCGCTGTGAGTAGGAGCACCAAGAATATCCTTCCTCTTTTTCAAAAACTTAGTTTTCAACTAAGTTTGGGGAGAGAGTAGGGGATAGGATGTTCTTGGCTGCCCCGGTGTTCAAATCTCTCATGCTTCCTTTCCATATTTTACTGTCTGTTGAATATTTAGGCCTGTGTGCCCCTTTTGATTTGCCTATACTTTGGATTCACAACGTGTGTGCAGTTTGATTGTGACTTTTCTTGTTGTGACTTTTGATTGTACAGTTTTGTTGGATGATTTGTTAGGATGTTGTTTACTGATTGGTCTGTGTGCCACTTTCTACTATCTCAATTGATTGGTTAAGCTACTTTAGATTTGTCATTTTTATATGTTGAATTTTTTGTACTTACACGCATAGGAATAATATTTTGGTAGTTTTAGTTAATTTTTGGGATAGATAGCTTTGAATAATTGGTTGAGTTCGTTAAGCACCAATCTGTACCCCTTCTTTCCACAAACTTTGGTTTTCAACCAAATTTGGGGAGGGGTTGGTAGGTGTACGGATTTGGCCGCTTGAAAAAAGTTGATTGGACCAAATTGGAACGAGAAATGTGGCAATGGTTAATGATGAAAATTTTTGGTCAATTTTTTTTGAAAATGGGCCATGGTAGAGCATGATAGGCTGCTGAAGAAAAATTGAGCTTGCATTCAAAACTTGTGATCAAAATTTTGCGAAAGTGAGCTTTTGAGCCTTATAAAAATACTTCCATTTTAGGAGTAATTCAAATCTTCTTTCAGTGTGAAAATTCATTGAATGCATGTATTCATCTCCAGAACTTGCCTTGAATCTTTATATTGAATAAGTCGGTACATCGTGTGACCTTGAAAGTGATCTTAGGCATTTCTTGATTTAAGCCTATTTCAAAAACTTGAAAATGCTTCATTTTCACTATATATTTACAAGAATTTGCCTCTAGTTAGCCCCTTGAGCTTTTAACCTTTTTGTTTGATAGCCAAATCTACAAGCCAAATATTTTTCCATTAGCCTTCGAACCTAAATGGACTAATTGAGTATGAGGAAGGTGGTTGGAAGGTAGTCGGGTTGGAAATTGGGATCAAATTGGGTAGAATAGAGGAATCATTGAAGGGTGAAGAAAAATTACATAAAATAGGCAAGGATTGAGAACATTAGCCTCTCCAATGTTTGTATATATTTATTAGTTCAAAAAAGAAAAAGAAAAACTCAAGTCGAGAAAATCGAAAAAAGTTGAAAAATAAAAAAAACAAAAGAAAGAGTTGCTTGTATATATCTTGCAAATGTTTAGGTTTGGAGAGGCTAGTGAAGAGTACAATGATCTTTGATCAACATTCTCAAAGTTTTTAAAGTCATAAAAAGCACACTCCAAGTGATAATTAAGAACAAGGAAGTTATGGTTAGGTTGAGGTAAATAAATCGAACCTAAGGATCGATCTAATTGGGAAGTAAGAGAGTGAGGTAGAGTGATTATTGTTTGAGGGGTAGATGAGAGTAGCTAACTCATTTAGTTCGTTTTATAGTCACTTTTGGCCAAAAATTATCCCACCTTACCCCAAGCCAACATTACAACCCTTGTAGAGAGCTTTTTTATTCTTTGTCACACATGTCGAGCACACGTTCAAATTAGATGATTAGCAAGCCTATGGTAGGAGATTCATGCATTTCAATTTGAGCGCATACACTACCCACTTGATACACTCGAGAGTTGAGAGATACACTCACCCAGTGAGGATCTCAAGTCGAGAACGTCAAGTCTTGAAAGTAGTCGAATTAGTCTATCACATATGCTCGTTATTACCATGATTGCCTAAGCTTTTGAGAAAATCTTCTGAAACCAATTTGCCACTTAAACTTTCCCTAACACGTGTCCTTTCTTCTTTTTCTTTATTTGTTCGGGACAAACAAAGGTCTAAGTTTGGGGAGATTTGGTACACGTGGTCATGCACACACTTTTAGGTCAATTTAAGTGTCTTTTCATGAATTTTTGTGTGCATATGTGTGTTTTGTACGTTTATTTCTCATTGGGCGATTTAACGTGTTTAGTTCGTTTCCATGTCAAAACAGGCGAATTAAGGCCGAAAAACAGGTTCAAAGATCTCAACCTGACAATTCGAGCTCAAAGGAAGAAGAAAACAAGGAAAAAGAGGGGACCTTGGCCGAGTTGCTGATGCCACGCCCGTGGCCAAAGCCACAGCCAAGGCTAACTAGCCCACGATCGTGGTAATTTGTACAGAAGATTGCCGAATTTCACTCAACAGGACCTCGGCTGAGGCAATATAGAGCCACGCCCGTGGCATCCTCAGACCATGGCCACGATTAGGATTAGCCACGACCGTGGCGTTCCCAGACCACGACCGCGACTATGACTGTCCACGCCTGTGGCAAGAGGTCCAGAAGAGGGGTAAAATCCATCCAACCAGACCACGGCCGAGGCGAAGTATTAGCCGCGGCCGCGACCCTAAATTGGGTCCAAACCCTTGTTTTCACCACGCCCACGGCCAATTGTGTGCCACGGCCGCGGCACGGCCCTCTGTTTTAAAAATCCAAACACGTTTTTGCTTAAGTTGTACAAGCACTTTCTCCTCTATATATATATAACTCCAATTCAAAAATGACATATTCTAGAGCACATTTCCAGCCACTTTTGAGCCATCATCATCCTCAAGGACAAGTTTTGGGAAGAAGATTGAAGACCTTTCACTACTCAACCCAAGTTCTTGGTTCAATCTTTAAGTTTATTATGATTTCTTGTATTTCCATCAAAATTCTAATTGTATTAGTTGTAATGGGTGGCTAGCACCCTTAGAATTCATTCTTGATCAGTGTGGAACCTTGAGTCGAAGACATTTATGTGATTATTGTAGTTAATATTACCGATTAGGTTGTGTATTTAAGTGTTTTATGTTATTTGTTGTTATTGAGTGACATTTATGAATTGATTATTGGATTGATCACCCTTTAGGAGATTTATGAATGTGTTGCTAGTAGTCGGGGTAGCTATCCGTAATTGTAGTGCTTTCGACGCAATTATAGCAAACAATGAATGTTCATTGGTGATAACATAAAGTTCGACCGCTAAAACCAAGCTTGCGAGTTTTATGTCGTATTTATCTCGTTGTCTTGGTGCCTAATGCATTTGATTATCAAATCTAAGAGAGCTTGTTTGAGGATTTGGTTAAATCGAATAGGGTTAGTCGAAGAGCTTGTTTTGTTTAACTAGGATTAAGAGACAACAAGGCTATTAGAGCTTGTTAATAGTCTTGAGATAAGGGCTTGAATCACAATTAATCGGGTATTAAGAATAGTTGCATAAATCGTCTAAAACCAAGGGGAAGCATGATCAAGGGTGGATCGTTTTATTACTTGAAAACTAAAAATAAAAAAAGCATTCTATCGTCTTTGTTTATTCGAAATTTCATTTAATTGCTTTCTATTGTTATTAGTAGGTTGTTAGTTGCTTACTATAACCTAACCCACCCACCACCCCCCCCCCCCAACTTGTATTGCTTTTCTAAGTTGTTTAAATTTCTATATATTTAACTCTAATTGCTTGATATTAGAATCAAAACTAATCGACCATTCTCTATGGGATCGACCCTTACTTTCCACTCTACTAGTTAGAGTCGTAGGATAAGATTAAGTATATTTTTATATACACTAATTTGGTGGTAAGGAACGACCGTAGCACCAGACAACTAACACTCTTTACACTACACACATATTCTCTCTTGGCAACTTGGGTTGTGGAAAATAAGACGAAATCCATAAGTGAATTGGTCTTGATTGATTGAAAGTATCACGGCACGTGGATCAGAATGTGGTTAAGAGAAAAATACTCTTCAACATGTAAGTCATATATCCGATTATATGTTCTTGGAATTTATGTATTTGTATATGATAATTCCAACACTAATTTAATATTTCGAGAGACCTTTGGTGTGCTCCACGGGATATCCTCCTTGTGGTTCGACTTTTACTACCTCTGTCTTAACTCGTTTGCTTGCGGGCTAAGAAAACCTTTCACTAACCTAACCGTTTAGAGGGATTTTTTAGACAAGTTCATGGTGCCGTTTTCGGGGAGAATTTCCTCCTCATAAAGCCATTGTAGGATCGATCATGCGTTAAGATTAGGCCTGTTTATAGTTGTTTGTTAATATTTGCTTGTTTTTTTTTTCTTTTTTTTTTTTTGGTTTATCTACTCTTCATGTTGTCATAGTTTTAATTTTATTAAAAAATGATGGACAAAGGAAAGGATAGGTTTCACTATACCGGAGTTACCACTTTTTGTTCCCTACTTACCAAGCCTACAAAGGCTACTACGGGAGTAGAAGTTACTCTGGCCATGGCAGATACTTTGACATTGAAGCGATCGGGGAGAGATCAAATGACTTTGGAAACATGGTTCTTATTGCTAATGTCATCAACCAAGACTGAGGCTCGTTAGCTATGTCAAGAATCTTATTGAAATAGCTTTTAATGGTCTCATTCTCCTCCATTCGTAGATTTTCAAACTGATCCATGACCATCTTCAAATGTGACTCTCTTACACTATCATCACCTTCACAGTGACGTTGGAGAATATCCCAGGCTTTTTTTTTTTTTTTTTTCCATTTTACATAGTTTAATCAACCAGAACGTATTCATCTCAACCACAAAGTGATCACATTGAGAGCTCGTTCCTTGTAAATGTATGCTTCCACCTCTTCTCATGTCCATTGATCTTCAGGTTTTTTTATCCTTTCATAATCACGATCAGTGATAATGGGAAGCTTCCATCTTTCAACGACACCCTCTAGGCTCTTTCATCAATAGACTTGATATGAGACAACTGAACCTTCCAATAATTGTAATTGGATCCTCTAAAACTAGTAGTTTTATTACAATAGTATCCATTTTGACAACACACTGTCAGGATCACGCTTTGTGTGTCAAGCGATGACTCTGGTGCCACTTGAAAGTGTGCATTGCCCAATAATAAACAGAGGTTTGGGTACGAGGTTTACCCAACCAAGAGTTAAAACACATCAGATTTATAAAAGACAATCTTAGTAAAATTTTCCAAAAGTCTTAAATAACTTGTGGGTGCCTTCTGGGCGAAATAACTCACTATAACACTTGTGAATTACAAAAAGATCTAGAATGTGAATCAAGATAAACTTTGATTCACACTTCAAGAATCCTAACATCTCAATGGACGAATAAACAATGTGTAGAGCACTAAATAACCGATCAAAAGCTATCCTAACAAATATCCTATGAAAACAGATTTAGAATCGTGAGGATTCTAAATACAGTAGAAACTCTATAAATTAGTACTCATGGGACCACCAAAATTTATTAATTGAAAGAGTTATTAATTAATCGCTAAATTAATAATTATTAATTTATATATTAATTAATATTTTATTAATTTATAAAACATACTCAATTAACAAACACCTTTTGAACTTCCACTTAATTATTGAACAATGCATGTACTTATATCAAATGAAGGATCCAATTTGAAAGAACCCTTCAATCTCCCATCTTATTATGCTTCTTGTGTTCAATGTATCACTTTATGGACATTAAAAAATATTTTATATATAAATACAAGATAGAAATATGATAACACAAACAAATCACATTGAATAATTTCTTGTTGAGCTATGAGAAAACAACACCAGAAGTTCTTACAATGATAAGAAAAATTAGAGACGAGATTCAAGGTGAAACTAATTTCAACAAAAAAAATAAAAAAAATAATAATTGAGTCATTTTTCAAGAAACCTTCATAAATTATTCATATAATATGTAGTATATAAGGAATTATTAATTTATATTTTATATGGGGTCTATAGAAATTATCAAAAATATATTATCTTATAATTTTAGCGAATATTAATTTAGCATCCTATCCCCGAATCGGGACCGGTTAAAAATATTATCTTAGAGAGTTTATTAAATAATTGAGTATTAATTTATCGAGTTTCTACTGTGTTACTAAAACTGGACACTTCAGGTTGGATAGGAAGTTTACTAAACCCTCTAGACAACACAACTGCTACACATACTCGATCTTTCTCTCGTATTCTTACTTTTCTTTTGTTGGTAGTGGAAGCTAATGAATAGTTTGGAGAGCACTCTTACACAATCACCACCTCATACAGTTGAGGGTGTTAGTGGTTAGTGGCTAACCATCCGAAATGTTTGATGGATGAGCAAGAAAGACTCGGTCCTCTTTGTTGAGGACCAAGTCCTCGTCTTTCTCTTTTCAATAGCACAAGACCAAATCTTTATCTCTTTGATTTATTGCACTCATTTCCCTGCAATTAGTTAACATATTGACATCCATAATACACTTTTATTCGGTCCTAGTTAAAAGAGATTATAACACTCAAAAAACATGTATTGTGTATAAAAGGAAAAACAAAAACATAGAGAAATAAAATTCTCATCTAACACTAGCAGATTTGCGTCTCACTTTATAAGCGCTCAACAGTATGAGTCCAAAATTATTTAGGCCCTCATAATTCAATTAAGTCGAGCCCCAAAATTTATTCAGGCTCACAAACCAGAATTAAGTCGAGTTCCAAAATTTATTCAGGCCCTTAAACTTGAATAAAGCCAAGTCCCAAAATTTATTTAGGTCCACAAACTTGACTTACTCCCAAATTTTTATTTGAAGTTCTTCAAATTTCTACATGCCCATCGGACATGTCTGAGAGATTTAGGAAAGAAAACAAGAGAAATTCTTGAAGAGAAGACGATACGTTGACATCTCTTATAGAGTAGAGTTAGAGAGATGTAGGCCACAACAAGATTCAAAGAAAGTGTCAGGAAAAAAAAAAACAAAAAAAGAACAAGAGTATGATTAAGAAAGTGTTCCGCGTGGAAGAGGAGAGTCAAGGGAAAAAGTCAACGGAGAGAGAATTCATTTCACTCATCGCTGAGAACTATGCTGATATCTACTAACTATCCCAACAGCATGACAGATATCTGTTCGAGTACATAGCATAGCATATATGAGTCTTCCTACTGCTGAAGCGTAAGGAACCCGTTTCATGTATTCCACTTCTTTAGGAGTCTTAGGTGATTGCTCCCGTGATAAGTGAATTCTATGTCTGAAAGGCGTTTGGCCTTTCTTGGAATCTTGCATAGCAAATCTTACCAATATCTTGTCGATGTATGAAGCTTGGGACAAAGCAATCCTTCTGTTTTTCCTATCTCGTAAGATCTGAATTCCCAAAACATAGTTTGCTTCACCCAAGTCCTTCATATCAAACTGTTGTGCCAACCAGTGTTTTGCCGATTTTAACATTCCGACATGATTTCCAATCAAAAGGATGTCATCCACATACAGCACGAGAAAAACTACTCTTTTGTCTTCTTTCTTTTTATAGACACAAGATTCATCAGGATTCTGATCAAAACCATAAGTTTTCACAGCTTGATCGAATCTGATATTCCAAGATCTAGACGCTTGCTTCAGTCCATAAATGGACCTTTTCAACTTGCATACTTTATGCTCTTGATCCTTTTGGATAAAACCATCTGGTTGCATCATATAGATGCTCTCGTCAAGATTTCCGTTAAGAAATGCAGTCTTGACATCCATTTGCCACACCTCGTAATCGAAATGTGCCGCAATGGACAGGAGAATCCGAATAGACTTAAGCATAGCTACCGGCGAGAAGGTTTCTTCATAATCGATTCCTTCTCTTTGGGTATAACCCTTTACAACCAATCTTGCTTTAAAGGTTTCTACCTTTCCATCTATTCCTTTCTTTCTCTTGTAGACCCATTTGCACCCAATAGGTTTTACCCCATCGGGTTTGTCTACAAGATCCCAGACAGAGTTAGTGTACATGGAATTCATTTCTGAATCCATAGCACTTCTCCAATGATCAGCGTCTTTATCTTCCATAGCCTCTCTAAACGATGCAGGATCTTCCTCTTGTTCAACAAAGACCGCCTCAAGAGACTCTCCATAAAGAACAAGTCTGGAAGGTGGTCGAATGACCCTCTTCGCACGTCTAGTTGCTATAGGTTCGTTTACAATTGGAGACGATTCTCTTTCCTCATGTTCCTCGATGTCCATTTCACCACCTAGGGGTGATTGAACATTAGGGGCATGATTTTCTACCATTTCAGGTGTTGATTCTCCCATAGACATTCAACACCGGATGGTAGAGTTGCGAATTCATGAACAGGTTCAGTGCGGATCTCTGGAGCAGATGATCTAGGAAGATTTTCCTTTATCTCCTCCAAAAGAACCTTGTTCTTGGATTCGCGTTCTTCTATATACTTGTCCTCTAAGAAGGTTGCATTTGTGCTTACAAAAACCTTCTTATCTTGAGGACTATAGAAATAGTACCCTCTTGTTCCTTTCGGATATCCTATAAACACACAATATTCTGATCTTGATTCCAACTTTTCCGTCTTACTCTTCAGCACATGTGCTGGACAACCCCATGTCCGAAGGTATCTTAGATTGGGCTTACGCCCATTCCACAACTCCAAGGGTGTCTTAGGTACAGACTTGGAAGGAACCAAGTTTAGTAAGTATATTGCTGTTTGTAGGGCATATCCCCAAAAAGAAGTTTTGAGAGTTGAGAAGCTTAGCATAGACCTGACCATGTCCAACAAAGTCCTGTTTCTCCTTTCCGAGACACCATTTTGCTGTGGGGTTCTTGGTGCACTCAATTGGGATAAAATCCCATTCTCTGTTAAGTATGTCCTAAAGTTGTTGGATAGATACTCCCCACCTCGATTTGATCGAAGTGTTTTTATGTTCTTACCTAATTGTTTTTCCACTTCCAATCTGAATTCCTTGAATTTCTCAAGTGCCTCAGATTTGTGGACCATTAGGTAAACATAACCATATCTTGAGTAATCATCTGTGAACGTGATGAAATACTCATATCCACCTCTAGCTGGAACGCTTATTGGTCCACATACATCAGAGTGTACTAATTCTAAAACTTCTTTGGCCCTAAATCCCTTAGATTTAAAAAACCTCTTAGTCATTTTACCCTCTAAACAAGATTCACACACAGGCAGGGACTACCTTCAAGTTACTTAAAGGACCATCCCTTACTAGTATATGAATCCTATTAAGATTAACGTGACCAAGTCTTAAGTGCCATAAGTAAGTTTCATTAGAAGGAGACTGCTTTATATGCTTAGCTGTGTGATGCAATGAGCTGTCGGTTGGTTTTAAGATATACAAATCATTATCCACATGCCCTTTACAAACAATTGCTTTATTAAAAGAAATATCGACTGCCATTAATGAAAAATGAACACAATATCCTTGTTTGAATAATAAAGCAACATAAATTAAATTTCTAGTAATATCCTGGACATAATAACAATCACTTAAAATTAAATACTTCCTATTTGAAAAATAAAGATAAATAAGTCCGACAGCTTTTGCAGAAACCACAGCTCCTGTGCCAACCCTCAGAGTATGCTCCACTTCATTAAGTTGTCTGGTTACTTGGAACCCCTGCAACGAATTGCAAACATGGTTAGTGGCTCCAGAGTCTACTATCCAAGTATCCGTAGAATCAACCACTAAACAAGACTCAATGAAGGATAACTCACCCTTAGCTTGCTTCTTAGCTATGAAAGTCGGGCAATTTCTTTTCCAATGGCCCTTCTCGCCGCATTCAAAGCACTTACCCTTAGGTTTCCCATCCGTTTTGGCCTTCTTTGCTTGTTGATGTGGGCCTTCTTATTGGACTTCTTCCTTTTTCCACCCTTACCTTTCGGCTTGGATGAGGTTTGTCCAACAGAAGCAACAGCAAAAGCATCACCATTTTGAGCCTTAAGAATGCTTTCAGCGTTTTGGAGCTCTTTCATTAGTTCATTCAGAGACATGTTCAGCTTATTCATGTTATAGCTGACCTTGAACTGGGAGAACATCTCAGGGAGAGTCTCCAGTGCCATGTCTACCTGAGTTTCCGAACCAATGTCAGCTCCTCCACATTAAACATTCCGATCAAATTTAGCATATGATCTCTAACGGGCGTCCCGGGCTTCATACGCTCAGTCATAATGGCTCTAGTAGCAGCCTGACGTGCTTGGCGTCCTTGATGAGCGAACATATCTTTAAGACTCTCCATGATCTCAGCAGATGTCTCCATGTCTCCATGCCTCTGTTGCAACACATTTGAGATAGAACCCAAAATGTAACAACAAGCCATGTCATTGGCATGAATCCACTTGTCACGAGCCTCATGTTCCTTATCACTGGACTCCATGGTCACTTTGGGATAAGGTTCAGTTAGCACAAATTTCAACTTCTCAGCAGTGAGAACAATCATCAAATTACGTTTCCAATCAATGTAGTTTTCTCCCACTAGTTGGTTTTTAGTCAATATCACAGATAGTGCGCTAGAAGACATTTTTTCTGAAATAAAACACCATATATAAGCTTGCATAGAATGAATGAAAGCATGTTCTAAACATGAAATAAAACTTTTAATAAGTAGACCCAAAAAAAACTACAGTATTATGTGACTACCTAAAACTCCAAAATCAAGGCATACCCCTCAATAGGAGTGGTAAATGTTGATTTATAGCTAGGTTGGGATCTCCCACTAAATCAAATATCCTACATCTCATGCTATATTGATTTAGTATCACAGATATTTGACCCTCAATAATATTGCTCGGATATTCTATAGGAAAACCTTACAATATTTTGATTTAAGTGTATTACCTTTATATTAATAAATTTTAAAATTATCAAATAATTATGAAATCTATAGGATAAACATAATTAATTGAAATTTAAAATTTACTACCATAATTGGGCCCAATCAAGTAACCGAAAACAATGCAGCCCTCCTATATGGAGACCAATTGAATTAGTACGAGGCATACATACATTCTTACTTATGGGCTAATAAAGGAGGTCGTGGATTTATAAATAAACCCTCACACACTTAATATTTTATAAAACAAATTTGGGTTTTATCCAATTAATATTTTTCAAATTATTTTGACTCTCAAAATAATTAAATATTAATTACTTTATTAATTCTCAAATCTAATTCTAAATTAGAAAAGAGAATAAATAAAGAAAATATGCATGATAGTCTAGTACCTAGAGCGGTGTTCATACAATTCTATATGACATGCTATGTGAATAACAATTAATTTCAAGCATAATCAAAATAAATAATAAGCAATAATTAAATAAGAACAAATTTATGGCCATCCTAGACTCAAAATTACAGAAAAATTGAAAAACTAATTGAGCCACAACTCGGCCCAATTTTTCACGGTCCATCTGCAATTTTTTTGGTCCAAACTGAATTTATTGATAAATTTCCAGCAGCCCAAGGGCGACCCAACAACTTATTAATCTAGTCAGCCCATTATTCAATTAAGACAGGCCCAATTTTAAAAAAAATAAGCCCATATCCAATTGAATTCCAATGAGCCCACTTGATTAACCCAACTGCCCAAGGGTCCAACCCACGACCCGAGCTGGACCAACCCGACCCGGGTCGCGACCCGGTTCTATTGAACCCTAGCAGCAGGGCCTGCCACCGCCTTGCCTCAGCCGCCGCCGGAAAATTGCGTCGCGCCGCCATCTGCTGCTCATCCATTTCTTTGAACTTCTGAATCCTTCAGTTTTTACCCCAGAAAATTCGAGGAATAATACAGAATACCCCAAATCCGAAAATTACAACAAAAAATACATATTTTGTACCCTATTTCAAAATCTAACAAGGGAAAACATGGAGTCGTAATCTACCCCCTTGTGTACAACTCGAAAAATACAAAATACAATTTTACCAATAAAACTAGGCCATAAATTGTTCAATAAAAATTAAAACATTCATCCATAACAACAATAAAATTGTAAACCTAAAACACCGCTCAAAACTATATGCATAATTAAATCAATTAAAAGAGAACATATAATAATATCAAAACCTACGCTTTGATACCAATTGTTAGAACCACGATTCTTATCCAATCCACAATATTTAATATTGTAAATCGGATACATCGTTGTAGGATCGACCAATTTATCATATGTTCTACAATTAATTAATTTACGCTAGAAGGATTAAATTTAATACCTTTGTAGCGTGTGGCTTCAAACCTCCAAGTCTTCTCCGGTGTTCTCACGAACTGCACTGCAATACACGATGTGTGGACACCTCCTTGGAT
Source organism: Ajuga chamaepitys (assembly GCA_958295605.1). NCBI lineage: Eukaryota > Viridiplantae > Streptophyta > Magnoliopsida > Lamiales > Lamiaceae > Ajuga > Ajuga chamaepitys. The sequence goes on from OY282497.1 coordinate 11,574,689, forward strand.
ATATTGTATGTGTGATTATGTGTTAGGAGAAGAAATAATAACCGTGACTTTATATATATAATGTCACATTATATTCTTTCTTTCCAAGTAACATATCCTGATAGATATAGGAGATCCTGGATATCTCCATCTTCTATATCTATCAATATCCAATATATTTATTGTATTGCAATAATAAATTATAATATTTATAATTTATTATAGTTCATATTGAGCCACCGAAGGGACCCGATCGGACCCAATTAAATCAAGTTCCAATAAATTAATTATGACCCGGTCAACTCTTGCCTTATCATATTAATTTATTAATTATATTCTATTCTACTAAAAGAATATAATTGCACTCTTAATTTAATCGGAATTATTGAAGCAATATATCAACAATTATTATCCTCTTATTGATCGATCCAACACTTGCAACCTCATGAACCTAAACATTTATCTAGTAACATCTATCCCCCCTCTTCACCACACAATTTTGTCAAAAAGGTGTTTTGAAGAACATGCGATTACTAGATAATGTCTCTGCGACATTGATCATAAAATGATCATGAGATCTTTCACACCTGCAATTAATCTGAGAGCACTTATGCTCTATTCATTTGGTCGTTGTCTTAAACACTCCACTGAACTTTCAGGGAATAAAATGAAATTGACCAGTTTGTGTGATCAATCCTCATATGTATCGGGAGACTAGGCTCCATGATTAACTATTACATCGTTGAATCATAAAACATCCTAATTGTTTACGAAACGTTTCAAGTGTTGATGATGAAGCGAATAAGAACCCCCTTGGGATTAACAATTCTGGAAAAATTACTCCTCGACTATTTCTCCTTAATTAAAGCATCATGTTATACGTAACATAAACTTGTCTAGTGCACTTTTCCACTAATCAGTCCACTTTCAAAGGCATACACATATGTTTACTTCATCCAACAACATAAAACAGTCTCGACATGTCCATCTACAATATTGTCTTAATGTTTATCAGCCAATCAATCTCTCGACTATCTCAAGTTAAGTTCAGATCTTAGAAGAACTCCAACTGAAACAAAATATCATCAAATTTCAAGATTCTTAAGGATAATAGATGGGAAAACTTTTGGTCATCATGCAATTCCGAATTGCAAGAGATCAAGTCTAATCATCAATTTTGGCATGTTGCAAATCCAATTTGTAGCGATAAATGCCTAAGTTTTGTCAATTATGTCATAAACTCATGTATCCATCCTTATAATCCTATAAAAAAAGACAAAAATTGTCCCCGAAATTTCTAGTTCTGACATTCATCTTCTTAAGCACTACTAGTGGCCGCAAACGGTTTTGCAACCACTGGTGTGGTCGAAAGAAAACCTTTTGAGACAGACTTTTTGCAACCAGTTTTTCGTGACTAAAAGTAGTTGCAAAATCATCTTTAATGACCACTCACTTTTTGCGACTACAAACAGTACGCCATTTCACAAATTATATAGAATTCGGAAAATAATTTTTTAAATAGATCTAATTTTATAAAATAATTAGAATTTTGTTTTTTTTTTAATTCAGAACATTCAAAATTTTAAAAGGCAATCTTTAATTTTCAATTTATTAAATTTTATAAAAAATTAATTTTCTGAATATTAATTTTTTTTAAATAATATTTTTAGTTTATTTTCTAATATTTTAAATAAATTTTAGAATTAAAAACTATTTTTTTTATTTTTACATAACTTTCATATTTTATGATTTTTAAATATTTTATTAATTTTTTTTTTATTTTTCTTATTTTTCGCTGGAATGGAGTATTGGTTGTTATCTAATACAAAACATAGTTTGAGTTAAAAGAAAAAAGAAATTCAAAATTCAGAATGTAAATTGATATTAACGCCAGTAATAAATCAAGCAACTGAACTTGGGTATTACCTGTATGTGTTATACACCATTAGATTGGTGTATAGATGGAGGGTTCATATTATTTCCATCCTGCATCTATACACTAATCCAATTGTGTATAACACATGCAGGTAATACTCACCGGATAAGGATAGAAAAACCCCTTCCTTGTCAAGTTCCAGATTTTACAGCATAAAGAATTTTCGCCAAAATGATTTAAAAAAATAAATAAATAATACACTCTCAAAAAGAGGGGGAAAAACTTGAGATTATAACCACTAGCATGATAGCAGCCTCGTATCAAACTGAGACTCATAAATCAACATCAAATAAATTGAAGACAGAAAATATCTAGACATAGCTCTAGATCCTCAAGTATCAACATGCTTCTGCAAAATCCAAGACGAAAATGAAAAACCCTGACGACGAAAAAAGAATAAGGAGGTCCTTGTTTGGGGGATTTGGGCGTGGGAGGCATACAAGAAATAATTTTTACATTGTGTATGTAAAACAGTAATTGTTCCAACATTAGATTCTGGAACACGTGATCCAAATTGCCTTTACAGAGAGGATAGAATCGGCATCTCCTTCTCATTGGCCCCACATTTTCTTTTTTAGAGAAAAACAAACTTTATTGCTTTCTTCTTTGTCTACCACTATCAATTCAATAATTCATCTTACCATCTTCTGTTGTAATAGTCTAAACTCATCATGTTCACATTATGTATGTTCTTCCTCACACTACCTTGCCAATATCTTTTTCGCCAATCATGAAAAGAAATTGAAGCCTAATAATACTCCCAGGTGAAAAATGGATTGCAACTTCGAATTTTTAACAAAGATAGTAACATGGAGAAGCCTGATGAGTTCAGAGTCGAGTTGAGCAAATCACACCTTTGTATTATCGATGACTATTTCACCAATATTTCAAAGGCGTGTGACTTCGATGAACTACGCTATCGGAAGTTGTTCGATGACATTTTCGAGCACTCTAAGCGAGGATGTTCAACAATATTAATACCACAGGAAGTAGCCGTTCCGACGTGCCTTTGTGGTGCCGAGTCTGACGAAAGAGTTCGATCACCAGATCAAAAAATATCAGCTGCTGGAAGCTTTTCTCAGTTTCCTTCTTCGGTTGCTGCACGAAAAAACAGATTCCATCATGATCAATGATTTATGTAAGGATCAAGTGGAAAATGTTGAGAAGGAGCTGAGATTTCTCCTCACGATTCTCGGCCACACATCGTTGGTGTTTTCTGATGACGAGCATGGTTCCGAGCTAGTCCAGAAGCTTCTGGAAGAATTTGAGGTGGTTGCGAATGAAGCTGGGGGTTTAGTGCATTCCTTACTATTCTCTGTCAATCGAGAGCGTGAGAAACTGGTGGAAGGACTTGGTGTTGTTCTGCAACATATTGATCAGTTAAATGGTAGTGTAATGGAATTCTTAAATCCGGTGTCATCTAACAGAAGACAAGCTTGTAAAACTCCGAAGGCTTCTGTGCTGGATTCACTCCTCTTTATAGATGCTCTCATTTATTATCTTGAAGAATTAATTGAACGGAAGGATAATAGAGTTACTGATTTGATGGACCAGATCAAAATTCTGCATAAGGGGCTAATTGATTCGAAGTCTTCCATTGGTGAATTTGAAGAACTGTTGATGCAGATAGGAGATATGGCACTTGAAGCTGAATATCTGATCACCTCCTTTCTGGTTGGAGATTTGCCTTTTTGGTACATCGTCAATAGGCTCACTAAAGTCAGCCACAAGATTGAACTTATTGGAACAGAACTCCAAGAAATCGCAAAGGAAGATAAATCTAAAGACCATAAATTTGGAAAATATTTCAGCACACATCTCATGTCATTACAAGCAAAGAATACGTCGGAGATTGATGATGTTACCGTTGGTATTGAGAAGAAGGTTGAACATATTTTAGAACAGTTGGTTGGAGGAACAGAGAGGCTGCAAGTGATTTCCATCTTTGGGATGGCTGGAATTGGTAAGACAACTTTCGCAAAGAAATTGTACAACCATCCCTCGGTTAACTATAGATTCGACAGACTCTCGTGGTGTGTTATTTCCCAAAAATATCAGAAGGAGAATGCACTTAAAGTTATTCTCACCCATTTGACAAGAGATTCTGACAAAATCAAGAAAATGGAAGAAGAAGATTTAGTCGAACACATTCACAAAACTTTAATGGGAAGAAGATACTTGATTGTGCTGGACGATATATGGGATCCGAGTGCGTGGGATGATCTGCGCAGATGCTTCCCGGACAATGGAAATGGAAGCAGAATATTATTCACTACCAGGAATAAAGATGTGGCTCCGTCTGACTGCAACAATTATGCTCTCTCCTCTTTGTCCAAGCCCAATCTTGGGAGCTGTTAGAGAAGAAGGTGTTTGGCAATAAATCTTGCCCTCGTGATTTAGAAGAAATCGGAAAGAAAATTGCAGAAAATTGTGGGGGACTGCCGCTTGCTGTAGTTGTTATAGCTGGAGTTTTATCAACCATGGATGAGGAGAAAAGTACATGGGAAGAAGTGGGTAGAAATCTGGCCGCACATATTTTTGACGGTGGAGATAATTCAGTGAAGCAAATTCTGGAACTCAGTTACAAGCATTTGCCAGAACATTTGAAACTGTGCTTTCTTTATTTTGGAGTATTGCAAGAGTGCAAAGAAATCCTCGTTGGAAAGTTGTTGAGGCTGTGGATAGCAGAAGGATTTATACGCATAAAAGCAGGGAAGAGTGCTGAGGATACAACCGAGGAATATTTAATGGAGCTAATTGATAAAAGCCTAGTAATGGTTGCCAAAAAAGGATCAGACGGTGGAGTCAAAGCTTGCGCTCTTCATGATTTATTGCGCGACTTGTGCTTAAAAAAACCTGAAGAAGAGAAGTTCTTCAAGTTTGTGAAAAGCGAGTAAGTTTATCTATTCTTTTTTAGTTTCTATTTCATAATTCATGCTTATAATAGGGATCTCACCTCCCCCATCTTTTTCTAGTACCTTCCTAGTGTTCGAGGAAGGGCATCGCATACATGTACCACGTCATCATGTTGTATCGACGATCTCCTGTCAGCATACTCGCTCCTTTCATCGCTCCTTTCACGGTGTTACCGCCTCAGCATTTCATGTTCGCGACATGAGATTACTGCGAGTTTTGAATTGTGATTCTCGTTCGAGAATTGATTTGAGTGAAATTGCGTATCTGACTAACTTGAGATATTTGATTATTTCAAGTTTGCCGCCATGTATAGACAAACTTGAGAACTTAGAATATCTTCATCTGGACGCTTTTTGTGAGTGTACCTACCCCAAGAAATTATGAAAATGAGGAAACTGAGATACATCCAATCACACATCGAAGTGAAATTTGACAAAAATTGCGACAGCTCAGAAAGAAGCAGCCTCGAGTACCTCGACCGTGTTTGGATTACGGAGCTGAGGGACGAGCAGATGTTGAGATGTTTGCCCAAGCTCCGTAATCTCAAATGTAGGTACCGTCCATTTTCGTCACAGGAGGACAACATGGAAAGGCGATACGCTGATCTCAGCTTCCTCACTCAGCTGGAGTCGCTCAAAATAGGACCTTCTAGAGTTGATGTGAAGGAAATAAGTTTCCCGCCAAACATAAAAAAGCTGACACTCTTTCGCTACCCGAAAGATGTATTCAGCATTAATTCGGAGATGATGTCAGTGATTGGGAGATTGAAGAACCTTGAGGTTCTGAAATTAAGATCCATTTTGTTTGAGGATAAAATATGGGAGACGAAAGATAAAGAATTTGAGAATCTCAGATACTTGAAACTGTTTGAAGTAGGAGAACTGGAACAATGGAATGTGGAGTCGAGCCAACATTTCCCAAGGCTTCAACAACTGGTGTTGAAAGACTGCAAGATTATGCGAAAGATTCCTTCTGAAATCGGAGAAATTGAGACGTTAGAGATGATTGAGGTTCAAGGGAGGTGCCCCAAGTCATTGGTGAATTCTGCTAAAACAATTCAACATGAACAACGGGAGAATGGAAATGAATCCCTGAGTGTCATCATCAGCGTCCCAAGGTGAGAGTTCAAAGTTTCTAAGGTTAAAAAAATAGTATCGTAAAATTTAGCATATTGAAATTACTTTATGTACCTATTCTATATCCGTTGATGAATTACTTGTATATGTCAGTTGGAATCCGAACAAGGGCAGTACTTCATTTTGACTCCTCCGGTGAACTATAAAATTGCAGTGTTGCAGCGTAAAGGTAAAAACCTAAAGATAAAAAAAGTTTCATTACTATCTTACAGTAAAACAGATAATTAAATCAGACACATATGCTCAATATGTTAACTATATAAATCATCTTTATTTTATATTCAACTATTTGACTATCCATTTTACCGTAACAATGTTTTATAGGAGATCTACTCAAAAATAAAAGGCAATTTTGGGCACAACCATGAAAGACAGGACTGCATGTCTTAGGACCAAGCGATTGCTTTCTTCACACTGTTCATAGACGCGACATGAGATTTTTTTTTTTTTTTTGATAGGTGACATGAGATTTTATTTGATAAGCCTACTGCCTATTTATCAAACAAGATTATGATATAGCTTTATAAAATAATATTATTTGTTTGTCGGGTCCTGGTTTCATAGTTTACATGTCTTGATTAGATTATTGAATTGAGTTTGTTGTGTGGTACGCCAAAGTACTTGTATTTTGCCAAACATGATATATGAAATATTTTTCACTCGTAAAAAAAAAAAATATAATAAAGAGTGATCATATGTACTGAACTGATATGTAAGAGTGTAAAGTTTGTGGTGTACTTCTCGTTTCTGTTCCTGAGTAACGGTAAAATACACATTTTGTTGTTTGGGAGTATGATCTCTATTTGTATAGGATAAGAGTTCAACAGATTTTAGCTTGTATACATAACATACTTTTGTCTTTTATTCCAAATAGTATATTTATAGTACAAAATAAGTCTCTAGCATGTTGGAAAGAAATGGAAAAATTAATCATTTACTAGCACGCCGAACATTTTAGAGCTATCAAAATTGATTTGGTTTGATGGTCAGTCCAGTCCGTCCGATATTTTAAACGCACAAAGCTTGGCGATCAAGTTCAACCTGATAAGTCAATGGCACCACGACCATAATCAGCCTAAAAATCTTAGTATATTTTGGTGGATTGGTTGGGACGAGCTCGTTAATTTTTGTCCGGGTGAATTTTGGCCCAGTGAACAACGTGGTTTATTCATGCTTTTAGGGCTCATTTACAAGTAAAAATCATATAAAAGCATATAGAAATAGGCTTCTTCGTCTTTATTTTCATATTGTGTGAATTTTATGTATGCGTGTCTTGTAGTGTTTTATACATTTTTAGGCAAAAATATGCAAGTATAAAATTTTGAGAAGAAGCGAACGAGAAAATTGACAAATTGGAGTTAAATTGCTTAGTTGTAAGAGAATGAGTGCAACATTTGATGTAGAAGTCGAAATTATACAATTTCTTTTCTTGTTATATATTATCAAATAAAAATGTGTTTTCAATAAAAGTATTGTTCATGTTAATATTGATTTACTGTTTAAAAAAATAGCCCGTGCATCGCACGGGAGCATTTACTAGTATATATATAAAATCCTTAAAAAAATTAAATAATAGATAATATATATATAAAATCATAAAAGAAAATTAAATAATAGATAATATATATAAAATCTAAAATACGCGATAAAAAAGGAAAAAAATTAATAACAGAACTCGCCCCTGGCAGGGGCGAGTTTACGTATGTGTGTACTTGATCTCGCCCATGGCACAGGCGAGATCAGTCCCATCCGGGAAAAAAAAAAAAAAAAAAAATGGATCTCGCCCCTCCCACAGGCGAGATCTAATGAAAAAAAAAAATTAGGAACTCGCCCCTCGCAGGGGCGAGATTGAACAGTGATTATCAGATTTAAGTGAACTCGCCTGTGGCACAGACGAGTTCACTTAAACTGATAAATAAATAAAAAAAGCACACTTATTATTTTAATATGTGCATGAACAATACTGTATTTAATTAAAATTGCCCCACTCTTATCCCTGTTTTTATTAACATTTTGATTTATTGTTTTTATAACCCGGTCATAAAAAATAAATAATATGTATACAATAAATATTACATAAAAAATAAACAAAAAATAAATAATATGTATACAATAAATATTACATATTATATGTGTTATATTGTATGTTAGTTTGTATGATAAATAATATATTTTTAATTATAAAATATATATTTGTGCAATTAGGTAGACTCATCATAATCGTATAAATATTATATACCATGTCTTACTTTGTTGGACCATTAAAATATTAGGTTCAGTTAATACCTAATCTTAGAGGGCTTTAGTGGTGCCCCAGGAGTAACGGTACCCCAATTATTTTGAACCATTAGATTCATAACTTTCTATTATAGCCATTAGATCATAGATCCTACTACCTAACGATCAGGAAACTGACTTAAAAAAATAAGGCGGCGATTATTCGCAACCCACAAAAATTTTCAACGCAGCTTATTTCTCAATGCAATCCACTTTTATTTAAAAATCAGTATAAATTCTTAATACAACCACTAAATACCAATTATACCTTTCTTATCAAATTAAATTACTCATATCAAAATATTATAATAATAATAATAATAATAATAATAATAATAATAATAATAATAATAATAATAATAATAATAATAATAATAATAATAATAAAAAAGAATAAAGAAAATGATGGCGCGGCAGGCTATGGGAGCAAGAGGAAATAAAAGAGAGAGAAAAGGATGAAGAAGAAGAAACATATTCATAAGAGTCAAATAATTAAGGTGAGTCCTTTTTTTTTTAGTGTTTTGCAATTCATAAGACTATTTCAATTTTCAGTTTTCATAAGAGAAAAGACGATGAACGCTTCCACTCTGTAGTGACCGTCAAGTATGATTAAAATGTTGCAATTAAGTATAATCCTTAATAATTATTGAATTTGTTTCCTTTCCTTATAATAGGTATGTCGTTCGTCTTATGGTCAAATGGAAGCCGAAAAGCAAGACAACCATTTTCATATATTTTTTTTTTTTTTTGACAAAGAAGAATCTTATTACTTAACTAGAGTCCTTAAGTACAAGATTCGTAAGCCAAAGTGGCACATCATTTCCCATCCATATACAAGGATTGGTTGATGCAAAAGAAAAACTATAGTTAGCTAAAGCATGTGCTACGCTATTACAATGTCTACTCATATGAAACAAATTATCCCCATTAGTGTATGCAAGAATTTCCTCCACCAAAGCTCCACCATAATCCAATGCTTCTCGCTGCCCCATAATTGCTTGCACCGCTAGCAACGAATCCGAATAAACCAATAAATTATCAAAACCACATTCCAAGAAAAAACGAATACCACTTAGAATAGCTTCTAGCTCTGCTAATTTCACCGAAAGCGGGCGATATATGGCATGTGAACCTGCAAGAACTACAACTCCCTCATGGTCCCTTAAAATAAAGCCTACTCCAAACTTCCCCCGGACCTCATTAAAAGCAGCATCAACATCAAAACGAAGACTACCAACTGGGGGTGGCGACCATCTCAACAGGACGGACGCCAATGCAGTCCTCGACATAGGACGTAATAATTCTTGGGCATGGTCAAAGTGCAAGACAAAAGTCTCCACCTCCTCCCATGAAGGTAAAATCCACTTACACTCAACATTATGAGTAAACTTACAAATTAATTGCCAAAGTTTCCACATAGCCACACCAAACAGACGAAACAGGTCTTTCCCAAACAATTTATGAATCCAATCACCACATTCCGTGAAAGAAGCCCGACGCATATGTTTAATAGACCCCCAAAAGCAACTATTCTTCCAAAACATTTTAACCTTCTCACAAAAGAATAGACCATGCATAGTAGTACCATTATCAACACCACAAATAAGACAAGACTCCGACATAGGCACATGATTTCTGATCAAATTAGAAGAAAAAGCGAGAAAATCCGAAGAAGCTTGCCATAAGAAAACCTTTACCTTAGGCGGGAGAGAAAGAGCCCATATGAATTTCCACCAGCTAGAATCCTTAGTCGTGGAAGAATCCGATGGAGCATAACCACCAATCGCCAGACGATAACCACTCTTGACCGAATACACCCCCCCATCCTCAAAACGCCAATATCGCCTATCGGGTTGCGCCCGACCCAATGGAATATGGCAAATCGCGTCCACTTCATAAGGCAGAAAAACTTGATTTAGCCTCTGCTGGTCCCAATTCCCTCCTCTCGTAATAAAATGAGAAACCCTAACAGTTGATGGAGCAATTCTTGAGGTGATACGACCCGAGGCCAGTCCTGGGATCCATGCATCCCTATAGGGCAGAATCGATTTCCCATCTCCGACACGCCAAATCAAGCCCTTATCCAAAATATCCCGACTCCAACACAACGATTGCCAAACAAAAGAAGGGTTAGAGCCCACATCCGCCTCCATAATATCGCCATGCTTAAAGTATCTACCCTTAAATAATCGTGCGACCAGTGAATTCAGGTTAACAATCATTCGCCACACTTGTTTCGCCAGCATAGCCTTATTAAACGAGACAAAATCCCGAAAAGCAAGACCACCATCTTCCTTAGGCCTACAAAATTTATCCCAATATGCCCAATGTAGACCCCTAGTCTCAGAATCAGAGCCCCACAAAAAATTTGCACACATTTGCTCCAGCTGATGACAAATTGAAGCCGGAATGCGAAAACAGGACATGACATATGTAGGAATAGCCTGTAACACTGATTTAATCATAATCTCCTTTCCACCCCTCGAGAAAAGCTTACTTCGCCAGCTATCCAATTTCTTTAAAAGACGCTCACGCAAAAAGCGGAATTGAAGCTTTTTACTTCTCAATGAGAATGTCGGAAGACCCAAATAAAGATCATGCCCCTGGACTACCGGAATCGCCAAAAGCTGTTTAATTCCCAATACAACCATAGTAGAGACCTTTGGACTAGATGTAAGAGCAGACTTGTCAAAGTTAATCATCTGTCCCGACACCATCTCATATCGAGAAAGACACACCTTCACCTGTTCAGCATCCTCTAAAGTAGCACGAAAAAATAACAAGCTATCATCAGCAAAAAATAAATGAGAAATAGAGGGACAAGTGGGCGCAATTCGCACACCCCTAATCATACCATTCATCTGAGCAGATTTTAACAAATTAGAGAGCCCTTGGGAACACAGTGCAAATAATAAAGGGGATAACGGATCACCCGAATGAAGCCCCCGCATCGGCTTAACCTGACCCACCACTTGTCCATTCAAATTAAACGCATAAGACACCGAGGACATACACCGCCGAATCAAATTAATTAGACTAAGAGCAAATCCCAAACGCCCCATAAGCGCACATACAAAATCCCACTCAACCCAATCATACGCCTTACTCATGTCAAGCTTAAGGGCACAATACCCTGATCTCTTTTTCTTATTATTCCGAATCCAGTGCATACACTCAAATCCAATTAACACATTATCCGTTATTAGATGCCCCGGAATAAACGCACACTGTTCAGGATCAACAACTTTATCCAAAAAAGGCCCTAGTCTATTAGAAAGCACCCGTGACACCACTTTAGAAACCGTATTACACAAACTAATTGGGCAAAAATCCTTCAAAGTACGAGGTTGTTGAGTTTTCGGAATCAATGTAACTAACGTGCGATACCAATCTACCAAATCAGCTTCATTATTTAAAATGTTGAGTATTGTGCTAACCACCTCATCACCAGTACAACCCCAAGTTTTTTGAAAAAATAAAGCCGTATAACCATCCATACCTGGGGCTTTTGACGGATGCATGTCAAAAAGAGCCTTTTGAACCTCCTCAACACAAAACGGTCGTGCAATATAAGCACTCAGCGAACTCGAAAAGTATGGTTGAATCCCGTCCAAGACACCATGAATATCTGTTGCCGAAGGAGCAGAGGTAGTAAATAAGTCCTTATAATAGCCCACGATAATATCGGTCATCGTAGCAATATCCTGTACCAATCCCCATGCCTATTCAATAATCCACCAATCATGTTTCGCCTTCGTCTAGCCGATGCGGTAGCATGAAAAAAAGAGGTATTCCTGTCTCCAAACTGAAACCAATTCACACGGGCCCTCTGGTGCCAATACAGATCTTCCTTTGTGGATAGGACTTCAATTGATCGCCGAATCCGACTAACCTCCCCAGCATCCACACCTCGAACAGACGGTCTCAAGGCCACATCAAGTTCTTTCCGCAGCCTAGCTATATCACGACATCGTGTACCAAATCTATCAGATGACCATCGCTTTAAATACACTTGAAGGTTCGTCAATTTATTAAATAAAGACATCCCAGGCGAACAGTTATTCCAAAAATCCTCCAGCATACTCATAAAATCAGCCTCTAACAACTATTTATGCTCAAAATAAAAACGAGGGGAATGACGCACGACAGTCGCCGTTTCAGAATAGCATAAAGAGAGACAAACAGGACGGTGATCCGAACCATAAAAATCCAAATTACTCACTGTAGCCAAAGGATAAAGCATTCTCCAAGATGTGGAAGCTACAAAACGATCTAGCCGTTCCAAAATAACATCCCCATCAGACCTATGAGAAAACCATGTAAAAAATTCACCAGAGCACCCCAAATCCTGCACCCCCACTTCAGCTAAAGCATTATAAAATACATTCATTTGCGATGCCGGTCTAAGTGCCCCACCCATCTTTTCTGAATCAAACATAATCTCATTAAAATCTCCCCCAGTGATCCGAGGTAATCCACTTAACTCCGCAATGCCATGCAATCTTTTAATTAAATCCCATGATTGTCCACGCAATTGAGTATTCGAATTCCCGTAAAAGCCAGTAAAACGCCACACACAATTCAAATAAGAAATACGACAATCCACATGACCCCTCGAATATGAACAAATATTAACCACAATATCATTCTTCCATAATAACAATAATCCTCCTCTACGACCCACTGGGTCAACAAAAAACATACCAGAAAAATTAAGAGCAACGCGAATTCTAGAACAAGCATTTGCAAAAAGTTTCGACTCAGAAATAAATAAAAGAGTTAATTTCAAAAAGCAACCTGAACTTTGCGGGTTTTTACGCTTTGCAACCTAAAGTCTTTTTTTTCCGATTGGAACCTGTATTTTGCGATTTGACTCAAAACGCAATTCCGGCAATATTTTCAGGTTATATAGGCCATGTGACTGGCACATGACCCATTTTCTGTATTTCTGTTTTTTTTAAAGCCTAAATACATGTATTTATCATTTTATTTTCTTTTTTCTTTTCTATCCTTAGTAAAATCAGATTTCACACTAACACTCTAATTTTTTACTTCTCTCATTTACCCAATAGGTAATTCCAAAGGCCACTCTTCTTTCTACTCTAACCATAATCGTCATTCTGCTCCTTCTTCCCCAAAATTCTTCTACCCAACAAAAATGGAGGCTCATCCGTTGGCGCTAACCAGGAATGCCGTGGACGATCCGCGACGAAAGTCGCCGCAAGCTTCGAGATGGTGCAATTGGTCTCGATTATGGTAAGCTCGAAACCTAGACTGACGCTTGTTATTATTTTGGTTCTAAAATGTACCTTGAGTTGTTTATGGGTGATTCTGCTGATTTCGTGATGTTATATTGTAATTTTTGGGTTGTTTGTTCAAGTAATTTTGGGGCTGTGGTCCCTGATAAGTAGAAAAATGTGCATTATTTATATTGATAGAAATGTAATTTTATTGCATTTTATTTGTCATGCATTGTTATTTTTCTACTTATCCTCACGTTGAAGTAAAATACTCCAAAGTTTGTTTATTGTGAAATTGCAGTGAATTTGGAGTAATTTTGGATTAACTAAAGTGGATCGACAAGTGAAGGAAAAACTGAGCCGGAATTAGCCCAGTTAAAAGACGAGCCACGAAATACGAGGGCCGTTGGCCCATGAAGACAAGGAATTGGCGTTAATAATTCGGTGGCCCATGATCACTTAAATGTATGGTAACGAGGAAGAGGCCCATTAGGGAATATGATATAAAGAAGGGCAGAGGCCCATCAGTGCACATATAAAAACAAGGAGGCACCATACGTGTGTCCATACGGAATCCATACGGAAAAAAAGAGAGCAGTAATCCATACGAGCGTCCGTACGGAAATTGAAGGCGCAGAGCAGAAGTCGGCACGAGTTCCGACGAGTCGTCAATTCCGTTTGCTTTTATTTTAATTATGTCTTCCTTTTATCAAGTTTTAGACAATAGTTTAGTTATGAGTAGCTAATTTACTTTATACTAGTTTGAAGGGATGTTGAACCCTATTCGTTTTGATGATTAATTGATCCGTAATTGAATGTTGATTTATTATTTCCCAACTTCTTTGTGTTACTTGATCTTATGACCCATGATTGGTTGATTGCTTGATTTGATAGGGCCCGTCGAATTAGGTTATTAATTTATCACTGCTAGGTTATAAAATTATAATCCGTAATTGTTATAGTTTTATAATCGCGAGTAGCAATAACGATTAATTCGTTAGGGGTAACACGAATCTAGGCCATCCGGATCGAGCGTATGTATTTGGAGTCTAGTCTGACCTATTATCCTAATTATTAACGCATTTAATGAATTAAACCTAGAGAGCGTTTTCTAGGTTGTTCAATTAAATAGGGTTAGCTAATGATCGTATCTTAGTTGACTATTCTTAAGGGATAATTCGGACCGACAGAGCTTGTTGTCGGTCTAGGGTTAGAAGGTTGAGGGATAATAATCAGGTTTAATTAGTTAATTAATTTGTAGACGAATAGGGGGATACTGAACTGAGAACTAGTATTACCTTTAATATTTGTTTAATTCAAGTTAATATTTGTTTAATTGAGTCTTTAAGGTCTTTAGCATTATAATTGTTTATTTGATTAGTTAGTTAGTAGATCATTAAAACTCAAAACCCCCTTTATTTACTTTTATTGTTTATTATTAATATTAGAAGCATAATTAATTCATCCGCTCCTTGTGGGATTCGACCCTTACTTATCGCTGCTACTAGTTAGTAGAGGTAGAGAAGGTATTTAATTTGACGTGCCTCGACAGCGCGGTCAGTCCCCGATTTCAAGTTCTTTAAAATAGTATTGTTGATGGTGGGTCAGTTTTTATTCATTTATGGTTTCGACTTTTTAGGTTAGTCGATGGTTGGTGCATTTATGGTTTCGAAAGTTTAGCTTAGTCGATGGTGGGTCATAGTGTATTTCAGTTTCTCATTGTCGGTGGTGGGTTAGTGTGCATTTAAGCTTTCGAATATATTCTCTATTGTTTAGTTTTGTAGGGTTGACTTTTGTCTTTATCTGACTTAATTCCATTTTTGAGACCTAATTTGACATTGAACTCCTTAATAGACCCATTTGGGACAATTTTGTGTGTGCTCTGTCAACTTGGGATTTCAGACGCTGATATTTGAATAATTCCAGAATATTATTTTGATTCATGTTTTTTGTTTTTTTTTTTTGTTTCAATTGTTTATTGTTTGTACAGGTACATATGATGAATATTTTACTATCAAAATGTACCATTCTGGTACATTTCGTGACCTTGGTATAATGTGTTACGTGGGTGGGGAAGTAGCCCACATAGATTACTGTGATCCAGACGAGATGTCGATGCTTGAGTTGTTTGCTATGGTTAAAGAATTAGGGTTAGTCGATGTGGATAAGTTGTATTATAATAGGAGTGGGGTCTATAACTGCAATGACCTTTGGCCATTAGAGATTGACATCGATGCAGTTAACCTGGGTGGGTTTAAGGATAGCGATAGAATGGTTGCAGTTTACGTCAGTCACAAAGGGGCGAATATGACTCATGATAGTACTTCATTTGAAGGGACGGGTAACACATCACAGTCTCAAGCTGATAATCACAGTCAGCTTGTGATATTTGTAGAAAAAGATGACAAACCTCTACCTCAAACACCCCTCACATATTTCACTCGGAATGGGTTTGCTGACCTTGGCCAATCTGATGAGAGTGAGGATCTGAATTCCGTTGGAGATGATTCTGACAAGTCTAAAATTTGCAGATTCTGAATCCGAGTTATCTGATAAAGATGACTTGGACTTTGAGGAACATGTAGATGATAGTGTTGAGTGGAGGGGTCTTGGGAGTGGGAATCCTACCAAAAATGCGTCTGACACAAACACCGCCAGCTCTAGCAAATCTCCTATATCAAAACTGAAACATAAGGGTCACCCTGTTTTCAAAGAGTCTCGGGACGGAATTTCACCTCCCCAATTTTTTATTGGCCAATGTTTTGAAACACTTGCCTCCTTTAGAAGAGCTATTAGGGTGCACTCGATTGTGAATAGAGAGGTTTTGTTCACAATCAATAATGTAGACAAAGTTCAAGCCAAGTGCAAACACCGTACTTGTACTTGGCAGATATTTGCTTCTAGAATGAGGGGGGAGAACACCATGCAAGTGAAAACTTTCTGTGAGACACATAAATGCCCTAGGATACAAAAGGTCAAACATGCCAATGCCAAACTCATAGCTGATGTCTATAGGTCCAAAATATACACTGACCCGAGTTGGCCCATTGATTCCATGGTTGCATGGATCAATAATGATTTAAAAGTGACTGTGACCAAACAGGCCTGTTATAGAGCAAAGTACATTGTATTGAGGCATGGTACCATGTGTGAGAGTGAGGAGTATGCTAGGCTCTGGTCGTATGCTGCTGAAATTGTAGAAACCAATCCCGGTACAACCGTGAAAATTAAATGTAAAAAAATAGTAGAAGGGACTAGGTTTCAGCGAATGTATATTTGTTGGGGGGCTCTAAAGCGAGGGTTTGTAGAGGGATGCCGACCTGTAATTTCCTTGATGGGTGTCACCTAAAAACCGCAGCCGGGGGTATCTTGTTATCTGCCGTAGGAATAGATGGGAAAAACGGAGTGTTTCCATTCGCATATGCTGTGGTTGAGAAGGAAAAATACAAAACTTGGATTTGGTTTCTGAAGCTTATGTTAGATGATTTAGGAGGAGAAAACATGCTAAGTGGACTGTGATGTATGATAAACAAAATGGTTTAATTGAGGCTGTTGAAGAGCTTATGGATGGGTGTGAACATAGATTTTGTGTTACATATCTATACCAAAATTTCAAATTAAAGCATAAGGGTTTGCAACTGAAAAATTTATTGTGGAAGGCTGCTAGGGCCACTCGAGTGGTCGATTTTCAGAATGTGATGGGCGACATTAGGAGGGTTGACAGTGAGGCATTCAATTGGTTAGTTGGCAAGCCACCCCAGCATTGGAGTAGATTGCATTTTAGGACATTTTCTTGCTGCGATAAGCTGGAGAATAACATGAGTGAGAGATCTTAAAGGCACAATCAAAGCCTATTGTTTCAATGCTTGAAACAATTCGAGTGTCTATTATGAAGAGGCTGCACATTCGTAGAGACAAAATTAGGTCTTACCACGGTGAATTCTGTCCAATGGTTGAGCAAATGCTAGAGGAGTTGAAAAAGAAAGCTATGGAGTATCGTGCTATGTGGAATGGGGAGAATCAATTTGAGGTGGAAAGCCCGTGGGGTAGTCGATGTAAGGTACACTTGGGGGAAGGGACATGTAGCTGCCGTAAATGGGAGTTAACCGGTTTGCCATGCTGCCATGCCATTGCATCGATATATTACTTGGAGCAGATTCTAGAACAGTATGTCAGCAATTACTACAGAAAAGAGACCTTCTTGAAGGCGTATTCTCATTTTCTTGGTGCTTTAGATAGTCCCGACAATTGGCCCAAGACCGAGTGGCCATCACTCTTGCCCCCAGTGGCACAGAAAATGCCGGGAAGACCTAGGTTATTCAAAAGAAGGCCAAGAGCTGACGAGGGAAAAGCACCACCTGTCACGACTCAAATCAAGACCAAGAGAAAATTGAAAAAACAAGCAGAAAAACCCCTTAAATTGTCAAGGAAGGGGAGTGTGATGACATGCTCCATTTGCAATGGGCAGAACCATAATGCACGAGGCTGCCCGACTAAACCAGCTGCACCCGAGGAAGCAGCAAAGGGAACCAACAAGGGCAGAGATATCCCTGCTGCAAAAAATGTAAGTTATAAGGTTTTTGTGATTAAAATTTGCATTCTGTTTCTTTTGTTATATCTCTTAAATAGATGTATAATTACCAGCTTTTTGTCAATTCGTTGTCTAGGTGCACAAGAAGGGTAGTGTGAAAGTTGGCGAAGGCACTAGCAAGGGTGCAACTACCTCGAGGAAACCTCCGGCGAGCAAAAAACAGAAGGAGACAGTCCAAAAGAAGGCTGCCCAACAGATAAAAACACGAGGCAAGGTATGGTTTCAGGATGTAGAGTGTTATTTTGTGACTTGAACTTAGCTAGAATATGTTTGTTTTAATAAGAATACATTCTGTTGGTTTTGTATTAAACAAATTCTGCATTCTACAAGGGTGACTCGAAGGAGAATTGCAATGATTTGAGGGATAATAGTGGATTCGATCCTATTGAGTCTGTCCCAGATCATTGGTGGAATCTCTCATCCACCCAAGGGTCCTCACAGGTTACTCGGGTAATTCACATCCAAAACTTTGTGCTACAAGATTAAAAATAGCTGCTAAATGGACATTCTAATATGTAGTGCCACTTTGATTTATTCATATGCAGGAGCAAGAGGAAGCTCAATGCACCCCGGGTAGAATGACAAGGAGCCGAGCAAGTCAGATGCTTGAGCAATCTTTGAAGAAGGTGAATCGAGACGAAGGGCACAAAAGGAAGACAACTACAACCCATCCAAAGACAGCAACAAAAACTGTTGAAGCAAACCCCGACAATTCTGTAACGCAAAAGTAGACACCCAAAAAATGAGGGCTCAGGAAAATCACTCCCAAGCGTTACGGTAAGACAAAATCTGCTGATGACAATATGCAGAAATGCACACAGGAGTCAACAACGGTTGCTGCTGCCACAAACACCCCAAGTGCGAGAAGAAAACTTGAGGTACTATGACTTAATTTTGTTGGTGCTGGTATTAGTCGTACGTCTTAGATATGATTATATATGTTCTACATTATGCAATTTACTTTTAATTGTCGTAGGTGGGGAAAAAATCAGTGGCAAGAGATCCACAAGCTAGCCCATCCGTTCTGATTTATAAGCCAAATCCACGGGATTTCATCAAGCCGGATGTTCCACTTGGGCCCAATAGCCTTACTGATAGCGTCAGATTCTCCGCCACGATTTGCGAGGCTGCATCATCTGGTTTGTTCGTCCCATCAGAAGGCACACCTAAGTGTAATCAAATGTAAAAAGGGGTTGTGTGACTTTTTTTGACAGTTTGGTCTATTGACTGTTTATGTAATAGGATTTCTTTTGTATGTCCAAGTTGTATGTAACCGACTTGGATACTAGCTAACTTTTTGAGTGACTAGTTATGTAGCCACTTTTTGGTACTCGAACTGAGGTCTAGTATGCCTCTTTTTTTGGAAAATCCTTCAGGACAGTCAAGCACCAAACTGGTTCTTTTTTTATCATGTATAAACATGTCCAAACCTTCATTCAAGAGTTGAATGTATGGTGAATTGTAATTCAAGTAAAAAGTTTCCTAATTCTTAATGTCTTGGTAGTATGATTTGTATAAGTTGTATGAAATTACTCCAAAAATTCAGGGTTCGTTTCATTTGCAAACTTGGGGGATTATGTGCATTCCACATGGACCAAGCACATTAGAATGTAAATTGGCAACACAACATGAGTAACTCACGTTTAGTCAATTTCTTCAACATTGCAGGATGATATCAAAATTGACTCAACTAGCAAAACAAACACCATTCGACTAAACGATCCAAAAATTGGCATGGTTTATCCAATATTACATCCACTTGGTGATTCAAATATCCACAAAACAAACACAATTCTAACCAAAAAAATCAGTTACCAAAAACAAGCTTCACCAAAACAAATACAATTCGAATAAACGAACCAAAAATTGCAATACCTAAAAAACTTCCACAACACAATCACAATTCGACTGAATCAACAAAACTTTATAGTCATTGAAAACAAGCTTCCATTAATGTCATGATTGATTCTTTACAGCAAAAACAACGCATTCATCATTCAGCCGAAATCCACAAAACAAATAGTCTAGACGGGTTAACAACCATACACTACCACACTTCTTATCACAACACTAACCTAACCTTTAAAGAAATACAACAAAATGCAAATTGCTAAGACAACCCAGATCCACTTCTCCCTCTTTTTAACCCGAACAATTTCATCTTCAAGAAGCACAATTCTCTCACCGTCTTCATTATTGTTGGCACGCTGCCAATCATCTCGAAGGTTGTTAACCCGTCTCAACAGTCCGGGAATTATCTGGCGAGCCCTTTCGTCAGCTGGTGGGTCAATCCAACGAAAAAAATCGCAGCCATTTAGAGCCTGCAAAAAAGTTAAAACATTGAAATATGGCCCCAAATACAACACCAAACCCTAATTTGTTGGGCAAAAATGAACTCAACTAGACTTTCATACAGAGTCTGCTCAAGCAATTTACTAATCGTTTAAGAATGCGAGAATGATAAAGAACGGAGAAGAGAGTGTTTGGGCGTTTTGATTCTTACCCGGTATCGTTCACATACAGCGTAGCGCCTGCCTGGATTTTGTTCCGTCCACGATGTACGAAGCACAACAACATCACTACATCTGCATTGCCATTCCATCTTGGAGCCTAGCGGTGGTGAGTGGTTGAGGATGCGGGTGTGCAATTTTTTTACAGGGATTGTGAGTCACTTCTGGTTTTTAGCTTCTTAGATGGAGTGAATTAACCCTAGGCTATTTAAATCTGATTTTACTAAGGATAGAAAAGAAAAAAGAAAATAAAATGATAAATACATGTATTTAGGCTTTTAAAAAAATGGAAATACAGAAAAATGGGTCATGTGCCAATCACATGGCCTATATAACCTGAAAATATTGCCGGAATTGCGTTTTGAGTCAAATCGCAAAATACAGGTTCCAGTCAGAAAAAAAAAAAAAAAAAAATTTAGGTTGCAAAGCGTAAAAACCCGCAAAGTTCAGGTTGCTTTTTGAAATTTACCCTAAATCAAATAATAGGATCTTTATCAGCTACAAGCTGACGAAGATTCTGGAACGCACGCGGGTTCCCAAGCCCACGCGCATTCCAGACAATACAACTCATTGTACCTGGCGGTGCTGGGTCATCCCAAACACCGCCGAATCAGCATGTGATGCAAACTCCACCGGGACCATCTTCAATCTTTTTTCGGACTCCACATCAACATTTACCGCCTGTTCAAGCCCACATTTTATCTTTTTATTGTTATATGATGTATATATATTATATATTATTTATTGTTTAAATATTAATCGGCTCATCTAATTACCTACGGGCACAATAAAACAAAATGTTAATAAAATACAAAGAAAAGAAAAAAAAATGTATAAAACTAAAAGAAAAGAAGTGAACGGAGAAGGAAAATAATAGCAAAACAATAAACAGGTAAAGAGGGTGTCTTGATTTTTCTACTGCGCAATGTGTAGTTTATTAGAAACTCTACCGGATTACTATCCTATTTTGTAGGGATACAAAATAGAAATGTCAAAGTCAAACATGAGCTTAAACAAGGAAAGAAGATCTTGGAGTTAAATAACAGGATCTTGAAGAAGGAATGGTTTAAATAACCGGATCTTACTAAGTGAAGAAGATCTCCTAGATAGAGCAGGATCTTCGAGAATATCTTAAATGGTTCCACAAATATACACTTTTTATATCAGGATGTTTGAACGTCCAATAACACGTTCTCGTGAAGGAATCGAGATTTAATCACAACAAGAGGTTAATAAACAATATGTTGAGGTTGAAAATGCAAAGGATATGCCACGAAAATTCAATACTAGTAAAGTGAAGGTATATGCATTGTTTAAATCTAGTAAATGTAATGGTAAACAAAAAAGATTTAGACACTAGAGATAAGAATCCTAATTCAAATCCTAAGGCCAACAATGCATTCTTGCAACCTCTACATAATGGTACAGTGTTTCTTTATCTACTATTGAAGCTGAATATATTATCGTGGAAGTTGTTGTTCACAATTAGTTACATAAAACAGATTATGCTTGATTATGGTTTTGATGTTCCAAACAATAAATTTATTTTGTGATAACCAAAGTGGCATAAAAATTTCTTAAAATCTTGTCCCGCACTCACGCACTAAGCACATCAATATACGTCAGCACTTGATTTGGAACTCACTCGAAGATGACCTCGTTGTTTTGGATTATTTTTCTACCTATGCAGATCATTTTTTGAACTACACCTATTGATGTCATCTCTGCTCTCAGAATTCGTGAGGAAAGTGTGGATGCAACCAACACGAGTATTAAAAACATGGTTTTGAAAAGTAACGGATCACTTCTTTGTTAATTAATATTGATTTTGTTGAATGGAGTTCAGTTTGAATGACATTTTTAGGTTCAATTGGTTGTTATTCTATTTCAGTTTTGTTTCACAGTTAGTGGTTTATGCACAATGTTTTATTATTTTAAAACCGATCTATACATTATTTACATTGCAATTCATATTGGCTTAAAACGAACACAACACTCAGAACTTGGCAGAACTACCATTCGTTACAACATCAAAGTTACAAAATTCCAAATATAATATCTAATAATAGAAAAATGTTCAACAACTTCAATACATTATCTTCAATTTGACTTCCCTACAAGTTACAAACTACCTCCATCCAACCTGATCATAACACAAACTGACACAATGGAAAAGACCTTATTGGAGATATTCAAATTCCATTTACCAACATTCTTCTCCAAGGCTGTGATTTGTTTGAACAATTCAAGATTATTATACTCTATTTCAGTACACTTCATGTGAAGCTTCATACATTCTCATACATAAAACTCATTCTCAGTTTGAGTGATTGTGAGAATCTTGTCTAACATCACTTTCTGGTTGCGCACCTTATCAATATCAGATCTTTTTTCATTAAGCCTCATACACAGCCTCTTAATGATATACCTACTCATCTCACTTATTTGTGGATCAATCCACATAAAAGAGGTGCAATTTCCGTCGTTCTTAGGATGGATATTGCCATTGTTCCACCTATAGCCAGTTACTGCGTATAAGAAATGATTGCATTAATTAAGAAACACAAGCTCAATCATACCAGGTATTTGACATATCCGTAAAATTTGCACCCTACATTTTTATTGTTTCATAAAGTGATGACGGGGGCATTTAGGCCACAATGGCAGATTAGTTGAGAGGGGCAGCTCCCGCTCGATTCAGACTTGCTCTTTCCAGCAAAGGAGCACTGGAATTTTTAGGGTTCTCCCAAGCTTACCTCAATGGTGTAACTGCGAGAGTGAGGGGGAAGGGAGTGAAGAGTTATTTTGTTTTTTATGTTTTGATTTATCCATTTTTCATTTTTTTAAATCATTATGTGTAAAAGGTTTTATTTAAAAAAAAAAATACACATCATTGAAAATGCGCCAAATGATATTTTCATTTCAATTTACATTATTTATCATTGTAAGGTAAGTATCTTATGGCAAGAGGAATACTAATCATGGCACGAGGCATACTAATTATGGCACACGACATTATAATCACGATACAATTTCACACTATTATCACTTCTCACGTGAGTTTTAAAAAGTATATAGTCAGGGAGATTAACTAATTCGTAGCCATCCTCATCTTCCTCCTAGTCTTCGTAGCTTGAATAGTCAATGTCATCATCATCTTCATCTTCGTCGATTTCTCGATACAGCTTGGGAGATTGAGAGGGTGATTGTGGGTCGTCTACTCTTCCAAATATCTCTTGCAGCCTTCTCCAATTTGGTTCCCCAATGTGCCTGTATGCAACCTCAAATAGGCATTTCTGTGGAAAAATCAAGAATGTGAATTGACCATCACACATTATATGGAGATTAGAACAACGATATTGAAGTGAATTTTGAGTCATTGATCGTCTGACCTTGAATCGTATAACCAGTGTTCTAAAATTCGGCCTAGGCGGCCGCCTAGGCGCCACCTAGGCGCTAGGCGCCCCTAGGCCGAGGCGCATTACATGAAATCGGCCAAAAAAACGGCCCTGCAATTAGTCGGCGTTTTGTCCGATTACTCGGCCGCCTAAGCCGCCGAACCGCCAAATCCGTTTTTTTTATTTTTTATTTTTTTTATTTTTACGCGTATCACAGACTGATTACAGGATTTTAACCTAACCCATTTGTACGTTTTTTTACCCTAATTCACTGCCTCACTCCCTCTGTAAAAAACTTCCATTGTCGACGGCCGACGCTGTTCAGCGGCCTTTCGCCGCCTTCGCACGACCATCGTCAGACTCAGCGGTAAGCTATTACAGATTTACAGGTCTTCTTTTTTCTTCAGTTTTACAATATTTAATGTGTCTTTTTCATATTTTTTAAAATTTCTATGAATATCATTGTCCCGTTAGTGTTGCTGCTAGTTATATTATCAGATTTGTGCTACATACTGTGCTCTGTAAATTATGAAAATTAATCTTTAGTAGTTTACAGAATTGTGCTACTTAGTAGTTAGTAACTTAGTACTTAAGAACGTGTATGATTCTTTAATCATGAGTGCTAAACTATAAATTATAATAATTATTGAAGAAGGTGACTGTTGGTGTTGATGAAACTTGAAATAAACCAAATGCATCATTATTGAAACTTGAAAAGGAAATAAACCAAAATTCATATAATAACTTCATAACCTGGACTACTAAATTTTAGAGATGAAAGATATTTGCTAATTTGATTTGCATTACTATTGAATGGAGATGAAATAAATGTTGATTTTGATTTGTTGATTAATTAGAGAATGGAGAAATTCGGTTGTTTGCCAATATGTGGTAATTCCTTATATTGTATCTTTGTTAGGTATTTAAAGTACTTTAATGGCATCTTCAAACGTTCCGGACGCAATTAGTACTTCATCCCAAGCCAATACATCCGAGAAGGAGGCAACCCTTAAGCGAAATTCGAATGATATCGGTTGGGAGTATGGCATATTGAGTGATCCTCATAATCTTGACAAGGTAAAATGCAAGCTGTGTGGGAAGGTTATGTCTTCTGGTGTTCATAGAATGAAAGAGCATATTGCCCGCATTCCCGGAAATGTTTCTGCATGCCCCATGTCATCAGCTGAAGATCAAGCAAAGTGTAGAAATGCCATCAATGAGGCAAAGGGCAAAAAGAAAAGACAGAGACAGCGGGAACAAGACTTGATGGACAGTGTGGTTCTTGACAAAGATGGAGATTCTATAGGAAATGAAGCTGACAGATCGGGAGAGTCTTTGGGGAGCACAAAACCACCAAATTATCTTGGTCCTATGGACAAGTTCGCTACATCCATCAACCCTGAAGCTTATCCGAAGGTAGCAAAGACAATAAGGGAACAAACCATCAAAGATGCCCTTTGGAAAGAGAGATCAGATTTTGTGAAAGATTGTCTTGCTGATTGGATGTATGAAGCTGGCGTACCATTCAATGCTATCGACATGGATAGCTTTAGGGTCTTCGTAGAAGCACTTGGTAAGTTTGGTAGAGGGTGGAGACCTCCTAGTCAATATGAATTAAGGGAGCCATTATTGAAAAAGGCAGTTGAAAGAACAAAAGATAAGGTCAAACCACATGAAGATGAATGGAAAAAGAATGGATGTTCAATCATGACTGATGCTTGGAGTGATAGAAAAAGGCGAAGTGTCATGAACTTGTGTGTTAATTCTAGAGAAGGTACTGCTTTCCTTTCTTCTATGGAATCTTCAGACGTGGCACATACAAGTAGAATGATTTTTGAATATGTGGATGAATGTATTGAACATGTTGGGCCAAATAATGTCATTCAAATAGTAACTGACAATGCATCAAATAACATGGGAGCTGCTAAGTTGTTGAAAGAGAAAAGGCCGGGTATGTTTTGGACATCATGTGCTGCACACACCATCAATCTTATGCTTGAAAGCATAGCAAAGCTACCTCGGTTCAAGAAAATATTTGATCAAGCCAAAGCTCTAACCATCTTCATCTATGCACATCATAAGACTCTAGCAATGATGAGGTCATTGACAAAAAAAAGAGATATAGTTAGGCCTGGAGTCACAAGGTTTGCATCTTCTTTCCTCACTTTGCAAAGTATAGTTGAGAAAAAGGTGCAACTGAAGGCAATGTTTACTAGCTCAGAGTGGGATGAATGCAAATGGTCTAAGACTACCAAGGGGAAATCATGTTACTCAACTGTATTGAGTATTGGCTTCTGGAATGGTGTGACGTCATGCTTGAAAGTGTTTGCTCCTTTGGTTCATGTGCTTCGTATTGCCGATGCTGATAGGAAGCCATCAATGGGATTTTTATATGGCGAGCTTGTAAAAGCCAAAGAAGTCATTAAAGTTGCCGTTTGTAATTATCCCAAAAACTATGAACCAATTCTGGAGATAGTTGATGCAAAGATGAAAGAAAGACTAGACTCCCCCTTGCATTTGTTGGCTTATTTGTTGAACCCATATTATCACTATAAGGATCCAAATCTTATTTTAGACAATGTGGTTTCAGATGGAGTTATCAACTGTCTTGAAGTAATTTCTCACAATGACTTTAATTTTTTGAATAAAGTCTTGAATGAGGAGTTGCCAATTTATAAGAACAAGGAGGGAGTTTTTGGGAAGAAAGTTGCAATAGAAGGATGTGCCGTCAATGATGATAAGTATGATCCAGGTAAATTAATCTTTGTATTGAATTTTAATTATTTCTTTAGAATTATCAATCTGCTTATTATTTCTCTTATTTTATTTTATTTTTTCCAGCAAAGTGGTGGCAGAATTATGGTCACTCAACTCCTAACTTGCAAAGAATTGCTATTAGGATAATGAATTTGACCACTAGCTCTTCCGGATGTGAACGAAATTGGAGCGCTTTTGAAGGGGTTAGTAACATACTTTTGCTAATAAATAACTCTATTGAGATATGAATGTAGTCTTGAATCACTTAAATAGTTAAAAAATAGAGTTATTTGCTGCAGTGTTTCTTATTTGAAAACCCTTTATCATTTGCTAAACAAGCCAATATATGTCTCTGTTATCCTTTTCGTCTATTACACTTGTTTTATGTTTCTTGTTGGTTACATATTAAAGTCAATTAATAACTCTTTTAAAAGCTCTTTGGTAGTATAGAGCACAATTAGGGGGTCAGTGATTGAAATGGGTTAATGCTATGTTAATATGTTAATGTTCTATTAATTTATCATGTGTATTTTCTGTTTTCTTTTTTTTTTATATATATAGATTTTCTTTTGCTGTTAATTTTTTTATTTGTCCTCTTT
This sequence comes from Ajuga chamaepitys, assembly GCA_958295605.1. Taxonomy (NCBI): domain Eukaryota; kingdom Viridiplantae; phylum Streptophyta; class Magnoliopsida; order Lamiales; family Lamiaceae; genus Ajuga; species Ajuga chamaepitys. The sequence goes on from OY282497.1 coordinate 11,602,028, forward strand.
GTTTGTAGATACATACGAAGAAGAGGAATAGACTAGATGTTTCTCGATTAAACAATCTAGTTTATGTCCAATTCAATTCAAGGTTGTTGAACAAGAAAAAGAGAGAAATAGAGAGAAACATTGATGTGTTATTAGCAAAGGATGCAAGTAAAGCACAAGGATGGATTGTTGATGGAGCTGATATTGATGATGAAGATGTAGATGGGGTTAGTGATATTTCTATGGTAGATCAAACAGAAGTTCGGAGAAGTTCAAGAGTGAGAGAACTTGACTCTGATGATTTTGTGTCCGATGATGAGGAAATGAATGCGAATGAATTTGACTTTGAATCTGATGAGGAGCAGGTATTAGAGGATTATGGAGAAGAAGAAGAGCAAGAAGTACCCTAGTGCATAATTAGATTGTTAGTTTATGATTATGAATATATTTTGTTTTGTCATCTTTGATGTCTAGAACTTAGAAGTTTGAAGTTTGAACTAGAACTTATTTTAGCAATTTGAAGGTGGTGATGTTGATTTTATTATTTTCAATTTTTTATGTATAGATTATTGATTTATAATTTATTTCGTTCAAGGTGGTTTCGCCTAGGCGCCGTCTAGGCGCCGTCTAGGCGCTAGTCCCCAGTGATCCGACCGACTAGCGCCTAGCGAATTTTAGAACATTGCGTATAACAATATTTTTTTTACTTGGTGGATTATGATGAAATACTTGAGGAATGCATCAACTTTATGAGAGGAAGCACATGTGGACCGGGCCTTGCACACCCTTGGATCATTTTTCTTACTGCGTCATGAAGTGTCAAATTACAAAGGCTTGAAAATATGTAACTTAATTAACACACAATGTCCTCAGATATTCCCTTGCCCATGGCATGATTTTCCCACCTTTACGTACTTTAATAATGCTCACAATACCTATTCATCGACATATAAGGGCATGTATGAAACTTATGCAGTAGAATATAATTTTTCAAATAAAAAAAAGGCTCCATATTTATCACGGCATGAGGCATGTTAGTCACATCATGAGGCATATTTATCACAACACGATTTCACAATGCTCTAGTTTTTTAGAGATATAAAAGGTAGGCATGGGGATAGATTCAGCCAAATAATTTGAAATGGCAAGACTGCGGACTTATCATAACACGATTGAATAGTCGTGCTCTGACGTGCTTACTATTCGTGTCCCATTGTGAAAAAAAATTGTCATGAATAGTTACACATCACAAGCACTACATTGAGCCTATAATGCTGTAAATTTTCTTACCATGTGGGTAGTCCGTCACTGAATAGACAACATGTTCAATTCAATGGGACAATACAACTTTACTATACCACGATATCAACCTTTGTGAGCATCATTAAATGTTCGAAATGTTAGTTCTGAGAGTCCATAAGAAACAACAACCTGAGTGCATGTAGACCAAAATATTTTGTGACCTTATACATTTTTCTATAGAAGCAAAATATTGGATTGGATAGAAAGTGGCGGAATCGCCTGAAAAATGCCCCAATTTCTTCGTCCAACTAAGATATCATGTGGTATACTGCATCAGATTGGACCAAAGGCATGGATGACCACTTAATAATCCTACTTACAGGTCAGAAGGCGCTTGGCCACTGGGTTTCGAGGGACGATTAGCATAATACTATGTACTTGCTCTATGTTCATTGTCCTTTAATAGAACAAATTTGGTAACAAAACAATGGTTTCCTAACTTGATGTATGCGATCGTGTCAAGTGGTTTGAAAAAAAGGTACAAAGTGTGGACTGCCATGGTGTATACTCCCATTGTGTATGATGTGTAGTTCAATACCTTGCCTACAAACACCGACCGGTGGATAACTTGGACTTTAGAGTATGGTTAAGTCGTCCAATCTTACATTGAGGAGGGCAAACCCAGGCGAGAGTAGCTGGTTTGCAAATCCAACCCCAACTCAATCTACTATAATGCCTCGGGCCCTGCTGCCTTACCACGTTCCTAGCAGCCTTGCTTCCCCAATCATCTAATTTCAGGACATTACTAATATTAGCTTGTAGTGCCTTGCAATGTGATACCCTTTCTCTTAAATTTATAGGTGTAAACTGGATGTTGTTTTAATAGTTGTTGCATTAATGTTTCCCCATTTGTTTAGCCAGTTCATCGACCAACTTTTTATTCGAGTAGTAATTTTCATATTAAAATTGTGATGGATGATATAAATAATTGAAACGCAAAATAAGAATGTTGAATTATTACAATATGCTAGATTTATTATTACACAAACCATCCGAAATTATCAAGATAAAATATTGCATTCCCCTACCCAAGCCCCTCATACAAACTCATCAGAACCCTCCCTATATAACCCAGGTGATGGAGAACGAGAAGGTGGCATTGTCATGTTAATGCCAGTAGGTGGTATAAATGTAATCATGTTTTAAGAGGAAAAAAAAAAAAAGAACCTTAGACTACCTCGTCATCCTCTCGTTCGAAAAATCCCTTGTCTTTGAAATTTTATTTGAACTTTTTCACCCACCACCTAATATAAAGTGGGTACAGGACCCCCTCTAGTTGGGTTGCACATATTTATCCAATTCGAGGTGTGCCTCGACTGCCCATACCTGCCATCTGGAAACCAAAAGGTCGTTAATTAGGTGAGGGATTTGGGAGCAAATATACATGCATAAGGTGACTGGTGTAAACCACCCTGTGAAAATGAAACAGGACAATTAATCTCAATGCGAGACTGAGGTACACGGAAGGTAGATGATGTTCGACTTATATGTGACATTACGAAAGTCAAACCCTACGAGATTCAGAGGCATAATAACATTAAGATAACAATAACAATATTACATATAAATGGATAACATATAGGGAATTAAAGAATAGATCATAACAGAAAGACACTAAAAAATAAAACTTATACCAAGAATGCGATCGAGAACCCTGCCCATAGAAGTGGTATCTCTTCTGCTTATTATAGACCTCAGTGGCAAGCCCTTTCATGAACTAGTGAGAGAATTGTATGTGTGGGGACCCCAAGGAAAATTACCCAATGCATGTTCATCATCAACCAAAGACCACACCACGACTGCATACTGCACTTCATCCCATCGACGCCTAACAATATGTAATATAGGAACATTGCCTTTGTAATTTTAGTTGTATCAAATACAATGTCATTGAATTCTCCGTGCTCGAACTAGCCCTTCAAATCATCCATCAATATCAGATTCAGGACTAACCGTCGCTAAAATACACCAGTTGATGGGGGTTCGTGATGCTCGATGAAGTTTGTCTCCCCAAAATGTAGCCTTGTTAATATCGTGTATTCTCTTGCAAAAAACCGAATTGGATGATTCCCTACCTGGAACCATAGCATGTCCTACTTTAGCCAGTTATGTATAATTTCTTGTGCGAAGAACACGCCAATCGCAACTGCTAGACATATGGTGTTGCCCGATCAAACTCCCATAGGGAGACGAAAGCAAGCATCCAATACATCTCGGCAGCGTCCCCCACTCCTGCGGTTAGAGCTTCTCTAATAGTCGTAACAACCTTCAACCTACAGTACAAGTTCATTCTGAAAGTCTTGTGATGCATGGTCGGCCGCGTCCAAGTCCAATCGTGATGTAATAAGTTTAGAAAATAACGTTGATTATTAGCAAAATTATAGATAAAACACATCACAATTTGGTTTAACAATAGGGAGCATAATAATGTATAGACATTTTCGTAAAAAATAGATATTGTTTTAAGATATAAGTAAAGCTCGTGCATTCACATGCACATTTATAATGCATGAAGTAGTAACATAAATCGATTATGTGCTTACTTGGACGAGAACAATATCATGCACATTACATATGTACGGTTGGCCTAACTAATCTTATGTATCGTGCCCTACATATGAGTTGTATTGTGCACTATCAAAGTGTCGTGCTACAACAGTGTCATGCACACTAGATATATACAGAGTGCTTATCTTGTTTTATGTAGCTTGCACACATATGAGTTTTGTTGGGCATTATCAACTTGTCGTGCTACAACAATATCGTGCATATTAGATATATACATAGCGTTTGTCTAGTTTTATGTAGCCTACGCACATATGAGTTGTGGTGAGGGCTATCACCGTGTCGTGCCCAACAATTTCGTGTACATTAGATATATACAGAGTGGGTATCTAGTTTTATGTAGCTTGCATGCATATGAGTTTTGTTGGATGATATCAAGGCGTCGTGCTACAACAATAGCATGCACATTATATATATATATGTATATGTATGTATATATATATATATATATATATATATATACATAATGCTATCAAACTAACGTTCTACAACAATCTCACACTATAATCAATATGGAGTACAATATTTGGTTCAATTGTGTAAATTCAAGAAAATATTGCAGTGGCTATTCAACCTAAATAATAAGACAAAGGGTTCCAATATTACAGAATTACCTCACCGTCTTCCTCAATAATTGTTCCAGTCGAACTATCTCCATCAACATCCTCGGGTTGTCGTCGAAAATTGACATAAAGGCAAAGGTCATTTCATACTCACAATTTCTCCCAAATATAGCTTCGGTCGTTTGCAGCCCTTCTCCTGAGGATTGCACTCTCATCTTCGCTGCCTCCCCGCCAGTGCCTCTAAATGCACTAACCCCAGCAGAAGCCCGCCGACCAGCTGAAGCGGACAAGTTTGGCTTAGTCGTCTTAGAGGAAAGGTAGTCGACGTCATCGCACATTGCACTATCTATAATATCTCTGTCAAACCCCTGGTGAGCTACTCTGATAGATGTCGACATGTCTGCTGCCGATCGTGTACATTTTCGATGACGTATATATTTCGCCATGGATTGAAATATGATGAAGGTAGCATGGATTATTTAGTGGATAATGAATGAAAATGATGAATCTTACCCTAATGAAGCTCTGTGAATGTTTGCGACACATTAACAATTGAAATGTGGGAGGTGGGTTTTTCACTCTGTTGAAATTGAAATGGGAGAGAGAATAGTGAAAATGGAATGAAATTTTGAGTGTAGAGAAAACATGGAAAGTCATGGGCTGACACATTTATCAGGGGGTGGGTGACGAACGTGAAAATATTCGTTTTTCTCATATTATCTATGTTCAATTTGTTTTAAGAATTGCGAGTGTTTATCATGTTTAAGTGCAATTTTGTGTTTCATTGCATTCTCGGACTTTATTTCCTCTCTGATATGATTTAATGCACTTTATGGTGTTTTTTAGTTATATCTTGAAGGTTAGGAAAACTCGAGAAAGAATGGAGGTCAATTGCACTCATTTCCTCACTCCAACTTGGAAATGGAGACCCAATGGGCCCAGGTTAGGCCTAATTCAAAGATCATCGAGTTGTGAGTAAAAGTTGTGAAAAAGTCGAGCCGAAAAAATGAGAGAAAAGAGGTTGAAACGACAACAAAAGAAGATGGCGCACGATGGGGGACGTTGCACGCACGACGATTGAACGTCGAACATTTAAGCAAACCTCCGACCCTGGTACCGGCCTGCACACTCCAGTGCCAGCCTTGGTACCGGCTCCGGCATGGAGCTCAGTGAGCAACCACAGGTGGTGGTACCAGGCCTCACATGTCTAGTATCCATCGTCGTGTTGCTTCCGATCGAGTGCTATAGTTTCGTGTTTTGGCCATAACTTCTTCATTCGAAGTTGGATTCTGACGATTCAAGTTGCTAAAGATACCTAAGATATACAACTTTGTATTTCAAGTCAAGAGTTGATTCTAGATGGTAATTCCCAGAATCGCCGAGAAGGACAGATCAAGCACGATTGAAGGGTTCAACTTAACATTTTAAAGGACCGAGCACTCTAATTTGTTATTTTACCCTTTTACCCTACTATAGGGGTATTTCTACAGCTTTTTAGGTCTTTTTACACTTGTAAGGTTCGGGTATTATAAATATCCTATAAATACCCCTTCCCCTTCTCAACTGAAAGGAAGCCTCCATCATTGTAAAACTTCCCTTACATTTTTCTCTCTCTAGTTCTTAGATTTTCAGGTTTCTTAGCATACAGTTAGGGTTTTTCTCCCTCCTCTTCAAAGAGGAAGCCATATTTGGAGGATAACTCGGAGATTATTCACGGGCTTGTGAAACCCGTCAAGATTATTGAAGTTCTATGAAGTTATTTCAACCAACTGAGCATTTTCTTCTCCCTTCTCTTTATTTTCAGTTTTTATTGTTTTCTTATTTGATGTTGTTGATTCTTGTTTATGCTTTGATGATTTGTGATTAATTTTATTGTTCCCCCAAGCCCGGGAGTAACCGAAGCTTCGGGGTTGATGCATCATTGATTGATTGTTGGATTTATTATGGATTGTGGTAACTTAGGTGTTAGGGCTTGATTGATTTGTGATAATTTCTAATCGAATTCATGACTAAGTTCACAAGCTTGTACGGTCGCTCAACTTTCGGTAGCTTATGATTGTTTTGGTTGGTTCTGCATTTGAGAAGGGATAGTTGGCCCTTAGGCTTGTGATTGCTACCAACTTGAGGATTTTAAACTAGATTCTAAATTAGCTTAGGAATTAATAACTACGCTTTAGAAAAGGCGGATGATGGATCAATTCTGGAAAATTTGGTTAATTGAGATCCAACTTGTAGAAGAGAGACTCGTGGGGGGAAGCTCTACCGCGAGAGGGAGTAGTGCCTAGGGGGCATCGGTTGGGATGGACGAAATTAAATTTAGTCTCGCGCATAGTTCTTGCACCCTTGCGCCGGTCTTTATGAGAAGCCGAACTAGTTCTTTCTAGTCTTACATAATTGGAAGCCCGGGGCCTGGGATTGGTTTAGTGCTTTTATCCATGTAAGTATTCTACATTGAACCTTGTTTACTTACCGATTCTATGGGATTAACCTCTTTTCTAGAATTCACATCCAATTGGAACGTTGGTTGGTTTGGGAATTCAATCACAACAATGTCTTAAAATCGTCTTCGAAATATCAATCTCATCTTACTTGTGTGTAATCGAGCCTCGCGAATATCTCCCCATTGACTGGTTCCCTCCTTGCTACATTTATTTGTTTTATGTTGTTTAGTATAATCCTTTCTCTTAATTGTGTTTTGCCTAACTTACTCAAAAGTGCTTAAGCCAATTCTCACGGAATAACCCTTCATGTGGATTCAACAATCTCTTATACTACCTCTGTCACAAACCGTACGCTTGTGGTTTGAGAAAGTTGTTCTAAACCTAGTAATTTAGAACGACTTTCGTGACAAGTTCAGCGGGTTGGGGTTTATACGTGACTGGGAGTGGGGGGGAGTGGGATGTGTGGATAATGACAAAAAGTATTAGGTTTAATGTGTTTTGTAAAAGTTAATAGATTCTATATAAAAGTTAGGTGAGGTATCATAACTTTTTTTTTTTAAAAAAAAACTTTAACTAACTAGTAAGAGTGTGTTTATTTTGGGTTGGGGCCAACTTATTTATGGAGGCTCCAACTAAGTGGTGTCACATTTCATGAGTAACAAAACGTTATTAAGTTATTTGAAATTGAGAAACCATCAAATAAATGACTACATGTTGCTTTTAATAGAACGAAGCGAAGTATTACTTCGTTCTGATTTATTTTTTGCAATAACTATAACAAAAAAATACCAACCACGTGTAAGGCACGTGCTTGTTTCTTCAAGTGAAAGAAGGCAATGAAGTAGACCTGTTTCTATACATGATTTGATGGTATATTGGTTCTTTCAGTACTAGAAAAATAAGAGCATATCCACAGCCTATCCACGTGAAAAACACGCGAGATATGATCGCATTTAGAAAATATGAGGGCATTTCGTGAATAATTCTTATAACATCAAGGTATTCAGAGAAATTTTAAGGGTGGCAATCATAATTCAACACGAACAACACGAATTTTATTCCTCCCGAATTTCTTAGAGAACTCCAACATCAACTCAATCCGAATATGATTAATATAATTCTAACGCATATTGATTCGAAATAATAGTTTATCTTAAATATACAATTACATATTTTAAATAACATTTGGTAGATAAAATTAAGTCGACTTGAAATCGAGTACAAAGTCAAATCGATAATCCGAATTATTACTCATCACAAATTACTCTAAAATTATTTGGGATTCTGTAACGAATAAAATATAATATTTTATTGGTCTCGACAACGAGGATAACTTCTTTCTTCTTTTATTTCAAATGAAATTTATTTAAACAACTGACACATCGCAATAATGAATTGTGATTTACTCGTAAAGTAAAATAGTTAATTTATCAATAATAGGGACCCAATGTGCAATAAATTATTGGGCACCCTAAACCTTAAAAAACCTTAAATCTTAAAAACCATAAAAACCCTTCACCCTAAAAATCCCTTAAAAACTCCAGGTGCACAATAGGGCTTATTGTGCACCAGGTGCGTGCAAGTTTTTGCCATGAAGATTAGAGGTGGCAATTCGGACGTCCGGGTCCAATTGGGCTTAGTTCATCGGGCCAACCCTATATTTTGGATCGGATCAAAATTTGGTCAGGTCAAAGTTAGTCGGTCCGATCGAGCCTATTCCATTATAAGAAAATAGGATTATAGGGCCCGTTCATGACCCATCGAGTCAGATTTATCGGTCAAAATAGTATTACGGACCAAAATTTATACGATCTAGTCCTTCTAAAATATTGAGTCGGGGTTGATTTTGTCACCTCCCGTTGAGATTGTACTCCGAGGTAAACTTTCTTTCATTATTCTGTTTTAATTAATAAATGGATTAATTAAACAAGTACTCCCTAATTAGCAAAAGACAAGAGTATCCTTTGCCTGCAAATCAAAAGACAGAGTAGCGTTGAGATATGCGCCGAAATCAGGGGTAAATACGTAAGCGTAAAATCTATATATAACAAGGCAAGGAGTTGGTAGAAGGCAGCTCAGAAGTGGAGAATGAGGGTTTGCGGCGAGAACTGGGTATTCTTCAAGGGTGGTTGCCCCTTTCTGGAAATCCAGTGATTTCTTCCATCAGATAGATCAAACAAACAAACAACCCTTTGATTAACAACAAAAAGCAATTATTGCTTTGCTTGTGAAGAAGCATTGCCAAACACCCTCTACGACTACTCTCACACACACACGCACAAAAGTTACTCCCTTTCTCTCTCTCTCTCTCGCTCTATATATATGCATATATGTTCGTTCTGACGGGAGGCGGTGATGATATTCGTGATTCTTCTGAGCTAGCGAAGCGGGCACGACGAGACCCGTATCTTGGTAGGGCGACCCGGACGGCGTCTGATTTTGGAGGTTAATCCTCCTAATCAGATGCAACCGGTGATTCTGCAGCCATGGCGTGGTTCGATTGTCTTTTGCCTCTTTGCCATAGATCTGAGCCTCAGTTTTCTCTCTTCTTTTAATTTGATTTAATTATTCTCTTTTGTTTATGAATTATTTATAATTTCCGATCACCAGTTTTATTTCTTTCTGGCTATTTTTATATTGCTTACAAAATAACCAAAGTTTAAGTGCATTCTGCAATGAACAATATAAAATTGAAAAGGTCTGCCCAGAAATAAGTAAACAAAGGAAATGTTCTATCTGAAATTACAATAAATTTAGGGTCCGTCTGGTTGGAGTATAGGGTTAGGGAATGGAAATGAATGAGCACTTATTTTTATTTATGAGTTTTTGTTACATATTGAATAAGTTAATAATTTATCTCTTTTATTAATAATTTTCTCACACTTGACCCTTCCTTCATATCAATTATCATTGTCATTGATTATTTGTAACTAAGTAGGTCCTAAATAATTATCATTGTCATAGCAAAAACTTGTGTGCACCCAACACACAATAACATTATTGTGCACCTACTGGTTCAATTTCAATTTTCGCCGGTTCAGACCGGTCCGAACCGGTCCGAACCGGTCTGAATCGGTCTTTTTTAACCCTGGGTTGAAGTTTACTTTTTACCCTATTTTCTTTCAAATTTTTACAGCAGCTTGTTCTTCTCCCTTTCACGCTGCTTATGCGTTGCTTCTCCCCCTCGTTTTCTTTGCGTTTACTTTGTGATTAGTGTGTTAGTTTGTTGTTTCGAAGTTGTTTTGTGAGCCCACTCTTGATTTCGACCCATATATCGTTGTTTTTCGAAGTTTAGGGCGTAAGGTTTTGAAGTTTTTTCAGCTTTCGAATTCTTCAATGTAAGTTATCTACTATTGTTTATAATTTGCCCTTTCGTGTTAGTTTATTGTTTATGGTTTGTAAGTTATTTGAATGCCCTAATTTTTTGTTTTTCTATTTTTTTTTTGTTCGAATCTGCGATTCAATCTGAAACTGGAGTGGAATCGCAATTGGAGGCTCGCTATTTTTGATTAAGTGGAAAATCACAGTCAGATTCAGGTATAGTATATGATTTCTGAATTTTGTGATTTTTATATTATATTTTAAATTTGTTACCAATGTCTGAGAACGTGATGACTGAGAAATCAGTAGCCACAATTATATTCAAGTAACTAACAAAACATCAAGTTTCCGAATACATTTTTTTTTTTTTTTTTTTTGCAATTTTATGTTATTTGTAATTTTTAGCTATTAACAACAGAAGCAAAGTTATTGCTGCAGTGAAAGAAAGTCAGTTTTCCTGTGAAGAAAGTCTTGTCAACTATAAATTGCCTTCGAATAGATGTACTGTTGAAGTAACCTTGATTGGCCGATCTATATAAAACTGCTCTTCTATTTTTTGCTGTTTTGTTGATTCTGTTAAGTGTTACAGTTTTTCAAGAGAGTCAAGTGTTTGTTGAAATTCTTGAGGCAAGTGAAGAGAATAATATGTTAGTTTGATTCAGGTAGGTATTGAAGTTTGGCGCATAGTATAGATATATGAAGTGAAACTAACTTTCTAGTATACATGGAAGATGTTTTCAGCAACTCTTATATGTAAAACACGAGAAACTCTTGCTTAAGAATGGATTCTGAATTGTGCAATTTGTCATACCCTTGGACATTCTTTGGGATGTGTATTTGATTTAAATATAAACTTGCTAGGTAATTATTGCTTAATTTTATTTATTTCTTTGTGTTGTATGCTATTATGGGAGAATCTGTTGCATGAGTGATTATTAAGTAAACGTTTCTCATCTATTGGTGCTGTAAAGATGTAAATATTGTAGAGAAGCATCGCTCTAAGATTCGCATCCAAAGCTGTTTTTTCACATGTTTAGAACAAAATTTTTTGCTATGGTTTTGAGTCTACAGTGGTAGTAAACAGGAATAACCATAGCAATTCTTCTGATACCAATTTTGTTTAAGTTGAGCAATATGAAATTTTCTTATAGTTTTGTCTTCTTTGAAGCTGCAACATTATTGGTAAGACAATAATTTTTAATTTACTACAGTATATTATATAAAACATGGTAGTATATAATTTTCAGAGTTATAGTATGTCTAGTTTCATGTGTTTTTTTCTAATTCATTTTTTTTTTATAGCAATATCATATTTCAAAATTGCTTGATCGAATTGGACATTCTAAAGCGAATGAAATTTTGAACTATGTGTTCGATAATGTGCAATTTAAGTGGCAAACAAAGAGGCATAATCAAGATTGTGCTATTTACATGATGCATCATATGATGAAGTTTGATGGTCGTGTATACCATGAACCCAATTTGGTCAAGGTATTTCTCTATTTATTTTTTAATTCATATCATTATTTTGTTTTGATGACTTTTGCTATTATTAATCTTATTTTATTTTTATTTTAGGCTGATGTCTGGCGTGCTTTGCGAGGTGAATTTTGCATTAAGATTGTTCTATCATCACTAAATGAAGGAAAACAAGAACTTCTTCGACACGTGCAAATTTTTATCAAATGGAAAGCCGGATATGATTGCAAGAATTGCCGAAAAAAAGAAAAAACCTGCTTCTGAAAGAGGTAAAGTTGTTGCTAGGAATTCTCGAAATAAAAAGAAGACATTTAAAGGTAACAAGAAAGGCAGGGAGTGATGTGGACTGATTGGAGACGGGCAAATCTTGAAATAGAACATGTGTTTTCGTATAAGTTTGGATACGTTGTTGATATGTCTTGAATATGTGTATTTTGATGATGTTTTGGTACAATATTGGATATGTTTTGCTATAGTTTTTGGATATGTGAATTTTGATGAATTTTGGTATAATTTTGGATATGTTTTGGTGTAGTTTTGCACATGTTTTGGTACAGTTACGTATAATGTAAGATATGATATCATGCAAAATGATATGTACTATCAAGCCACATGATATATACTATCAGGCAAAGTGAAATGTACTATCAGGTAAAATTTTCCTTACATTTAACCGTTGCTGGGGTCTTTGGGTCGTCAACTTGGTTGCGGTCGTGAAAGAAGGTCGCGGCCGCGAACCATTGTTGAAGGTTTTTTGCTCATTCTTCGGCAGGTTTATCGCGGCCGCGATATGGGTCGCGGTCGCGAATCGTTACTGGGGTTTCTGAATCGTTATGTGTACTGTCAGATATTATAACATATACTATGTCCAAATATTAAATACACTGTGAGGCTTAAAAAATAATTGATGAGTAACAATAATTGTATTTGTAGAAATGTAAGTATATTAAATAAATGAAGTCATTCTTGGACATATACTTTATAGAAAAGTAAGTATATTAAAAATATACTATCACGCAAAGTGATATGTACTATCTAGCAAAATGATGTATACTATCAGGCAAAATGATATTTAATGTAAAGCAAAATTTTCGTTATATTGAACCAATTGTTGTTCGGGTTTTGGTTCGTCGACTTTATTGTGAGCATTATTAGTAGATTGATTTACTTTTAAGTAATATTATGTATTCCATAAGTCAAGAATAATGGAAATGTGAGTTGAGAAAAATTAATATATCGAATTATACAAAAATAAAATAATTATATCGAGTTATAAAAAATAAATATACTGTTTATCATTTGGGCATATACTATGACACAAAATTATATATACAGTGAGGCTTTAAAACATAACATAACATATACTATTACTGAACAGAATAATAATGTTATCAGTTTAACAATATTACTAAAAAAAATATATTCAGTACATATAACTAAATGATACGGACATTGGGCGTTTTTGAAACAAATTCATTGTTCTTGGTTTGAGTTGGTTCTTTCGCTTTCTTCTTCCTTCGTCTTTCAAATTGTCCCGCTTCATTCTTTAAACCTCTCATAGAGGCCTCACAATTTGTTCTGATGCTTGGTTTCTTTTTCCTCTTTTCCTCTAAATTTATTTTCTTTTCCCCAGCCTTGGAACACACAAACAATTTTCCCAAGATATCTCCTTTAGATGAGAATCGACTGCTTGACTTTCGAACACTGAAACCCAAGCTACGAGCATGCATGCAGTACAAATTATACATTTCAAGGAGTGTGCTTCTCTGAAACCCAAGTAGTGAACCAGAAACATCTATCGATTCATTTGCACAGTCTGTCAAAAAAAGTGAGCAGATAACATGTACTGTTATGCAAATAAAAGTATACTATTATTTATAATAAAGTATACTATGTCAGTCAAACATTAATTCATACTGCCCTGTTTTGGGAACAGGGCGGGGATTTTAGGTTCGTGGACTTGGTCGCGACCGCGAAGGTGGGTCGCAGCCGGTCGCTGCCGCGAATCATTGCGGGGGTTTAGGTTCGTAAAACTGGTCGCGACCGCGAATATGAGTCGCGACCGCGAGTCATTGCTTGGTTTTAGGTTCGTGGACTTGGTCGCGGCCGCGAACCATTGTCGAACATACTATTTGCCTGATAGTATACATCATTTTGCCTGATAGTATGTAAGATTTTGCCTGATAGTATCTATGAGTTTGCCTGATAGTACATATCATTTTGCCTGATAGCATATATCATTTTGGCTGATAGTATATATCAGTTTGCCTAATTCCAAGCATCAGAACCGAAGTGTTAAGAAATCAATGCAATAAGCAAATTAAATCGAGAAATCAATCCAAAAATTTGAGAAATACTATTATCAAAATTTACAGAATCCATATACAAGTTCCATGATATTCAGTTGATTCATGTTATTCTCTTCTTCTAGTCAATGGAATCCATATACATGCCTCCTCATAAAACAATTAAAAACTCATGTGTATAATCTGATGAAATGGAACACGAAATAGAGATAGAAGCAGCATCATTCACGTGTTGAGTCTCAGCTACTACAATCAAGGCAGTGTGAAACGCAATTCAAAATGCAGAAGAAGAAAGAGAATTGTACAATCTTGTTACAACTGATTTCGCGAGAACAGGTGCTGATTTCGCGAGGCGGAGGCGGAAACTTCGCAAAGCAGCGACGCGAATTGAACGAGGCGGCGTCGCGAACTGAACGAGGCGGCGGCGTGACGGAGGAATTGGGGAGAAGAAGTCGCGGCCAGCTGAGAAATGGGGAGAAGAAGTCGCGGCTGGTGATGGAGGGAGAGGAGTATGAGCTTTTTTTTTTTACAGCTTTTTGTTTTAACTTAATGGGCTAATTTTTACCTAATGGGTTAAATTGGGGAGTGGGCCCAAGCAAGTGCACAATAGTGCAATTGTGTGTTGGGTGCACACAAGACTCACTCCATTGTCATTAATTATTTATAACCCTAAATAATTTCACCCCTCACTCATATAAATTATCATTGACATTGATCATTTGTAACTAAGTGGGTCCTAAATAATCTCACCCTCACTCATATTAATTAGCATTATCATTAATTATTAATTAGCATTGTCATTGATTATTTATAACCAAGCGAGGGTTCTAAATAACCTCGGTTCTTTCTGCTTTTATTACCGAAAAGCGGATTCTTTAACCTGTGGAGTCGATTAAAATATTCATGGGAAACACAAACTTGACATTAGATGACTTGCTAAAATTTCTTCAAAATAATAGTTAAAATTATAAGCTTCTTAAAGAATATAAGATTTTATAATATGTACGTCAAATAAAATATTAGTCAATTTATAAAATGTAAAAATAAGGTCTTAAAATTTATAATTTTTTTAAAAAAGTAAGTTACTCTAATTCATCTTATTTTTCAAAATTTTATAAGTTATAATTAAATATCACATAATATACACATTATAGAAACACTCTATGACTCCGTTTGCTTAAGACTTGGCTCAATAGATTTAGAGGATCGAATTCAAATAAAGTACACTCATTAATTTTCTCAGTCAGATTTGACCTAGCACTCCCCAGTCTTAAGCAAACAGGCCCTATACGTTTCACACACTACATATTTCACACGTCATACACACATTACACGCACACATTATATAAACACACTATACACACACATACATATACTTCACACTACACACATTTTACACACTACATGCACTTCACAAACTCACACTACATAGATTTTAAATATATACACGTACTACATAGATTTCACACATTTCTCACACTACACACTATACCCACATTACACGCATTTCATACACTGCAAACATATAAACACAATATACACACTACATACATTTTACACACTGTACACCCACTACACATACATGCACACTTTGCATACATTTCACACACTACACATATTTCGCACACTACATACAGTGACATACACACTTCACACACGTTCACACATTATACACACATATTTTACACACTGTACACACACGACACATACATACACATATTTCACACACTACACACACTTCACACACTACACGTACTTCACACACACTACACACACATTCACACACTACACGCTACACACTTCACACACACACATTTCATACACTATACGCGCTAAACACATTTCACACACTATGCACACACTACACACATATTTCACATACTACAAACTATATACACACTACACACAATTGCATACACTACACATATTACACACATTTCACACACTACACACACTTTACAAACTATACACACAATATACACGCACTACACATATTTTACACACTTTAAACACACTCGCGCACTATACACGCACTACACACGCACTACACACATTTTACACACTGCACACATTTCACACACTATACACGTACTACACACGCTTCACACACTACATTCATTCACTATACACACACTACACACATTTCACACACTATACATACACTACACACATTTCACACACACTACGCACAGTTCACACACTATACACACATCACACACACATACACATACTTCACACACACTTCACACACATACACACACTTCACACACTACAGACACTTCACACTACACGCACTTCACACACTATACACACACTACACACATTTCACACAAACTATGCGCACTACACACATTTCACACACTACACACACATATACGCACTTCACATACACATTTCACACACTACACACGTTTCACAGACTACACAAATTTCACACACATACACACACTTCACACACATTTCACACAATAGACACACTAAACACATTTTACACACTACACACTACACAATTTTCACACACTCACACACTACACACACTTCATAGTTAAATCACTTTATTTAATTGTAAGTTTATAAGCTCTTTTATCCAAACACTTTATTAACTTATAAGCTCTTAAGAAATGACATCTTGTAAAGCTCTGTGAACAACCTATAAGATGTTGGAGCTTATAATATGTTTGAAATAAGTTTAGCCAAACACCTTCTATTTTTTGTTTCGAAATAGAGTTAATTACTGAGTGCAGCCTGTACTTTCAACGATTTTTCCCTTTGCAACCTAAGGTAATTATTTTTTTCGATCACAACCTGTATGATGCAAGATTTTATTTTTACAACATCTGGCTATATATTCCAGTATGTATAGTTCATGTGCTCAACACTTGCCAAAAAGATCCAACATGGTGACACGTGGCCATCTTATTTAAAAAGTTTAAAATAATGTTTTGAAAGTACAAAAATTATTTAAAACTTTAAATAATTATATATAAAAGAATAAATATAAAAAAATTAAGAAAATAAATATAAAATTCACAAAATTATTGTAAAATTTCAAAGTTTCTTTTAAATTTCAGAAAATTAAAAAATATTTTAAGAAAATTAAGAAACTTATTTGAAACTTCTTAAAATTTATCTAAAAATAGAAAATTTAAAAAGTAAAAATTCTAAAAAACTCAAAAAGTTTAAAAGGTTATTTTGATAACTATTTTTTAAATTCTAAAAAATTATTTTCTAAAAATTATAGAGACTTTTGCGTCTTCGAATTCTTGGTTCGAGATTAGACCCACTTTAGCGTATTGACGGAATACAAAGAAAATGTTTCTCATTTCAAATACAAAAAAATTAAAAAAGAAAAAGAAACAAGATCTCAAAAGCAGCTTCGTTATCTCCTTGCTCGATGGGTTCTGGAGATTGTTTTCCTTGATGTGTGCCTAGATTTTTTTTTTTTAAGTAGCACATTCATCTTGTGCACTAGATTTTCAGGAGATTGTTTTAGCACGCTTTTAAATGGGCTAGAATTACTAGCTTTTCTCTCTTCTCGGGTTCTTTTCTTTTGTGACTAGCGGTTTTGAGGCGGCCAGTTATTGAATGGCCAGCGGAGGAGCCGCTGCTGTTGTACACTGTATAAGCTACTGATGCTACGACTCTGGCAATTCCTCGGCGGCGCCTGGTCATCACTCATCTTCGTCACTCTTCCATCATTTTCCTTCAATTTCAATGTTCAAATCGCGATTAGGGCTCCCAAATTTCACGCCTTAGTTGCTAATAATGGCTTACCGTCATCATTGACTGCTTTGCATTCGTTTCCCACGCTGGTCATGATATTTCTGTTGTCATCCATGGCAGTGGCGGCTGAGTCTCATGATCTCATCGTTGGTTGTCAGGGGTTAACAAACCCTAGAAGCCTCATTTCATCATTTATTTGAGTGTTTTTATATTTATATTTATCGGTATTCTGAATTTAAATTTAAAATTATTTATAATTTTTTATATTTGTGTTTTTTTATAAAAAAAATATTTTAGTTATAATTTTTATTTTCTTAAATAAATATTTTAGATTTTATAAATGAATAAAAATAAAAACAATTCTAAAATGTATTATTTTTACATTAAGCAATTTTAGAAGAAATTTTTTGAATTTATGCACTTTTAGTGTAATGAAATTGAGAAATTTGGTTCAAAGGGGGAAGAATTAAGGTGAGTTTGGGAAGTAAGAGATCTTATTATTTGTTTTAGATAATATATTTTTATTTTAAATATATTATTTTTGAAATATACCTCTTCAAAGATAATTTTATGAAATACTCCCTTCGTTCCATATTAATTGACGTCTAGGATGAAAGAAAATTATTATGGATTGAATATTTTGACAGATTTACCCTCAGCTAAAGATTTGACCAAATCAAAATATTTCTTATAGATTGAAAAGTAGAAATATTTTAGGATTGAGTCCAGGGAGAAAACTGGTAGAATTGATGAAAAATATGTAAAACGTCAATTAATTGAAAAATGAAAGAACTTTCTAAAACGTCAATTAATATGACATGGAGGGAGTAACATTTATATTTTTCTGAATTTTAAATGAAATTTTAATGTTTTAAAAATTTTCAAAAATTATTTTTTTAATTATTTTTTTAAATTTTAAATGAATACTCCTTTCGTTCCATATTAATTGACGTTTTAGGATGTTCTTCTCTATTTCAATTGATTGACATTTTACATATTTTTCACCAATTCTACCAATTTTTTTCCTGGACTCAATTCTAAAATATATATACTTTTCAATCTATCAAAGATATTTTAATTTGGTCAAATCTTTCGTTGAGGGTATATCTGTCAAAATATTCAATCCTTAATTTTTCCTTTCAACCTAAAATGTAAATTAATATGAAACAGAGGGAGTATTAGAATTTACAAAATAATTTTAATTCTAAAAATATTAAATAATTTTCATAAATAAAATTTTAATTTTCTGAATTTTATATTTATTTTCTGATTTTTTATATTTCTTATATTTTATATAAAATTATTTTTATATTATTTAATAAATTATTATTATTATTATTTTAAATAAGCTGGTCACGTGTCGCCATCTTATTGGGCTTTTTTGGCATGTGCTGACCATATGGCCTATACTGCCGAAATATATAATCGGAGGTTGCAAAAGTAAAATCCCCCATTATACATGTTGTGATCGAAAAAAATAATTATTTTAGGTTGTAAAAGTGAAAAATTGTTTAAAGTGCGAATTGCATTTTGTAATTAACCCGTCAAATAGTAGCCAAAAAAAGGGGAAGAGATAGACAAGGTTCAAGCGCGATAGGTCTAGGACGGATTCAGGGAAAAAATGAAATAAAACTAGTATTTTTATAAAGTTTGAGTTTGAGTAATTGGGTACCTATATTTAAAGCTGGCAATTCGGGGTGCCCGGCCGGGCTGGGTTGGTCCCAATTGGGCCAAGGGTAGTTTCGGACTGGGTCTGGTCGGACCCAGTTTATTTCGAGTCTAGAAATGTTAGGCCCAGCACGACGGACCTCTGGCTATCGGGTCAAAAAAGCTCATCAATGAATTTTTTCCTTTTTTTTTTCGTTACTCTAACCATGAAGCAGAATTATATATTGAGGTGAACTTCAGTTTAATTCTCTTAAGAAAAAGCCTAATGGGAATAGTTTAGTTTAATCTTATCCCAAGTATTGGGTAAACTACCCTAATAGGGGAGCCTAGATTATTATCTTAGGTTTTATCCGCATTTTAGTATTTTATTCTGGGTTGAAAGGTTAACCCGACTTTTTTATTTCCACCAAGGTAAATGCTAGATAAAGCTAGCACTACAACAGTTCTAAAAACGACAATGTTGGAAAATAATTGTCGTTTGTGATAAGTGAGCATTATCGTACTTGGCATTGTGGTAGACCCAACCTATCACAACACCTTTTCGCCGTTGTTAAAGGTGTATACCACAACGGTTTAAAACCGTTGTGGTTTACATTTACCACAACTCCTGTTACAACGCAGCGCAACCGTTGTCGTTTGAATTGCAACACTTATTCTTAACAACAGTTATTAACCGTTGCCTTTTGTGCCTTTACAACAAAAGTCATTACAAGGATTTTTTACCGTTGTCGTTTTAATCTTTACAACAACAGTAAACACAACGCTTTATGACCGTTGTCGTTGTACCTTTATAATAGGGTTTGTGGTACCTGTTATTAGCTATTGTTTTCTTATTTTAACGTAGTATGAATTTCAATATGAGTAATATAAATTGGTTTCAAAATTATTATTAAAATAATGTAGTATGAATTAATTATAACTAAATTTCTAATTTTAAAATTATAATGCCAATGTTAATAATATTATTAAATATAATTTGTGGAAAAAATTGCTAAATAATATGGCAACAGTCACCAGAAATTGACTGTTGAAACTACATGGAGCATCTATTGCTGAGGAAGTTAAAGAAATTAAAGAACCTTTGGAGGTGGTTCGTTTCCCTGAGTCATAATGTCTACAATAGAGTAACCTTTCTTCCTATATAATCTGTAGCTTCTCTTTTTGCATGGAATGGAGACCTGAAACCAAACCTCAATGAGACTTCCAAAAGTAACACGGGGCGGTAGCAGAGAGGAGATTACCATACATTCATACTTTGAAACATCTTCAAAAAGTTTGATCCCTGGCTGATTATTTATTTCGACCAATTTGAAGACAACGCCTAGGGCAGGTCGAGAGGAGGGAATTGTTAATAGACGTACAACACATAGCGTAGTTGTTTATGACTGCGTAGACAAGGGTTAAGGGTCTTTTGGGAGTTATTAGGATTAATTGACTCGAGATAGTAGTTGTTCTAATCAATCCACGACTTAGTCACTTCGAGAGAAGGGTTAAGTTATTTAAGTGTCGTCTAATAGATACTAAAATTGCTTTAAAAGTCTATAAGTTTAACTTAATCACTATTGAAGTAATTCATGAAATCGACACCCTAGGATATATTCTTGTTAATTGAAATTTACTCGTTAGTCAAGTTAGTAATTAATTGAAATAAGTTAATTTATTAAAATCAATCTCACAGTTCGAGTGACTAGTTAGGATAATCCTAAAAAATTAGGGTATCAAACTATGTTAGCCTCTTTTCTGAGGATCGACCTTGACTTTGCCTATACACATCTACACCCGTATACTTGCGGTATTTCAGGGTTAGAAATTAGGTCTGTCAAGTTTTTGGCGCCGTTGCCGGAGAATAATTATAGCGTCTCAGCTTTTATCCTGAGTAATAGGAGGATACTAGACTAGATTTTATTTTATTTTTTGCAATTTCAATTTTGTTATTTAATTTTTGTTTTTATTTATTTATTTAATTTTTATACTACGTGGTATCTATTTTCGATGGTGTTTTCAGGGTTCGCATGCAAACCAGATCAAAAGGGAAAGAACATCTTGTCCCTATAGATCCTGAAATTGAATCAACTGCCCGTAGATACCGAACGAGAAAAAAATCCTACTTTCAAGACGGAACATTTCCAACAAACCAAACTTAAGAGGATGCATTGAATCGCATATTAGGGGCTCTCGCTAATCTGGATGATCGAGTCACCAATCTGCAGCAGCAACAACTACCACAACAACATAGACGAATTCATATTGCACAAGATGATGCAGATGAGGAATTCATATTGTGTGCCCTTATGGTATTTTTGCATTTCGTAGAATGTCGTTTGGGCTTTGTAATGCTCCTTCTACTTTCAGCGTTGCATGATGGCCATTTTTGGGGGTTTGATAGAGAACATAATGGAGGTGTTTATGGATGACTTTTCTGTTTTTGGGTCGTCTTTTGATCACTGCTTAGATAATTTAGTTCAAGTGTTAAAAAGGTGTGAAGACACTAATCTAATCCTAAATTGGGAACAATGTCACTTTATGGTTAGGGATGGTATAGTCCTTGGTCATAAGATCTCATCTGCAGGGCTAGAAGTTGATAGAACTAAGGTAGTGGCCATAGAAAGATTACCACCTCCAAAGAATAAAAAAGGAGTTAGAAGTTTTCAAGGACACACAGGATTTTATAGAAGGTTCGTAAAAGATTTTTCAAAAATTTCTTAACCTTTATCTCATTTACTAGAAAAAAGATATTGCTTTTGTGTTCGATGATTTTTTTGTTCGTCCCGAACAACCACAAAAGACGCAAAGAATACAAGTGATTATGCATTTGTTTAGGCGATTAGATGATGAATTCACTTGAACATATGTGATAACGCGAAAATCAACTAATCTCGAGACTTTGAACTTTCGAATTATTCAACCCTCACCGGGTAAGTGTTTCACTCATCTCTCAAGTGTTTAGGCTAATATAATTTCCACTCATATTGAATTATATGCAAAGCCTACCATATGCTTGCCAATCGTCAAAACTAGACCTCGTACTTGATGTGTGTGAAAAAGGATAAAAAAAGTCTTTTCTTGGTTGTAATGTTGGCTTAAGGTAACGTGGGATACATTTGGATAAAAGTGACTATTTATTGGACTAATCAAGTTACGTCTAACCCGACTACCCCTCAATATAATCACTCAACCCCACTCTTTAAATCTCAGCAAATCATCCCAAAAAAATGACTTTTTCACCTACAATAAACCTTACAACTTAAGTGCTTTTCAACTATACGGTACCACATTTTTTGGAATACCCGACTGTTCTAATTAGTTCAAACAATTTAAGCACTTTATTTTATAGCCTCTACTCAAAAGTACTAAACAAAGAATATACAAACACAAACTTTTTCTTTTCTTTTTCCACATTTTTATGTATTTATTTTTTCCCCGATTAGAAGAGGCTATTCTTCCTTGTTTTTCACCTATCATTTTCATTGTTCCCTTCATCTTTGGAATATCCACTAGTTTTCTCATGTCTTCCCAAAATTCTTCACCCAACTACCTTCCAATCCTCCTCCCTCTTACTTGATTAATCCAGTTTAAGGTCAAAGGGTTAAATCGAAAGGTTTTCGGCTTACATTGTTAGGCTATGAAAGAATAAGGCTATCAAGCTCAAATGGGCTAACTAGGGATAAAACGTAAACTTTTGGTACAAATGGTAATTTTTCAAGACTTAAAAATAGGCTGAAAACAAGAATTGCCTAAGATCATTTCCTAAATCACAACGTATACTTGACACATTCATAGTAAAGACTCAAGGCAAGTTCTAGAGACTAATACATATATTCAATCAAAATCACACCGAAAGAAATCATATTACTCCAAAATTAGGAGTACAAATAGGCTCAAATTCTCACAAGGTTAATTTTTTTTATCAAATATCTCAGTTCAAGCTCAATTTCGTCTCAATTCACCTCTCATGCTCTATTATGTGCCAATTTTGTATCTAATTCCCAAAATCGTCTCATCATTAACCGTTCATCATCCATCTTTCCCTATTTTTTCTTTTTCTTTTTCTTTTCACTTGTTACTATTTTTTTTCTCGGGTTCAACTCTTCTTTTGACTCTAAAACAATGCAATCAAACTCTAGACTCCTATGACTCAACATGGCAACTAAATAAACGAACTGGGTTCACAGACCCAACAGCACCAACAAGATAATTAAACAGTCTCACAGACCCGGTACTCCCAATTCAAGCAGCAAAATAAGCAAGTGGGCACAAAGACCCAATGATCAAACCAAAGACGAATCAAACCGCAGCAAATTGAACAAGCAATAAGAAACAAAAAATTAGACAACAAAAGATAAATAGCGGCCAAGACGTCCCACGGTTCACCCCCTCCCCCCAAAACTTGGCTGAAAGCCAATGTTTGGAGGAAAAGAGTGGTACGTCTTGGTGCTACTCACAGTCATTGTGGCGGTGGAGGTCATTGAAAACCATGTTAGCTTCAAAATTGGGCCAATGCGTCCCACCGAATATCTTACTGCTGTCTCAAAATGCGCTCCTCGACCTTCTGTGTTGTCGGTTCTTCAACCATGGGCTGTTTGCCCTTGCTACGGTTGGGACTGCCCTTCTTGGTGCCATTTTAGTGAATTTATTCACACATGTAAAAATATAAAATTAATAAATATAATTAAAATAAATAAATTAAATACAATAGTAAACATCGGGTTGCCTCCCGACAAGCGCTAAATTTTACGTCTTTAGCCCGACGATCCTCCTTTCTTTATTAACCGAAGTCCAACCAACTATTCTTACTTGCCTTTGGATTATTACGATTCTATTTAGCATTTTGGACTCTTTACAACAGTATAAATGACACAACATTTTTCCGTTTCTTTTAGGTTCGTCCTATTATAAATGGGGAGTGTGATTACTTCGTTTTGAATACGAAATGTCAACTTCCCTTTAGGAATGTCTATTACTGCTTGACTTGTGGCCAAGAATGGTCGACCTAAAATGAAAGGAACTTCCATATTCCCTTGCATGTCAACAACTACAAAACCACTAGGGAATTCAAAATTTTCAACTCGAATAGGCACATCCTCTACTACTCCCAATGACGTTAGTATTGATTCATCTGCCAATTGGATAGTAGTAAATGATTGCTTTATTACCCCTATTCCTAATTGTGCATACATTTTAAGAGGCATTAAGTTAACACTTGACCCTAAGTCACACAACACATTTTTAAATAATTGACTACCAATAGAGCAAGAAATGGAAAAACTCCCTGGATCTTTCTTTTTTGGTTGCTCTTTTTGCATGAATGTTTGTATTCTTCGAGGGCCTCGTATCCTCCTTCTTTGTTCCCTCTTTTTCAGCGTGTATCTTTTTTGCCTCCTTTAGCTCACAATCAGCTTCCTTCTCAAATTTGTCCTGCACTACAGAAAACGTACTAGAGCATTTTAAGAGAATTGTGTTAGCAGAGAAATTATCATGTAAATCAGATGAATCAGTAAAAGCAGAAGGTAGTATTTTTTTATCTTTTTCATCGTTGCCTTCTTTCTTTTGATGTTCTGCTTTCTCTCTTGCTAGTCTCTTCCTTTCTGACCTTCCTTTGCCAACTTCCTTTTAGCTTCACGTTCTTCCAAGTGCTTAGCATGTTCGATGCGGAGTTGCTCATTCCTCTTTTTAACTGCTGCTCGAGGAAATGGAATGGGAGGTATGTATGCGGGGACTTCTTTTCTTTTCGGTGATTCTAAATCAGATTCGACCACCTTCTCTTGATTTTGTTCAATCCCCTTTTCAGCTTCCTTTGGCTCTTGATTTCGGTGAATTTTAGCAAGGGAGACATTTCCCGTGAGTCCAATATTCTTGTTTTAAAAAATAGTCCCTGAAATTGCAATCATGAAGCCATTCAAAACTCTATAAATTTGTCTTCCTAATTTATGTAATCATTTCCAAAGGACAACAACGACATGGAATTTGATTACAAGGAATGAAAATCTCAAATAATGATTTAAGGAATTGTTATACATAATTCGTAATTAAGAATAATAAAAAAAAGAAACTTGAAAGAACCAAAACGATCCAATCCCTTATTTAAGATAAGAAAAAAACTCAAAAGAATGAATAGGATCTAATCCATTTCAACAAGAGGATGTTAGATAGTATTTTAATGCAAGTTTAAATCACAATAATCCATAAGGAATATATGCTACAAGGATTCAGATCACGAATGAACAATAAAATTCTGAAAGCATTGGATAAAGAACAGTGCTAAAAGACCAAACAATAGGAAGTTAAAGCTCATATCATTCACTTAAAGCTTGCTCGCTTTAGCTTGAAATGATAAGTGAACAACTTTGAAAATCATATTCTGCTTGATCAAACTTGTTTGCAGTTACTATATCATTATATCGTAATTATTAACACTATGGTTACAGTTAATTTACTGAAAGATCAAAAGTTGTAAGCTAGCAAGACCGAGGAGACAATGTGAATGAAGAGTAAAGTAAGTATATAAATAAATAACCAACTACTAAAAGATTCATGAACGTGCAAAATATTTTCTTTCTAGACTTGATATTTGTTAATCCAAATTCTTATACACTTGCCATAGGAGCTTAATGAGTCCTCAAATCTCAACCCCTTATTGCTCTCCAAGTGTAAATTATGCATCTCTACCATCACTTTACTTACCTTAGTTCCAAATCTGGATGACTGGAGAGGACAAAAGGAATACCTAAAGGGCAATTCCAGAAGTAAAAGAATTCCAAAAAGAAATTCTCCAAAAAACACAAAAACAAACTTAACTATAATATAATTAAGTTGTTCCCACATTCTTCCCAACACTTCCAATATGTAAGGTTACAAATTGAAATGCATACATCATTTGTCTGATTCTTCCAACCAAATGTTTTTCTTAGTTCAATAGGTAACAGAAAAATCAATTATGAATAGGAATTCAGATAATTATTACTAGCTAAAATGACTTTGTTTCCTAGACAGACAACTACGTCAATAACTAAACGAAAAACAACTTTTCTCAAAAGCCAAATAGCACATCGAGAGAGAGAGAGAGAGAGAGAGAGAGAGAGAGAGAGAGAGAGAGAGAGAGAGAGAGAGAGAGAGAGAGAAACGGATTATGAGAAAACCTGGTAGAATCGGTCGGTGCAAAAAGGGCGATCCACATTCTATTTCGGAGTCGAAGGGCTTGCTATGGTTGAATCCATCGAATTCTTTAAACAGACCTTTCAAAACCCTAATAAAATCCAATTACAACGCATACGCATAGATTTCACAAATTCACTGGGAAATCCAGTGTATACAAAAAAAAGAGCGATGTATTCATGAAAGAGAGAGAGAGGGAGAGAGAGTTGAACGGCAATAATGGCGTCGCCAACGGAGAAGGGATGAGAGAGATCGTGAATTTTGGAGAGAACAAGAGTTCCTTTCTCTTTTCGTTTTAAAAATAAATCAGAAATCAGAAAATATAAAAGGAATGGAAAAATGAAATATAATTGTAGGGAAAGAGGAAAGGTGGGGAAAGAACCTCCTAACTATTCACAAATTTTGGAGACCAAATAATCGGTTTCTAATTAGGTTTTTTTTAGCTATTCTTTTTTTTTTCTCCTTTAATTTTTTTAATGAATTAAAAATAGAGACGGAAAATTTCGGTTGCTATTATTCTTTTTCATTTTTCTAATTTTTTTCCCTTTTAATTTATTTTTTAAATGAATTAGAAAATAGAGACGAAAAAAATTTGGTTGCTATTCTACTGCTATAATAAAATATAAATTTCAAAACGTGAGATGGAAAATTATCGGTTGCTATTTCGTTGCTATTAAAAGACATTACTAAGGGAATAGAAACGGATGCATTTTGGTCACTAATCTGGTTGCAATTCCGTCACTAATATATAGCTAGGAATTACGGTCCCTGTTGGGTTACTATCCTGTCACAAATTAGAAACAGACCTCATCTATCTCTAATTTCAATTGGTATTTTGCAATTTTCTAGTAGTGTCATATGTTAGTTGCTTAAAATGTAGGGGGCAGAGGATCGGCCAACACTTCTTCGGTAAAAGAAGAGCCGAAAACTCAGAAGGGACGGCGAGTGCCTGCCTCCCTGCTCCTTCGCAGATCCTCCATTTCTCTTCGGAGGGCTTGCAATTGTTGATTAACAATGTTGTTGCATAGCTCGCGTCATAGCCCATTGTTTCCACCTCCTCTTCCCTGGGGGCATTCTCTGCACCCGTGGATTATATTGTTCCAGCACAGGTTGTTTGCCCTTGGATGAGTTTACTTCAGTATGGGTGGGATTCTCCACCGGAATGGGTTGTTTCATCTTTTCCTTTCCAGGACCCCAGATTTCTAAAGGGACAAACCCCGGGGAAGGGCCAGAGAGTACACCTCGATTGGCAAGAGTGCTATCTACGACCATTCTGATGAGGTAATTCAGCTCCTCCGCAATGACCGTCAGGGTTGGAGCTTTTGAGCGGGGATTTTTAATAGTTCCACTTAGCCCTCGCTAGAATTTCAGTTGGTGTATTTCTTGGAAGGCTGAGATTCGTCACATTGGGAGGATCCGTGTCTGGCAAGGTCCCGCGGTGTAGCGTTGGTTGCCATACTCTATGAAAGTGAAACAATTTGAGTTAAATAATTATTTGGAAAGATTTTCGTCGAACCAAGGGGGCTCACTGAAATATTTTTAGGGGAATGGGGGCTCTGACGCCTTAAGCCCAAAATGTTTTCCCATAGACGGCGCCAGCTAATGAGGACTATCTGAAGACAGCCCTCACTAGTGCTCAGATAAGCACAGGATAAAATAGTACCTATGAAAGTGTTGCGAATGGAGTGAAGGATTGGGTCGGTTCACCTCTCTTTTTAGCGCTCGAACTACTGCAAAACAGAGACGGGGGTTGCCCCAGCAATGACTCTCAGTCAGTTTCTAACTCATGAAGAGTAAAAACAATGGAACAATGAGTTTTTTAGTGAGAGAATGTGTAACCTATGGTCTTTGAAAAGAGGACTAATTATACTCACTGATTATTAGGGCAAGGGCCAAAGGAGTCATTTCAACTTCGCCCAATTTCGTCGCGACACGTGTTCCTCTGTACTTGGTGACGCCATGAGAAGGTACAGTACTTTCATCAGAAAGACCAACAGTGGTTAGTAATTTTGTCGGGGTGAAAGGGGACATTTATCTTGCTCCCCAAGTCACAACAGACATCATGCAGTGCAGGGAAAATTTATCCCCTTAACAACTCCTAAATTAGAGAGGAGCGTTGGCTCTCCTTCCTTTGGAATTCAATGTGGTTCAGTGGTCAGGTCTCTCGCTCTTCACTGCTCCAAGGATCAATCCATGGTTCCAACCTTGATTTCAGCGTTCCATGGCTGAGGGTTAGATAGCATCGAGACAAGATTCACTAGTCCAACTCTGGAAATCTTCAGGGTTGACTACATTTTTCTGTACTGAGACTCTTCAGTGCTAAACACTGGACTGACTTATGCGAAGTAAAGTCCTCTCCTCTGTTCCAGGGCTGAGGCTAGCCATTCTTCCCTATCAAAAAGTTTCCAAGCTTCATTAATGGCAGAAATCGCGGACCAGCCAAATGAAAGAAATGGTACGAAATATAATCAGGCTTCTTTATCTAGATTAAGAAGAAGAACTTGGAGTCGCACTGCCTAATTTCGAACCCCGACCGTGAGAGTGTGAGAGATTCTTCTAAGTAGACTTTTATCTTTGTGAGAACAGAGCCGGCTTGGGTGAGAGAGAGATTTTGATGAATGTTGACCACAGTAAGATAATTGAGAGGAATGATTAAAGTGGGTCACAATAGAGAGAGTCCAAATGCAATGGAGTTGATCTTAATGTTGAAACTTGAGAGATGGGAATAATATATTCCTACTGATGTTTTAATACAAAAGTGTATGATTTAAGAGGGAGAGAACAATAGGCTTCCTGATGTTGGGACTTGAAGAAAAATGGGAATGATATTATTCTAGGTGCAGTTTGTAAACTGACGAACAAGAAGACCAAACTGAAATGTGTTTTTTGTTTCAACCTTGGTTGCTAGATTCGGAGACGGAGAACAGGTGGATGTGAGGATCCACCGAAACTTTTGAGTGGTAGGACGGATTTTCACATCGCGTCTAAAAATGAAAGAATCATTTTCCGCAGACGGCTGCACTGTAGTGCCATAACGAAACTATGTCTGACACTATGAAAATTATTTGGCCCAAAAATGATTTTGGGTCGCGCCTCGTCTCTGGTCTCCAACTTCAGGTCACGGGTGGTCTAACTATCGATCAATTAGACCTAAAAATATCACGTCGGGGAGGTCCTATAATGAACGTAAAAATTATAATTTTTGTTGCACTTTTCACGTTCATATTTTGTAGAGAATAACATGTAATTGCTATGTTCACGTGTGATTTTATGTTTTATTGTATTTTTGGGTTGATTTTTCTTTTTCATTTTATTTGATGCGCTTTTAGATTTTTTTGAGTCGTATTTTGAAGGTTAGGAAATTTGGAAGAATTTAGAAGATCATTCGAGTCCATTTTCACACTTCAGCCCACATATCGAGGCTCAAATAGGCCCAAACTAAAGACCATCAAGCCACAAGAAAAGTTCGTGAAGAAATCGAACCGAGTAGATGGATAGAAAGGCCTCAAATTGGAGAAAGAAAGAAGAAGAGATATATCGCACATATACCACATTCTAGCCCACAAATCCAGGCCCAAGTTAACCCAAATCAGACCCAACAAGAGCCCAAATCAAAGTTCGTCGAGCCACAAACAAAAGCCATGAAGGGGCGGGTCGAGAAAATGATAGGAAAGACTCCGAAACGGCGACGGAAGACGTAGGTGCAAAGCAGGGACTGGACTGAACCAATCCGCAGTAGCAGCTACCAAACCGGCAAGACCGCCTGCAGTTGGTCCAGAATCAGCCCAGGAAGACAGCCGCCCATACTGCTGGCCCGACGGCGGCGGTTACGGTGGTTTGCGCGCGTATCCAATTTCAGCGTGCTATTTTCATATTTTGGCCGTAACTTCCTCGTTCAAGCTCGGATCTGAGTGATTCAAGTTTCCATGCATAGCCAAGACGAAAATCTACAACTTTGTAGTTGAAGTAGAAGGCTGATTCTGGAATTATTTTTCCAGAAATCATGAGAATGACGAGTTGAGCGCACTAGGGGCTCAACTCAACAACTTAAAGGACCAAGCACTCTCTTTTGTATTTTTACACTTTTTCCCTTACTAGAACTTATTTTTCAGTAGATTTTGAGGGATGGGGAGACCTATATATCCCTTCCCCTCATATTTGTAAACATCCAACAATATTAGCTTCCATTTCAAAGCTTTCTCTACACTCTTTATTCTTTTCTCTTTACATTTTCAGATTTTAGCTTAGAAAACTAGGATTTTTCTTCCTCTTATTCAAGGAGGAAACCTCCTTTGGAGGAGAACTCGGGGATTACTCGCGGGCTTGTGATACCCGACTAATTCATCAAACGATTTCGAGGGTTCCTTCAATATATTGAACAATTTCTATCTCTTCTCTTTATTTTCAGTTTTTATTACTTGATTGTTGATGAGGCCTTTTATTGCTTTGATGATTTGTGAGTGATTTTCATGTTTCCCGAAGCCCGGGAGTAGCCCAAGCTTTGGGGTGATGATTCGTTGATTGATTATTGGAATTGTTGCGGGTTGTGGTAACCTAGGTTAGGATTTGATTGATTTATTATGGTTTTCATATGAAATTAGGGCTTGATTATAGGCTTGACGCGGTGGCTTGAGCTTTCGATAATTTAGCCCTATTTCGTATGAGTGTACATTTGAGAAAGGATAATCGGAACCGAGCCTTTCGAGAAAATTTAATTTGATCTTAAATGAGCTTAGGATTGAATTTATGTGCCTTAGATTGTTGTGAAATATCTCCCCATCGATCGGTTCTCTCCTTGCTTAATTTATTGCTTTATGTTGTTTAGATTAGTCCAGACTCTCGATTTGTATTTGACCTAACTTGCTCAAACGTGCTTAAGCCGATTCTCATGGAAAATCCTCCATGTGGATACGATATCTTTTATACTACCTCTATCACAAACCGTACGCTTGCAGTTAGAGAATGTCGTTCTAATCACATCGATTTAGAGCAACTTTTGCGACAAGTTCATGGCGTCATTGCTGGAAAGGATTTCCTTCCCGTGGATTTAGCCTAAACACGATTAGAATTAGCTTAGGTCGTTTTTTGTTTTATTATTAAAAATATATTCTAAAAAAATGAACCCCGATCACTATCAATATTTGCTTGAAAGTTATGCTCTCAATCTTTCCGAAGTGAATGCATTACCCTTTATGCATGATGATGGTTCTTATTTTTCTCCCAATTTTGAAATTATGGAAGTAGTGCATTGTGAAATGTGTGGGGAGAGAGTCACATATCTATGGATTGTGACTCTTTTTTCCACCATTTTTCTTCACAAATGCAATATCTTCCCACCTACCCCTCTCAACTCATGGATTACAATTCTTTTCAAACAATTGTGAATTGGGATGGGAGGTCGATCAAAATTTTCCCTCCTCAAGTCATCAAACCTTTGAGTCATCAGAATCTTACCAATTTTCTTCAATCAATGCATTGAAATAAGAAATCAGGAAAGACAAGGATGAGTTTCATCAAAAGTTTGATGAAATTTTGGCACACACTAAGGTCTTGGAAGCTCATCTCTTCAAACATGTTTTGGAGAGAAATGGAGATGAAAGTATGCACTTGAGGGAAGAGGAGAAAGAAGAGAGTGAAAACCTCCTCTCTCATGAACCACGATTGGAGAATAGTGACAATTCTTCCAATGAAGACAATGCATTGCCTTTTGAAGAGAAATCACAATGTCTCAACAAAGTGTGTGATTATAATCATATTCTTGCTAATGATCCATTTGTTGAGGCATCATTTAGTGGTCAGGATGCAAGTTTTGATTCGTCATTTCTTTCAAATTTTGAAAAACTTGCATTGATTATGGACATTAAGCGTATTTTCTTTCATAAATCATATGTCCATAATCTTATCCATGATCCATTGTGCCATGTTTATGTTGGTGGATCAATGCTCTTTCTAGAGCAAACAAAAGCATGGCACGATCGACACTTGTTCTTGGATCCCAGATAACACTTGTGAAAGTCGGGCCGTCGACTTTAAAGCAAGCTCTTATTGCGAGGCAACCCAAGCATAAAAATATTTCTTGTTTTTTTTTTTTTTTTAGTTTAGTTTTTCCTTTTAAGATTTGATGATTTCTTGGGTTGTGCGAATAGATGCCCTTGGGACATGAACGAGGTGAAAAAACCTAATTTTGAAATATTCCCCAAGCAATGGTCATACGAGTCAAGATAAATGATCACTAGAGAA
Source organism: Ajuga chamaepitys (assembly GCA_958295605.1). NCBI lineage: Eukaryota > Viridiplantae > Streptophyta > Magnoliopsida > Lamiales > Lamiaceae > Ajuga > Ajuga chamaepitys. Next base: position 11,634,767 of record OY282497.1, read on the forward strand.
ATGCAAAAATGAAATGAAGGGATTCGACACCTCAAATGAGTGAGGCACCGATTGCAACACAATTACAATGTCAGCTTCAGCAACTGACCGCATTCATATCGCTGCAATTGAGGATTCACCCGACGCACCAATGGTGCCCCGTTTGTCTACTCTATCTCTATAATTATTTCTTTTACATGTGCATAATTCCTAATCACTTGATTTGTGTCATCTTTGTTTTTCCTTGGTTTCCATGATTGGGATTTTTGTGGATTTGAGTATATGTTGACTTGTCTTTCTGTGCACTTGATTCATATGCTTACTTAAATGACATGTTTGCATTTAAGTTTGTGGGGGAGGAGAGATATTGCTTGCATTTAAGTTTGTGGGGAGGAGAGATATTGTTTGCATTAATTGAGGTTCTTTCCTCAAATTTGCATAACCAATTATGAAATCTTGTACCTACATAACTCTTGATATCTTTGAATCTTTGTTTGAATAAATGGTTGGTTTGGAAATGTGAGTATTATGAGCTTTTTGATTGATGATCTTTAGGAAATACATGTATTCCACCTCCTTGCTACTTGGGCTTAAGAATTTCGCCCAAGTTTGTGGGGAAGGATGGAAGGATTATTTTTTTTTATGCCCTTGAAGAGGACGTTCCTCATTTTCTATTGAATTGCTCGTAATTATAATCTATGCCACTCTACCATATTTTATTTCTATGATTTTGCTTTCGTGAATACTGTGCTTTGTTGAATAATTGTTGAGTTGACTTATTATGTGACAGATAAGGAATAAGCATTCGAGTGTCCCAATTTTTCACATTTCCAAAATTGAAATCTCTAAATTAAGCATAAAACACTAGAGGATTCCTTGCCTAAAAATCAATGAGGTAAATTAGTTGATCCGATTTAAGGGTAGATGAATGTTTGGGCATACTAAGGAGGATTGCATGTGTAAATGAGATAACGTAGCCCAAAGTTGTGATGCTTGCAAGCATTACTATAATTCCAAAACACACACGACACGATTAAGGACGAACTTGTGAAAATTAGAATGAATTGGTTTTAGGTGGTAAAAGAATAAAGGAGATTGAGGAGCTATAAGGTGGATTAGGTCGCCGAGCAAAGTCATTGTTTTTCATTGATTGTAAGAAATTCTAGTAACAATTATGTACTTTAAGTATTGAGATGAGCATAAAAAGAAAATAAAATGTATGAAACGTATAAAAAAAAAGAGAGCTCAAGAAAAATCGAGTGTGAAATAGTTGAAAATATTGTGTAACTCGAAAAGAGTATCGTAGTGAAAAAGAATAAGAAGTAGAATAGCAATATTATGTCTTTTGAACTAAGCCCGGTGGAAAAATGAGTAATTGAAAAGTAAAAAATACTTATGTTGAAAATCAGTTGGCTCGAGGGAGAAAAGAGCCGCATCGGCCACACCGGGTGAGTGCGTGGCATCTTCCTAAAAAAGTACCGAGTCGAACCGCCTAGAGTCGAGGATTTTGAAAATTATTGAGTCGTCCAAAGTCACTTCATACATACACGTTTTGGGGCTGGAGTGCGAGCTCTTAGCGTGTGGCCTAGGGTACTAACCGAAATAAAAAGACTATGTGCCTTTTCGAATTCCGATGCATTTATATTCCTCTACTCGTCTATCAAATTACTTGAAGAAAATGATTAAGGCAAGTATGGTGAATCGAAAAGTGGAAAGTGCTCAATAAAAGAGAAATTCATGTCTAAAGGGCTTTCAATAGCTTTCCAACCTTATTTTCTTATGTGCTTAAATGTTTAATTTCCTCGGGGACGAGCAAAGCTTAAGTTCGTGGGGATGATGAACGTAAAAGTTACCATTTTTCTTGCACTTCTCACGTTCATATTTTGAAGAGAATTATGTTTAATTGTTATGTTCAAGTGTGATTTCGTGTTTTATTGTATTTTCGGATTGATTTTTCTTTTTAATATGATTTGATGCGCTTTTGAGTATTTTTGAGTTGTACTTTAAAGAATTAGGAAACTCGAAAGAATTTATAAGATCATTTGAGTCCATTTTCACACTTCGACCCGCATCTTGAGGCCCAAACAGGCCCAAAATGGGTCACGGTCAGGCTCAAACTGAAGACCAACAATCCACGAGAAACGTTCGTGAAGAAATCGGGCCGAGAAGATGGATAGAAAGGCCTCAAATTGGAGAAAGAAAGAAGTAGAAGAGGTCGATCGCATATATGCCACGTTCCAGCCTACAAATTGAGACCCAAATAAACCCGAATCAGACCCAAAAATATCTGAAGTCGAAGTTCGTCGAGCCGCGAACAAAAACATGAAGGGGTCAGGTCGAGAAAACGAGAGGAAAGACTCCAAAACGACGACGAAAGACGGAGGCGCAAAGTAGGGGCTGGACTGAACCAACCCACCGCAGCACCTACCGGACCGGCAAGACCGCTGGTAGTTGGTCCAAAACCGGCCCAAGAAGACAGCCGCCCATACTACCAGCCCGGCTGCCGCCGGCGGCGATTTGTGCGCGTATCCAATTTTTCAGCGCGTTGTTTCATATTTTGTCGTAACATCCTCGTCCAAGCTCGAATTTCAGTGTTTCAAGTTTCCACGCATAGCCAAGATAAAAATCTACAACTTTGTAGTTGAAGTAGAAGGCTGATTCTGGAATTATTTTTCCAAAAATCATGAGAATGACGAGTCGAGTGTCCACTAGGGGCCGACTCAACAACTTCAAGGACCAATCACTCCCTTTTGTATTTTTACACTTTTGTCGTTACAAGGACTTATTTTTCAGTAGATTTTGAGGGATGGGGAGACCTATATATATCGCTTACCCAATCATTTGTAAACATCCAGCAACATTAGCCTTCATTTCAAAGTTTTCTCTTTTTTTTTTACATTTTCAGATTTTAGCTTAGAAACTAGGATTTTTTTTTTCTTACTCTTCAAGGAGGAAGCCGTCTTTGGAGGAGAACTCGGGGATTACTCGCGGTCTTGAGACACCCGACTATTTTATTAAAGAATTTTGAGGGTTTCTTCAATACATTGAGCAATTTCTATCTCTTCTCTTTATTTTCATTTTTTATTGCTTTTATTGCTTGATTGTTGATGATGCCTTTTATTGCTTTGATGATATGTAAGTGATTTCCGTGTTTCCCGAAGCCAAGGAGTAGCCCAAGCTTCGGGGTTGATGATTCGTTGATTGATTATTGGAATTATTGTGGGTTGTGGTAACCTAGGTTAGGATTTGATTGATTTATTATGATTTTCATATGAAATTAGGGCTTGATTATAGGCTTGACTCGGTGGCTTGAGCTTTCGATAACTGAGCCCTATTTTGTATGATTGTGCTTTTAAGAAAGGATAATCGGAACCTGAGCTAGGATTTGCCACCCTTTCGAGGAAATTCGATTTGATATTAAATGAGCTTAGGATCGAATTTTTGTGTCTGAGATTGTTAGGGAAGGGGAATTTAATCCGAGAACGTGAATCAATCAAGATCCAATTTATAGGACGAGACCTATGGAGGAGAAGACCTATCGAAAGGGAGAGAAGAGCCTAGAGGGTCTTGGCTAGAGTGGACGAAATTAGGTTTATGCGCGTGTGTAGAAACTACACCCCTACACCTGTCTTTAGCGTAGGAGAAGTCGGGCTAACCTTTTCTAGTCTTCTGTAGATGATAACTCGAGGCCCGGGATTGAGTTTGTACATCTCATTTGTGTAGGTTGTCTACATCGAACCCCGATTACTTACCTATCTTAGGGGAATACGGTACCTTAACCGTATTCCGAAATTATCACCTAACTAAGATATCGATTGGGTGGAGAATTCAACCACATAGGACTCACACGTGTTTCATTTAATCATCCTCGAATTGTTAATTTCATCTTGCTTGTGTGAAATCGAGCTTCGTGAATATCTCCCCATCGATCGGTTTCCTCGCTTTATTTATTGTTTTATGTTGTTTAGATTAGTCCACGCTCTCTATTTGCATTTGACCTAACTTGCCAGAACGTGTTTAAGCCGATTCTCATAGAAAATCCTCCTGTGGATATGATATCTTTTATACTGCCTTTGTCACAAATCGTACGCTTTCGATTTGTGAAGGTCGTTTTAATCACATCGATTTAGAGAGACTTTCGCGACAAGTTCAGCCCCGACGCAGGGACCTCCGACGCTCAAGTCAGTTCGTGCATTTTGTGGAGTCGAAGATATTGAGAGAATGAGTAGTGAAGACATCAAAGTGTGTAATGGAAAACTTACCTCAAATTAGGAGCAATAAATAATTTATAGTATAATTTACCTAAGGGTATAATGGTAATTTTAGTGACTAGGGTTTCCATGGGCCATGGGCCGATAATGGCCTATTTCTGTGGGCTTAATTAAAATCAACTATTTGAGTGATATGACTTTAGTGTAATAGGCCCAAAATGGTGGGATTGGACCTTAACCAAGTTTCTTTGGGGTATAATACATTATGGAGCAGTATGAATATTCTTATTTTCGGTGAAATGCTACGGGAAAAGTTGAGAAAATGGTTACGTGCAACTTGAGAGGTGCGAAAGGCAGCAATTTATTGGCAGCTCAAATACCATACAAATAGTTCAACCACAATAGATATTTAAATTTAACCTATCAATCAACAGTTAATTATTTATTTTAAATTTAATATTTAATACTTCATCCGTCTCATAGACATAATCCTTTTTTTTTTTTTTGTGTCACAAACATAGTAGGAGGATATATATAAATAAATATATATATTCTCAACTAACCTTAGCTGAACTATTATATATGTTATCAAACAGCTAGTAATAAATAATGTTAACAAATTTTACATCTTGAGTGAATGACACATACATAAAAAATATGCTAAATTATATAAGGCCCCATTTGGATGAAGGGATTTGATTCGTCAATGGATTTAAAATAAATAGATTTTAAAATTCTTAAATTTGAAATTCATTGACTTGAAATCGCTTGTTTGGATTTATGGTGAATTTGTGAAAGAAATTTTTAATCCAAAATTTTCAAATCCATTGTTTGGCTAAAAATTGATACAACATTTGTAAAAATTCAGTTCTTTTCTTTAAAGTTTAAACTCACATTTTTATTTTTTTTATTAAATAAAATGATATTTATCTACATCCGAACAATTATTTTTTCAATTATATATATATATATATATATATAATATTTTATATCCCAAAAAATTATTGGAGCATTTCATTAGAAATAAAAGTAAAAAGAATAAAAATTACTTTGAACATTTCATCGAAGAACGAGAGGGAGAGATAGTAATTGGGAGAAGGAAAAAAGAGAGAAAGAATCGATGGGGAGATAGAGCGGGGGAGGAGATAGAGAGATGGGTGAGTGATGAGGGATTTGTAAATGACTACTTTTGTCAAATGATTTAAAATCCACCAAAATATAATGTAAAATGCTGAATCTCAAATTTTGAATTTCTAATTTGGTTGAGTTAAAAATCTGAATTTACAAATTCACTCTTTAGTATTTTATGCAAATATATGAAGTGAATTTAACAATGAATTGATAAATACTTCCTCCATTTCATAAAGAATGTCATTTTAGCTCTTTTTTGAGAAATTAAGGATTGATGTTTAATTGGTATGTTTTGTGAAATAAGGAAATCATAAACTAAATTAAGTATGTTGTTTAAGATTATATTGGAAAAATTATAGGGTTTTTTGGCAAAATGACATTTATTGTGAAATTTTTCAGAGTGTCTAAAATGACATTCTTTATGAAACGGAGGGAGTACATAGCACAAATCTCTCCATCCAAATGGAGCATAATGAAAGTTAGTATTCCCTTTGTCCTGAATAAATTTGCACACTTTCCGTTTTCGTCCGTGCCAAGTAAACTTGTACACTTTAAAAAATAAGTTATAACACAATCTACACCCTCAAAATTTCCACCCTCGATCAACATTTGAAAAATTAATAAAATTAAAAAAAACAATTTTTTTTTAATATGTATATTGACCCATGTTCAAGCTGATTTGAAATGGAGGGAGTGCTACTTATCTTATAAGTTATACCCCTACCAAATAAGCGAGGCCTAGAAGTTTTCGTAATTTGGTATCTTGTCGTGTACAAGGGTACCATATGGTGTGACACGTCAACAGGCCAATTCCCGGTACTTGATCGTAATAACAGTGCCAGAGGAGGGGCAAATAAGGGATGGCACAGTTATCCAGGTGAGAGTACAGCTGCTATATACAGGAGTGAAGAGAGAGTGATCGTAAGATGGGAGGAAAGAGGGTCGGAGAGAGGAAATTCCAAAGGGGTGGTTGCTCCTCTTTCTAAATCCCCATGATTTCTTCTAAATAAGAAAACAGCCCCTGATATATAATTGGAAAACTGGATATATATATGTCCTTGCCAGTTGCCATTCACAAACTCAGCAATCCCAGTATCAATTTCTTGCACTCTACTGGGCTGTGATGATCGTTTCTCTTTATCCCATCTCAGCTGGTGAATTGAATACCCGGCCCGTATCTTGGCGGGGCGAACCGGATGGGTTCTGCAGCCATGGCGTGCTCGGATTCTCTTTGCCTCTTCAAATCTGAGCCCCATTCTTTTTTCATTTATTTTTCTTTTTTATGGACTCTTTTGGAGAAAAAAAAATAAAATACTTTCTTATGGGCTTTCTGGGATCTGGAGTTTCAACAAATAATTTCGAGATTTTCTATTTAGAAAAACACTTCATTTCATTTCGATAATTGTTCAGAGAAATTGCTAATACTATACTCGCGTCCTATAATTTTGGATTTGAAGATTAATTTATCAGAGTTTACATATGGTGTACAACTTCGTTCAATTCAATAATTGCTTAAGAATTTTCTCCGAACTATATTTATTTCTGTTTTTTCCGGAGAACTTTATATTCATTTTTACCATGTTTCGATTTAATGAGCAATATAATTGCTATTCTTTCGTCATTTATATTGCCATTTCATAAGTATGTGGTTTTAACTTTCTAACTAGATCTTTCACCAGTGCAAATAGCAGGGATTGATTAAATTATTATTATTATTATTTTAAATTATAATATTATAAATTTTAATTATAATAATTACAAAAATATTAAAAATAGTTACTCTCTTCGTTCCATATTAATTGACGTTTTATGATATTTCTTTATTTTCCTCTTAATTGACGTTTCACATATTTTTTACCAATTCAATTAATTTTTTTATTGGACTCAATCCTAAAAAAATTCTACTTTTCAATCTATCAATGATATTTTTATTTGGTCAAATCTTTATCTGCTAAAATATTCTCGGTCATTCTCACGCCTTCTTCCCTTTCCCTCCTCATTCCACGCTTTCTTCCTCCTCCCTTCTTCATTTCACAATTTAAATTGAATAAACCCTCTTATTTTTCGGTCATTCTCGCACTTTCTTCTCCTCTTCCTTCATTCCCCAATTTAAATTTGGAGAGAGAAGATGGAATCTTAAGAGAAAAGATGGAAGATAATTATTTAAAGATGCGAGATTTTAGGATTCATATGAAAAAGATAAATAATTAGGTAAAGGTATATCCGTCAAAAAATTTGAGTCTTAATTCTTTTTTTCATTCTTAATTCTTTCATTTCATCCTAAAACGTCAATTAATATGGAACCGAAGGAGTATATATTTTTTTTATTGAACAATATAGATTATTTACTAAAAAAGTATAAATTATAAATTTCGCAACACTTCTTGGTGCATAACATTCTTAGTTGAATTATCTTCTCATTGTCTTTATTAAAATACATCAATATTTTTTGAGCTATCTTCTATACTACTACATACAGTTGCTCATGACTGAATACAAATCTTTCAGAAAATGTCCAACATTTCAAAATGACTGGCATTAGCTCTTGTTAATTGACATTGCGTAGGAAATCATGATTGGAAATTGTCGCATTTGGAACTTGAATGGCAACCTCAGATTAAATGGGGTCAGTTATAGTCTGGGAATTAGTTAATACTTTTCTTTGAAAAACATATTTTCCCAACCTAGTTAATAGTAACCTTGTACCAATTGCACAAACCTTTGGAATGATCAATATTTTGAAGCAACATTATAGGAGGACCAACTTTCAACTTCAACTCGCGATTAGGGACTCCGGAGCACTTAAAAGAATTCAAGAATTCAGGAATGTAAACATCTATCAAAACATCAACATTCTAATTAGACTTGGAAGCATTGTCAGAACTTAAGTATGTCTTCGATTCGTCTGTATTGAGCTCGCTGAAGTGCTCATTTATTGAATCAACAACATCAAGTGTTGGTGCAAGAATGACTCTACTTTTAGAAAAGGACGACATTCATGATATTTTTGAAATTAGGATAAGTGCTTTCAACGATTGTACAGGAATCTGTATTTGAGCACCCAAATCATTTATTTTACCAAGTGTCCCATCACCAATAGCCTCCAACCACTTGTAGATTTTTTCTAATTCTGCACGGTCTTCATCAACTGCCACATTTTGTATCCTCATGTTTTTCGTGAGTTGAATACTCTAAAATTATCCCATAGATAAGATGAATTTATAGTAACATGGACGATATCTTGTCTTGAACCCTTTGGTATAATAGGAAGAATCCGCCTAAAATCTCCTCCAAGAACAATTGTCTTGCCCCCAAAGGTAGATAGAATGACTTGATCTACTTAGTTGCATGACATCTTTGAGGGTTTTATCCAAATTTCTAATGCAATGTCTGTGAACCATGTGAGCTTCATGTCAAATGATCATTTTAGATTTCATCAAAAGCTATGATAAATGACTTCCATGTTTCGTGTTGCAAGTGAAGTCGTCATTGATGTTCAAAGGGATGTAAATTTGTGAGTGAGCAGTCCTCCCACCAGGTATTAATAGAGAAGAAATGCCATTGAATGCAATGTTAAGAACAGTTTCTCCTTTAGACCTCAAAGTTGCAGATAAGGTTCTCCACATGAATGTTTTCGTAGTTCCTCCATAACCGTAAACAAAGTACACACCACCCTTCTTGCTATGAATAAAACTCATAATCTCATCATGAAGACAAAATTCTATTGTAATACAATTCATTGAAAATACTTATGTTGGGAAAACTCGTAGCAAATTCTGAATCCGGAACAAATATACCCTCGAAGTCTTGCAATGATTTTCCAAGTGATTGCATCATTTCCTGAATATCTTCTTGATGGCATATTTAGACATTACAAAATCTGAAAAAATAAATTATATGTTCAAATCATTAAAAGTGTTATTTATAAAAAATAAAAATAACAATAGAGCATTAAAGTTCATTTTATAGTAGTTAATTTATTTTTATACCTGGAAAATTCAAGATTTTTTGTTATCTGTGCAAAATATCATTGGATAGGTTTCATGTCTTTTCCCAAACGATCTCAGGTCTGCTCAAACTTCTTGAAAATAGCAGTATCACAAACAAATTACTTAATACCTTTCTAAATGCCCAATTACTTGCTTTAATTATCCCGTCTATGTATTACTTGTAATTATCTAAAAGACCTCTCGCATAACATGCATCCCGAAATGTGTTGTAAACAAGATGTTCATAAGTTCATATACTTTCGTAAGAGGTGATACCTTTGACAATATTAAGGAGAATTCTCAAGTAATAAACTTTGCTAGATCTAGGTGAAATATAACAAATTCATCCAATAGCAAACTATTTGGTCCTCTTCACCATCTCCTTTTATCCCTCTGCCAAATAAATTGTTGCGGAAATTGTGCATATGTCAATTTTGCGATTTTAGGATACGTCTTGTTCGCCTCAAACCAAGCTAAGAACATACTTTCTTTCGCATATGGTTTGCTCATGATAGATACCAAATCATCTTCATCAGAAAAGATGACATTATGCTAATTTGGTAAGTGGGAACTAAGTCTCTCAACACAATGGTCCTTGAATTGAATCTCAAAACCAAATATCCTCCAAGCAGCCTCACACTGAGGGATATATTGGCAATCAGTACATTTGAACTTCGTCAACATCCTTCCTAGTGTTTTGATCCTGCTATAACATGATCATGTCCTTTGTTCACATACTTAATTCAATATTTGATAGATCTTGACTGATTACACCATTCCACATTTATGTGAGAGCCGTATTTAATGAGAATATATCGATTATGAGGTACAACAAAGGTATTTTCAAGCTCAACTCCATTTTTCATTACTCTCCTTCCATCATTCCTTCTCCTATACACTGGATAACCATTATCATCAATAGTAATCTTCTCATAAACCTTTTTGGGAAATGTTTTGTGAAAAAACCTTCTTCAAACATGCGCAACAAATTTTTCCTTGATGCACCATAAGGTCCATGCATCATAAAATCACGTACTACACCATAATTTTCTGGAGAAGTGTTTTCATCAGGAATTTCAGCTGAAATTATATGCTCAATATCGTTGCCAATAGGATCTTTCTGTCTAAGAACAAAAATATATGTGCATGTGGAAGTCCCCGCTTTGAAATTACACAGTATAAATTGTTGCAAATATATGAACGTATTAAAAGTCGTAATTATAATTAAAATTGGTGAAGAAATAAACATAGAATTTAAAAAAATTGAAACAAACCAATACCTACTCTAACATCTGCAAAAGTCTTTTTCTTTCGAAGATCATCCATCATGTTTTTCAATTTGATTTTGAATACCCTAGCTACTATATCCAGACGGTTTTCTGCCTTCAAACCTCTTTCAGCAACAAAAAGTTCGATAGCCATTTTGAATTTCACGTAAACGAGATGAACAAATTTGGATAACCTGCCCACCTACAAATACCCATAGCATCTTGATAGATCTGTATCATGTAACGTGCACCACTAGGAAAAGATGACATATAAAAAATGTTGTAAAAACTGTAGTTGTTTATGTATAAGACAATAGTTTTTTTAATTAATCAATGGATTAACAATGTTGTTATTACGATACTGAAATAACAACCAATGCAAACTGGAGTTAACCTAACAAAGACTACAATTTTTATCCGTTGTAGAAAGTGTTATTATGGAATAAACAATGGTTTTGACCTGTTTTTAAAAAAACTATTTTTAACAACACCACTATTAACGACAGACTTTTCCTGCGGTATACAACAGATAAAATTCGTCGTCTATTAGCAAAGTTCTAGTAGTTTTCCAACAGTTTTTTCCTCTCTCCTAGGGTAATGTGCCCATTATTTATACCTATATAACAAAGGGATAGAGCTTCCATTTCATCATCTTCTCCGACAAAACTTAGCTAGTAAGTTATTTCTCTTATCCACTCTCAAACCTTCTGCCCCAACCATCAGAGTCCAGCGACAGCAACGCCGTCACCGGATCAGCTACTGCCCCACTTTTATTTTAGTCCCCTTTTAAAAACTCAAATTCTCTGGTATCATATGATATGTCTCGGTGAGAGGATTCCGAAACAGTTTCCAGAATCACAATCCGAGCTTTAGAACTTCGGTTATGGCCAGTCAAAGTTGAGACGAAACTCATGTACCCAAACCACCTTCAAGGAGCCATAACTTTCAGCTCTAAACTCCAAATCTATTGTGGTCGGTCATTCTGGAAAGCTCTCAGCCATCTCCTAATAAAAATTCTAACGATCAAGTTACTGGGAAAGTTTAGTTGAAGTTTTCATAGTTTTTCTCTCTCCTTCACCTTCTTTGTCCCGTTTCGGGGTGTTGTCAGCCGGCATCTGTGGTGGTTTGGTGGTGGAGGGGTGGAAGTGAAATAATAGGTGGTTTTTTTTAGAATTAGTTCTTCTTTAGTGGCTAAAAATGCAATTTTTGAGTTTTCAATCTGCCCCTAGTCAAAATCAGCTTTTTGAAAGTCAACCAGATCCAAGTATTTACGAAAATGTCACTTTCATATTTATAGAATTGCCTCTCTATTTCACAAATTACAACAATGTCACTAGACCTTCAAAGTGTCATAATGCTAATTTTTTACCCGATTCGACCCAAACCAGTTGCAAAAGAACCCAAATTCTGAAATCTATAGCTTTTCATAAAAATATGAATCTGGAATATTTTATAAATTTACAAAATGGTCACTCAACTTTTGTAAAAATATAGATTTATGTTTAAGCTAAGTATCCACCTATAACAAGACAAATGTTCTATATTGTAGGACTAAAGGAAGTTGAAGTAGAAGATGACTTTGGACTAGAGGAGGACCATACCACCGACTAGCCCATACATTCTAGGTGGGGAATCTCTGTGTGGCACATTTTACGTTGTCTACTTATGTTTCATATATATTATTCTTTTAATTGCTTTACATGGATATTTGCCTATATTCATGACTATGTGAAAACTAAGTGAAACTTATGTTCTCGGGTTAAAACTGTACTATGTGTAATGTATATGGGCAATACCGTACTAGTAATGTTAAGACTGCAGGTAACACCATACAAAATTCTCGGGTCGCTCCCGAATATGCTTTTCAAGGAAATTTACAGGTAAAACCGTACATGATTATGCTTACGGGTAAAACCATATATAATATGCTTCTGGATAAAATCGTATATGATTATGCTCTACGGGTAACACCTTACGTGTTTATAGATTTGCTTATGTGTTGATGGTATATGCATTATTTATGTAATTATCCATTATTGCAATTCTTTATATGACATCTAAGTGGAAACCGAGTGAACCCACAGAGTGTTTTTCCAAACACTCACCCCTTAACATTTCAGGTACCAAAGCTACTGTGGAGGTCTGACACGTATAGCATGGCCCTATACCATTCCAACTCTCGGGATTTGAAAGTAAAAGCTTATTTTAATGATGTTAGTTTCATAAATGGGATATTTCAGCTTGTTTGTTTGTTTCAACAAATGATAATTAGCTGATGTTATAATACTTGAGGATTGTCCTCTAAAGTTTGAAACTTGTGTTCCTTAAAAAAAGAGCTTCCGCACCAAAATATATTTTTTTGATATTTATTTTATGATTTGAAGTTATTTTCATAACTTAAATTTATATTTACAATTTTTTTATTTGCAAAAGGAAAACAAAAATGAATCCCAAACAAAGTTTGTAGCATCCCCTTTTCCAAAATTATTTTTTCCGAAAATGGGATGTTATAGAAACTTTCTGTGTTTAACAAATTAAGACATTATATATCAAAGTGTGTGTATTTTTCAGATTGTGATCTTTTTTTTTTATATTTAATATAAATAAAGTCTCTCATAACTATTATAGAATTATTTTAGTTACTCATATACTTACTAATTACTTACAATCATTGGTTTATGTAGGGTCTTATTTTAGCAAACCAAATTTTAGCAATTCACAGTGAAATGTGTTGTTTCAAGAGTCACTAATTGTAAAGAAATAAAGTTTTTTCTTAATACAAATGATTTTTAATATGTGATAAAGAGGGTAGAATTAATAGTATGACTAAAATATTCTATATAAGTAGATATTTCAATCCTGTGGTAAACATTATATATATATATATATATATGTGTGTGTGTGTGTGTTTGTTTTAATAACTTACATATTTTATAGTATTCATGATTGTATATGTAAAACTAGTAATAATTTTGCAAGAAGATGGTAAGACGTGCGCGTTGGGTCGTTATCAGGCCAACCCGATAAGACCTGAACGGATAAGGGTCCCGAACCCGCCCAATAAGCTCATTTGGGTGAAACAATAAACACTAATAACTTAATAACATGCCAAGTCGATAAAGTAGTTAATACATATGCATGTTTGTCCTAGCTATCCAATCCCATTAAACTTCCTTTTTTAGTATATCTAGGAAATAGAGATAGGAAATGGGGAAGAACCCATGACTTCTTGGTTAGAAGCCAAAAGTAATGTCATTTATTAAACTACAAAGTTTTTGGCGGTCCCACTAAACTTATTACTACTATAACTATAATAATTTATTTTTGTAACAGTACAACAAAGTTTAAAATTCAAAGAAGTACCACATAAAATTGCAAATTTAATCTCCATTCATATAATAAATAAAAAAGAATAATAAAGCGTCACGAATTTTTTTCCCTTTTAGGCAGGGCAATACCTTATTTCTTCACTCTTCTTTAAGTGAAATTTATTTCAATTTTTTTATCAACTCAAACATTTTCAAATAAATACCAAAAATTAAAAAAAAAAACACTATACTTGAATTTTATATATGTCACAATTTGCATATTTACTTACCCAAATTGACGTCGCAGACGTGTTGGAAACTTAATTTTTTTTTTTTTTGAAAAAAAATTATCAGTTCTACCAAGTTGGTTCATATGAACAAACTTTATCGCGTCTTATTGGGTTGATGGTTGTCGTGTTATCATGTCAATACCTCATCCCTAATTCTACATCACTCATATTTGAGTGTTAATCATTAAGCCAACTTACAAATAAATAGGATGAGATTTTCTACTTTAGTTACGAAAAACTTGAAACTTGATGTCTTCAATAATATAAAGGAAAAAAAAGGGTTTATTACCAAACGCAACCTGAGGTATACCCGTTTTTACGAGTTACTACCTATTTTAAATTTCGTTACCGATTGCAACCCGAACTAATCGTGTTTTACCGATTACAACCTAAACCCGATTTTTTAATAATTTTCGGCCAAAATTAAGAGCATGAAACACACGCAGTTTTGAGCGTGTCTATCCTGAAATCATGCCCTCTCCTTCAGTATTCAATTTCCCAACGATAATAATCTTGTTTCTCTCTTTTATAAATTGGGTCTAGGGCAAAAAAGCTAGGGAACTCCATTGTTAGTTGCAGAAGGTTGGGAGTGACGCGAAATTGAACCTGAACCATAAGTCGACACTGCTAATGCGGTCGGTTCGCCATAGAGAGGACGTCTTGGACAGATAACAATCCAGGACGGAGATACATTTCATGTGACGACTATCGGGTGAGTGTATATTTCAGTAAATTTCCATCGTTTGACCTATCAAAATTGTGGACTGGGAAGGTTGTGTTTGTTCAAGTGCCAATTTGTTAGTGAATTTGGTTTGCTGCAGTTGGGATGTGGCTTGGGTTTGTTATGGAAAATTGTGGCAAATGAATTTCAGGTTTCTGACCCATAAAGATTCATGATCAATGAAGTATGTATCAAATAATTGCTTCCAACTCCGTTTGAAAAATGTTGTTTGTTTCTTGATTGTAAGAAGGGCCTGTTAGTTTGTGATTCATGGTTTGTGTGTTATTTTTAGGGCCCGGATGGTTGTCTTTTTTTTCGATTGGATTGAACCCCCGGTCGGAGATAGAACTCGTCACATAATACCCGGGCTGCTAAGAAGAATCAACAATCTCGAAGCCCACGTCGTCCATGTGAACAACACTGTTGGAGCCGGTCAAACTCGTGTTAATAACCTGGAGGCCGAGTTAGACCGAGCCAATGCTCTTCAAGTTGAAGTTGGTGTGCTGAAAAAAAGAGTCAGATGGTTGGTGATTGCTCTGTTTGGCACTTTCGTTGCTATACCGTAACTATTAGTGCTAGGGAGAGGCTTGTTAACTTGATTGTAGTGTCTTTAGTTTATTGTTGCACTAGAATTCGTTGGCCTATTTTTGGTTTGCGTTTTGGCCAACCCGTTTGCTTATAGTTTAGGAATATCTTGTTTGGATATAAATGTATTGATTAGCTTGTACGAGTTGGTTTGAATGAGTGCAATGTTGGAGTACGTTTGTCTTGTATAACATGGTTATTGAGACTTGTATAATGTGGTGATTGAGTATTATTATTGTAACATGAAAACAAACAAAACCAAGTAGTGACAAAACAAATCATCCGAAATTGGAGAGGCAAAGGGAACTTAGATGTAGCAATGTCACTTAAATTTCTTCATTGTTTACTGAATAAACGATCCACAAAAAATAGGACATGTTGTACGCAATTACAGCTTTCTAATAATTCGTTTGGTCGTACTAAAAAATGTAAGAAATTATTGCACTGCCCGATAACTTCTCACATGAAGATAGGCATATGCATAATTCCATGCTGCAGCACGTAGAGGAGGCAAAATCATCCTCAACTCTAACTGCCCAGACCAGACCAAGATAGACTAAAATAGAGCAAACAGGCAACTAAGAGGGGTGCACAGACCAATGTCCAAAATGAATATTCAACCTTCGAAACCTACATACTGTCAACCGACTACATTCGCTTGCAACTCGGGGGCATTCCACTAGTCTCACCACTCGGCGAAGCGATAAATGTACTACTTGTGGACTCTTTCAATGTTATGGAGAATCTGATTTCTTGCATGATGATTGATCCCTCTTTAGCTTTAACAGCGCCGGTTAATACCTTGACGCCCTAATTCTTTAAAGTACCTTTCATTGATTCACCGGGCTGCGATTTTCTCTTTTTGAGTTTCTGTCTCCCAGGCATTCTTTCTAGCTTTGGAGGAATTATTTGTGGGTATGTTATTTCTGGCCATTCTTCTGACTCTCAAGAGCCCCCCAACATGTGATTGTAGCTCTTAAAGAATGTCTCTTTACTATACCAATGAGATACATAATCCTCAACATCCCACTCCATGAAATTTATACCACTAATCGCATGAGCACATGGCGTTCCACTTAGCTGCCATTTGCGGCAGCTGCAAGTCTTGTCACCGAGGTGAACTTTAAACTTCGAACCACCAACCTCCTCAATTTCAAACTGATCCAATCCATTCCAATGTGGTATATACTCACAAGATTTTTTCTTCAATTTCTCAAGAAGTTTGTCTGCGACGGGACACAATGCACCGTGGTATTTGGCCACAAGGTCCCTCCGTGAGTATAGCCTCTTCATGAGGTCCAACCTGATTGACTCCAACAATCTCACTATTGGCAAATTACGGGCTTTGAGAATCATAACGTTGAAAGACTCCGACATGTTGTTTTCAAGCTTGCCACAACAAAAGTGGGTAGAGAAATGCGATCTAGACCAATGGTGCGGAGGTCTAGCAACTAACCAATCATATGCAGCCCGGTCCTTATCGTCTTGAAATCTACAACCCTCGAGGCTCGGGCAGCTTTCCAGAGGAGATTCTTGAGTGCAAAACCCTTATGATGCACTTTAAAATTCTGATACAGGTGTTGCACACATAATTGGTTCTCACAACCCAACATGAGGTGCTTAATAGCATCTACCGATCCTTTCTGTTTATCCGACATTACGGTCCAATGTTGGTAGTTATCAACACCCAAGTCCTCTAGCACCAATTTCATAAACCATGTCCAAGTCTTCTTTTTTTCCTTCTCAACGATGGCATATGCGAAAGGGAAAATACCATTGTTGTCGTCTATACCAACCACGGAGAGGATCATTCCGCCCACATTTCCTTTCAAGTGACAACCGTCTAGAAACATAATCGGCCTGCATCCCTCCATAAACCCCCTCTTCAAGTTGTCCCAACATATGTAGAACCTTTTAATCTAACAACGTCCCCCATCGGCTTCACTTTAAGCTTCACCGTTGTCCCCGGATTTGTGTTTCTTATTTCCTCGACATAACTCCACAACGTAGTATTGTTCAATGTCACCAACAGTTCCTGTCTTCAACACCAGATTTTTGGCTCTGCAAAGTTGATGCTTGTTGACATGAATGGGCAAGTCCTTGCTAATCCATTTCTGCATTGAATCAACGGGCCATCTAGAGTCTGTGTATATTTTATCTTTGTACACCTCCCCTATAAGTCTTGCTGAAGTAGCCCTCACTTTCTACTTTCTAGGACACTTATGCATCTCGTTATAAGTTTTTACTCTAAAAGTGTCCTCTTCGGCAGCCTTAGACCCGAGAATAACCCACTTACACTTCGGATGTTTGCATCTAACTTGGACTTTGGATCTGTTATTAATAGTAAACTTGTAATCCCTTGCAACTGTAATCGAGTGCAACCTTACTTGCTTCCGAAATTCATTGCTATCATTGAACGCTTGGCCAACATAAAATGGAACAATTGCCTTCTAGGCTGACTCGCCACTTTCGACTTAAGCTTGCCCTTACCCTTGCTTCTTGTTCTACTAGAGCAAGGTTCGTCAGCTAGTGGGATGTTGTGGTTAACACCACCAAACTCCACTTCCTCATCAATATTTTCAACAAAATCAAAGTCGTCATCAGTAACACCATCGAACTCACTGTCGGGAACTATTTCGGACAAATCGTTATTCGACCCAAGACTCTGGGTGTCGCTGCTATCATCACTCTCTACATGCTCTACGTAATCAGAATCGTCTAACGATATCTGACCCCCAACCCCATCATTCACCTGAACTCCACTTCCAACAAGGAAGTCATCCTCAACATCCTCAAGCCAAAGCATCCTGGGTAACACCCTCACTAATTTTAGCATCCTGCTTTTGCACATGTTCTACAAATACTCCAACTACTCTATTCGAATCCCCATAACTCACTAAGTTCATTGCATCAAAGTCCGTTTCAATTGGTATCAGATCTATGTACTGATCCACCCCACTCCTACTACAGCAGATACAGACTACGTCGGACAACCCTAGATCAGATATCATTGACTTCAGTTCAATTAAAGACATCTCGTCTCGGTGACAAAAATTAATGTAGCTGACCTCATTTCCTAAGTAGCATGGAAACCCAAAGGTTTTAAACAACTTCCCACCATGGTGCATTTTGATGCTAAAGAACTCGGTTGACGAATCAGCGCCTGTAGGATAAACAAGTAGAACATAAATGCAAGGAGATGCAAGAATCTGGATGCAGTTATATTGGTAAAGAATAGAACAGAAAGTCTTCTTAAGGACACAAATTGCACCAGTTTTAAAAACCCACCCTCCCATCCACAAAAACCCACTATTTAACTGCACATTATATATATATAAAAAAAAAACATATAGAAACAGACAACACACCCACCACTACCTACCCAAACTAATTTAAAGCCCCCACCAACCACTAAGAATGTGGTCCCTCCATTAAACAAATATGGTCGAAAGGAGACATCGTACACACACTGATATAGTCTTTTAATAATTCACAGGATGACAACTATAAAGAACACACGTATCACTTGTATACAAATACAACATAGAAACAAACAAAATTCTAGAAAATGTCTAAGGCTAGCCGACAATATGCAAGCATAAATCTATTACCATTCTCAACTGAAACAAACAAAAATAATAACTCCATTCCCTATCCTAATTAGTCATTCGAAAAAAGAAGTGGACAAGCACGTACCATAGGCGGGGAAGTCCGACGACAGTTCATTTGGCCTGATCTTCCAGCCCATCTTGACCCTCCGAGCTCGATTCCAAATTCGCTAGCCTTTGATGAGTGGCTTTTTTCAGAGAACTGCGAAGATTGAATTTTTATTTTTTTGGGATTTCTTAGTTCTTTGTGAGGCAAAGGAACGACTTCAATTTGGAAATTAGGGCAAATATTTTGCTGTTAGAAAGGAAAGCACGTGGATGGCACATGGTGTGATTTAGGCGGGTTCAAAACTGCGTGTGTTTCGCGCTGTGTAATCGGTAAAACGCAATAGCTTGAGAGACAGTCGCCTCTGCAAATAGGATAATGCAATCGATAACGAAATTTAAAAAAGATAGTAACTGGTAAAAACGGGTATACCTCAAGTTGCATTTAGTAATAACAAAAAAAAAAAAAAAAATCGCAAAACACAATATGCTCGTGCATCAAACGGTTTATGAGCCTCAAGTCTTTAAAAATGAATTAATTAGGGGTGTTCACGAATTGGTTAACCGACCGAACCGAACCGAAATCGAAAATTCGTTTGGGACCGAAAATCGATCCGAAAATTTGGTTCGGTTTTCGGTTATATATTTTAGAGAATTTCGGTTATCGGTTCGGTTTCGGTTTAGGGTAGCGGTTGACCGATCCGAACCGAAAACCGAATAAATTTTCATTTTTTGTTATATAATTTATTTATAATTTTAGTCTTTCACGTCGGTTTTTACTACACTATATTTTACTCATTTTTAGATCTTGATTTTATCAATTTTCATGTGTTATGTTTGATGTGTGTAAGTTAGTGTTGACTATTGAGATTGAGAATGAAGAATATTGTTTTGAAATAATTTGCTGAAATTTTAGTTCTTGTTAACCTTCTCAGATTGCCACCGATATTGTTTTTGGAAAGGGAAAATAAGATTTCAGGAAGTCATTTAAAAAAGGTTCCAGCAAGTCTTTGAAAAGTGAAAATCAAATTTTCTTATAAACTGTCGAAGAGGAAAAAAAGGGTTAACCGCAGTCAAAACCGAAAAAACCCGAATATTTTCGGTTTTAACCGAACCGTAGTAGTTTGGTTCGATTTTCGGTTCCATGATTTGACGAACCGAAATTTCAGTTCGGTTCGATCGATTTTAACCGAATGAACAGCCCTAGAATTAATTACCAAAGTTTCCTCTTCTGTAATCCGTAATCCACAAAAGGCGATCGTATCCTTTGCCCTTACAAATAAAAAAACAGATTAGCCTTGAATATGCGGTGAAAGCAGGGGTAAAATACATAAGCGTAACATCACTATATAAAGCAGCAAAGAAATGGTGGAAGGGCCGTAGCTCAGAAGAGAAGGATGAGGGTTTGCGGCGAGAAACGGGATTTCTTTAAGGGTGGTTGCCCCTCTCTGCAATACCCACTGATTTCTTCCATTAGATTCATGGAACGAACAAAAAAAACAACCCTTTGATTAATAGAAAATGCAAATTTGCCAAACACACCCTCAACCTCCACCTCGTTCACTCCTCTCACACACACATACAAGTTACTCTATCTCTCTCTCTCTCTCTCTCTGTACGATCTGAAGGGGGCAGTGATGATGATTCTTCTTCTGAGCTAGCGAATCGGGCACGAAGTGACCCGTATCTTGGCAGGGCGACCCGGATGGCATCTGATTTTGGGGTCTTTCCTCTGAATCTGATGCAACCGGTGATTCTGCAGCCATGGCGTGGTTCCATTATCGTTTGCCTCTTTTCCGTAGATCTGAGCCTCTATCTTTAGTTTCCATCATTTTTTTTTTTATTTTGATTTTATTTTTTACTTGCTGCGATTATTCTTTCTAATTCATAATTTTGGAACATCAGTTGTTCTTTGTGTGTTTTTTTTTTTTTTTTTTTTAATTTGTATGTTACATTTTTCTTGGAAACATTTATTTATCAACTTATTAATAATCCAAAGCTTAATTACTTCTTCCAACGATTAAGGTCAAATTGAAAATCGTATTGTCACGTCTCGGTTAATTTTTCTTATTTTTATTTGAATATGTCCCCCTTAAATTTTCACATTCTTAAAAGAAAAAAAATTCACAATCATCATTTTTAAAATCTTCACACTTAGTTTCAAGCAAAATTTAATTTTTCTTAATCTCCATACTAGATCGATTAACCGTAAAATGTTAGTCGGGACGGAGAGAGGATTTGATTATATTTGATAAGAGACGAGAACTCGTCATACTGATTTCTTGGATTCCACTTTAATTCTCCTTTTAGGATTTGACTTGTCAACTTAATTTTTCATAAACCACATTAGTCACGTAAAAGGTTGTAGCGTCCGTCCGTGAACAATATTTATTTATTGATTGAGTTTAAGATGTGAGTTTAACTGTTTAAGACGTGAGTTTAAATTATTGTGTAAATATGTGTGTTTTAAAATAGAATATGGTAATAATTATGTAAATTTTGTGTTTATTTTAGAATGGAATAGAGGAGAATTTGTAAAATGTCAGTCATTATGCTAAAAAAAATATTAAAAAAAAGTGTAATGAATGCATGGAGAGAGATAATAGAATAGATTTTGATTTAAGTAAACTAGGCGATCTTAATTTTAAGTCGCAAGTCTGGATCCGTCCATCGTTCATCCGGGCGAAAAATCCATAAGCAGACCTACCCTATAGAACAAATTCGCTCATCCTTCACCCAGACAGTAAAATTCATGAACAGACCTAAAAATTCGCCGACCCTTCACCCTGGCAGTAAAACTCATGAACAGACCTCACTTAAAGAACTTGTTGTTCTGGTTGCTACATTTAATACATCATCGAACGGTCACTTTGTAACACTTCTGCCGACATCAAACATATATAATTACTAGAAGGACTGGATTTCGTTCTTAATTAAATGATAACTTAGAGAAATAAATATTTCACCAAACTACTTTTGAATAGGAATTAATAACTTGAGAAAGGGAAGATCCTGCTAAATTAATTTGAGTAGGAAGAGGAATTTACCGTAAAGAAAGTTGGAAGTTGAATTAATTTCATTTCCAATTTAAAAGTGTTTGGTTTAATAGATATCTATGTATAAGGATAGTAGATAATTATCTTAGTATTTTTAGAGTTTCCTTTGGAGGAGATATTTTTCGGGTTATTTGATAATTTGGAATAACTTGTCAAAATCCAAGATAATCAAAGATAAGCATTAGAAATTTTTACCCAACAACTTATCTAATAGCTTAAGATAAGAGTCAATGAATGCCATGCATAATTTTAATAAAAAAATTCATTATCTCAACATACAATCTCAACAAATAAACATAAGATATGTATAAGAATTTATCCATCAATTATATTGTAGATTTACACTGAAAAGTAATTTCTCGCTCCTTCATCTTAATGAATTGGATAATAAAATTATTTCGCGCCTCAAAATAAACATAATGAACTGTGGAATTATTTTACTCTCAAAGTAAACATTACATTAACGATAACTTGAGAAATGGAAGATTCCACACAAGGAAATTACTTTTTATATGATGGCCATCCAACAACGTAGAATTAAATGGGAGTAAACGTAATATGATTATGTAGGAGATAATTAAATCACTTGTGGTCGAGCTTGATTAGGTTCATTCAAGTTTCTGGTTATATATTTATACTGGTTTAATTATTTACGTTCCTTTAATAAATATTAAGCGAATCAAGGGCTTGTTTATTAATGAGTGTGAACATGTTTTGTTTGTAATAATATTGCACTATTTGACGAAGTTGGATAGTTCGAGTGGCAGAACATTTACTAGCTAAATCTCTGGTCTTGGATTCGAGTCACATTGGGGAAAAAGTGGAGGGTTTAAAAAAAAATTCCACTATTTAAGTATCTCATTTAATTTAAGACCATATTTATCAATAATCACATGACTTGGGTCATAGGAAGAAGACAAAAATTAAAAAATAAAAAGAAAAAAAAAAGAAAAAAAAGAAAAAAATATAAGCCATGACCGTTATCAAATGGGTTGGTCAACCAACCCACACCACAACCTAAATCATCCTCATTTTATGTCATGTGTCCTATTTTGATTGGTTGTATTAAATTCTTTTATGAATATAATTTAGATGATAAATAAATGAGATAATTTTTATTTTTTATTTATCATTTTTAAAAGTTATCAAAAAACTTTCTCTATAAGTAGAGCCTAATATTAGCATATTTTGAATTAATTCATTTTTTGTAGCTTAATTTATTTTTTCGATTTTGTATTCCATGTATTGAATTTTTAATTTAAATATTGTGTTAGTATGTTATTTTAAGTGTATGATTTAAAAAAAAAAAAAGAAAAAATCTCCTTATTATAATTGCGGAATTAAAATACCATTTTTTTTAATCTATCGTTTAAATATATTAAAAAGGCTCCCAAAATAGTGTGCAATTATTCAATAATAGCTAAAAAATATTGGGTTGGTTAGGAAATAGGTTATGTATGTGAATGAGAGAATTCAATATCTACCTGTAATTAGTGTTGCTGAACTTGGGCTAGGCGGCTAACTAGTCAGCCACCGACCGACTTGAATTCATCCTAGTCGGCCCATTTAGTCGTTCCATGAATTAATCGCCGACTAATCGGGTTAGGCCCCGACTAGTCAACCAAATCTGTTAAGTCGGTTTTAATAATTTACTTTTTATTAAAAAAGATTATAAAACGACATCGTTTTAGTACTTAAATAACAAAAATAAAAAATTAATTATCATTTCTCAGAAATCAGTGTATATCTATATTAGTATATTTTCATTTAAAAGTACTTTCTGTTTTTGCCGTTTTGGATGTTAGTTGATTTATTAGAGGGGCAGAGAAAAAAAATCGGACTGACTAGTCGGCCTAGGCTCTAGTCGGTTACTCTCTGCCCGACTACCGATTTCCGGTTTCTGCAATATTTCCTGTAATACTAAAAGAGAGTCTCAAAAGGTAAGGAAAAACATGTTCTCTCTAAAAAAATTCGGCAGCTTTTTTGTTTTAATTTATTCTTTCTTAATCCTCTTATACACGCATCTTCTCCTAATTGAGAGGAAAACAAAAAAAACCTATCATAGATGTGGTTGAGGAAGTTTTCTTTTTCAATTTTTATGGTGAGAAATTGTTTCTCAAAACTGATTATCGATTCTTATTACTTTTGAAATTGTAACAGTTTCCATCAATCCTCTCCCTCTCCAGTCTCACCGTCAGATTTCAAACCCCTAAACTATTACTCTCTCTCCTAATTGTGATATTTTCCTTTAGAATCTGTACAAACCTGTTGGAATAGCCGGCGGTAGGGAAGATTCAGGTGGAGAAAACCTTAGATAGAGAGTGATGAATTCATGAGAAGAAAAGTTTGTTCAAACTGAACTGAAATTGATTTGTTTGGATGGATAATGAATGCAATCGTGAGAAGTGACTGTAGATACACAAATGTTGTTTCAAATCAGAAGCCGCCGTGTGTCAAGATGATATTATTAAATTAAATCACATTAACTTAGTAATTATCCAAAGAGCTGATGGAGGATATCAAATTATGATGAACCAATCTAAGCTCCTCAAACAAATTCAAATCAAGACTCCTTGGCACGAGTTTAAAAGACTTGCAAATCCAAATCCAAATCCAAATCAAGAATTTCTTGATACGAGTACAAACTCTCTACAAATCCAAGTCAAGAACTACTTGACACGGGTATAAACTATCTATAAATCCAATTCAAGAACTCCTTGAAACGAGTATAAACTATCTACAGATCCAAATTCAAATGCAAATACAAAACAAGAACTCTTTGATACGAGTATAAACTATATATATGTTTTGAAAATGGTTATATGTTGTCCGGGAACAAGTCTCGATGGGACATTTGTAGATACATAAATTTTGTTTCAAATCAAAAGTCACGTGTCAAGATGATAATACTAAATTAAATCACATTAATTTAGTAATTATGCAAATGAAGGATATCAAATTATAATGAATTAATTAAATAGTCCATATATCAAGATGTTGTCAAATCGCTACGGATAAACATATGATATGTTGAATTTGCCAAATCTATTAGATTTATCAAGAATAATAACAAATATTTGATAATCAAGATTCTTGATTTCAATGCATTTGAATAGTTGTTAAATGATATAATTAATTTAATAATGATCTCAAAAAATATTTGATATATTTGATATTTTGGAAGATTGGAACATCAATCAAATTGCTCAATTTGGATCCTATGTCCATTAGAGTTCTCCATCCTACAACTATAATAGAGCCTGGTTTTCCATCACAATTCACAACAACACCACAATGAAAGTTCAAGAAGCAAGTGGGAGACATTACAAAGCCGATCTTGAGATTCAAGGCGTTACAAAGTTAATCTTGAAATTTTCTACGTTTGATCCAAGATTAAGGTATTGAGCCTTCGATCGGCGTTTTCAATTTAAAACTTCGAAGGTGTTCTTCGTTGTTTGTCAAGGTCTTCAGAGTTGTTCTTTGAGTATTCATCCAAAAGCATATATTAATCTAAAATCAAGCTTACAAGCCCTTGAATTAATGTTACTCAAGTCAACATCCAGAACCAGGGAAGATCAAAATCCACTCCAAGTTTGAAGGCATTATACAATTGAAGGGAAGAATTAGAGGAGAATTATGATAGAAACTCACAAATCGTAAATTCTATCTTGATTCGAGAAATACAACTTGTAATCTTTTTCGTGTTTATTTATTAATACACAAAGTTTATTATTACAAATTTAAAAAATGTAACAATAAATTCTTGTCTGCAATAAAACAAGCAAAAAGAATTTTACAAATTTTATTAAAATAAAATTTGATACCATGAAGAAGCTTTAATCAGCCAACTTCTAGAAATCAATTCATGAACAAAGAAGATTGAAGAGGAAAGATGAATTTTTCATGAGAGACAAAGTTCTCATTCGTCTAAAAAAAGATAGAAATGAGTCAAAATAACTTTTATAAGAGTTGTTTCTCTTTAGTAACAACTCTAACGGCCTAAACAACTTTAACCAAATAAATAACCTCCTAGAAATGTTGATATTTACAAGAATAGAAAATCAGATATATTTAATATCTCTACAAGAATATGTGATTACAATTTCTATTTTCCCTTTAATTATTCTCTTCAATAACTTGATGCCTTCAAACTCGGAGTTGACTTTAATCTTCTCCGATTTTGAGCTTTGACTTGGATAACGTCAATCCAAAAGATTAGAAGCTTGATTTTGGATCAATCGGTCTGCTTGGATGAATATTCAAAAAATAACTTCGAAGATTCTTGACGAACAAAGAAACACCTTCAAAGATCTAACTTGGAAACGTCGATCGAGGGGCTCAGCACCTTAAACTCGGATCGGATGCCATTTCTTGATGGATACCTTGAAGAACGCTTGAAGAATGCCGAAGTCGCCTCTGCTATGGAATTCTTCACTTGGGTCTTGACTTGTGTTCTTGTTGATAGTCTTTGGTGGAACAATATTGGTTGCAGAATGGAGAACCCTAATGAGCCTTAAATCTGAATGGAGCAATTTGATTGATCCTCCAAAATATCATATCTAGGGGTGAGCAGAATTCGGTTCGGTAATCGAACCAAATTTAATTAGTGAAACTGAAATCCTAACCAAATTAAAAAATCTAAACAAAAAACCAAACCACAACCGAACCGAATTTATTCGGTTGGATAGGTTTAATTTTCGGAGGAACCGAAATAATTTTTTGTGAAGATATTTTTCATTATTCATTACTAAAATATAAACCTCTATATATATATATATTCATTTATGTACTTAAAATAAATTATTTACCTTAAGTCTATTATATATATATATATATATGCACACATATTTATATCAGAAAAAATAGATATTCATATATATATTAATATATATATATATATATATATATATAAATATATCAAAAATAAAAGATTATAAATTTCGGTTTGGTTAAGTTATTTTTGTAATTTTTTTTATAAAAGCGAATAGACCAAATTAACAGAAAATCCTAAAAACTAAAATCGATCCGTTTTTAAAAAAACATCCTAAATAATAAATTTCGATTCAGATCAAACGATTAATTCAATTCAAACCGAATTTCGCTCACCCCTAATTATATCTATTAGATATTTTGAATAGATACTCATTAAATTTATCTAATTTAATATTTTCTCAAGCATATTCTCCAAATCAACTCCCAATTTGATAAGAATCATGGAGATATCATTGTTTTTCCAAATAAAAGTTTTGTTCAAACCTGTGATATTATTTATATCATAGCACAAAAACTTACATACAACAGATGCATGGATCCATCTATATACATTGTGTCGGGTAGTCCGATCCATTTCTTAATTAATTCAGATCCTTTAAGTAGGTTTTTCTATTCCGGATCTTGTAGCAAACTTCTTCTTCCTTCCCCTTCTTTCTCTCTCTAAATCCCCAAACCATAAACACCAAAACTCCCTCCCTTTTATACTGTATTCTCTCAAAATATGAGCATCAGGCGGCGATGCATCAGACGGTGGCAACCTCGACATGTTGGGCGATTCGAAGCTAGGGACCTATTTCCTGCCGAAATTGACAGTTATTTCTAAGCATATACGCTCATATGTTTAATTTCTAGCTTTTAAAGTGAGTCAATATTGAATCTCTCAGTCTCTATTTCTTGTTTTTTGTAATGCGAACCTGGTCGTCTTGTTGTAGTGAATATTGAGCTGAATTTGATGAACACCTGGTATTATTTGTATATTTGGGTTTTCGTTGTTTAAATACTTTGTTGTTGTCTTCATCTCATTCCTCCCAACAATGAAAAAATAATAAAAAATAGGTGTATAGTAGTGTTGAAACGTCTCTTATGATTTCAGTGAGGAAATTTTTACTCATTGATTTGTGATTTACTACTAAGGTGTATAATAACTCTTCGAATGTTTAGTGTAAAGTCGGTTGACTATATATACACTGTTCTATATAATTTGGGTTTGAGTTCGAGTTCACTTGTCTACAGTATGACCATCTAGTGTTTAAAGATAATCTTCACATAATGTGTTAATTAATTGTGTTAGAAATTCTGTGGGGCTTAGTGATTATTTTTAAATATGAGATGGAATATAATTTCAAAGCAGATGATCTCTTTTGTGTTTATATGGAGATAATGAAACTAATTTATGAAGTGGCTAGGCCAAGGGTTGAAAACATAATTGGTAATTTTTCTTTTTTCTTGAAATTAGTCTTTTTAATTATAAATGAAGGAAAGCAGTTGATTTGACGAAACAAGTCAGGATCTGGGATACGAAATATCACAGATTGTGTTTCTTTTAAATTGGCTGAAATAAGCTAAATCATTTCATTGTAGAACCTTAAGATATTGATGTTTGCTCATTTCATTTGCCACCCTCTTGTTAACCTGTAGCTTTATGTTTTTCTTGAGGTTGTTGTCCTTCTTTGTTCATACCCGGTATTTCCGTCCCTTAAAGTCTTACTGCTGAGATTTTACATTCTCTGCTGGTGAAGAGTTATCGATATCAATTCTACAATTTTTGGTTTTGAAGGCATGTGTAAAGCCATTATCATCAAGTAAAAATTATAATTATTTTGTTCGGTGTCCTGATAATGGTGTAACAACGCCACACACCATTTGTCTATCTTTTATCTAAGTATTCTTTTCTGTGACTTTTTGATGGAGAATGCATCTGACCACCCAAGTCTAAGCCGTACTTAAAACAAAAGGCAAGAAAACATGTTTTTATAAATACCAAGAACGTCTTTCTATTGAACAAGAAGTGAAGGCTGTAAATCCTCAGAAAAAAAATGAAGAAATCTCTCTATCTATAAAAGTATGGGTGTTTCTTACAAAAATGTATGGACAAATACACCCTTATACTATAAAGCTACATACCAAGACGATTAAGTAATAACCCACGTTAATAAATTATGTAAATAACTTACGTGTAATCCTACAATTTTACTTGATCAATTTTTTTTCCTGAACTTTAGTTTTTTTTTTCACGTCTAATATAGTGGATCTTTTTTATTGAATTTTTTTTTTCCTGAACTTCGATTTTCTTTTTCACATCTAATATCGGTAGATTTTTTTTTTATTTCTTTTGTATCGGTTGGATATGGGGGGTGTGTGTGTGTACATATATAATAAAGACCCTCAAATACTATCAGAATTTGGAGAAAATATTAATCTTTGTACTAAATAACTAAGGAGCGGACTATTTGAAGCCTACATTTCCTCTGCATTTATGCATCCCTTTTAAAAAATACACCCCCACAAACAAGAAACAAATGGATCCAAACTTCTTTCCGCAAAACTTCAATCCTACCCTTTTCATGAAAGTAAAAAATAAAAAAATAAAAAAAAATAAAATAAAATAGTTGATTGAAAAATGAAAACAATAAAAAGGAGAGGAAGGTCACACGATCCGTTTTTTTAAATGGCTTGAACATTATGCAGAGGAAAGGAGGAAGAATGACCATCGAGACCTTACAATACTTGGAAGATGAAGGACACTCAACCTTATTTCCTTATGGAGAGGATGAGACGTAAAAGAGTGTGAATAAAAAATAAACTTTTTTCATAGTAAAAAATGAATATATATATATATATGTGTGTGTGTGTGTATTGGTATATAACAAGTAACAAGAACTTTATGGTAAATAAGTTACATATAGTTTTAAGACAATATAAATCAACACATTTTCTATAAATCAAAATAGATTTTGTTCTACAACTTTTAATTAAAATTAAAAAGCCTCAAGGCCACACATATTATAGAGGGGGAGGGGGGGGGGGGATATTGTCCTTCACTAAAAAATATTATACTATTAAAATAAGATGAGAACCATAGTTTTTTTAAATAATGAGATGTGATTTTATATAACCATTTTGTTGTAGAAAATCAATACAAGAAATCTTAAGAGGAAGAAAAGAATTTGAAATATCAAACAACTTTTTTATATATAGCAAAACTCACCACTTTTAAATTGTTAAAATAAGAGATGATAATAACTTTCTTACAAAAAGAGAAAAATAATATAAAAAAAGAGAAAAAAGTTAGTAACTTTGAAATATTTATTAATTCTCAATGTTTCTGTCATGTATAACATTTATATACCTATGGAGGGTTATAAAAAAAAAAAAATCTTATATTAGCTTAAAAAACATAAGTGTCCAAAATTTCATAATATCCTTACATTTAGACCATATCTTCTGAAATTGTAAGTGTGAAAAGAACATCCTATCTGATATATAGATGATGTAAACTATATCATACAAATATATGTATATATTCTTATATGTGAATTTATTTAACATCATTCACGATTATAGCACACTGAATTAAACTTATCGTATAACTTTTAGTTCTACCCTCAGTCCATTTCCCCTCAAAATTTCTGTCATCTTTAAAAGAATATACATTTTCATCCGGATCTTTCATTACAATTTTGTCCATTCATTCAAAATATATCTTGAACTTAACTATAAAATATTATTAAAATTTGAGAATTATAGGACAGCAGATGCCGAACTACGCTAAATTCTTGAAGGAAGTGATCTCAAAGAAGAAGAAGTGGGAAGAATACGAGACAGTCAACTTGACTGAAGAGTGCAGTGTTGTGATCCAAAGGAAGCTACGGCTCAAGCGAAAAGATCCAGGTAGTTTTACTATTGCATATCAAATAGGTACTGTTACATTTGATAAGGCACTGTGTGATCTAGGGGCTAGTATTAACTTGATGCCACTATCTATTTTTGAG
This sequence comes from Ajuga chamaepitys, assembly GCA_958295605.1. Lineage (NCBI taxonomy): Eukaryota > Viridiplantae > Streptophyta > Magnoliopsida > Lamiales > Lamiaceae > Ajuga > Ajuga chamaepitys. The sequence goes on from OY282497.1 coordinate 11,665,723, forward strand.
AAATTGATTCCAGGTACTTTGAAACCCACTACAATTTCTTTACAAATGGCTGATCGGTCTATGACTTGGCCAAAGGGGATTGTAGAGGATGTTTTGTTAAAAGTTGGGAAGTTTATAATATCTGTGAATTTTGTGGTTTTAGATATGGTAGAAGACAAAGATGTCCCTTTGATTTTAGGTCGCCCGTTTTTAGCAACGGGAAAAGCATTAATAGATGTCCAAAAAGGAGAGTTGATATTAAGGGTAGATAAAGAGCAAGTTACTTTTTCAATATATAAAGCTCTACAACATCATGATAGGGAGGATGAATCTCAATTAGAAACATGTAGTTTTGTTCATTCAATTGAAGCTGCATTTTGTAGGAAACTAACCTCCCCAAATGATAGTGATCCCCTTGAAACATGCATCACAAATTTTGTTTATAATGTTAATCTCCATGACCCTACTGACCTTGATCTTGCCGAAAGTATTAGTGCATTGAATGCCTTGCAGGAGGCTCCTAAGGAGAGTTCGACTCAAGAAAACATAAACAAGAAAGCGGTTGAAGAAGAGCAAAAAGGGGGCGATGGATGCCCAGAGCTGAAACCATTGCCTGATCATCTGCGGTACGCATTTCTAGATAATGAAAACAGATATCCGGTAATAATCTCTTCTTCCCTTACTGATGTTGAAACTGATAAGCTGTTGCGTGTATTGAGGAAGTATAAATCTGCTATAGGCTGGTCGATTGCTGACTTGAAAGGAATTAGTCCTACAATTTGCATGCATAAAATTCTGATGGAAGATGAGTATAAACCCTCTGTTCAAAACCAACGTAGGCTTAACCCAATGATGCAAAAAGTAGTTAGGAAAGAAGTACTTAAGTGGTTAGATGCTGGGATAGTCTTTCCTATTTCTGATAGTAAGTGGGTAAGTTCAACTCAGGTTGTGCCAAAGAAGGGGGTGATGACTGTAGTTAATGGTGATCTTGATGAGGTCATAGCCACTAGGGTGATCACGGGCTGGCGTGTATGTATAGACTATAGGAAACTATATTTTTAATATTTTATTTCTAAATTACTTTGAAAATGTGTCCTTATACGACATTCGTCTAATGATAAGGTAATCAAAATAATAATTTTTTATTTATTATAAGGTCATTTGGCACCTAATTTAGAGGGCGTCAATTACTATTTTCTTCGATTTCTTAAAAGGTAAAGTTAAACTTTAGATAAAAACATAACAAAGATAAATCTATATCTATATATATATATATAAGTAAAATGAGGGTTATTATTGTAAATTATATTTTCTCTCTTAAAATATATCTTTAATGCATCATTAATTTCTTTTAAGACAGTAATTATATTTTTTTCTTCAAATTAATACAATATTAAGTATTACCTTTATTAATAAATGAATATATACTTTATTAAATTAAAAGTAAAAGTTAATGTATAATTTAATGAATGATTAATTAAATTATTGTATTTACAAATATTAATTTGTTATAATTAATCATGGGACTATGACTTTCACATATATTTATATATGATAATTAATCTTGAAATTATTTTTTATTACTGATAGGGATAACCCGATCACTTCGGGTCGGGTTAATACCTAAGCCCACTGACAGGCCCAGCACGCGTAGGCCTAGCAGGCCCAGGAACACGCGTCGGTCCAACAGACGGTTTGTTCCGCGAATCATGGCTCATGATCCGCTCCCAACTGCCATGCAGCGGGAAATAGGCGTGAGAATAGGGAGTTAGTGAGGGTTCAATTAGGGTTTAGGAAAGTTGAGTATAAGTATGAGAAAAGAACTCTGAATTAGGGTTCGCACTTTGTATTCTGGATTATTGCTTGTAAGCTCAAAGTTTTAGTGAAAGAAATACCTCGGCAAGAGTGATTTTCTGCCCGTGGACGTAGATCTCCGGATCGAACCACGTATATCTTGTGTGTTTTTATATTTCTTGCACTAGTTTTAGGCTGAATCGATTGGATACCGGATTCAAATCACCCCAGAATTGCTCCAGGCTTTCTTACAAGAGCATGCACATGTTCTTCAAGATTGGGCAGCTAATCGCCTACGTCCCGCGGGGCCTGCCGCGGGGCCTGCCTGACATGATGCTAATCCCGCGGTGCCTCCACCTCGTCAGCACTCGCGTGATCAACAGGACCCGGGGCATCGCGGGCGTCAGGATCAGCGACGGGAACGACCTAGTTCCTCCAAGGACCATGGGAGTTCTAACGAATCACGACCGCGCAACGATGAACCTACTGATATGGATCGCCGCCGTCCACTCAACGCGGCTAAGAGAGTTCGCTATGCCAATCCTCATGCTCTAGATCTTCAAGAGTATGAGCGAGTTCAACGCAATGTTGAACTGGACAGAATTCTGGGCCTTGATGCCAATGGAGATATCATCACACCGTTCTCCCAAGAAATCATGGCCACCTCCCTTCCCGAAGGGTTTAAACGGCCGGCCATACCACCTTACGATGGCACCGGAGATCCAGCCAATTTTCTTGGAGCTTTCCGGCACAACATGCTTAGCCGCGATAACACTACATCCCTCCATTACTGTAAAATTTTCCTCGAGTACTTACAGGATGAGGCTCGGGTCTGGTTTGATTCTCTACCGCGCAACAGCATATCCTCTTTCAGAGAACTCACCGAACACTTTTGGGCACGGTTCGAAGCACGAGCGAAGCCCATGGCCACTTTGGCCGACCTCATGAATATGGAACAGCGGGACGGTCAAACCGTTACCCAATTTCTTGACCGCTTTACAGCGGAAAGCCTCAAGGTGGGAAGTTGCCCCGAAGACGTAGTCATCAACGCGTTCATGAATGGACTCTGTCCTGGAACACTTTACACAGAGCTGGTTCGAAACACACCGGTCACAACCCGAGCACTATTCAAAACGGTGTGCAAATTTGCTAAGGCCGAGGAGCAGACTCGCCGGAAACGTGAGAAGCATGCTAGCAAGCGGCAGTCCGACAAGGCACAAACTGGGCCTAGTACACGACCTAGTGCTTTTCTCGAGGCGATATTCCACAACTGACTCCGTTGACGAGGCGATATTCCACAACTGACTCCGTTGACGAAGTCACGAGCCGAAATCGTGGAAAGTGGTGTGGGTACCACCGAGATCATGGGCACGAGACAGAGGAGTGCCGAGAACTCAGCAAGGAGATCGAGGAGTGCCTGAGGAAAGGTTTCTTGCGCCAATACATTGCGCGGACCGATGACAAGCCTCGGACAGGTCAGAATGGGGGGTCGTCCCATAATCGTGGAGGTTATCATGACCGCGGTACACAATAAAATCGACCGCCGTGGCATAATAATCGGCCGGAGCCTAATAATTACGCACGGCAAGATTCTGGCAATCGCCAACAACCACGTCTTCCGCCACCACCTCCTCCTCCGGGAGGACCCGGAGACAACGCTCCCCCTCACGTGATAAACGTGATATATGGGGCCCTCCCTACCGGGGCTTCACGACATGCCTTGAAGGCAGAGGCTCGACGTCCTCCTCCCGAGGAGCCACGTCATAAACGCCTCCATCAATCCGAGACTGTCAGTTTCACGGATAGAGACCCGGTTCCGGAGATAACACCTCATACTGACGCTATTGTCATCGACATGACTGTAGCCAACATAACAATAAGGCGGGTCTTCGTGGATAATGGGGCCGCGGTGAGTGTTATATTTGCCGACTGTTTCCAAAGGATGGGGATTCCTCGGGAACAACTTCGGCTGGCCCCCGGGCCACTGCAAACTTTCACTCAGGGTGAAGTCCAGCCAGAGGGTATCATCACTCTCCCGGCGTCTTTGGGGACTTATCCGGCAATAAAAACCATTTTCGTGGATTTTTATGTGGTGAATTCCCCATCACCGTACAATATGATCTTGGGCCGGGACTGGCTTACCCCCGCCAAAGCCATATGCTCCACGTATCACCTCGCATTAAAGTTTCCCACTTCGCATGGCGAAGTGGCTATCCGCGGGAGTCAGCGGGTTTCAAAGGAGTGTATGTACGTGGCACTCAAAAAGACTGCTAAAGTTCCTCCCAAACAGCAGCTTCAGGTAGCATCATCGGTTCTGGAACCTCGGGAATGTACCTCGTTGGGGGATGCCACCGCTCAAGTACCGCTTGATCCGTCCAAGCCGGAACAGACTGTAACCGTCGGAGCCGTGGATGTGCCATGGCTACACCAGGCTATAATTCAGACCTTGCGAGAATATTCCGATGTCTTCGCATGGTCTCCTCTAGATATGCCCGGGGTCTCTCCCGACATAATAACACACAAGCTGAACATCGATCCCAGCATAAAGCCAATCCAGCAAAAGCAGAGGAAGTTCGCCCCGGAGCGAAATGACGCAATTCGAATCGAGGTACAACAACTCTTAGATGCGGACATCCTGTTCGAAGTATATTACCCCTCCTGGCTATCGAATCCAGTAATGGTGATTAAGTCCAGTGGGGCATGGCGGATGTGCGTCGACTTCTCCGACCTCAACAAACATTGTCCAAAGGACTGTTATCCCCTACCTTCCATAGATCAAAAGGCCAAGGCCATTACTGGGTACGAGGCACTTTGTTTCTTAGATCTGTATAAGGGATACCACCAGATCTTTATGGATCCGCAAGATGCCATCAAAACGGCATTCATCACTGCTTTTGGGTGCTATGCTTTCAAGAAAATGCCCTTCGGGCTCAAGAACGCCGGAGCCACATACCAGCGTCTCATGAACCGGGTTTTCCACGGCCAGATTGGCCGCAACGTCGAGGTCTACGTTGATGACCTTGTTATAAAGAGTATCTCCCATTCTTCATGTGTGCAAGACATTGCCGAAACGTTGCGCACCCTGCGAAGCTACAATTTGCGCCTTAATCCAGCAAAATGCACTTTCGGCGTCGGCTCCGGCAAGTTTCTGGGTTATATGGTTTCACAAAACGGTTTGCAGGCCAACCCGGCCAAACTTCGGGATGTGCTAGAACTGCAGCCACCCAAGACATTCAGGGACGTTCAACGCCTCACAGGTGGTTTGGCGGCCTTAAATCGATTCTTATCTAAAGCGGCGGAGCGCCAGCTCCCATTCTTCAAAATCTTGAGACAGGCGAAGTCCTTTGAGTGGACTCCGGAGTGCACCGAGGCCTTCGAGGCTTTGAAACGTCATATACAGCAGCTGCCTACTTTGTCAGTTCCTCTCCCCGGAGAGCCGCTTTACTTATATTTGGCTTCCGCCGAGGAAGCTATTAGCGCTGCACTTGTGCGCGAAGCCAATGGGGTTCAACATCCCTTGTATTTCGCAAGTCGTGTTCTCCACGGGGCGGAGACACGGTACTCCGTGTTAGAAAAAATCGCTTTGGCAATTGTTATGGCAGCTCGGCGTCTACGGCCATATTTCCAAGGACGTGAAATACGGGTTTTGACCAATCATCCTATCCGCCAGATTCTTGTCAAGCCCGAGGTGTCTGCAAAGTGGGCCGTCGAGTTAGGCGAATATGATATTCAATACCTTCCCCGCCGAGCAATCAAGGGTCAAGCACTCGCCGACTTTCTGGCTGAAACCCCGGGAGACAATCATGAGTCTCCGACAGACAGTGATACACATCACCCCGCTACTCTTGTCTCCTCACCTCGGAAATGGCAACTATATGTGGATGGAGCATCCACGACTCGAGGAAGTGGTGCCGGGGTGCTTTTCATCGACCCCGAGGAGGTTGAAGTAAAATACGTCATCCGATTCAAGTTTAAGGTGACTAATAATGAAGCGGAGTACGAGGCAGTTCTCGTCGGGCTCCGGCTCGCTCAATCCTTAGGCGTTCATCATCTTGAGCTCTTCACTGACTCCAAGATCGTGTCCAAGCAAATTCAGGGGACTTATGTCGCCAAGGATGAAACACTGGTCAGGTATCGTGCTCTAACACTCAAGCTCATGTCAACTTTTGATACAGTTGTTAACCATAAAATACCACGTGCTCAGAATGCAAGAGCAGACGCGCTCAGCAAGTTGGCCTCCGCGGTCCGAAATAATATATCTCCGGATATCATGGTCGAAGACTTATCACATCCAGCAATTCATGAGGCCACGGTTTCGGTACTGACCGATAGTGATCCGAATTGGATGACTCCTATCATCCAATATCTCCGAGATGGAATCCTGCCTACTGATAAGCTGCGAGCTCGGCAAGTGGTCCTCAAAGCCCCCAAATACTCCTTTCATGATGGAGTTTTGTACCCGCGGTCATACCTACAACCGAGTCTCTGGTGTCTCGCTCCTGCCGAAGCTACCCAAGTTCTACGGGAGGTTCACGAAGGAGCCTGTGCCAGCCATATCGGCTCCCGGACATTGGCCAAGAAAGTTCTCCGCTGGGGATATTATTGGCCAACTTTATTCAACGATGCCCACGACTTAGTGACCAAATGCAGCAAGTGCCAGCTGCACTCCCGTATAAAGCATCTGCCGCAGACCGAGCTCACTGGCATCCAGAGTGCGTGGCCGTTTATTCAGTGGGGTATCGACATTGTTGGTCCATTCCCCGTTGCTCCGGGGGGATTGAAGCTTCTGGTCGTTGCCGTAGACTACTTCACTAAGTGGGTCGAAGCCGAACCACTCACGGCCATTACTGGTCAGAATATCTTGAAGTTTGTGTGGCGCAATATCGTTTGTCGCTTCGGCATCCCGAGCACTATTATCTCGGACAATGGTAAACAGTTTGCCAACGATCCATTTCGGTCATGGTGTGAAGAGCTCCACATCAAACAAATTTTCACCTCGGTTGCTCACCCTCAAGCCAACGGGCAGGTTGAAGTCACCAATCGGACATTGCTCACAGGAATAAAGAAGCGCCTGGATAATGCCAAAGGTCTCTGGGCTGAAAACCTTCCACAAGTCCTATGGGCTTATCGCACAACACCGCATACCTCTACCGGGGAGACTCCTTACAGCCTTACTTATGGTTCCGAAGCCATTATCCCTGCTCAAATCAGTGTACCAAGCCCCCGCCTCTTCACATTGGTTCCAGAGGATAATGACGAGGCTCTCCGGGCAAATTTGGATGAGCTTGAAAATCGTCGTGACCAATCATTCATTCAACAGGCCAGGTGTAAACAACGAGCAGCCCGGTATCATAACCTCCGGGTCTAGGGTACTCAGTTCAATGTCGGGGATCTAGATCTTCGACTCAACTCTGCCAGCAAAGCTGCCCCCGAAGGGAAATTACACGCTTCTTTGGAGGGTCCTTACCGAGTCGTTGCCGCGCACGATTCCGGATCCTATCAGCTAGAGCATCTCAATGGAACCCCGATTCCCCGAAGCTGGCACGTAACCAACTTGAGGCGCTTCTACCTGTGAAGGCCAAATCACAAGTACCATCTGCTCTTTCTGCTCATTGTATGTTTCTTTTATGATTATCATCTACCTTTGTATTGTTTAGTTTGCTCCGGCACTTATCATCGAATAAAAATTCTTTGTTTATGCATCTTGCTGTGTTTCCTTTTTCGTTACGGGGACGCCCTAACGCAGTCGTATTATCATTGTTAGTCTCCGGACAATTAAACCTCTCTCTCTCGGTCCGTCCGAGGAGATTCGCATTTTAGTCCCCGGACTCGTATCACTTTCTCGCCTGTTTAACCGGAGAAGTGTTTACTCCCGCCTGATCCGTCCGGGGAGATGTTACTCCCGCCTGATCCGTTCGGGGAGATTGGATTTATCCATACTGTGTTCCCGAACACCCAATTAAAATAGTTAATAATTTTTCGTAGTGTGTTCCCGAACACCTGGTTAAAATGGTTAGTAACTTGTTGCTTTCCCTAAACCCGTCTATACACACCGCAACAGTTTTATTATCTTCTGAATAATACAACATCAAGCAGTTTTTTACATAAAGACTTCAAAAAAAAAAAAAAAAAACAAACAAACAAAACAACAAAGAGAAAAGCCATTATCTACGGCCCCCGAGCCAATATTCAGCGCCTCGGCGTTGCAGCCTGCTCCTCGATCTGCGCTGTGTCCTCCGGGATCTTGTAGATCCTCGACCTCGGGCTCTGGCTCTTTCTCCACCGCGAGCTTCCCGACGCCGAGGACTTGCTCTGGGTGTTTGCCTGGGGACTTCGTCTCTAGTCCGAGCTCGGCTACTTGGTTGTGGAGCGGACCTCGGGGTTTGGGCCCACTGCACAGGGTCCCACTCCTCCGGAGCCATCACTTCAATTTCTCTGGCCAGCTCCTCGACTACTTCTTCAGCAACCACAGCGGGTTCTTCTTCGATCGTGGTCACTGGAGCTGGCTCCCGAATAACAATGCCTTGGCTCTTTCCAGAGGGTTTCTTTTTGTCCTTCCGAGGCGCTTTCGGGGTACCTTGTCTCCGGCTTGAACTTGCGATGAATTCCTCGGCAGAAGGCCTCCACCTGCCTCGGCCCTTTAGCCCTTCATACATGCTCAGAAGCAACTCTAGAACTTCCCGCTTTCTTACGAGCTCCGAGGCCTCCGCGGGGTTATTTGCCGTAAGCGCTGAGATTTCGCCCTGGATCTCTACGACCCGCTCCTCCACTTCCTCAAAGGTCAGAAGACCGAACTCCGACAGTATCCGATCATACTCCCTCTGATGAACGAGGACACGGCTCATCTCGGCAGCTATAGACCGGTATTTCATCTCGAAATCTTTGGCTCTCTCTTCGGCTTCAACTACTTTCCTCTCTGCCGAGGCCACCTGCTTCTCTAGCTTCGGCACTACGTGCATTTGCAGGTTGTTCTTCTCCTCGCGGAACCACTCAAGTGATCGCATGAGTTTCTTTATTGTTTCGTGTAGTTCCGCGGTGTTCTAAACAGAAAAAGAGTCAACCAGATCGATCAATCTCAAGTATGTAAAGAGTTGAAGTTCAGTTCGAAAACAAGTACAAATTGATCATGCAAGCAAAGGAAAGACAGAGAATCTGAGAAACAAAAAATTATATTTCACAAAGCAGAAGTACAATGTTCCAGATTCAGTACATTGATTCAAATACATTCCTAAACTATACAACTTTAAATTTGCGGGGATCGACTGACCTCCCGCTCAGTTGCCTCAGTCTCTTCGGGCAACACCTCTCGCCGGCCCTCGGACACTTCGGCTTCTCCTTCCTCAGTTGCTGCGACGGCTTCGTCCGCAGCTGTGGCTTCGACCTCCATCCGTGGAGGGGGTTCTCTGCTTCGGGGTGCGGAGACTAGTTCACCTCGGCGAAACGCCATGAACTCTTGGTCCTGGTCAACTTCGCAGTTGGCAACCTCCGCGGCCGTCAGCAGCTGTTTCTTCTCCCCGAGAGCCTTCACCAGGGGCCACTCCGGCAGATTCGCTAGCGCCGCATAGTAGGCCTTTTCCACCCCGGCCACTGCCTCAAAGTCATACCCGAATTCTGGACGATATACGTCCACATTTGGGTAGACCTCCTTCACCTGATCCAGCAGCGCGGATCGAGTGGTCTGGTCCCCAATAGCCACGAACTCCGTCTGGAAGTCGAGGAACGTGCTGGTTTGGAATAACTTATCAGCGAATGCCTTCAGCATCGCTCCTTGCCCCTCAACCACAGCAGCTTCCCGAGCCTCCATCTCTGCCCGCAGTCGTTGTACCTCACCTCGGAGGACATTGCTCTCCGCTTCCACCCCGCGCAGACGCGCCACTTCATTTTCGACCAGGGCAGCCCTCTTTCGCGCCTCGGTTAGGTCGTGGGTCAACCGGTCGTTGCGCGATCGGAGCTCCCTGGCCACTTCGGCCAGCTCCTCTTTCCCTTCCTTCTCGCTCTTGCGGCCGAGGTCTAGGATACCTCGCGCCAAGCGCAGAAGCTCTTCGGCGTCCGCGCCCGCCAACCCCAGCAGACCCGGGGCCACTTGTTCGACCTGGACAATTACACAAAAAAATGATATTAAACTCAGCCTTCATAACACACTTCGTGTACGTAAAAATTATGAGCAGCGTTTTACAGTTTACCTCCGTGCTCTCCCCTACCCGGGGTCTTTTGGATGGTGCTAGCGGAGTCCCAGCAGGCTCCGGCCTCTTCTTCGTTCCGGGAGTTGACCCCGCCGGCATAACCCGTTCTTCCGACCCCGCCGACGGTCGTGGACTGGGCACTGTCTTCCCCCGGGGAGACACCTCAGTGGCCTTCCCCTTCTTTTTTGCTGCGGCAACAGCCGCGGGGCTTCCGGCAGGCTCCTTTCCGAAGCGTCCCACTGCATATAGAGGTTATGGTTAGTCCTACGCAAAACGACAGTTATAAAAAGCAATATAGAAGGACTCCTACCCTCTTCGGCACCCGCATTGCCCGAATAATACGGGCTCAGTCCTGCCTCCTCCAGTTCTTCCTCGGTGCAGAGGGTTTTGAAAGTCCCCACTGACCGGAATGTATGTATCACTTCGGCCTCCGGGCTCTCCACCGGAGCGGTATCCAGTACCTCCTCCCTCCTCCACTTCGGGAGAGCTACTTTATTTTTTATAAATATAAACCTCTCCTTCCACCCCTCTACCTTACTTGGGTTTTGAACCTTGAACCCACCTCGGGCTCGGGGACTGAAGGAGTACCACCCCTTGGACTTCCCGAAGTTTTTAAATTGGAAGAAAAACCTAAAAAGCTCTACGGTCGGTTCTAATCCGACGTTTTTACACACCACGGTGAACCCCACTACCTGCCTCACCGCGTTCGGCGCTAGTTGACTCAGGGCAATACCGTAGTATTGCAGCAACCGGATCACAATGTCCCACAGGGGCAGTCTCAGGCCTATTCTAAGGGGATCTATGTACACACTAATAAACCCCTGCGGTGGGCAGCAGGCCCTATCCTCGGGGTTCGGTATTATATACTCTAGGTTGAAGGGGAAGAAAAATAAAGGAATTTCTCTCTCGATTTGCTCTCGCGACATCCGTAACGCTACAGAGGCCACCTCCAAACCCTCCTCCGCGCATGGATAGAAGGCAACCATCATAACGTTGCTCTCCAGCCCATCGGCCCTGTCTACGGTCCTAATCTCATTTCTCTCCGGAATGAGGTATCGAAGGGGGGGGACATCTAATATGGTACCCGTAGTCCCTACTTCTACTTCTTCAACAGAGGCAGAAGATGAGGCAGAAGATGAAGAAGACGAAGAGGAAGACATACTTACTTGGGTTGGATTTGAGAAGTTTTGATTTGAGATGGATTGCAAGCACAGAATCCCTCTTTTTCCCGCTTTCTAAACTGGTAAATCGCAATGAAGAAGATGAAGAGTTACTGTGCAATTATTTCAATTATATACGCAAAAAACCAACGGCTCTAATGCAGCCTATTCAAATTCAGTGATGGAGATTTAAACGTGCTCTTCACGCGCTTTACAGTTCCCAAGGCGCGTGGGGAACAGGTTTCTTGGAAATCGCAGAGCGTGTCACTTCACATCCCTCTCTCTCATGATGGCGCCGCCAATCACACCAACCTCACCCTTCTTCAGGAAGTTTCAAACTACACTCCGGTGATTCTTTTACCTCGGTCATACCACCACACTCCGGTGCTTCCTTCATTTTGGCCAGACCACTACACTCCGGTGTACCTTCCACCTCGGCCAGGATGTTATATACTTCCAACGCGTTTCTTGCTTCTGAGAAATTCGGTATCTCGCTATATGTCCTGCGCACTTCGGCCTAGTTCGATTCCGCATCCGCAGAATGCTCCGCGGAGTCCCCGGGGACGCGGATAGACTTAATCATCCATAAACACTTCGGCGCGCTCGCGACTACGGCCCTTCTTGCTTACGGTTCCACCCCGGTGACAACCGAAGCTCCTTCCTCGCTTCGGCTGGGGGGGGGCATTTGATAGGGATAACCCGATCACTTCGGGTCGGGTTAATACCTAAGCCCACTGACCGGCCCAGCACGCGTAGGCCCAGCAGGCCCAGGAACACGCGTCGGCCCAACAGACTGTTTGTTCCGCGAATCATGGCTCATGATCCGCTCCCAACTGCCATGCAGCGGGAAATAGGCGTGAGAATAGGGAGTTAGTGAGGGTTCAGTTAGGGTTTAGGAAAGTTGAGTATAAGTATGATAAAAGAACTCTGAATTAGGGTTCACACTTTGTATTCTGGATTATTGCTTGTAAGCTCAAAGTTTTAGTGAAAGAAACACCTCGGCAAGAGTGATTTTCTGCCCGTGGACGTAGATCTCCGGATCGAACCACGTATATCTTGTGTGTTTTTATATTTCTTGCACTAGTTTTAGGCTGAATCGATTGGATACCGGATTGCGCTTTATCAATCTGATAGGGATAACCCGATCACTTCGGGTCGGGTTAATACCTAAGCCCACTGACCGGCCCAGCACGCGTAGGCCCAGCAGGCCCAGGAACACGCGTCGGCCCAACAGACGGTTTGTTCCGCGAATCATGGCTCATGATCCGCTCCCAACTGCCATGCAGCGGGAAATAGGCGTGAGAATAGGGAGTTAGTGAGGGTTCAGTTAGGGTTTAGGAAAGTTGAGCATAAGTATGAGAAAAGAACTCTGAATTAGGGTTCGCACTTTGTATTCTGGATTATTGCTTGTAAGCTCAAAGTTTTAGTGAAAGAAACACCTCGGCAAGAGTGATTTTCTGCCCGTGGACGTAGATCTCCGGATCGAACCACATATATCTTGTGTGTTTTTATATTTCTTGCACTAGTTTTAGGCTGAATCGATTGGATACCGGATTGCGCTTTATCAATTACATATTCATATTTTATATTTATTAATATTATTTCTTAATAAATAATAATTATACTTTGCAATCTAAACTATGAGATTTTATATGTGCTACAATCTATATTTCTATTTAAAAAATAAAATTAACATGCTTGAGCTAACTAGGTTTTTTAAAGTTTTCAATATAAACATTACTTTATCGCATATTTTCATATTTTGCAACCCAAGCAAAATATACAGACATATATATGTACACACACACATATATATATATATATATTATATATATGTATATTTAAATAAATTTCAACATATACATATATTACTCAGATATATTGAAGAATTCATATGCCCAACTATAGAATAATCATTGAATTTTGTTTTATTAATATCAAGATTTATTAAAATCTAAAAAGTATTTGAGTATATTAAATCACCATGTAAAATATTAAAACTTGAAAATTATTTTTTCTTAAAATAAAGTAAATAATTATAGTTAAAATTTAAAAAATTATTTGGATAAATCAAAATATTTTAAAAAATTGAAAATAATAAAAGAAAACACTAATTTCCTTATAATGCAATTCAATTTATTTTATTTGATATATTTTGGTGTGTCGTGTGATACTTATGTATTTGTGTTTGTTTTAATATCATTTTCAATTAAGCTATTGCGGTGTTCTCATAGGTTAAGGTGGACACACACCCACACTAAATATATATTTGAGTTTCAATATTAGGAGATATTCATTCTTAAAAGCAGATATAATTTATTTTTTACATTTAATAATTTATCTTAATGTAAATTTTGTAAAATATTATACTTATAAAATGTAAGTTATATTAAATCCATATATCACTTGGGAGAAATTGATATTTACATTATTTATATTTTGGGTTTATATTACTTTGCAACATGTAGTATGCACGTTTTTCAGTTTCTTTTTTGTTTTTCAATCACAACTTGAACTACACGTTTTTTCACGCTTGCAACCTCTGCCAGTAATTTAAGTGCGAAAAATAAAAGAATATTAGAAAATATTTAAATAACATAAATTGTTAAAAAATCTAAAATATATTTTTTAAATTCTAAACTTCATTTAAAATACCAGAAAATTAACTTAAACATGTTGAAAATATATTAAAAATTTGAGGTTTTTTTTATAAAAAAGTTCAAATCAAATAACTTTAATCAAGGAAAATAAAAAGTTATAACTTTTTTTTAAATCATAAAACTATTATAAATTTCTGAAAATTATCTTTTAAACTCTAAAAATTTATTTAAACTATTTGAAAGTTATCTAGAAAAATTATATTAGAATTTCTAAACTTTCGTTTAAGACATGTGGAAGTATCTATGAAAGTCTAATGTTATGATATAAATATCTTTTTAATTATTTTTTTGAAAAAATAAATCCTTTTAATTTTCTTTAAAATTATTTGAAATATCAAAATCATTCGGTCTTTTTTTATGAAAATTGATTTCTTATTAAAATAATTTCTACATTTTTTCAGTTAAGTTTATGATATTTTAAATAATTTTTTAGAATTTAAAAATAATTATTTTTATAAACATTTTTATTATTTTTAAATAGTTTATTTTCTCTCCGAAAATTGTTACAAAAGATTGCAAAGGTGGGAAACCGCAAAGTTCAGTTGATCGTAAAAAAGAAAAAACGATTATTCAAATATTAATTTAGTTAAAATATAATAATTCTATTTTATATTAAATAATATTATATTTAATTTAATAAAATAATTACTTTTTAAATAAATTTTCGTGCATCGCACGAGAGCGATACTAGTTATTATTTAGTAGTTATTTTAAAATCTAATATTGAAATAAGTATTCAATATATGATTTTAGTTTAAGAAAAAATGAAATTATTAAATGCAACTTTTAATACTGATTGCTAATTACGTTTATCAATAGTTAAAACATAATAATCAATTGACAATTATAAACAAAATTCTATAACTTACTTAAAATCACATTCAATGAACCAACTAAAAATAATTCAATTATAATTAACCTCATTCATTTGTAATTTATATATCCTACAACATTAAATATTTTGATATTGGAACAGTCTAAATGCACCGTGATCTCCTTACTGATACCCTATGATAATTAGAGTCTTTAGAGGTCCAGTAACCTTATAACATTGTAATTATTATTTCAATATATCACTGCATAGATATTGTATAAGACATCATTTCTAAGTAATTTACCTATAAAATATAGAAATAAAAATTATTTTTGTTATGTTTTTAGGAAAAAATAACTGTACCTTTTAAAATATCGAGAAAAATAGTAATTATATAGATTAGTTCATCACTAAACGGACACGTATAAGGACATCCTTTCTAACTAATTATCAATAACATATTAAAAAAATATTATTTTTTTATTATTATTTTTTATTTTTGTTATGTTTTTATCTAAAGTACAACTTTGCCTTTTAAGATATCAGAAAAAAATAGTAATTAACACCTATAACTATTATATTTCTTAGGTGTCAAATGACCTTATATTTAAAAAATTATTCCTTATCACTAAATGTATATCATATAAAGACACCCTTTCGATAAAACAACGTATATCATATAAGGACACCATTTCGATAAAGCAAGTGTACTCTATGTTTATATATCAAAGAAAGACTCAAAAGAAGAAAAAAATAGATATAGGGATGGACACGTATATTAAGAAAACTGTATTTTTTGCTTTTGGTATGACTTTTCAAAATAGTTTACCCAAAAAATCAGAGGAAAAATTAGTGTACTAATCTTCAAAGCATCCCCCCCCCCTCCCCCTCTCCTTTAACCAAAGATAACCTGATTAAAAATTTCAAATAATGCAATCTGAAAACAACACGAATTTCGCCTGATATAAATCTGAATTGTTCCCAAAAATTCAAATTTATTCATAACAAATTTCTGGGAAGGATTACCACAAGACAAAATGTATTGATTCACCCAAGTAGAAATGTTCTGGGAATGTTTCCCTCCAATACAAATTGAAACTACACATGATTTCTAATAACCCAATTCTAAAATTTACATTTGAACTTTACTTTAAAATTTTAATCACACTCCATTCAATAAATATCCCAAAAACAGCATTGAATGCCACATTCAATGTTGCACCAGATTCAAGTTCAGAAAAAAATACACTTAAAGAAATATGACAAATCATAGGAAATGCCCTAATCTATCTCCATCAGGCCGCACATTGATAGCTCAGTTTCTCATGGCCAACAACATGGATGGAGTCGTGCACTTTGGCAAGATCAAAGTTGCGGCAACATCATTTGGAGTAAGTCGGAGAACTATTCAAGCATCCACTGAATTAACTCAAGCAACCATCACAATTCAATGCAAAGACATAGGCAACACTAAATTAATCAGACAACAAAAATCATTATTTTATTCAAGCAACCAACACATTTTAATGCAAAGAACAGGGCAGCACTGAATTAATCAGATCCCAAACACCAATAGAATGGGGCAGCATTAAAAAACCAGACACCAAAACCCTCATTTTATTTAAGTTACCAACACATTTCAAATGCAAAGAAGAGGGCAGATCTGAATAAATCAAATACCAAACACCAACATAATGGGGCAGCATTAAATAATCAGACACCAAAACCCTCATTTTATCTAAGCTACCAACACATTTTAATGCAAAGAAGAGGGCAGATCTAAATAAATCAGATCCCAAACACCAACAGAATGGGGCAACATTAAATAATCAGACACCAAAACCCTCATTTTATTTAAGCTACCTCGACACATCGAAGAAAAAAAAAGAAACCCAGCAGAATCAGATACCCAACTACTCACAGAATATCATAATATCAGAAAATCAGAAACAAGATTTAGGAATAGACCATAAACCTTAAATATGGCCGGGATCCAAAGGCCAAGGCATTACATGTCCTTCGACTTAAACCACTCGCAGGTTGAAGGAAGGGTAGGATTCGAGACTGAACCAGGTACCGGATCTTCATCTGAAACTAAATCAGGTACCAGATCTGCCCCGATTCTGGTCCTGCTTCCACTTTATAGCTCAAATCGGACTCCGGCATCTCCGATTCGGCCGCGAATGATTCATCGGAATTGTGCGCCATGAGGTCAATCTCGGGAGAATCCTCCATGAAAAGCCATATAAACCAAAAGTAAAGGGACTTTAGTAGAAGAATAACTTAGATCTCAGCAGTGATGGACTTGGATTGTGGATGGTAGATCGAAGAACTTAGGTTTGGGAAGGGAGATGGGTGAACAATGGTTTAGTTCTCAAGAACACAAGAGAGAGGAGATCTGAAAATAGATCTAGAGTTTGTTGGGCGTATTGGGCTATCAGTTATCACAAGCAAAGATGGGCCAACATTGTGGGTTGGGTTTTGGGTTTGGGTTAGGTGATTTATTTAGTTAATTAGGGTGTTTAATTTGGCTAGATTAGTTTATAATTTCAGATTTTAGGGATGGCAATTTTGTAAATATGTGAAAACTTTGAGGGTAAAGTGTGAAATTATTTGCCTTTTTGGAGTGTGCAAATCTGTAATATCCCAAAATCACCAACCATTGCCAAACCGGTAAGCACACTAACCTACATTTATGCCGCTGTCGTAAGATATCACTACTCGTTGTCGTCACCCCATCTCCTTTCTTTTCCATGTAGTACAGTAAACTAAAATTATTCTCTCTTTTAAATTATAATCCCTCAACAATTTTTCCAACAGTATGGGAGAAAGGGGTATATGTGCATTTATGTGTGTGTACATGTGTGCGATGGTGTGTGTGTGCAAGTGTGTATAAATATTTAATTTTATGCGTCTATGTGTGAGCACAATTGTGCAGATTATAATAGTGCATGTCTCTATGTGTGATTTAAGGGTCTGCGTGTGTGGTGTATTAATGAGTGTGTGTAGATGTGCATGTATGAGTAATGTGTTATGTATGTGTGTGTGTGTGTGTGTGTCTCGAGAGAAATAGTGAAAAGGGTTGGGGTTAGTCTTGAATTTATGGGCAGGTAAGAAAGGGAGAAATAATGTGGTATGTGAGAATTGGTGTGTTTGTGTGTGTTTTGATGGGATTGTAAGTTAGAGAGAGAGACATTTGAGGGGTGATGTACAAGGGTGTGGGCCACAAATTAAGTAATGGTGGAATTGGGAAAGATATTCCCAATTTTTCCCAAATTTCGATTTAGTTCCCCAATTCTTCAATAATTTCATACGATACTGACATGACTAATTTCTAACCCTAAAATTTCACACGTATACGGGTGTAGATGTGTATAGGGAAAGTCAAGGTCGATCCTCAGAGAACAGGTTAACGTAGTTTGATACCATAATTGTCTAGGATTATCCTAACTAGACGCTAGAATTGTGTAAGAATGATTTTTATAAACTAAATTGCTTATACTATTTAACTAACTTAACAAACGAGAAAATTCTAATTAACAAGAATGTATCCTAGAGTATCGATTTCATGCATTGTTCTCAATCATTAATAATGATTGAGTTTAACTTATAGACTTTTAAACCAATTTTAGTATCTATTAGACAACACTTAAATGACTTAGTCCTTCTCTCGAAGCGACTAAGTCGTGGATTGATTAGAACAACTACTCTCTCGAGTCAATCAATCCTAACAACTCCCAAAAGACCCTTAACCCTTTCCTACGCAGTCATAGACAACTATGCTATATGTTGTACGTCTATTAATAATTTCCTTCTCTCGAAGTGGAATTGCTAAACGGGTAAACTAAGCCTAAGTGATCAATTTCAGCTATGAATAAAACAAACATATAGATAGATAACTAAAATAGGAGTCTATAAATCAAAACTTAAACCAAAATTGTCATAAAATAGTACTCTCTAACCCTAGGACACGAGTAGTTTAGCTACTCATGCCTAGTATCAATTCCATTCAACTATCCATTGAATACATTGTAAAGAAATAAACACTATAAAAGAAGTAAATAAACCCAATTATGTCGGCTTGTCGATCTTCGTCTTCTCGCTCTCACCCTTCTACTCCGATGCACAAGTGTGAGATTAAGTGAAAAATCCAATATGTCTCCCTTGAAAAACGAGCCTCTCTTGTCCTTTTATAGTCTTCGGGACGAAGCCTGGAGCTTAGAATTAGTTTCCTACTTGGAACAAGAAAGTCTTAAAAAATGTGCCATTTTGACGCGGCCGCGCAGGATGCCTTTCGCGGTCGCATTGGTTTGCACTTGGAAAATCATCAAAACGGATCCTTTTGACACAGCCGCTTTGTACACCTGACGCGGCTGCTTTGCACCATCAGTGACGATTCACTTTGCACGCCGTTTTCGTCACGGCCGTGTTGCTTTATGGACACGGTCGAGCCGATTCTCCTCTGGACCCGTTCCAAACCGGTCTAGATCGATTTTTGCTGGTTTTGACCGGTTTTGGTTGGTTTTGGCTTTCCCTCAACTTGTTCTTTCGTCTGATACTCATAAAGTACGAATTTTAACCCTGAAATTGCTCAAAATACCTCAAAGACAAGTCAAACACGTTAAATGGTCCAAATATCATAAATCCATACGACTTTTGACCAAATATGCATGTAATCGCTATAAAATACACTCCTAAATCGATCTAAATACATGCACAATTAATGTGTATCCAAACCCTTCAAACGTAAACTGTTGTTAGTCCCGAACAACAAACAAAAGACAAGAAATACAAGTGATTATGCAATGGTTTAGGGCGATTGGATAGTGATTCAGTTTTAGACTGATTTTTCTTAAAACAACTAGGTAATCACAATTCAAGTGAGCATATATGATAATACGAAAATCAACTAATCTCAAGACTTTGAACTTTCAAATTATTGAATCCTCACCGGTTAAGTGTTTCGTTCATCTCTGAAGTGTTTAGGCTAATATAATTTCCGCTCATATTAAATTACATGCAAAGCCTACCATATGCTTGCCAATCGTCTAAACTAGACCTCGTACTCAGTGTGTGTGAAAAAGGATAAAAAAAGGTCTTTCTTTTGGTTGCAATGTTGGCATAAGGTAAGGTGAAATATATTTGGATAAAAATGACTACTTGTGGACTAATCAAGTTATTCCTAACCCGACTACCCCTCAATATAATCAATCGACCTTGCTCTTCAAATCTCAGCAATTCATCCCAAAAGAAATGACTTCTTCACCTTCAACAAACCTTACAACTTAAGTGTTTTTCAGATTACAATCCACTATAAGGGAACCACATTTTTTGGACTACCTGACTGTTCTATTCAGCTCAAACAATTTAAGCACTTTTTTATTTCATAGACTCTCCTAAAAAATGCTAAACAACTTATAAATAACAATCATTTTTCTTTTGTTTCCTTCATCTTTGGAATATCTTCTAATTTTCCCATGTCTTCCCAAACATTTTCACCCAAACTACCTTTCAATCCTCCTCCCTCGAACTTGATCAATCCAATTAAGTCCAAAGAGGTAAATCAAAAGGTTTTCGGCTGACATTGTTAGACTATTAAAGAATAAGGCTATAAAGCTCAAGTGGGCTGACTAGGGATAAATCATGAACTTGTGGTACAAAGGGCAACTTTTCACAGCTAAAAAATAGGTTTAAAACAAAAACGCCTAAGATCATTTCCTAAATCACAACACATACTTGACACATTCTTAGTAATGACTCAAGGCAAGTTCTAGAGACTAGTGCATATATTCAATCAAAATTCACACCGAAAGAAGTTATATTACTCCAAAAAATTGGAGTACAATTGGGCTCAAAATCTCACAAGGTTAATTTTGATTGAATATTCTAGGTTCAAGCTCAATTTCGTCTCAAATCACCTCTCATGCTCTATTATGTGTCATTTTTCATCTACTTCTCAAAATCATCTCATCATTAACCATTCATAATCCATCTTTCCCTATTTTTTTCTTTTTCTTTTCACTTGTTACCATTACTACTCAGGTTCATCTCATTCTTACTAACTCTTAAAAAAGAAACAATTAAATTCTAGACTCCTAGGACCCGAAATGGCAACTAAATAATAAAAACTGGGTTCACAGACTCAACATCACCAAAAAGATAAATAAACGGGCACACAGACCTAGTACTCCAACTCAAAGCAGCAAAATACGCAAGTGGGCACACAGACTCAACAATTAACCAACATAACTAAATAGCAAGACATATCACATCAAACCATCAAACTTGAAAAGCAAAATAACCAACTAAAACATCAACAAAAATCTAAATAGCTGCCAAGACGTCCAAACGATACACCCCCTCCCCCAAACTTGGCTGAAAGCCAATGTTTGGAGGAAAAGAGTCGTATGCCTTGGTGCGAACTTACAGGTCATTGTGGTGGTGGAGGTGGTTGGAACCCATGTTGGCTCTAAAACTGAGCATATGCCTCCCACTGGATCCTCTGTTGTTGTCTCCATGCTCGTTCTTCGTTACTCCTTTAAAGGAGTGTGTTCAAGTTTTCTCGTTGGTCATGCAACTCAGTATGAATAGTTTGAAGGGCCCCTAGGACTTCCGTGTGCTGCCTATCCATCGAGGTGCGAATTGATTGTACCGACTGATTGCAAACACGGACGTCGTCCTAGAGGGATTTGATGATTCCTTCCATGACCTCATTGTGCTTGGACACGGAAGCAACGGCTGCTGTTGCTCATTTCTTCTTAGGTGGTCTCGGGGCCCAGCTCCTGCCTTTGGTCATGTTCCCGGGTTGGAAAACTTTAGAATCCGACGGTTGGGACAGCTCAAGATGTTCCTCACTGGATAAGCAGAGATTGTCAGTATCAGTGATATCCCTTACTGCTATCCCTATCTCGAAAGGAAGGCGAAGGTAAGGTCCGACCTTTTAGTAAACGTAAGGGATTATCCCATTTTCTCCCAGGACCACAACTTGCATACTCTCAAGAAAGTCCCATGTGAACTGGACCTCACCCTTAACCGGCACCAAGTCAGCTAAATCTATGTCATCAAAGGATACGGCTATCGGTGTGATCAAGCCCCCAATCATGATACTGTCCTTCTGCTTTCGGATGGCGTTCTCGAAATGCTCCATGAGTAACTTGGCAATGTCTACTTTGTACCCATGCAATGTTCCAAAGCATTTATAATTCATTCTGCCTCATAGCCCCTATTTCTTGTTATGCGACTAACATGTGGGCTAGTATTTTCTTTATGTAATGAATCACGGAATTGTGAATCCACGAGGCTTTAGTAGAATTCGACACATATCTTTGTGGTTCCACAAGGGGTGGAGCGACTGTCAGTAAACTCCAAAATGCTTATGTATCGAACAACTCCGGTGGGTCCTTTCTAGAAGCCTTCGGAAAGCCATATATCTGATCCAACTGGTTGTATGTTAGTGAGCGTGGTTTTCCCATCAGCTGGAACATAATGTCGTCCGATCGGCGCGAGTGTAAGACACTTGCCACTGTGATAGCAAATGTGCTCAGGAACTCGAGTGTATTCTTCTTGTAAGTTTGTTGGACTTACACAAACCTGAGCAACCCTGCCTGAGCAGTAAAGCTCTGAAATTGTCATGAATGCCTATCACCCGTGTTAAGTCATCACTGTTGAACCTCGTTGGTACAACCGGGCGATGGCGGAGTCAAATCGAGTTTCGTGCTCGGTCCTCGCCAAGGAGAACCCATATAGAGTCTGGCTGTCGTTCGGATTCTGTGCTTCAGTTTCTTCCACCATTGGTTGTTTACCCTTGCTACGGCTGGAACTGGCCTTTTTGGGTGCCATTATAGTGAACCTATACACACACAACCCAACAAAATAAAATCAACAATCGATATAGTTCAATAAGTCAAAACTATCTTCTAGAAATTGATAACTTCTAGTTAATCATAAAGGTTTCCCTAGTCCTAATTGATTCTCAAAGTAGTTTTGATCCTATTTAATAATATTCTAGCAACAATGTAACCAATTTCTCACTTTGTACCCCCTATTTTGTCTTTAACTTCTAAATTTATCAATTGAACTCATCTTATGCTGAAATTTGAATCATACGAGCATAAAGCATGTAAACTAAACTCGATTCATCAATGTATCACACATAAAAGCACAACATGAATAATATAAACCAAGCGAAAAACTAATTCTAATTTACGCTTGTAACATGCTCGATAGAATTCCTCAATGAACAAAACATGTTAAATTCGATATGTTGCTATTTGACCAATCCAACCACAATTTTCATCACAAATTCAACAACAATTAACATCAACTCTATCCACAATCTATGTCTCAATCGAATTTCCAACAGTTTTTCACTACAAGGGCTATACTATATGCACAACCATGTTTCCAAACTCGAAAATTAACATACTTCAACGATAAGTAAGCATAACAATAGATTAAAATACATCAAATCTCGGATTAGCTTCACTTACCGGAGAAATTTATTCGAAGATTGAAAATTTGGGCGTGCCCTAGTTCCGTCAATATTTGGGTCGAACAATCTGAACTTTGTGGTGAAAGTGATGAAATTGTGTGTGTGCTTGTGTTTGTGATTGATTGGGTGTGATTTGGTTGGTGTTTTTGCAAGAATTTGTGAGGTGTGTGGATGTGTGTGTTTTGCATGTATAGCTTGAAAAGGGGGGAGGGGGGAAGGAATGAAATAACCTGACTTTTCCCATTTTTAAACTGAATAGGGTTGACGCGGCCGCGTGAGATGCTAGAAGCGGCCGCGTTGAGTTGAGCTTGATTTTGATTCTCCTGGCCACTTTTGACCGCGGCAGCGCGAAAGGTTTGGCACGGTCGTGTTGGCCTCTCAGTGTCGAAACCTTTTGCAAGTTGATTTGACGCAGCCGCGTTGAGTGTGTGAAGCGGCCGCGTTGGATGCTCAGCTTATTTTCTTTTTCGCATCTTTTGACGCAGCGCCAAGAGGTGTTCGTCGCGGTCGCATTCACTCTGCTTTTCTTCAGCTCAGTTTTTTCCATCTTTCGACCCTCGTTTCTTGCTACGCTCATCCATGTGGGTTCCTAAAACGTTAAAGAAACAAA
Source organism: Ajuga chamaepitys (assembly GCA_958295605.1). Lineage (NCBI taxonomy): Eukaryota > Viridiplantae > Streptophyta > Magnoliopsida > Lamiales > Lamiaceae > Ajuga > Ajuga chamaepitys. The sequence continues at coordinate 11,689,414 of OY282497.1, forward strand.
AAAAAATAAATGTAAAAACATCAAATAAATAAAAGCAATAAAATTTGCGAAAAATAGTAAACATTGGGTTGCCTCCCGACAAGCGCTTCATTTTACGTCTCAAGCTGGACGACCTGTCTGGTTTTAGTTAAGTTCTTTCAACCGTACTTCATGCTCGGTTTGAAGTTGGTCCGGCTTGTAGTATTTCTTAATCCTTTGTCCATTGACGAGAAATGTGCTCCTATCTTTGTTTATCAGTTCTACTACTCCGAATGCTTGAACGGTCTTTATAGTGAATGGGCCCGACCATCTTGATTTCAGCTTTCCCGAAAATAGTTTCAGTTGAGAGTTGAACAATAAGACTTGTTCACCGTCTTCAAAACTTCAATTATTTATCATACGGTCATGAAACCATTTGACACGCTCCTTATACAAACTGGAATTCTCGAATGCTTGGTTTCTGAACTCCTCCAATTCCTTGAGCTTAAGAATTCGCTCTTTTCCAGCAGCCTCAAAGTCGAAATTCAACTTCTTGACCGCCCAATAAGCTCGATGCTCCAATTCCACTGGTAGATGACATGTTTTCCCAAAAACTGGCTGATACGGAGAAAGTCCCAAAGGAGTCTTATATGCCATCATATACGCCCATAGTGCGTCATCTAACTTCATCGACCAATCCTTCCTATTCCCGTTCACTTATTTCTCAAGGATTTGCTTGATTTCTTGATTGGCGAGCTCCGCTTGACCATGGGCTTGAGGATGATATGGAGTTGTAACTCGGTGCTTCACCCTATACTTAGCTAACAATGCAGACAACAATTGATTGCAAAAGTGTGATCCCCGATCGCTCGGAGTACCATACCTAGTAAGAATGTTCTTTTGAAGGAATTTCAACACCCCCTTGGCATTATTTGTTTGGGTCGGAACAACTTCCACCCATCGTGACACATATTCGAAAGCTACCAAGATATATTGGAACCTATTCGAAGATGGAAAAGGTCCCATGAAGTCTATACCCCACACATCAAATAACTCAACTTCAATGATTGTGGTTAGGGGCATCTCGTGCTTTCGTGATATTCCTCTTGTTCTTTGGCATCGGTCACACTGCAGAATGAAATCATGACAATCTTTGTGGATCGTTGGCCAATAAAATCCGCTTTGGAGCACCTTTGGGGCTGTTCTTGGTGATGCAAAATGTCCCCCACTTGGGGAGGAGTGACATTGTGTGATTATGTCCCTTACTTCAGTATAAGGAACACACCTTCAGATTATAGTGTCTGCACATCTTCTGTAGAGGTAGGGATCATCCCATATGTAGAACTTGGCATCATGATAGAACTTTCTCTTCTTATGAGGTGATAAGTCTGATGAAATGCCACTCACTATGTAACTTTCAATGTCGCTATACCACGGAGCATTTTCTACAACCAACACATACTCATCCGGAAACGTGTCATTGGTTGCTTTCTACTGTCCCTTTACATTTGCTTCATTCTCAATTATGGACAAATGGTCAGCAACTGCGTTCTCACATCCTCTTCTATCTCAGATCTCCAAGTTAAAATTTTGCAACAAAAATATCCACCTTATCAGTCTTGAATTCGAATCCTGCTTAGCAAACACATGGCCAGTATAAACTATTGTCTTTGCCTGTATTAGATATGATCGAAATTTATCACATGCATAAACAACAACTAACAATTCCTTCTCTATGGTAGTGTAATTCGCTTGGGCTGAGTCAAGTGTTTTGCTCGCATAGTAGATGACTCGAAAGAGCTTGTCCCTCTTTTGGCCCAAAACAACTCCCACAGCCATGTCACTTACATCACATATTATCTCAAAGGGTTGCGACCAATCCAATATGATTAGTACTAGAGCAGTTACCAACGCTTTCTTCAATGTTTCGAATGCCTACATAGACAAATCGTTGGACACAAAAGCAGTATCTTTTTATAGTAAACGAGATAAAGGTTTTGAAATTTTTGAAAAATCTTTTATGAACCTTCTATAAAATCCCGCATCTCCTAGAAAACTTCTAACTCCTTTTTCATTCTTTGGAGGTGGTAATTTCTCTATGGCGACTACCTTAGCTCTATCGACTTCTAGCCCTGCTGACGAGATCTTAACCATGAAGTGACATTTTTTGTAATTTAAGACTAGATTGGTTTCTTCACACCTTTTCAGCCATCGAGCTAAGTTATCTAAGCAATGATCAAAAGATGATCCAAAAACAGAAAAGTTATCCATAAACACCTCTATGATGTTCTCTATCAACCCCCCAAATATTGCCATCATGCAACGCTGAAAATGTAGCAGGGGCGTTACAAAGCCCAAATGACATTCTACGAAATGCAAAGATACCATAAGGACACACAGAGGTTTTTTTCTCTTGACCCTCCGGAGCAATCATAATCTGATTATAACCCGAATAACCATTAAGAAAGTAGTAATACTCGTACCCCACTAACCTATCAAGCATTTGATCTAAGAATGCGAGAGGAAAGTGATCTTTACGGGTAGCTGCATTAAGTTTTCTATAATCCATGGACACTCGCTAGCCCGTAATCAACCTAGTAGCAATGACCTCATCTAAATCACCTTTTACTATTGTCATCCCCCCTTTCTTAGGCACTACTTAGGTCGGACTTACTCATTTACTATCCGAATTTGGAAAGATTACTCCTACATCTAACCATTTAATGACCTCTTTCCTAACTACTTCCTGCTTCATGGGATTAAGCCTACGTTGATTCTGAACTGAGGTTTTATACTCATCCTCCATTAAGATCTTATGCATGCATATCGTGGGACTAATTCCTTAAAACAGCTATGGACCAACCTATCGCAGATTTATACTTTCTCAAAATACGCAGTACTTTCTCAATTTCAGACCCAGTTAAAGAAGAAGAAATTATTACCGGATATCTTTGTTCGCTATCAAGAAATTGATACCATAGATTATCTGGTAATGATTTAAGGTCTGGGCATCCTTCACCCACTTTTAGTACTTTCTCCACAACTTTCTTACTTATGTCCTCTTGAATTGAGCTTCCTTTAGGAGCTTCCTGAAAAGCATTAAGAGCACTAACACTTTCTACAAGATCAAGGTTAGTAGGGTCATGATGATCAAGACAGAATCAGTAAGACAAGCTTCAAGGGATCGCAATCACTAGGTGAAATCAGTTTCTTATATAATGTGGCATCTAACGATTGTATAGAGCTACATGTTTCTATTTGATTCACTTCCGCACTATCATGTCGCTGAAGAGCTTTATATATTGAAAAAGTAACCTTCTCTTCATCTACCCTTAAAGTTAGTTCCCCTTTTGAACATCTATTAATGCTTTACTCGTTGCTAGAAACGAGCGACCTAAGATCAAGGGGTCTTCCTCGTCTTCTATCATATCTAGGACTACAAAATAAGAAGGAATGATAAATTTACTAACTTTTAATAGAACATCCTCTACAATACCCCTTGGCCAACTCATGGAATGATCTACCATTTGTAGGGCAATTGTAGTGGGTTTCATTGTGCCTATGCCTAATTTTTCAAATATAGACAATGGCATTAAGTTGATACTAGCTCCTAAATCACACGGTGCTTTATCAAAAGTAAGCTACCTATTTTGCATTCAAGAGTGTAGCTTCTTTTAGATGACTGCACTGTGTTCTTCTATCAGGTTCACTGTTTCGTACTCTTCCCACTTTCTCTTCTTTGTGATCACCTCCTTTAGGAACTTCGCATAGTTAGGCATCTGTTGTAGTGCCTCAACAAAAGGTATGTTAATTTGAATCTTCTTCAGCACATCCAAGAACTTTGTGAATTGCTCGTCTATTTTCTTCTTCCTTAGGACAAAACGGAACAGGAGGGACATATGCTGGTACATCGGCTTTGATGTCTCGCCCCTCGCTTGGTTTCAAAGCATTTTTTTGCTTCTTTGCCTTTCCTTGCATTTTTTTTTCTTCTTCCAATTGCTCCTTCTCCACTACATTTTCTTTGTCAACTGGCAGCTTCGGACCTTCATACTGAGTACCACTTCTCGGCTGAATGACTTGGCACTACTCTCTCGGATTCACCATTGTATTGCTCGGGAATTGCCTCTGCTTATGTTGGGCTCCAACAATCTTTATCAGCTGACTCATATTGGTAGAAATTTGAGTTATACTATTCTCGGGTCGCTTTATGTCTGCTCCCTGACTAGTCATGTTCTTATTTAGCTCAATGAATTTGACATCCATCTTTCTTTCCAATTGAACTAACTTTTCATCATATTTGGAGAATTGAGACTATATGATCTTCTCTTGTGTTGGCTTCTTACCATCATGAATCATACCATTCATGCCAGTGAATCCGGGTGGCGGATTAAGTGAATTCTTCGTGTTGCCATAAGCGAAGTTCTAGTGATTCCGACTAGGAAGGTACTGATTGTACCTTGGCTGATTATTTTGGAAGTTGTTGAAGTTCCTCTAGTTTACAAAATTAACATCTTCAACCTCATGTTGGCCCACTAACTACTGCGGTGAAGTATTATTATGTTGTACTAACGTCAGACTAGTTAGCAAACTTACTTATTCCGTCAAAGTTATCAACTGAGATGTGAGATTTTCAAATCAGGTCATTCTTGACGGGCTTTGCTTCTTTAACACTGGTCACTCTTCTTGGCTGATTTCTCTTATTAAGCCACTGATAACTAGTTCTAGCCATAGCATCCAAAATCGAGAATGTTGTTCTCACGTTTTTCTCCATCAAGCTTCCACCTGCGGCTGCATCTACATGATCTTGCTGGAGCAATTAAGCCATTATAAAATTTGCAAAATTGTTGCTTCTTTGAGAACTCATGTTGAGGACAACTCCGGATAAGATCCCGGAATTGTTCCCAAGCCTCACCGAACGACTCTTGATCCATCTGCTTGAACTGGTTTATTTTGTTCTGCAAATCCAACATCTTGCTCGGTGGAAAGTATTTTAGAAAGAATTTTGTGTTGAGGTCTTCCCACTCTATGACATCGTCTAATGAGTTATACCACTCTAGTACTTTGTCTTTCAGAGAAAATGGGAATAACCTCATCTTCACTTGCTCCTGTGGCACATGGTTTATTTTTATAGTTTCTGCCACTCTGTGGAACTTGTTCAGATGTACATTGGGGTCTTCTAATGCGCTTCCACCAAACTGATTATGCTGAACAATGTTTCTCAGCGCGCGCTTCAATTCAAAACTATTTCCATTCAGTGGTCGCGGTTGCACTCCTCCAATTGGTTGATTTGGCATGGGACGAAGACAATCACTTATAGGTGTGATGTCCTCGTCTGTATCATCAAGTGCAATCTGAGCTTGCCTCCGTTGTTGTGGTGGTTGTTGCTGCTGCAAATTGGTGACTCTGTCATCTAAACTGGCTAAAGCCCCCAGTATTCGAGTTAGTGCTTCTTCTTAGGTCAGGTTCTATGGAATGTTCTCCATCTGGAATGTAGAATTTCTTCTCGTACGGTATCTACGGACAGTTGCTTCAATTTCAGGGTCCAAAGGGACAAGCTGTTCTTTCCCTTTTGACCTAGTTTGCATACGAAAACCTGAAACACCACCAAAAAGCAATACCACGTAATACAAGAATTAAATAAATAAATGAAAATGAAAATTAAATAAAAAAAAATTGAAATTAAGGAAAATACAAATTTAGTCTAGTATCCTCCTATTACTCAGGATAAAAACTAAAACGCTATATATATTCCCTAGCAACGGAGCCAAAAACTTGAAAGGCCTAATTTCTAATCCTAAAATATCGCAAGTATACGGGTGTAGATGTGTATAGGGAAAGTCAAGGTCGATCCTCAGAGAACAGGTTAACGTAATTTGATACCATAATTGTCTAGGATTATCCTAACTAGACACTAGAATTGTGTAAGAATGATTTTTATAAACTAAATTGCTTATTCTAATTAACTGACTTAACAAACGAGAAAATTCCAATTAACAAGAATGTATCATAGAGTATCGATTTCATGATTTATTCTAATAATGATTAAGTTTAACTTATAGACTTTTAAACCAACTTTAGTATCTATTAGACGGCACTTAAATAACTTAGTCCTTCTCTCGAAGCGATTAAGTCGTGGATTGATTAGAACAACTACTCTCTCGAGTCAATTAATCCTAACAACTCCCAAAAGACCCTTAACCCTTACCTACACAGTCATAGACAACTATGTTATATGTTGTACGTCTATTAACAATTTCCTTCTCTCGAAGCGGAATTGCTAAATAGGTAAACTAAGCCTAAGTGATCAATTTATGCTCAATTATGAATAAAGCAAACATATAGATAGATAACTAAAATAGGAGTCTATAAATCAAAACTTAAATCAAAATTGCCATAAAACACTACTCTCTAACCCTAGGACACGAGTAGTTTAGCTACTCATGCCTAGTACAATTCAATACAACTATCCATTGAATACATTGTCAATATAAACACTAGAAAAGAAGTAAATAAACCCGATTATGTCGGCTCATCGATGGACTTGTCCGTGAAAAACGCTCTAAATCATTACAATTCAAACACTTTTCTCAAACCGCAAACGTAGGACTTGTGAGAGTGGTAGTATAAAAGATTGTTGAACCACAGAGGATACTCTCGTGGAGCACACCGAAGGTCTTATCAATTAACTAAGTTAGGCTAATTGGAAATGTAGAGATTGACTAATTACTATTCAAACATAAATCCAACAACAACTAAATAAAAGATACTCTAAGCTAGAAAGTGAGTTTCTAAGGCATGGTTTCACTTACCTAGGGTTACGCCTACTAATCACCGATTAAACTAAGGAGTTGTGATGGAAGGTCTTGCTCCAATTTGAGAATCCAAACGAGTAACAAAAGGGTTTTTACCGAATCAACCAATTATCACCTAATCTACTCTAATCCCAATCATTATGGACAATAATGGAATTACTAAGACCTAGAGGTTAGTAAATTATGAAGATAACCTAATTAATCCTCAAAATCCCACCCCAAGAGGATCTAGCCTAGGGAGCGAAGCCCTAAAACATCCTACAAGATCAATAGACACGATTCGGGTTCTCCCTTCATCCCTCATGAGCCTTCGGGGATCTCGATTAGCTACGCCTAGAATATAAGTCATACAATTCCATAGAATTGATTCCAATCACAAATAACCCCCAAAATCCAATCAATAATCAATAAAAGCAATCAACCCTGGGGTTGGGCTACTCCCAACCCTAGAAACCACAAATAACTACTCAGGATTCATGAAAATCATCCAGCAACCATAATAAATACAAGACCCAAGCATTTAATGAGAGAAGGATTAAAGATTAATAAATGCAAAGAGAAATAATAAGTATGGGAGAAGAAAACTTAGTCTTGATTTAGAATGATGATGATCATCTTCAATTCATGCTCGTATTTACTCCAATCCCAATTCTCTTGCAAAAGCCCTAAAAATCATTCAATAATACTCAAGAACGCTGATGGGTTTCCCAATAACAAAATGAAGAGCCCTAGTTCTATTCCAGAAAGAAGTGAGAGAAAACAATCCTAGAGAGCGAGCAAATAAAAGTGTAAAAACTGAAAATTTAATAATGATTCATAAGTTCTTTGAAATAAAGGAGGAGGGGGTATTTATACACACCCACTCCCCACACATACAAGAGTGACAAATCTGCTAAAAAGGTCCCCATAAGTAAGGGTAAAATAGTCAAAAGAAAATTAAAACACAAGGGATTGTAAGTTGTTGGTCGAACCCCCTCTCGGGCGCTTGACTCGACTTTCACGCGAATTTTGGGAAGAATTGGCTTAGAATTAGCTCACAGTCCAAACATCAAAGTTGTAGGTCTTCGTCTTGGCTACACGTCGCTCTTAAATCACTTGAATTGGAGCTCGGATGAAGAAGTTATGGCTGAAAAACGAATTTGGCACGAAATAGGGGACCGGTCGCGGACTACCGGGCCTACTGCCGGTCCGGCAGCTGAGTCGGCCGTGATAGCGGCTGCGAATTATGTGTCATTCTGGACCGACTACCGGTGGTCCTGCCGGTCCAGTAGTGGCTCTGGTCGTTGGTCCGTTTCTCCTGTTTTACACCTCCGTCTTCAGTCGTCGTTTCAGACATCTTCCTGTCGTTTTCTCCATCCCTTCACGACTTTTGTTCATGACTCAACTAACTTTGATTTGAGCTCTTGTTGGGTCTGATTTGGGTTTGTTTGGGCCTCAATTTGTGGCCTGGAATGTGGCATATGCGTGATCGACCTCTTCTTCTTTCTTTCTTTCTCCAATTTAAGGTATTTTCATCCATTTTGGGCCTTCACGACTTTTACTCATGACTTGATGATCTTCAGTTCAAGCCTGAACTTGACCCATTTTGGGCCCGTTTGGACCTCGGGATGCGAGCCAGAGTGTGAAAATAGACTTGAACAATCTTCTAAATTTCTTCCGATTTCCTAACCTTCAAAATATGACTAAAAAAGACCCAAAAGCGCATCAAATCATATTAAAAAGGAAAATAAACCCGAAAATACAATAAAACACGAAATCGCACATGAACATATCAATTACATGTAATTTCCTCCAAAATATGAATGTAAAAAGTGCAAAAAAAAATGGTAATTTTTACGTTCATCAGTTGATCTTCATCTTCTCGCTCTAACCCTTCTACTCCGATGCACAAGTGTGAGATTAAGTTAAAAATCTAATGTGTCTCCCTTGAAAAATAAGCCTCTCTTGCCCTTTTATAGACTTCGGGATGAATCCTGGGGCTTTAGAATCAGTTTCCTACTTGGAACAAGAAAGTCTTAAAAAGCGTGCCATTTTGACGCGACCGCGCAGGATGCCTCTCGAGGTCGCGTTGGTTTGCACTTGGAAAATCATCAAAACAGATCCTTTTGACGCGGCCGCTTTACACACATGACGCGGCCGTGTTGCACCATCAGTGACGATTCACTTTGCACGCCGTTTTCGTCGCGGCCGCGTGCTTTATGGTCACGGTCGCGCCGGTTCTCCTCTGGACCGGTTCCAGACCGGTTACCGATCTAGACTGATTTTTACTGGTTTTAATCAATTTTAGCCGATTTTGGCTTTCCCTCGACTTTTTCTTTCATCTGATAGTCATAAAGTACGACTTTTAACCCTGAAATTACTCAAAATACATCAAAGACAAGTCAAACATGTTAAATGGTTCAAATATCATAAATCCACACGACTCTTGACCAAGTATGCATGTAATCTCTATAAAATACACTCCTAAATCGACCTAAATACATGCATAATTAACATGTATCTGATACCTCACTTTTCCTAAATTTTCCCAAATAATTCCGATTTAACTCCACTACTCATTTTTTCCACCATCTTGAACCCAAACCTCTCTCGCTGGTGATTTATTCCAATTCATTTTATTTCCCTTTAATAAATTTTAATACAAATAAGATTAAAACATGTAGGTTGTAATTAACATGGTTCTCGGGCTTAGTACAATTGCATGACACATACTCATTTCCACGCATCTAGTTCAGGTGGGGGTTTATTGTTAATCGCTTTAATTATATTTACTTGATTGTATATATGTGCTTTTATTTCAAAGTTATTGATTGACAATACAAGTGATTATTCAATTTGCTACTTGCCAATACACGTTTATCTTATTGTCATTATGCTACTTGCCAATACAAGTTTACTTCATTACCAGCATGCTTCTTGCCAATACAAGTTAGCTCTATGTGTCTTGTCAATACAAGTGCATCATTATGATAATTGTTACATTGTATGCTTCATTGTAATTGTAATTATTGTGATAAATTGTAATCCTCCACGAGCTGAAGGAAGTTCAAACCAACTCAATATTGATCCTTTCAGGTTACCTTGTGCGGACCGATAGAGTTGAAGCAAAACCAGAGCATATGAAAGTCAATAAAATCAAAATAAATTATGTCTATTTATTTGATTATATGTTGGGATATTGAATTAGTTTCGTATTTCTAGGTTAGTGAATTATACTTATGTGAATTTCTTTCATATTGCTACTTTATTTTATTAATTAACTAATATTTGTTTTATATATATAATAATGGAGCTTCTCGGTACTTGTGATATCTAAACTTGTGTGTTGTTAATTAGATTGATTAGTATGTTTGGATACAATGATAAAAATTATTATTATCCTTTTTATTGGAGGTGCGTAATATGAATAATATAATTATTTATTATAATTATTTTATTAATGACATGTTTATGCATATTGTATGTGTAATAATTTAATTAATTAATAAAATTATTTGTGTTAACTTAGTTGCTGGTTTGCTAGATTTCGGGTTTGCTGTATTGATAAATTTTACTTGTACTTCTGTTATCACATATGTTCACTTTGGCTACAATCTAGATTGTGTAAGTACTTATCTAATTATTTATATGACTTGTGGTCTCACTTTTAGGCATGATTTATATTTGAACTTGAGATTATAAATAATAAAAAATTATGACATGAAGTTAATTATGTTCTCAAATAAATTTGATAGTAGCAGCCATGTGTATAACTATTGAATTATTAGATATTTCTCTTAGGGATAATACAAGCTTATTTGAAATATTTTATTAGTGTCGTGTTAAGTGAAATTATGTTTAGTTTTGTTATTTGGATTATTCAATGTGCAAATGATTTTAGTATTAAAGTATTGACTAGAATATTATTTAGTTGTTGATTTTCGACCAATTGTGCTGATGTAATATGTCCTAGATGTTGCTAGTAAGTATTCAAATATTCTTAAATAGTTTGTATGTTGAAATGTGACTTAGGAAAATATTAGGATTAGCTCAACCTCTCACAAGACAACACACAACAGAATTCAAACGAATAACAAACAAGAAATCGGCCAACAACAACCAAATCAAGAACAGAAATGGAAATGAACATAGGGATTTTACGTGGTTCGATCAAGGTGATCTACATCCACGGAGGTTCTATATACCTCAATTCACTCCAATAATCAACCAATTACAAGAATTATCTAGAAATCCAGAAAACCCCAAACCACACCCTGATTTGAGCAGAAAATCCTAGAGATCTAATTCTCTTGATTGAGTAATGTTTACAGAGGGAAAATTACGTCTACTAGCTCGCAACTAAAAGTTTTTAGAATGTATATAAGTGTTGAAGCTCGAATCTGGAAGTTGAGGAAGTTGTAACCACTTTGACTCAAGTTATTCAAAACTGCTGCAGCGAAGCTTCCACGACGGTTTCTTATGCAACAGAATAAAACCGTTGTAATCAGCGGTTATAACTACCACAAGCCCGGTTCCCCTTTTAACCACTTTTCTGATTCTGGCTAAAACCCGATTCTCTGATCCGGTTCCTTGCACTTCGAACCCGGTTCTGGAATCTTCAAAATCTCTACTTCATACCATAAGCACTTGATGATATTGAATTAATATCTACAGAAAATTATGATTATTATGTGAAGGTAATTTGTTAGGAATATGATTAGGAACGGTTTACTCTTTTTCTTACAATGGGGTTAAGTTGTTACTTGTGGACTACTTATAACTTGTGATTTCATTTTTACACATGATTTATGTTCGAGTTTATTTAGGTCATAAATGACATGAAATTTTAATATAAAATAGGAATGTGACATGCCTGACTTTATTTATTATGAATATCAATAATGTGCATGGTTTACTTGAAAGTTTGTAAAAGGTGTCAAAGATGTACATAATTTAGTATAAGAATATGCACCAGAAAATAGGATAAATGTGAATAAATGTACTGAGTGATAAGGATGTTAATTGTAAATACAACGTGTGTGAATTTGGGTACATTTTCTTGTACATGCTCACCAATGTTTTGATTTAATAATGTATATATATATTTTTTAGGTTGCATTATATCTATATACTTATACAAAATTTGTTAAGGAATTTATTAGGAAGCATACTGTTGTTATATGTCTATTTGGTAGTATTGCATACACTTGTGTTATATTGTATTAATGATGCTTTATATTTAATGAAAATGAATATTTATAAATAATATGATTGACTTTTGAAATGATGAAAAAGGGGAAAATTTTGTTTAATTAATTATTGCTATTTTAAAAACATTTTAGGTGAATCACAAGATATTGATTATTGTGGTTTTAAAATACTTTAAATTATTTTATGAAGACCGGGTTGTTACAAAATCTAAGTGGGACGAATCGAAACGGAAAGTGTGCAAATTTGAGCGAGGCGAAGGAGTATATCAAAGAAACGCTCAAAAGAAGAAGAAAAATAGAGAAGCGCGCCCTAAAGAGGATTCAAACTCGCACCTTCAACAATTTATGGGTATGAACTTAACTACTGGGACACACTCAAATTTGTTAACCAAACACGCCATATAGTATATATAATAAAGCGCTGAATATACCTAAATCTCTCTGAGGGGGCCTACTCCCTTTGACCTTTCCACTTACAAGATTATCATAAGTTATATCACGAGGCACATGACCTCTATCAAGCATTTCATCATGCAACCTAAAAGCCTCCTTAAAATTTCCAGCAATAATTGCATTATAAATAAGCGCATCTCTACAAGGACCTTGTGAGCATCTTCTAGTTGTCCTTTTTGTATAAGCCAAGCGTTGCTTCCATATCATATAGGTCTCTAAAGACAGCAATTATACTGTTGGAAACACATGTACTGTAGTTGGAGACAAACCAACTTCGTTTCATAAAAAAGTTCACATGCACTATCCATGTCATTTCTTTTGGTGAAGGCATCAATGAGATTATAAGCAATTACATCCATTGGAATACCTTTTGCATGCATCTCAGTTCGCATTTTTAATGCAATATCGATATTTTGTCTTTAACAAAATCCATCAATCAAAGTAGTATACTTAATGACATTCGGCACAAGTCCAATTTCTTGCATCTCCTTATAAACGGCTAATGCAATATTAATACCACCTTCCTTGATAAAGCCATCGATGAGGTAATTGTTGCGCTTGCCGAAGTCGAGGGAACAGAAGCGAGTCGGGCCCTTATGAAGACAGACCCTGCTCCCTTAAAGCCAGTATTGCGAGAAAGAAAGTAATAAAGATGATTTTAAATTAGATGTATTGGAACTTGCGATTTATGGGAAAGGGGAATATGTGACGTACCAAATCACCATTTTCCTTTTTTTTATTACTCCTAAATAAATCAATGGTCAGGATGATATTTTAAAATATTCAACGGCTAAAAAGTGAGAGTTGTACCAATGCAACCATTGCATAGAATTAGGACTCTTGTAGGGCTATTTGTAAAATAAAATTATAACCTATTGCCGGTCCACATGTTGTTTGTTGTGAATGATTGCATATTGTTTCCTATAAATCACCTCCTTTAGATAACATAAAATGCTAAGTTTCTATAAATTAATATCTTTCTTTATTATAAATGATAAGTTAGTGGTAAAAAGAAACAAAAAAAAGTCAAGTCGAAAGATCAAAGTTCGTTATTAGTTGAAGTTTCAATAACAATGATATTTCTCATATGTGGTTAAAAAGTAGAATTAACAAATAAATGAAGGTATATAAGTGAAAACTGGTGTGTTGTAACAAGTTGTACTTTTACTTAATTAATAAAAAAAAAGGGCTTAATAACCTAAAAATACACGACCTTTTGGTCAACTAACAAATACCACACGACTTTTCAACTTTAACATTAAATAAACCACCTTTTATTTTTTTTACAATTTAGTATACATGGGCTAATTTTGGGCTTCAATGCTTGATGTGGAGCCCGATACTGAAATTGTGGGCCATATTTTCTGACATGGATTCGACTTGTTATTTTAAAATAAACCTAATTAATCTGGTGAAGTTTTTATCTAACCCTTTTGAACGTGCAGAAGAATAAGAACCTTATAAAGGTATTCGCCATTTGTCCCCGGAGTCTTCCTTAATAGAGGACAAATATGTGAACTTTTCTTATGTATTCCTTTATTTTCTTTTCGTTTTTTTAATTGCGGTCGATTAAAAAATCTGTCTAATCTGATTGAGCACTATGGCATCGCCAAAGAGGTCAATTATTATGACTCTGTTTCCCGAGTTGTTGCTTGTGGATGCATTTCATTCGCAACGCCATCAATAAAATTGGGTTGTGGCTATTAGAACGGATAATAAGAAAGATCCGTCGTATAAGAAAATTCATTAGGGGAGAAGAATTGTCCGTTGTGGATCGAAAAGGATCCACACCCAATCTCCATTATTGACTTGTTTGCCACGTCCTTCAACAAAATATGGGACTTAAATGAAAGAAAAATAACATTTATAATTCCACGTCAGAAAATCTTGTTCAAATTTCAGTTTGGGCTCCACATTAGAAATTGGAGCCTTAAATGAGCCTGCGTGTATTAAATTGTAAAAAAATTGAAAGGTGGTGTGTTTATATGTTGAAATTGAAAGTTTGTGTTGTATATGTTAATTGACCAAAAGGTCGTGTAATTTTACGTTATTAAGCCTAAAAAAAATAAAAGTTGCATATTAGTGAAACAAGTCTTTTTTATTTTAAATGCAGAGAATATATCACAAGTCGGGCAATGCACGGGTGGAATACTAGTTTTAAATATACATAGATAATAGTAGGTGTAATATTAGGCTTGAATTGATATATAAAATCGGGCTCTTTGTTGACTCGACTTCTTAAATCAAAATATTTCCCTAATACTTCTCTTGAATTGGCGATGATTGGTTATAATCCTAGTTATACATGGAGAAGTATTTTGCAGGCAAGAAACTTAATTCGATGTGGAATGGCATGGCGTGTGGGGGATCGAATGAGCATTGATGCTCGTACGGATAATTGGATTGGGATTGACGATCCTAGTCCACCATCGGGTGATATTTCTTTACTTCATGCTAATACTCCCGTCTCTTATTTTAAATGGAGGTCATACCGGTTGGGATGAAACGAAAGTAAATTCGGTGTTTGATCCAATTGATGCACCAAAGATTTTGGCTACACCGCTCAATGCGGTGGCCCAGTGATCGACTATACTGGAAATTGACGGAAAATGGACAATATAGTATGAAATCAGCCTATCATTTGGCGATTAGCAAGTTTTCAGAGCTTGGCAAAAATTTACCAAGCTCGAGTAATCCCAACAAGGCATGGTTGAAATTATGGAACGTGTCATCCCGAAGATTCGACATTTCTTATGGCAAGCATGTGTTGATGTTCTTCCTACTCAAGCCAATCGAGTTTGTTGACATATGGGAACGGAGGCACACTGCCTTCTATGTGCCGAGGCTTTTGAGACAGTGGAGCACCTCTTCTTCGATTGCCCCATTTTTAAGGAAGCATGGGGGTTCAAGTCTTATTCGGTTGTCGATGACACACCGGGATAATCTTTCTTTCCGACTGAAATTTTCGAAGTTGCCAGAAAATCTACCAAGAGAAGGTACACAATACTCATCTTTTTTATTATGGCAAATGTGGAATGCACGAAACTCATTTATCTTTGAGAATCAAGTTGTGAGTTGTAAAGTGATCATCAAGAAGACCATGAAGCAGATGGAAGGATTCCACGAAGCTAATCTAATGAATACCGGTCTATGTCATACAACTGATTCCTATACGCCATGTACATGGGTTCCACCCACAGGAGAGTTGCACAAATTAAATTTTGATGTTGCGATTATTAGGATCAGCTCAAACTCACACAAGATAAACATATCAACAGAATTCGAATGAAAAACAACCAAGAAAACGACCGAACAAAAACAGAACAAGAACAAAAATGAAAATGATGAACTCAGGAATTTTACGTGGTTCAATCAAAGATGATCTACATCCACGGAGGTTCTATGCACCTCAATTCACTTCACTACTCAATCAATTACAAGAATTTCCCAGAAACCTAGCAAAACCCCAAATCACAACCTGATTTGGAACAGAAACCCTAGATATCTAATTCTCTCAATTGTGTAATGTTTACAGAGGGAAAACTATCTCAATTAGCTCGCAATTACAAGTGATTACAATGTATATAAGTGTCGGAGCTCGAATCTAGAAGATGAGGGAGCAGTAACCAACTTTGACCCAACTGCTTCAAGCTGCAGAAACGGGGCTTTTACAACGGTTTGTTTTGCAACAGAATGAAACCGTTGTAACTGACGATTATAACCACCTCCAACCCGGTTCTCTTTTAACCTCTTCACTGAACTTGGTTTAAACCCGGTTTTATGACCCGATTCTTTAAACATCAAATCCGGTTCTGAAATCCTCATAACTCCTACTTCAAACAAGCCACTTGATGAAATTGAACCAATATCTACAAATCTCCACCTCAATGAACTCAAGTGCATGTCCTTACCTCAACCTGACTTTGTTCTATAACTATTAACCACATTGTTCAAGCCTGATTAGGCTTGAGCAGTGTACTACCTTGCTTCCAGACACTGCTTTGGTTAAGAAATCAGCAGCATTGTCATTGGTGTGAACTTTCTTAACCTCTACAGACCCTGCATCAATCACATCCCTTGCAAAATGTAACCTGACATCTATATGCTTGGATCTTTCATGGAAAGCCTGATGTTTTACCAGATGTAGTGCACTCTGATTATCACAGTATATAGTCACACATTCCTGCTTAATTCCCAAATCCTTCAGAATCCCTTTCAGCCACACAGCTTCCTTAATTGCTTCTGTCAATGCTATGTATTCAGCTTCTGTGGTAGATAAAGCTACCATAGATTGCTGTACACTTCTCCAACTTACTGCAGTACCATATAGAGTAAACACATACCCTGTAATTGATCTTCTGGTATCAATATTCCCTGCAAAATCAGCATCTGCAAAACCTTCCAATGGAATAGGCACATTTGCCTGTTTCTGAAATCTCAACCCCAGATTAACTGTTCCTTTTAGGTATCTCAACACCTGCTTCAAAGCATCCCAGTGAGCTTCCCCTGGATTTGACATATACCTACTAACCAACGATACACAATATGCCAAGTATGGCCTGCTGCATATCATGCCATACATTAAACTTCCAACCCCACTTGCATAAGGCACATTTCTCATGTATCTCACTTCTTCTGCTGTTTTAGGACTTTGCTCCTTTGATAATTTGAGTTGTTGGCTTACTGGAATACTCAATGCCTTAGCCTCATGCATCTGAAATCTCTCCACCACCTTCTGAAGATAATGCTTCTGAGACAACCATAGACTTCCAGCAACTCTATCTCTAATAATACTCATCCCCAGAATCTTCTTAGCATCTCCTAAATCTTTCATGTCAAACTCAGAACTCAACTTCTTCTTTAGCAAATGTATCTTATGTTTACTCCTACTAGCAATAAGCATGTCATCCACATATAGTAACAGATACACAGGATCAACACTAGTACTCTTATCAAAGTATACACAACTATCATACAGACTTCTAACAAAACCAGCCTTTAACATAAACTCATTGAACTTTTTATTCCACCCTGCCTTGGACTTTGTTTCAACCCATATAATGATTTCTTGAGAAAACATACCTTCTCTTCATTTCCTGGAATCACAAACCCCTCAGGCTGCTTCATATATATGTTCTCAACTAAGTCACCTTGTAAGAATGTTGTTTTTACATCTAACTGTTGCAGCTACATGTCTTCTTGTGTTACTTTTGACAAAAGTAGTCTGGTAGAACAATGTTTTACCATAGGAGAGAAAACCTCGTTGAAATCAATACCTTCTCTCTGAGTAAAACCCCTTGCTACCAATCTTACTTTATATCTTATCCTTTTTTAGTCTCCAGCTTCAACTTTCTTCTTGTATATCCACTTGGAACTTACCAACTTTTGACCCTTTGGTTTATCAACCAATTTCCAAGTACTATTCCTTTCTAGAGATTCCATTTCTTCCATCATTGCACTAACCCAGTACTCACTTTCATCACCACTGACAGCTTCTTTGAAATTATGTGGTTCATGGTGTTCTATGTCTTCAGCAATACTTAGTGCATAATGTACACTCCCAGCCTGTCCATAGAAGTCTGGACTTTGAATTTGCCTCCTTGGTCTATCTCTGGCAATGCTATAGTCTCTTAAATTTGTATTTCTAGGTGGCACATCTTCTTCCTCTGATGAACTGTCACTTGAGTGTTCATACAAGTTTTCAACCCTTTGTGAACCAAGATCTATCTGAGTCTCCACCTGAACTAATAGTCTTTCTGCTTCACTAATTCCATCATGTTCTTCTTGATTTCCAGAGAAGTGATATCCCATAACTGATTCATTGAATTTAACATCTCTACTTATTATTAGTTTCTGATTTCCAGGTTCCAAGCACCTTAGCCTGTATCCTTTTATTCCCTCTGGATACCCCAAAAGCACACACTTGTATGCTCTTGGATCAAGCTTATCTCTTTTCATATGAGCATAAGCCAGGCATCCAAACACCTTTAAACCTATATAACTTGGAACTCTGCCACTCCATACTTCTTCTGGTGTTTTGAACCCTAGAGATGATGAAGGTGATCTGTTTATTAAATAACATGATGTATTGATTGTTTCTCCCCAGAACACCTTTGGCAGTCCAGCATCAATCAACATACACCTTACTCTTTCAAGAATAGTTCTGTTGAATCTTTCTGCCACTCCATTATGTTGAGGATTCATGGGAACTGTTCTATGTCTTGTAATCCTTTTCTCATTGCAGAAATTTGTAAACTCACTAGATAAGTACTCTAAGCCATTGTCAGTTCTCAAATGCTTGAGTTTCTTACCCCTTAAAGTTTCCATCTGAATTAACCATGTCTTGAATTTAGTGAAGGCATCACTTTTGTTTCTTAAGACAAACACCCACACTTTCCTGCTAAAGTCATCAATAACAGTCATGAAATATCTTCCCCCTCCATGAGTTTTAGTTCTGGATGGTCCCCAGATATCTGAGTGAACATAATCTAGAGGTTCTTGAGTAATGTGCATCCCCTTAGCAAAAGGCAATTTCTGTTATTTGCCTAATGCACATTTATCACAAAATTCAAGTGTCTGGTTTCCAACCTCTCCAATTATGCCTTTCTTGGATAGTTCTTTTAGTTCCCTTTCCCCAATGTGTCCTAACCTTTTATGCCACAGTGTTAGTTCATCCTTGCCTAGAATGTTTCCCACACAACCAACCACTGGTTTTCCCATCAAAATAAACAGGCCATTATGTTGTCTTCCTTTGATTACCAGTTTGTTCTCTTTGGTTATGTGTAATTGACCATCAACTGACTTGAATTCACACCCAGTAGCAATGAGAGATCCTAAAGAGATTAGGTTTCTTTTAAGTCCAGGCACATACCTTACATTGGTGATTGTTCTTGTAATTCCATCAAACATATTGATGTTTACAGATCCAGTGCCTTGAACTCTGCAGGATTGGTCATTTCCTAGCAGTACACACCCTCCATCTTCTTTCTTGAGATTCTGAAACCATTCTTCATGGGGACACATATGGAAAGAGCAACCAGTGTCCACTACCCACTCCATCTCCATTATTGACTCAGTAACATTCAGGACTTCTGGTGTGTCCTCTTCATGTTCAACTGTAGCAGCTTCAGCACCCTGGCCTTCCTTCTTCTTCATCTTCTGTGGGCAATCCTTCTTTAGGTGCCCAATTTGTTTACACTTGAAGCACTTTCTGTTTTCTACCCATTCACCAGATTTCTTCTGAGCATTGTTGCCACTCTTAAGGTTCTTTGAGGTTTTTGCCCTTCTTCTTTTGGTAGTTTCTTCTGAACTTAACATTTAATCCTTCACCAGATTGAGTTACCTTCTTGTCTCCTTGGTTCTGTAAACATTTGGTCTTCAAAGCAGTAATGATTGAGTCATAACTCAGCTTATCCTGCCTCCCAAACATCGAAGTGTCTTTGAAACCCTCCATAGATCTTGGTAAAGCATTTAATACCATCAAGGCTCTGTCATCATCTTCCATTGTTACCCCAAGATCCTCCAGTTCATCAAGAATTTTTGTAAACTCATCTAATTGATCAGAGATTTCCTTTTCCTCCACCATTTTGAAAGCCAGTAATCTCTGCTTGAGAAATATCTTGTTTGATACTGACTTGGATTGATAGAGATCCTCCAGTTTGGTCCAGGCCTCAATTGTATTCATACACCTCGAAACTTCCCTCAAAGGCTTATCACCAAGACACAGAATGATTAGGCTCAATGCCTTTTGGTCTATCTCTGCATATTTGGGTTTCTCAATCTCTATCCACTCATTTTCTGGTTTGAGAGCACTTACCAACCCATTCTGCACCAGGATGGCCTTCATCTTGATTTTCCATAGGTAGAAATCATTCTTCCCTGAGAATTTATCCAGATCCATCTTCATTCCTGACATCCTTTCCTTCTTCTTGCGTGAGAATGTTTCCCACAGACGGCGCCACTTGTTAGGATCAGCTCAAACTCACACAAGATAAACGTATCAACAGAATTCGAACGAAAAACAACCAAGAAAAGGGCCGAACAAAAACAGAACAAGAACATAAATGAAAATGATGAACTCAGGAATTTTACGTGGTTCGATCAAAGATGATCTACATCCACGGAGGTTCTATGCACCTCAATTCACTTCACTACTCAATCAATTACAAGAATTTCCCAGAAACCTAGCAAAACCCCAAATCACAACCTGATTTGGAACAGAAACCCTAGATATCTAATTCTCTCAATTGTGTAATGTTTACAGAGGAAAAACTACCTCAATTAACTCGCAATTACAAGTAATTACAATGTATATAAGTATCGGAGCTCGAATCTAGAAGATGAGGGAGCAGTAACTAACTTTGACCCAACTGCTTCAAGCTGCAGAAACGGGGCTTTCACAACGGCAATTTTCAACGATAATACCGCAGGCCTGGGATTCGTTGCCCGAGATACGAGCGGCGATGTCCTACTTGCAGGCTCGTCCCGTATTCGAGCGCGAGGTCCGACAATATTTCTTGAGGCGCTTGCACTGAGATTCGCTTTGACAACAACAATTGAGGCGGGTGTTTGGAATGTTATTGTCGAAGGTGATAATGAATCATTGATGCATACATTGGCGAAGCGTGGGGCAAGATTGAACTATTGTGGCATGATTCTTGATGACATATATTTTTTTGTTGATAGTTTACAATGTGAGCAATTTTATTTCGTACCTAGACAAGCTAATTTTGTAGCTCATGCTTATCACATTGTAAGTTCGGTTTAGATGATAATAGGATTTGGGTCGAAGATCTCCCAAACAATATTCATGTACTCTCCCTTCGGGATGTAGGGCATTTGCCCAGATGATTGTGTTCAATGAAACTGGGATTACCTCACAAAAAAAAAAAAAAAAAAAAAATTCAACACTTTAAAAGGCGCTTCTTTTTTATTGGAAACAGATTATACCTACTTCAAATGTGTAATCAATTCAATTTTCTAATTTAAATTTAAATTTAAATATCATGTTAGATATTTGGTTGATAATGAACATTAGTTTTAAATTATGTAGTGATGGAAGTTTGTAATTTTAGATTGGAAAGGATGCCCCGCCCTAATGTGGGGATGCAATTGCTTGTCCAAGCGCATTGTCATTCCTATTCTGTACTGTAAAAATCACATTTTTACTTATACGACATTTATTAAAAAATACTCCTTTTGCAAATATTTGATTGATAGATTTATGAAGATTGGAGCAAAGGAAGGAAAAGAGGACAGGGAGAATTTTCAGAAGATTGAAGAAGGTGAATTTGTCCCTCAAATCAAATAATCAATCAAAGATCACGACAAGATGAAAAGTCAAAGCTTCCCACATTACTTCCAATCACACACAATTGTTGGAGAAACATTCATAGAAGAATGGGAAGGAGGCAGTATAAAAAGAGAAGAAGCAAACAAAAAGACATATCAAGTTTTGAGTCTGTACTTAGTATATTTCGTCAAACACTTCTACTAGAACTATTGTTGTTCATACTATAGGAACAACAAGTAGGTAGGACATTCTTCGGGAGATTTGTGTCTTATCAAGTTCGGAAGAACTTGTTAGAGTTTGGTAGAATTCGAGTAGTGCAGCAAAAAGTGATTCTCTGCACACTTAAGTCCAACTGGGGGACCAGGTGGCTGGGCTCATTGTTAGGGAGAGTAATTGCAACATAGGTTGTTTAGGAGAGTCCTAAAAGTCCTGTAAGTTCATATTGTAACACTTCTCAATTAATAAGTCTAAGAGGTAGAAAAGATTCTTCCTCGAAGTTTTTAATCATTGAAAGTGTACAATTGTTCTAATTAAAGTTCGTACTTTATAAGAACACTCAACCACTCTATTGTTGGTTGTTCTTTTACAAGTCGTTCTGCTTAAGAACATAGCACACGCACACAAACTCTAACATTGCATGTATATTAAAATTGAAAGAGTTTGAGTTATTTTAAACAACAGTCCCTCCATCCCAGAACGAGACTCTTGTTTGAAAAAATTCTTGTTCCAAAATGAAAATCATGTTCCAAAAATTAATGTCTCATTTTATTAATATAACTGTACAAGTAACAAATTAAAATTTTTTATTTCACAAATTAGTTAGATATAATGAAAGAGATTAAGGTAAATCATGCGAGTGCATATTTATAGTTCTCTTTAATCACGTAAACAGAGAACTCAGATAATAATTTTGCAAATTAATAAACATTAGAATGTCATATGCAACTAATTTACATTCTCCCACCAAAGTAAGGAATACAGTTCTGTTCATCACTAACAACAAGAGATATCTGCAAAATTGACCTTCTGTACATTTTCTGGTTAAGGTTTTTCCCAACCGAGTAGCTTAGCTCTTCGTTCCCACAATGCTGTTATCCTCCTCTCCCTAATGAGCAGCAACTCAGCGCGTTCTCTGGCCCCCTCACACGTTTCTGTGGCAACATTGCATTTCTCAGCTTCCCTCTGGTACTGGGAAGCCGCTTTTCTTGCTTCTTTTAACGTAGTGTTCATATGTCGGATGTGCTCTTTTCCTACATTTTCTTGCAATCTTAACTCTTCTGATAACAAATCTACAAATTGCTTCTCCATCTCTTCCTTAAGATCCGGGTCATCTTTCCCGCAATCTGTTGTCAGAAAATCTCTAGTGTTATGTTCTTAATTGTATCGCGTGAAACTCAACAATATTAACAAAAAAGATTATGAAACCTGAGGTAACCAAAAGTTACGGTTTGTAATGTAATGATAATATAAAATTTCTCTATGGTTGCATATGGTTTTAAAAAAACTTGAAGGAGGCATTTATTTTTACAGGAAACGGTTTTCAGAATTCATTATGATTTATTAGAAGAATAAAGATGAGATTTGAAGGATTATAATACCAGCATATGCAAAATCATCTCACCAAGATCAAATATTTATTATAAATCTATCAAACCAATGCAACCTAAGAGAATGCTACCAGATGAAAGAAACTAAAGAAAGGAAGTAGTCCTACACAATATCCTTACCTTTAACGGAGAGATGAGCCAAGCCTGCAAAAAATGTTCAAGAAACGGAGGCAAAGAGAAATGTCAATAGTATGAGTAAATGGCCATTTCAATGTATGACAATCATAACTTCAGATAATTTGAGAAAAGAACAAGAGTAGTCTATGTGAGATTTTCCACGACAGCTGTATCCATTTCTGAATAAAACGATGGTCAAGTAGAACGGGACATAATATTAGTAAGGTGTTTACTTGACTCATAATTTATGTGGCTCCTTTATTCTTTTCCCTATTACTGGTTTTAATGAAAAATTGTAGCTAAAAGGTCTGTTTGAGCCAGCCAGCCAAAACTAAGGCAGAAATACACAATATAGCAAATATAACTCATCTGAGTTGCCCTCCACAGTCACAGGGTAGAGTATGATGGTAGGTTGGTGGAACGAACTAGAACAGCTAAAAAGACTGTTTTGATACACCAAATTCCTAGAGATAAAATCTTCTGAAGACCCCACTTACGAGTTACGGGTGCCTTTTAATTAGGCCTTTTCTCATAGAAATTATTGTCCAAGATCTCAGGTTGTCACGATACAAAATAATAGAACATGAATAAAAGATATCATCAAAACAGTTGGAGAGATAAAAAACCAAAGCGTGGATCTCCTTTCTCCTTCAGTATATACTAGCAATTCAAAATAATACAATTGCTCCAGCAACTTTGAGTTCATAGTTCATATACGTATCTGTCTATAATGACACGAAAATTCATCTGATTTACCCTATGATCATTTCAACTACAACCATTCAACATATGTTCAGAATTTAAAGGAGAAATCTAACGACACCCAACCCCACTTAATTGTGAACAACTGAACATAAACCTGGAAGAGAAACACAATGAAACACCAACATAGATCGTGGATTCAAACGCAGTGCCAGAAAATAATCGACAGTTACGGAGAAAATATAGCACTACAAAACAGATCCAAGGATCACAATGTACCTTAATTCCTATCAGCACAACACAGTTAAAGTTCCCCCAAACTAAAAGTGTGGATTACCCTATATCTTGCAACTTGGTGAGATTATCAAATATCAACTCTTTCCGGTAGAAAAAAGAAAGAGTTGACCAAACAACAACAATATGCGGGGTCGGCTTACATTTCATCGTCAAGAAACATGGTCCCATTTGTATTTAACATATCTTCATTAATAGCTCTGTTTTCTTGTCCTCAAATTCTTTTTATATACTCGTCTTTCCTCTTTGACTTAGGTTAAAAGTTTCTATTTTTCTACAGATCGTATTTGGGGATCTAAAGTCTATCCTTACCATCTAAACCACATCTCTCTCATTTTTTCATGTGTTGGAAACAGAAGAGCAAATAAACTAATCTGAATAGCCAAATTCTTAACTCGATCAGTTTCAGCAAAAACAAGCATGAAACCGTCCAAATCTTAATCTTTTAGCGGATGCAAACAAACTTACACCAGAAGCATAAGATTATGAAAAATAACTGCAGGAAGCCCACAGATCCCAGAAGCTAAATTAACAAATTACGACCAAAATGTGAACAGTAAGACTAATGAAGAAAAAGAAAAGAGAAGTACCAGGAGAAAGCTGTAAAAGGGATTGAGGAGGGGCACAATGGCAAACACATGGAGCGCAAGAAGCTGAATTCCCTTTTGACTTGAGATTCTTCTTCAGTTTAAAATACAAAGCAGGCCCAGATACACAGAGTGCTGAAACCACAGCGAAAATCACCAAGAAGCACCGCAACCAACTCACCGATCTCCCACTCATCTCTTACACACATACACGCACTGTGGAGTTTCAGGAGAAAGACATCTAACAGTGGTGCATCAACTCGTGAGTTTGGACATTTATCGTTCTTTAATAATGAAAATTGTAAAGCATTTCCTTTACTGTTGTTTGGGGAAAATTTGTGAAAGGACAAGGATTGGATCAATGTGACTGAGCGAGCGAGTGAGTGTGTGCGTGGTTTTTTTTACTCCGCTATAGAACAAAGAAAGAAAATTTATCCAGCTGCCTATATATACACTCCCCCCGCCCCTATGTTGTTTGTCCGCTTGGTTGTCGCTGTCATTGTTTTCGCTTTGCTCGATAAATAGTGTACTGCTGCTTCGTTTTCTGTTTTTGATTACTTTACTGTTAGTTAATTAATTGTAAAATACTCTATAAATTACAATACATCATCTTATGACTTTTCTTTGCAAATTAGTTTATTAAGCTCAAAATTACGGTACAATTACTGACCTAGAACATAATTTCCTGAGGTCCAACGTGCAATAAACAAAAAACGAAACCTAAACAATCAATAAAAATATAATGGTCAAGTAAAATGTTAATTAGCAGAAAAAATGTGAGTATCTTCTCATTTACTTCGTGTGAGTCCTAGGCTAGCCCTTTCAAGGTCAATTATTGGCATATATGAGAGGAATGCTGTCGCTGAAAAAGAGCTGAGATATTTTTCTTGTCTTACACTTATTTTTTAAGAATTCAAGACTTCCAATCATATGACTCACTTTATCAACAATCTCCCGGAACTCAACCTATCAGTAAAATATTCAATTCTCACTCTTCCACATACACAACCTAAAAAATACATTTTCACACTTTATCAACAATCCAACACAACCCAATATTTTATTTCTTTTATCCAAATACATAACTTATTTCCCAATAAAATCAATATTTTTGCTACGGTTTAATAATTGCATATTATTTTTCGCGTTTTTTCTAATACATTTCAAGAATTAAGAAAAATTGAATTCCGTAATTACAATAAGTCGATTTTTTTCCGGTACGTTTAAAATAACATTAGTTTTGTATTACTTCAACTTCGTTGTCTCTAGTGAGTCTCAATGCACGTATTTCTGCAGCAAATTCATTAGTAGCAGAAAATTGTAATGTCTTACCTTTCCCTTTATTTTTCTCCTTATCTCTACCAGTAAGACGTGGAATGCTTGAGTATCCACTACTTGGTGTTTCTGGATTGGAGGGGACAGAATGCTCATCATCTTCACTAGTCCTTGATCTTTTTGAGCTACCACCACTTTCTGCATTACCCTCTTCATCTTCGGGACGGGAACGGGTTGAATCACCATCTAATTTTAATTCTCACTTGGGGCGTTACACATTATTTCATTAAATACAATTAAATCTTGAAACTTGTTGTCACCTGCTTCATATATTGTATGAGCTTCTTTCTCTACATCTTTCTGGCTCATACCGCTCCTTTTTCGACTATGTGTTTCCTTGCAAGCCGCAATCCACTTGTTTCCATTTTCATTTAGTCGTTTGAAATGACCTTTTAATGACTCCACATTTCTTTCTTTGATATCTTCTGAATTTTCCGCTCGAGCTTCAAGAAACATTTCTTGCACTCCTACCCACATCGAAGTTCCCTTTTGATTTTGCCATGCACTCTATCTTCACTAATGAAACACCAAGATGACATGACAGCAATATCTTCTTTCACACACCAACTAACCTTTTGAGAGTTGTTTGTTTGACGAACATTTTGAAACAATTCTCGGGAGATATTTTGTGAGGTTTGAACTGGTTCGGAGATAGGAGTTCGATTGATATTCAAAGAAAATTGAGAGGTTTGATGATATTGAGAGGTTTGATGGTATTGAGAGGTTTGGTAATCTTCGGAATTTATAAAAGATTCAAAGTTTGGATAATCTTGGGAATTTGGATAATTTTGAGAGTATGAAAAATAATTTGGATGATTTGGATCCATGATATGAAGTGATAGAAATTATGTGAGGAAATAGAAGACATTAGGCTCTATTTATAGAGGTGGCAATTCGACTGACCCGACTCGATCAGATCGGATCTGTCGAGCTAACGTCATATTTTAAGTCGAGGCCAGGGAATTGTTTTATCTCAGCAAGAATTGCTTACTAAACCATATATGAATACAAATCAAACAAGATATCATTTTGTCTATTCTACGTCGTATATAAATTTTTTTTTTTTTAAAATACGTAGTATATAATTTAAAGATGAGATAAAACATAATTTTAGATAGAGGATAAAGTCCTTTATCCTTTTCTACAGAGTTGGTATATGACTTCCGTTATTAAGAATGAGGTTCTCTTTTCAATAGATAAAATGAGTTCGACTTTTAATATAAACAGGGGAATATTACAATGTATCATCATAATTTTACGTATTTTTGTAGTTTGTTATATAAATTTTTTATATTTTTTTTAAATTATCATTTGGTCAGACCTAGATATAATCGGTCCAATCCGTGGTATTCCCTTATGATATACTAAGATTATCGGATCGATCCGAAGTCCGTCGGGGTTTTGGCCCATCGAATTGGTCCGGACGAGCCAACTAGTGCTTCGAGCCTATATTTCTATGGCCTAACTCATCTAAAATATCTGTTAGAGATTAAAGCACGTAAAACACATATACACGTATATGGGAATCGATATACCTCAATTGAGTTGCAGCGGAACGTATTCTGTTGATTCCCAAATTGATGGATCGTACACTTGATTCGACCAAATTGATGGATCGTACACTTGATTCGTCTACAAGCCCGTATGGACGAATACTACTAGAGCATCCGCCGTCGTCTTCACACCCTAGACTCTTGGAGGACTCCGGTGATTCTCCAAGATAGAGAATTAGAGAGAAAAGGGAGAAAAATGTATTCTGTGGATTAATTTTCCGTAGTATACGAATACCAGTATATTCGTATATATACTAGTATGGGAGAGATCTATCTCCTATTATGGATAAGATCTCCATCCCTATCGGGAATATATCTAATAAGATATTGAATATCTCGTCAGATATATATCCAACCATATTGGGATCCATCAGATATGGATGCAACCAACAATATCGAATCAGCCCAGCTATTTATAAAAAGAAAAAAATAAAGAGCTTCAAATTTTTATTCAAAATATGTCAACATTAATTCTATTTGTAAAGAAAAAAAAAAGGAATTTTGATAATTTTTATAAATATTATATATTTATTATCAAAACTATATCCAATAAATAATTTAATACAACAAATGAGGTACCGACATGTGGCAGTTTGTAGAATGGGTTTGGGTTGTGGAATGGGTTGGTTGACCAACCCATCCCACAACCTGAGGGCATCAAAATTTAATTGATTCATACTTTTCTTTTTAATAAGTTTTTTGTCTTTAGCTATACCTTTTGAGAGAAGGGCATGAAAACGTAACTCATACAGAGAGTCTAATAAAATTTAAAAAAAAAATAAAAATAAAATTCTTAATCTAAGAACAAAGAAAAAAACTTTCCCCTTATCTCCTAAGGCAACTCGAATCCAGGATCAAAGGTCTAGGTGGTGGATATTCTACCACAGTACTATTTGAGCTATTCAACTTCGTTGACTTTCATTCATAGTGAGAGTTAGGCAAAACCATACATCATTTATTAATGAAGTAGAAATAGAAGAGGCAAAATCCTCTATCCAGAACAATTTCGAGTCGGGCTTAGAAATAAAATGGGCCAAAGCATGGGCAACTTTGTTGGTCTCTTGGGGTGAGCGGCCAAATCTTGAATAGGAGAAAGCTCGTCTGATTTTAAGGATGTCTTGAACTACTTCCTCCGCAATAGCATCTAACACTTTTGCTTCGTTCAGTCCATCAATCAGATCAAAGTAGTCACTTTCAACAACGAAAGTTGTAATGCCACTTTCGATCGTGCTTCGAAGTCCAAATAGTAACGATAGTGCTTCAAGTGCCACAATGCTTCCTTTCACAAACCCGCAAGTAAGACATCTCCGTCTACATCCCTCACAATAAATCCAAACTCAGCAGTTCCATCCTTGAAGCACACTACGTCACTATTCAACTTCAGCATTCCCATGTTCGGTCTCTCCCATCCCGCCCTTCTATAGTCTAAGTTATGTTTTTTTCCTAGTTCCTACTTGATAGAATATTGAATGTCATAGGTTTCACGTTACACAATTGGAGTCTGGTTCAAGCCCAACTAACTAATTCTGCAAAGCTAAATAAGTTGATGAATTATTAAGCAGTGGTTTGTAATTCATATTGTAAATGGAAATCGAAACAATGTTTGTAACCCTTATCTAACTAAACATGGTTGAAGTTCTAATTCTAGCTAAATAGTAATTTGATCGGCAATCTGATAATAAAATAGCATGATGAAAATGGTTACATTTACCTGGGTAAATTGGTAGGGTTTATCTTTTTTCTATTTCTATATGAGTAGTAATTTTTAACACGATCCAATAACATGATACGAACGTTCATGATATAAGTTTTTGCCAAGGATTATCGACTTCGGATCGTTGTTGGATCAATCTGATAAGACATGATAATATTCAAGCCATATTTGACTAACCCGATAACGACCCAATAATTGTTTATTTTACTTTTTATTTAAGAAAAAAAAAACAATCATCAGTAAATACTTTTGCAACTTCGTCTAGGGTAAATTGATTGAGTGACAATTTAGGCGTTTTATATGTCACTAGCAAAAAGCATGTGCCATGCACATGAATCACTATATTTAGTAAAATAATTGCGTAATCTAATTATTTTCTTAAATAATTAAAAACAATTGTATTTTTTTTAAAAAAAAATTACATTGATCAATCAATCAATTGAATGTCTTAAGATGTGCTTTATCATTTATGTAAAAGAATAAAATTAATAGAAATATTAATAGCAATTTTGTAGTATAAATATATGACAAATTATATAATTATAAATTTGAATCTTAATAATTTCTTTTAAACTTTTTTAATTATGTCCGGCTGTAATATAATGAAATATTTTCATAATACATGATCAAATTTTTTTAAGCAAACACTTTACCAAAATAAGTAACATTAAATTGAAGATGAATTTAAATTATATAGACTTATATTAATAGAAAATGTTTAATAAACCTTATTGAGGCCCAATATTTTGATGCATTTAAATTAAGACTAAAATAAACATAATATTGTTTGATACACTTTTTGTTTTTTCTCTCCTCAATTCCTTTATAATCATATAGATAATACATTCGTAAATCCATACAATTATTCCACTTCTTTAGTAGGTTAACTAATATTTTTATATTGAAACTCTATGCAGCCAGACAAAAATCATAATAACTACTTTCATATAAATAGTTAATCTATTCAGGATGTTTATTGCAATCTTAGTAAGTAATTTCCGTGATTTTTTTTTTTTTTATAATTCTAAGCACATACTCTCTAACATACACATGCGTATATAGGGATGACAATGTGGCGGGTATGGGGCGGGTTTGTCATTTACTAGGACCTGCTCCACATACAAAGATTTAGATTCGTAACCCGCTTGGCTCCGATAATCTTAAAAACCCGACCTGACCCGTCCCGTCAACCCGGCGGGTTTACCCAACCTGATCCGTCCTACTAATCTTTACACATTCAATATTATTGTCACTTGCAGACTTGCCACTATTCTTCAATAAAATGATTAAATTAAAATATAATATAAAGAGTTATTATAAACTGAATGAGGGTGAGAGAGACACTTTAGGGTTAAAAGTTAAAGTGAAAAGTAGCGGTCACTTGGAATATAAATTATATATAATTGTATATAACTATATTAAATTAAAAATATATTTAATATATATGGGGCGGGTTCGGACCGAGTTTAGCAAAAATCACAACCCGCTTCAAATCCGGCAATACCCGTTTGACCGGGTTTAAACCCGCCCCATAACCCTTTTGATCGGGTTTCTACCCGCCCCATCTGAAATGGTTTGGTGCGGGCTCAGGTTTCAACCTAGTTCATTGCCATATCTATACGTAAATCTATCTTTACTAATATAAAATATGAATTGTTTCATCCTAATTTTGGTTTCATGTTTTCTTGTAACGCCTAAAATATCCTTACAAAGTGTTACTTTCAAGGATAATTAAGTAAATAATTATTATCCTTATTCTACAGGTTGATACTATTAATTTGTTCATTAATTATATTTCACGCTTATTAAATTTGTGATAATCTTTAGATACTTCATATATAATAATTAATATGAAACAGAGGGAGTAATATTTAATTGAAAAAAGTGATGTAATGTGATGTGTATAAGATGTTAATTGATGATCGTTTAGTAATTAATAGATATATTTTTTTATTTTAGAAAATGCATTTGGTAACTTTGAAATTATTCTTAACAATATTTTATATAAAATATGAAATTGATAATTATTTTTTATTTTTTTATTTTACTTTTTCTTGTCTTTCTTTTTCAGGTGAGTTTTTGTTATTTTATATTTTAATTATACTTATAACCTTCCAAGCACACACCCAACCCCACAACCCACCTCACATAGACCTTCACTATTTTATATTATTAATTACATTTGTGATTATTGTCAATATGCATAATCTCTAATATTGGCTTAAACATTATCATGCGTAATTTGTTCACTAATAATTACTAAAGGGGCTAATTTAGGCCAAAAATTTCGTCCGAGCCAATTTACCATATTAGTAATGCATAAACACGCATTCGGACAATCAGTCAGCGCTTGAAAGCTGGAAGTAACGATTTTCCAGATTTAGTATTATTGATTTGGGCGGGAAATTGTTATAGTTTCTAAATCTGACGGATTTTGTTATTATATTATGATAGATTTATGGTTTTTTAGTTTTTATTTTATATTACATTCCATTTATTCATCATTCAGATGTTATAGAACATATAATTAAGACTAACCCTTTATTATTATTTTGATTCAATTTTTCTAATTCCTTTGTGAAGTTATAGTATTGCTCAATTATGACACAAATATTTATGTTGTGAGTTTTTCGAATAATCAGAAACTTGAACAAAATTCTCGCTCAATTATGACACAATATTTATGTTGTAGGTTTTTCGAATAATCAGAAACTTGAACAAAATTCTCAAATAGTTCAAATTCAATATTTAAAACACAGGTACGTTTTACTCACCGTCCACCTAGAACTTAAACTTAATTGTTTGATACATAATTCTGTTATAAAATTCTCAAATGGTTCAAATCCAAAATTCATAATAGAGGTATGTTCCACTCACCGTCCACATAAAACTTAATTGTTTGATACATCATTTTGTTGTTATTTTCTCTTTCGGTTAACCTTATGCTTGACTACGTTCGTTATATATGAGATTTTATGCCTGAAACACATGAATGCATCATGCATGTAATATTATGTGGGTGCGGTTTTTGTTGTTAGTAATTAATTGTGTTGTTTTTGTTGTTACCTACAAAAAACAATAACGTCCGGACCAATGAGGGTGGGGAGTGAATGCCGATGCAATAAGGAAGAAAGGCACAAATAACGAGCGGCGCTTGGAAAGCTTTCTAGGTGAAGGGTGACATGAACGAACCGACCCCACACTAGAAAAAGAGGGCATCCTGAGACTGTGTGGGTATGAGATCATATAGTCGAGCTTTGAGGGGCATGCTGAGAATGTAGATATGGGTTGTACATTTGAAGAAAGCTTAAAGATTTGATTAGAGCTACTCATTACAACAATCTGCATCTTCTTTTTGTGGTCTCATTATGAAAAAGCTAGAAAGTTAAGTGTGTCTGGCCTGGGGAAATTTCAGGACGGGTGAGTCCCTGGAAAGTTTCTAAGGGTGCTCGTGAGTGAGGACAAAGCACACTGGGAAAGACTTGTGTCAATTTGTGGGGACAGTCCGTCAAATTTGGAAGTGGGCCATTACAGATGGTATCAGAGTAGTACCTCTCCCAGTACAGTGTGGTTCAGGGACGAACTAGGTAGAAGCTGGAGGGCATGTGACGTTCGAGACCGACGAGGACGATGAGTGATCTCCGATGCAATAAGAAAGAAAGGCACGGACAATAAGCGGCTCCTTGCAGGCTTTTAGGTGAAGGAAGACATGAACGAACCGACCTCACACCAAAAAAATATGGCATCCTGAGACTGTGTGGATATGGAAGCTTGGAAGGAATTCCGAGACTGTGTAGGTATGAGACTATACAGTTGAAGAAAGCTTAAAGAATTGACTAGTGCTAATTATTTCAACAATTTGCATCTTCTTTTCTTGGTCTCATTCTGAGAAAGCTGTAAATTTAAGCGTGCTTAGCTTGGGGAAATTTCAGGATGGGTGACTCCTGGGAAGTTTCTAAGGGTACGCGTGAGTGAGGACAAAGCGCACTGAAAAGACTTGTTAAGATTTCAGACCACTCACAACACACACAAATGAAATCAATCCAGAAAGAATGAAAAATGAACTGAAAATCGGCCAAACAAAACCGAACGCAAAATCAGAAACCAAATGAAGAACACAAAGCTTTTACGTGGTTCGATCAATGTGATCTACATCCATGGAGGTTCTATACACCTCAATTCACTCCACTGAACAATCAATTACAAGAAATATCCCAGAAAACCAGAAGCCCCAATTCACAAACCGAATTGAGCTTAAGAACCCTAGCTTTCTAAGTCTAATGATTGTGTAGTGTTTACAGAGGGAAAACTACGTGTATCAACTCGTCTTTTCAAGTGAAACAAATGTATATAAAGAACTAAGCTCGAATCAAGAAGCTCTAGAAGCTGGAAGCAATTCTATTTCAACTGCTTTAGAACTGGTTCACGTGCCTTTGACAACGGTTTCACATGCAACGGTTCAAAATCGTTGCATAATTCTGTTATAACTGTCACAACTCCGGTTCTTCAACAACCTCCAAAAACTGAACTGCTTTAAACCCGACTTTCTGGCCCGATTCTTCCCAACCTAAACCCGGTTCCTGATTCTTCTCAATCCCCACTACAAGACATGTCCACTTGATGAAATTGAATTGACATCTACAAATCTCCACCTCAATGAATTCAAGTGCACTTCATCACCTCAATCTGCCTTGTCACCTCCAGGTTTTAATTGCATTGTTCAAGCCTTATCAGGCTTGAGCTCTGAACCATCTTACTCCTAGGAACTGCCTTGGTCAGAAAATCTGTCGCATTGTCCATAGTATGTACTTTCTTCACTTCAACAGACCCAGCTTCAATTATATCTCTTGAAAAATGAAGTCTAACATCAATATGCTTAGACCTCTCATGAAAAGCTTGATGTTTCACCAAGTGAAGAGCACTTTGGTTATCACACTGAATAGTATCACATTCTTGTCTTATCCCCAAGTCCTTGATGATTCCCTTGAGCCACAGAGCTTCCTTGATTGCCTCAGTTAAAGCAATCAATTCTGCCTCAGTTTTTGACAATGCAACCACAGACTGTTGCACACTTTTCCAACTTACAGTTGTTCCATACACAGTAAAGACATACCCTGTAATAGATTTCCTAGTATCCAAGTTCCCAGCAAAGTCTGCATCAACATATCCAACCAAAGGTATAGTACTAGCTTCTTGTTTCTGGAATTTTAACTCCATACTGACAGACCCTTTCAGATATCTTAAAACCTGCTTCAAAGCTTCCCAATGTGATTCTCCAGGATTTGACATATACCTGCTTACCAGAGACACACTATAGGCCAAGTCTGGCCTGCTACATATCATTCCATACATCAAACTACCAACACCACTGGCATATGGAACATTCTTCATGTGGATCTCCTCAGCTTCCGACTTAGGGCACTGATCCTTGGACAGTCTAGTTTGTAGATTAACTGGGATACTCACTGGTCTTCACTCATGCATGTGAAATCTCTCCACAACCTTCTGCAAATACTGTTTCTGTGAGAGCCATAATGTTCCAGCCTTTCTTCTTCTAATGATGTCCATTCCCAGAATCTTCCTGGCTTCCCCAAGATCCCTCATGTCAAATTCTGAACTCAATCTTCCCTTTAGCAGTTGTATCTTATCAATACTCTTACTGGCAATGAGCATATCATCCACATATAACAGTAGAAACACTTGTTCAACTCTTGAACCTTTGTTAAAGTATACACAGCTGACATATAAGCTTCTTATGAATCCTGCACTAATCATGAACTCATTGAACTTCTTATTCCACTGCCTGGGACTCTGTTTCAATCCATAGAGTGACTTCCTGAGAAAACAGACCTTCTCTTCATTTCCTGGAATCACAAAGCCCTCAGGTTGCTTCATGTATATCTTTTCAACTAGATCACCATGCAGGAATGCTGTCTTGACATCAACCTGTTGTAGTTCCATGTCTTCTTGAGTTACCTTTGATAGAAGTAACCTGATAGAGCAATGCTTCACTACTGGAGAAAACACCTCATTATAATCAATACCTTCTCTTTGTGTGAAGCCCCTGGCCACCAGCCTTGCCTTGTATCTGATTTTATCAGCTTTTCCAGCCTCTACCTTTTTCTTGTAGATCCATTTTGAACTAACTAGCTTATGCCCTTTTGGTTTGTCTACAAGCTTCCAGGTTTGGTTTCTCTCCAGAGATTCCATTTCCTCCATCATGGCCCCTATCCAGTGTTCACTCTCAATGCAACTTATTGCTTCCTTGAAACTACTAGGCTCTTGAAACTCCAAGTCTTCTGCTATACTCAATGCATAATATATACTTCCAGCTTGTCCATAGAAATCAGGCCTTTGGATTTGTCTTCTTGGCCTGTCTCTTCCTATGCTATAAGTTCTGAGATTTGCAACCTCAGTTTGACCTTCTTCATCTTCTGATGAACTGTCATCTTCTTGTTGATCTTGAGTATTCCTCTCTGGTGGTATCTGCTCCTCATTAAGCTCCACCTGAATAGAAATTCTTTCAGGTTCCACAGCACCATCAGCTTCCTCTTGACTTCCAGTAGAGTTGTATCCCATCACATCCTCATTGAACCTTACATCTCTACTTATCAGGAGCTTTTGGTTTCCCTGTTCCAAGCACCATAACTTGTGGCCTTTTATGCCCTTAGGATATCCTAGGAATACACATCTCTGTGCTCTTGCCTCAAGTTTGTCTTGCCTAATGTGAGCATAGGCCAGACAACCAAACACTCTTAAATCATAGTAGTTTGGTAACTTTCCACTCCACACTTCTTCTGGAGTTTTAAATCCTAGAGTTGATGATGGTGACCTGTTGATCATATAGCATGCAGTGTTTATTGTTTCTCCCCAGAAGGATTTAGGTAATCCAGCATCAATCAGCATACATCCAACTCTTTCCAGCACAATTCTGTTAAATCTTTCAGCAACCCCATTTTGTTGGGGGTTTAGTGGGGCAGTTCTGTGCCTTGTGATGCCCTTTTCTTCACGAAACCCTGTGAACTCAGCGGATAGGTATTCTAAGCCATTGTCTGTCGTAAGATGTTTTAGTTTCTTCCCTCTTAGGTTCTCCACCTGACTCAACCATGTTTTAAACTTAAGAAATGCATCACTCTTGTTCCTTAAAACAAATACCCATGTTTTTCTACTGTAATCATCAATGATGGACATGAAATACCTTCCTCCTCCATGTGTTTCTGTTCCTGAAGGCCCCCAAATATCAGAGTGTACATAATTAAGTGGCTCTTGAGTAGAATGTATCCCTTTAGCATAAGGCAGCTTCTTGGCTTTTCCTAGAGCACACTTGTCACAGAAATCCAGTGTTCTATTTCCCATTTCACCAATGATGCCCTTCTTTGATAACTCCTTCAATCCTTTCTCTCCAATGTGACCCAGTCTTCTATGCCACTTCATAACATCTTCTCTGCTTATCACAGATTCAGCATATCCTATCACAGGTGATCCAATCAAAATAAACAGGCCACTGTGTTGCCTTCTTTTGATTACCAGCTTGTTGTGTTTAGTGATGTGAAGATGACCACCTAGTGAATTGAACTGACAGCCATTTGCCACAAGAGAACCAAGGGATAGGAGGTTTCTCTTCAGTCCAGGAACATATCTTACTTAAAAA
Source organism: Ajuga chamaepitys (assembly GCA_958295605.1). Taxonomy (NCBI): domain Eukaryota; kingdom Viridiplantae; phylum Streptophyta; class Magnoliopsida; order Lamiales; family Lamiaceae; genus Ajuga; species Ajuga chamaepitys. Next base: position 11,726,678 of record OY282497.1, read on the forward strand.
TAGTTCTGATGACTCCATCATGCATTTTTATTTGAACTGATCCTATGCCTTTAACTCTGCAGGAGTGGTCATTTCCCAGTAATACACATCCACCATCTTCTTTCTGTAAATCCTTGAACCAGGATTCATTGGGACACATATGGAATGAACACCCAGTATCAAGAACCCATTCCTTTTCCTTTTTTGTGTCTGTGATGTTTAAGACTTCTGGAGTGTCTTCTTGATGCTCAGTCATAGCTACTTCTGCCCTCTGATTCTCCTGCTTCTTCTTCGTTTGTGGACAGTCCTTCTTCAAATGTCCAGGCTGTTTGCATTTGAAACACTTTCTGGTTTCAACCCAGTCTCCTTGTTTCTTTGCATTCTGAGTTCCAGATTTGTTATCCTTGAATCCCTGGAACTTCTTCTTTTGGAAATTGTTTTTGAACTTAATGTTCAAACCTTCTCCAGCCTGTGCAGAGCCCTTTTCTACCTGATTTTGAAAGCACTTTGTCTTCAAAGCTGATAGGATGGATTCATAGCTGATTTTTCCATCCCTTCCAAACATCAGTGCATCTTTAAAACTTTCCATGGATTTTGGAAGAACATTTAGTACCATAAGAGCCTTATCATCATCCTCCAAGTTCACCCCCAGATCTTCTAATTCTTCAATCATCTTGAGAAACTCATCAAGTTGATCAGAAATATCCTTATCATCAGTGATTTTGAAGGACATCAATTTCTGCTTCAGAAATAGTTTGTTGGATATAGACTTTGATTGATAGAGTTCCTCCAGTTTTCCCCATGCCTTCACTGCATTCTTGCACCTTGATACCTCCCTCAAGGGTTTATCCCCCAGACATAAGAATATTAGACTCAGAGCCTTCTTATCCAATTCTGGAAACTTGGATTTCTCAGCATCAGGCCATTGATCAACAGGAAGAAGTGCAGAGTCTAGGCCATTTTGAATCAGTACTGCATTCATTTTGATCTTCCAGAGTGAGAAGTCATTCTTACCTGAAAACTTCTCCCCATCCATCTTTACTCCAGCCATTCTTTCTTCTTCTTTGAGTGTGTGTGTATTGTTTCCCACAGACGGCGCCACTTGTTAAGATTTCAGACCACTCACAACACACACAAATGAAATCAATCCAGAAAGAATGAAAAATGAACTGAAAATCGGCCAAACAAAACCGAACGCAAAATCAGAAACCAAATGAAGAACACAAAGCTTTTACGTGGTTCAATCAATGTGATCTACATCCACGGAGGTTCTATACACCTCAATTCACTCCACTGAATAATCAATTACAAAAAATATCCCAGAAAACCAGAAGCCCCATTTCACAAACCGAATTGAGCTTAAGAACCCTAGCTTTCTAATTCTAATGATTGTGTAGTGTTTATAGAGGGAAAACTACGTGTATCAACTCGTCTTTTCAAGTGAAACAAATGTATATAAAGAACTAAGCTCGAATCAAGAAGCTCTAGAAGCTGGAAGCAATCTGTTTCAACTGCTTTAGAACTGGTTCACGTGCCTTTGACAACGGTTTCACATGCAACGGTTCAAAACCGTTGCATAATTCTGTTATAACCGTCACAACTCCGGTTCTTTAACAACCTCCAAAAACTGAACTGCTTTAAACCCGACTTTCTGGCCCGGTTCTTCCCAACGTAAACCCGGTTCCTGATTCTTCTCAATCCCCACTACAAGACATGTCCACATGATGAAATTGAATTGACATCTACAAGACTTGTGTTGGTTTGTGGGGAAAATACGTCAAATCTGGAAGCGGGCCATATGAGAAAGAGTTTATTTGTTCATAAAGAAAAATATGTTGAATGCTTTTAGAACTAAGTTAATGGTCAAATGAGGCTATTATTTATCTAATTATTTATTATTTATTACTCTTTGTAGAATAATGGGAAGAGGGGGAAATCCTATATATTGTCATGAAATTTGAAGGTGGGGAGGGAGTAGAATATATGGAGGATACATATTTTACAGGAAATACAAAAAAATAGTTAATTGAGATTCAAGAAGCCATCTAAGTGAAGTGGGAAGTTAAGGTATAGTGCTAGCTATTTGAGAAAGAGAGAAAAAGAAGGAAAAGAAGACTAATAGTAATTGGACGTTTTAGTGATTCTATATCGAAGAAGAGAACCTTCCGCCGACTAAAAAATTAGAAATGGGAAGAGAGTGGGCGAGAGAGTGACGTTAAAAAATAGAATGGTTATTTTAACTAAAAAATAAATCCATATTTCTTTGATTATATATAAATTTTATTCCTTTATCCTATAAATGTCTCTGAATAGTCAATAAATTTGATTAGAATTGTTACTATAATTGCAATAATATTACATATATATGCTAATTTAGTGGATGGTTCATGAAAATTATTTGTAGGAAAAAAGGAAATTGATCATGTCTAAGAAAAAACACTTTCAAGAATGACTATTGAAGTTCGGTTATAGTGACACTTCAATAAGATAAGGTTATACGAGTTGGACAAGAAACAACATACTCAAAGAACAAAACAATAGTTATCAAGAAATTGATAATGATGGATGAAGAGGTAAGAACTTAAAAATACAACAATTTCAAATATTATATATCAAGTAACCAAAAGAAATTGTGCTGCAGGGCGTCCTTAGAGGAGCTTCGTTCTTTAATGAAGACATAGATGCTTTAAAGGGTAAGTTAGAAAACGGCAACGCATACCTGATATCAAAGTGAGGTCAAAAGTGTCAACACAAATTACTTAAATATACATTCTAAAAAGAAAATAGTCCTTAGTAAGAGAAGCAATATTGAAGAAGCAACAAAAAGTATTGAAGAGATAATCAAATACAACTTGGTACAATACAAAAACCCTGAGACCAAGCTTTGCGATAAAAAAGAATTTGGTAAAATATTGACACCCTAGGTCTCTATATAAATATGACTTCGTTTGACAAAAATCATAACCATATATTTCAAATAAAGCAGATGTTTGTGGAATACTTGCAAAGGTTGATAATGCCAAAATAGTTGCACATCATAAGGGACAAGAATCAGCTTTGAGGAAAATAATCATCATGGACACACAGTAAGTAAAATCTTCCTCAAAACTCTTATTAAGTAATCTTCATCATTCTTATCTAAAAAAATTCTTAAACAAATATATTTATACATCTATGCATTACTAATTTGTATGTCATCAAACAGGAAAATAAACATAAAACTTTCCTTGTGGGAAGCCATGGCAAGAATAAAAGAAGTATTGAAGGAAAGCTCATAACGAAATTTAATAATTGCAGTCACGAACGTGTTCTTAACTTATATATGAAGAATGACTAACAATTGACTTTTCAACAGTTGAAGCAAACTTACAAATTATAGCAACAAGCGCCCTGCAAATAGATCCAAACTCTGAACAGTTGGATCACATTCGCTGATGGTAAACAATAAACTAGGAGGCCTAAGTAAGATAATGAAAAATATTTTTTTTGGTTGCATTAAAAGTAATATATCCAATTGAAGTATATGAGATGATTACGAGTCAAACAATGGACAATGCTTATAAAGTGACTCTTAAAGATATCATAGAAAATAGAGAGATTGACAGAGGTAAGTTCAATATACAAATAATTTAGAGCATATATTATATTATATTAGAATAAAAATAAATGTTTGTTCTCAATGAAACGAAGAAGCTATTGTTGTTTCACCGAAATAATAGACAAGGTAGAAAATATTTCAAACATATGGTACGTAGCATATGACGGATGTGATAGAGGAACCTATAAGGAATATGGAAAGGTTGTTTGCAAAAAGTGTATCGGAAAATTCATAGAAGTTAAACCAAGGTAATACAATCTAAATTTTGCAAAATAATATAAATATGAAAATATTGAACATAAGTTTTATTAATAGAGAAAACCGTTTGTTTAATCACACTCTTTTATTTTTAATGTAGCTCATACAAATATGAAAGAGTAACACATATGATAAAAGGATCACTTTTCTATAAATAAATACCAAATGAGCCAAGAGCTACTTTATTCCATGTTATTACTATTTTTTACAAAATGAGATTTATAAGAAATTTTAATAAACTATAATTAAATTGACCTTTTGAACTTCGTTTTCTTTTTTAACTTCTTTTTCACATATTCTACAATAATAATATAAAAGGTTACAATCAATCACCACCACAAATTGTTGTATACTTTCAATGTTATCACTATAAGAAAAAGGCACCATATTGGAGTCATGATTTATTTTGTGTAAAACCAGCATACAAATGACATAAAAGCTCATATTTGTGATGATTATGAATGTAAAAAGTCATGTTTCGACAATCCGAACCGTTTACCACATTCATAGGAACAATTTCTACTGTAATAATACAAATATATGATATGTGTGTAATTTTATCAAATATAAATTTACCTATTATAAAATTGGACATATGTCGAGTGAATCTAAATGTCATTCAAGGAGATTATAATGCATTGATTATAATGTGTGGCGACAAATCATCTACATATGTTGGGTGCTCGGTGCAAGAATATATTGAACCATTAGCAATGGTAAGAAAAAAATACACTATAAGTAAATTACAAATATTGAATGCATTATCACAAACCCAAAAGCTCGAATTAAAAAACTAATTAAAATATTAGGGGCAAAATGATTCCAACTACTACAAATGATTCAGAAGCGCACAAAGAGATTTATTTCCTCATACCATTGAATGAGAAAATAAAAGAAGACAAGGAGGATTGTGTGGAATTGCCGAGGAAATAGAAATAATGGAGCCGAACAACAAGACGATACGAAATCAAGACTAGACAATAGCCACAATCACGAAAAAGGAACCAAGGAAGAAGAAGAGAGAAAAAAGAAGATAGAAGAACATATATCATATAAACAAGAGGAGGAACAAAGTAACAAGATTGAAATACAAGGACAAACTTCAACTAACAAAGCACCGCAAAAGATACTGGATAAACAAAAGGGAAGAAAAGGAAAAGTCAAAGACATTTCACCAACAAAGAAAGAAACCATGAAAGAAGAGTAGAAACCAACATGAATGAAATACGATAAAAAAAAAATTCAAACAAGAAATCACCACAAAAGAGACCAGATACATAAAATGATAGAAGAAAGCAAAAGACAGTCAAATGCGGGAAAAAAAGCACTAAGAGAACAAGGAAGAGGCAAACGATAGATTAAAAAGAAGATTTACGATGACCGCATTTCAAATGAAAGTGATGACGAAGTGATAATCGCCCAAGACGAAATCGAAATTGTATACTAAGATACCCTCCAAAAAGATCAATAGAAGATCTAAGTTCTCCACCAAAGCCCAATATTTTTTATACCCTTCTATCCTAACTTTTGAGTTTATTATTTTGATTTATTTAACTTTAGTTTTACTTTTATACCCTTCTATCGTGACATTTAAGTTTGTAATTTAAATTTATTTTAATTTATTTTTGCTTATGTTTTGCATGAAACAAAAGTGTGAAAATATTACTTAATTTTATTCATTTCTTTAGAATTTATTATTTCTGAAATCACATAAGAATCTACAATTTAAAAATATAATTGACAGTACAAAATACGGTTCATCACAACAAACGATAATTTTAAAATATATCACTAGAATATCTTTAACGAACCAATCTACAAACAACTTTATTGGAATAATATAAATTTTCTCAAAAAAAAAAAAAAAACCCCGAAACCAAATCTTTAAAAAACAATTAAGCAACAATTTAGTTAAAATTGCATATTTTAACTTTTAAAGTGAGGCAAATAAGTACGTCATCAATCAAATTTTCTGTTGTATTTATTATTTATTTTCACAACTTAATCTTTTCATGTTTTACATATTTTTTCCTTTCTTTAGTCATATTGAAATACTTAAAACTTACGTAGTCATCAATTTTCTCTACATATTATCGTACGAATATAACAAACAAATGAAATTCCATATTTTAGTCTTAACTCTAATTATCGTGGTGCCTAAAATAAAAAATACGGAAAAGTAGAATCGAATTTTTTTTCTAAAAACGCAAATGATCGATATTTAACTTTCATATTTCTTTCTCCAACAAATTAGTTTTCTATTATTTTTACTCTGTGGGATTCAGTCACGTGCATCGCATGTGTTTGTTGCTAGTTTTAATATACATGTTAATTACATCTACCGTTTGTACTCCGCCAATTTCGCGTAATTTATTCTTATATCTTTTAGCTGATATTTATAACATAAATTTCATTTATTTGCACTATTCTACCTAATGGGTTCAGTAGAATATTTTGCTTGGATTATATTATTTGCACAATGTGATGTTTAAAAATTGTATTTGTTGTGACACTTTATCACTTAATTGAACTTTATAATGTTTTATGTTTTTTCAATTATGGTAAAATATCTAATCATATAGTTTAAAAGACATAATGTAGCGTTAAGAATTCAACAATAAATTGTATATATATTGAATGGTAAATTGTGGCTACCCCTAAACAAAGCCTCTAATTTAGTTCAAAATATATAAGTAGGACTTGTGAAAATATTGGCCCGCCCAACCCCCCTCCCTCTCTTTACCTATATTTGATTGAATTACTTATCCCGATATAAATAATCTGATTGTTATTTTGAACAAGAAACTTGTATTCTGAATATTAATTTGAAATGTATACATAAATTCATCTTATTTTATTAAAAGCATTCTAAAGTGACCGAGTCATCCCTTATATATATACGTAATTTCGAGAAAGAAGAGAATAACTCCACTCTTCACCCAAGACACGTACTAAACAAGAAGAGAAGAGGACCTTAACTATAGAGCACGCTAAACACGCGTACTCAAGCCTTGTATTTCACCTTGAGGCGCGGGTAGGAGCAGAGCAGTCAAAGAATAAGAATTTGATTTCTAAAAAAAAGTAGCTGTTTCCGGGGTTGACCTGAACTCCAACGCTTGAAGCCTTTGATTCTGACCTTCAGTCATATATAAAGATCAGGCTTAGCCCCTGCTTTTCCTCGGATGTCGGGATCATAAATAGATTATATGGTGTCAGATCTGCGTTTTAACGACGGTTGACTATCGGGAGATCAGAAGCAAAGGTAGGAGCCCGGGCAGCAGCTGTAGTGCCTGGCCATGCACAGGTTAGGCTGAAGATGGCCTGTAATTGACCAAGCTTACTGACTTAACCACAACAACTAAGCAAAGAAAATATGACTCCAAGACCACAACAGAGATGCAAGTGGGCTAGCCATGCTTTAGGGTGAATACTGTCAGGTTTAAATGCTTTGAGATCGTAAAGACTGTAATATTCCTCAATAAGGAAGAATCGTCATGATTTATGACTTCGGAAAGTATTTGATTTAAAGTAATCTAGCATCATGATAACATCTTTTCGACTCTACCTTCTGAGATGGACATTTCCTTCGTACCTTATCTCGCGCTCAGAAAGCCATTTCAGGAGAAGTCCTTTGCTTCTAGGGACTAAGCTCGTTCGTAAACCATTTGTTTTGAAGCCTTGTAAAACGTTATTATCTAACAGGTTTCCTTTTTTCGTAGAAACATATTACTTGATAAATTATTCTAAAATAAATAACTTATTATGGGTTGATCCATCCACAAAAGAGAAGGCCTTCAAATAAGACAATAATCTTCTAAGAAACACGATAGAATATAAGTTAGAGTGAGTTTATTTTATTTTATTAAAAGTATTTGATAAAACACTTTGTTTTGAAGCCTGGTAAAACTTTATCATCCAACAATTTACTTTTTCTCTTAGAAACGTATTACTTGATAAATTAATCTAAAATAAGTAAATAGGTTGGTATGGGTTAATTCATCCACAAAAGAGAAGGAATTTAAATAAAATTATAATCTTCTATGAAACACGATAGATTATAAGTTGAAGTGAAGTGGTAATATATCTAAGCGTCTCTCATTATTTTCAGCTCGACTGTGTCTATTAAAATCAAATTCATAATTCAACTTTGTTAAAATAGAAGTCTTGAATATTATCTTGTCCAAGAAAAAAAAGATATAGCAGTGAAAACTTGAATGATGATAAGAGAATAAATCTGTATGAAAAAAGAAAGAAAATCTTGTTTACTCAATTTACCATATCAATTAACAATATAATAATTCATTAAGTACAATAAAATAGACACTTCAAAAGAAAAAGAACATAAAGAATAACCCTTTAATATTATATTTAAAAGGGTAAAATAGGCAAAACAAAAATTGACTGAAACTTATTATATATATATATATATATAACATAATAATTCATTAAGAAAGAATAAAGTAGACATTTCGAGGAAAAAAAAAAAAGAAACAATGAAAGTACAAGAATAACCCTTTAATATTATATTTAAAAGGGGTAAAATAGGCAAAATAAATTTTGGCTGAAAATTAAGGCACTTTTATATTAGTGTATAGATACATTCATAAAACTCTAGCTTGTACATCTACATAAAGGGTCTCTTGAGGAATAATAATAATATCTTTATTTCACACTTACTTCTGTATTCTCTTCTCTCTTTTTTTTGATTTTATTCTTACATGTTACCAATACGAATTACTCTTACCAGATGGGAATATAATTAACTATCAAGGAAGGAACAAGACATACAATACCATGTGAGCCATGTGGTTGATTAAAAGAAGAATACAACACTACATCCTCGGTGGACGATAATTAATTATGTTTCATCTATTACCTTTTCATATATTAAATACTGAGATTAACAATAATTTGCACCCTGAACTATTCCAGACTTTTACATTTTTAACCTAATTTTTTTTTTTCAAATAGCAACATGGACTCCACGGGATTTTAAATCTGACACCTCGGAGAATAATTCCAGCTAAAACCACGCATGTAACTCAGACATGATTAACAAAGGGTTATTCTCGTCATGTTCTATTTTAAAACAAGGGCAAAAGTGAGTATTTTTATGAGCAATGGTAATATTAAATTAAAAGGGGTTTAATCTTCATCCGATATTTTAACAGAAAGATATAGAAGGATCGACCTCCATTGCATGTGTGGAGATGCGGCAAGTGAAATAACATCTTGGATGGACCTAAATTTAGGGTACGTGTATGCATGTTGCGAAGGATTTTGAGTACATATTCACTAAAACCTAATTTGGACGTTGTTTTTTATTGTTGTTTTGAAATTATGAGTTCTTCCTAATTCAATATGTTATATTTGATTGATTGGGTGTTGAAAAAAACTACATGCCTCATGTGGTGTGATTTTTTCTTCTGGTTGGAACAGTGGATGGATGAGAGAGCCCGATAGATAACACCTAGCTTATTGAGACGCGTCAATCGTTGAGAAGCTAAAATTCAAGGATTAAACGACCTTAGTAATGAAGTGGGTAGAATTGATAAACTCTGTTGAAGAACTAGATTAGGATTGCAATTTTTAGGAGCAGTATGTAATATTCATGTTGTATGAGTTATATTTTGTTGTTTGAAATGTTCAAAATTCAAAAATTTCAGTACTTTATTTTGGATGTTATTGAAGTGGTTGCAATGAAATTCCCATTAATGGTGTCATTTGGTTTATTTTGGTTTTTAATGTTTTTGCAATTTGTTGATGTTAATGCAATATGTAGGAGTAGTAATGTTTTTGCAAATTTGGTTGTTAATGTTACCTTTAAATACGCAAATATGTTCTCATGTTATTGCAAATTAGCTTCTCATTTTTTTGCACTTGTAGATACTAAATGGAATGCTTGTAAAGATATGTGCAATGTGTATTTTGTCATAGAAACATTAAACAACACAAATTTTAAAGGAGTCAAATGAGATAAAACTGCATAAACTATTTCATTTAGTGGTGAATGTGATTGAGGTTCTTTACATATCTCCACAAAACCTGCTTGTGGTTTGGCTATTGGCTACCAATACACATGGAAAACAACCAACTGACAAAGGTTGCACACGGTCTGTGCAACAAAAACAGAGGAATACACTAGCAACACGCTGGCCATGATAAAAATTCCAAGGACTTAAAATTTCATGTATTCAAAAAACAAAAGTCAAAATACCAAACCAAGCTGATACAAACAAGATCTACATCTGCATAAAGTCAGGTGGTGCATCATGCCTAACATGAAAATAACCCCTAGGTGCACCTATAAATATCTTTTAGCCATTATTCTGCTAAAGTGCCCTAGAGAACCTCATTTCACGTGTCATTGTGCTACCGCCAAGTCGTAGGCTTGGCTTAGTGAATCCCTTGTTGTTTGGTTTATCCACTGTAAGTGGAACTGTGCAGAACCAGACAATGACTGCTTAATAAGTGCTTTTCTAACTTGTTATATGAAAAAAAAAAAAAAAAAAATCTATGTTTAACTAGCCCATAACAAATAGCTGATATTTCCGTTAAAATTTTTTATAACATTAACTGAATCATTTAGAACTTCCTTCTAACAGGTGGCTTCTGTCGGGCAGAAACAATAATGGAGTCTTGAGTGCCTTCTAGATCATCAAATTAGGCCTTCTTATTCTTTGTTGCGCTGCTTGGGGTAACCCTCCTTGGTGATGGATGCTGATACGCATCACTACTCCTTGATGTTCTAACTGGGCTTGCAATATTGCTTGTTGAACCTCTATTTGGGAAGCAATGTTTTCTTTCTCAAATTGAGTAGCAATTTTGCTCCTTGATGTTCTATCTGGGCTTGTAATATTTTTCTTGGGCCTCTATTTGGGTAAGTAATGCTTTCTTTCTTAAATTGAGTTCCAATTCTTCTCTTTGTCATTCTAGATGGAGTTCGTTGTGATACATTTGCATCACAAAACAAAAAAAAATATTATTATCTGATAACAAAGTATGCGATTAATAATTTAAACAAGACGAATAAGGATAAAAATCCTGGTGAGCTGGGAAGCTTGTTCTTGTGAAGCTATGTTTCACCAATCATCTCGTACAAATGACAAGTCTCATGGACATCGGTCTCTTCAATCACAACATGTTGCTTTCCCTTGTCTCCTTATAATGAATTTTGATTTTGAAGGCACCCTTGCTTGTTTCACTCAATTATTAAATGACTAAAGTTGATAAAGTTTTACCTTCCTTACTGGCTGTTTATAGGAGCTACCTGCCTTGCTTGAGGCATTTTGTTCCTACCCTGATTCTCTGGAAACAACATGTTCTCTCTCACTTCCAAGATTTGATGCATCATTTATCTTTTTCCCCATATAATAAGAATTTAACTGAGATTCATTATTAAAAAATAAAATTAAAAACAAAAAAAAAAAAAACTTATTCCAGAGAAAAGTTACAATTTCTTTATCGAATCTACCTTCGACCCTAATTTTGATGATCCATCCTCTTTGGAAACTAGAATATCCCTCCCTGCATGCCTCTCTGTCCTTGCTGCTAGGATTGCTGAATTGGTTGGGCAGTTCCTTACATTATGATTTGTTTTCTGGCATATAGAGCAAGTCATAATTATGCCCTTTCTTGAGAGCTTCACTAGCTTATCAACAACTTTCCACGTCTCTTCGGCCTTAAAGAAGTTTCAGGTTTGTCTTCATTTGGTTGAGACTTTCTTTTATATAGATTGGGTCTTCCAAACATTTTTTGAACTATGGGAGGAATTAGAGGGGGGTATTTGGTTTTAGGGCCCTCCTCAGAGCTATTCATGGCCCTCAAGAAATGGCTATAGGTCTTCAAGAACCTTTTCTTTCTATCTAAACTGTAAAAAAAGTTCTCTAGTGTAGCATTCAAGTACTATATGGCAGAGTTGACATGAGCACAATAGATGCCACCGAGCTCCCACCTCCTATAGCTGCAACTACCTTCTCCCAGTTGTACTCTGAACCTAACTCTCAACTTCAAATCGATTCTCACTATTCTAATGAGCAACAAAGTCCATTAACCTCTTCTTCAACTCTTCTACCATCTTATCAGTTAAATGATTTAGCTCACCATGATATGCACCGATGCTATACCTTCAAATATGAAACCTCTTCATCAAACCAACCTTAATTGTCTCAAACATTGAAATAATTTGCTTTACCATGGCCTTTAGGATCATTACATTAAAACTCTCAGATATGTTATTTTCTAACTTATCACACATGCTGAGAGTTCTAAAATGGGATCTAGACAAATGGGTTGGTGGCTTTCCTACCAACCATTCAAAGGCAGAAGTACCTATCTTCTTAAGCTCTTCATAGCCTTGTCAAAATCAACTACCCTTGAAGCCCTAGCAGCCTTCCAAAGATAATGCTTCATGCCAAACAGTTATGCAACTATTTGGAATTTTGATATTGGTAAGTGTCACAAAATATGTGTGCATACCCTGACATAAGGGTCTTTATTGCATCTAGAAGACCTTTTTACTTACCAGACATTATTGTCTGTCACCCAGGATTTTCTATGCCCAAATCTGCCAACAGTAGTGTTATAAACCGCATCCATATTTTTTTTCCTTCTCTACCACTGCACATGCAAAAGGTATAAATCATTATTCCCACCAATCCCTAGCACTCAAGACTATTCCCCCAGCTCCAGTCAACCATCTAGAAGTATGATAGCCCTACACCCTTCTAAGAACCCCCTCTTCAAAGCCCCCCAACAAATGTACATCCTCTTAAACCTTGTAGCCTGTTCAATTTGTTTACATTTTATTTTCGCAGTTGAACCTAGGTTAGTTTTCATTATCCCTTCTGCATATGACCACAAAAGACTATGTTCCTCACTCACACATAACACCCTGATTTCAAGACCCATTGTTTGGCTCTGTACGACACAATTTTATCAACAATAACTTTTAAGTCTTGTGTATCCAAGCCATCATTGAGTCTATTGGCTATTTTGGGTCAGTGTATATCTTCACCCTATACAATTAAACAATAAATTTGTCATTTACATATTTTACTTTCCAAATTCTAGGGCACTTATGTCTACCACAGAATGTCTACCTGGATTGTGCTTTCACCATGCATCTTAGAAGCCAAAATCTGTCAAGTGCAAGTGGAGTGCATTCACTTGGCTTGGACTTAGTCACTGTGATTTATGGTGAAGTGCACATCCTCTCATTGAGAATGGAGTGTAACCTAATAACCCTTCCAAATGATGCAATAGTATCAAAGCATTGAGAAACAAAAATTTCAGGATTTTATGTCCCTCGTTCTCATGTTTAAAGACATGATCCCCTTTATGAGCTTGTTTTCCCTTGGATACCCAACTAGAGCTAGAAGCATCTTTATGTGGCCTCTCCTTTCTCAATCCTCCCCACTCCACCTCACCATCAATTCTCATAACAAAATAGCATCATCATCGTTCGATATTTCAAATTCACTATCTACAAACTTCTCAAATATATTTGAATTTGAGCCTACAGACTGCATGTCTTCACCTTTCGTCACTTAAAATGTCATCAATGTAAACATTGCTCGCAAAGTCTATTGGTGCAAATTGTTTACTCTTAACCTCATCTACAGAGATAATCTGCAAGTTTGTATCATCATTTGACCCATTATTTTTTTACTTATCTACATCCCTAAACTCTACAACATGGTTAACAAAGACCCTAACAATGCTATCACCATTAATGAACCCAACCAAATTTTGTGCATCAAGATCAGCTCCTATAGGCCATAATAAAGTGCATTAATTGATCCCATTCCAGCTGTAATACATTTTCGCTACCCCATTTAACCCTAATCTCGTTAGGCATTTCAATAAGCTCTATTAATGACATCTCATTAGGATCACATAACAATGTGGGTAATACTACCACCCACATAACATAGACACCCTAAGTTTTTAAATATAGCAGAATGATGAAGTTTTATGGTAAATTTATCTGGATTCTCCCCTGAATTAAAAGACAAAAAACTAAGAAAACTACTAATTTAACAAAACAATACACGTTTTGATTAAACAAGAAGAACAAAAAAATCTCAATGCCCACTGGACACTAAACAACCACAAAATAATGTCAGATAATAACAAGTAACAACATATTAATAAACAATAAACAATACCCACTAACAACAAAATGAGATATCACTATTTCCATACACTTAAAGAAATGGCTTAATGTATACACATTATTAACCCCCTAAACAAAGAAACTATAATAAATAATAATTTACTAAGCATAAATTTGTAATCCAGAGGACAACAATTCTAACACTGAACATTGGCAAACAATGAATAAACAACTTAATAAATAAAGCCCTAACATGCACGCCAATGGACAACAATCTAGGGAGCAAAATTGATAAAGCATAAAAGACAACAAAAATAGAATCCCATAAAAGTAAACGATTCACTACATTTGTGAAAGAAAGTGTTTTGCTTACCGTAATCGAGGGCCAACCACCTAGAGGGCAAGTGATCCCCTTTTCATCTTCGATTCTCTAGTCCATGGAGTTAACACCTGCGAGACAACAATCTTCAGCAAAATTAAAGTGAAGTTTCTGAGATTGAGGTAGGGTTTGATGACAAAATGGATCTTTAGGATTTTGGTTAATTTTAGTGTTGATCGATTGGGGTTAAGAATGAATTAGGATTTGTGATTAAAATCGGAGAACCTAATCTGTTAATAGAAAATGAACGAAAACAACCCTTTATTAAGCACGTGCGAGTCACCTGCCTGTTTTTCACTGGAATTCTTCGTTGGAGGTGACAAATTTAAAATCTCGGTGAGCCCAAGTTTCTATTAAAAAAAGTTTAGACAAAAAGAGAGAAAAATCTCACATAGTCTCTAGTGTAAATTGATACTAAACCTAAAGAATATTTGATGATGTTTTCAACCTCTTTATTCATAAAATTACAAGGTAATTGAGTTTATTTCTTATTAATTAGTTAATTGAATAGAACACGTAGTGTTGACACCACCGAATTGTATCATCGTGTGCACCTTATCACATCGCGTTTTTTCAAGGGGATACACTTCAATGATGTTTTCTATGTTATTTTTAATGTCTTTTGAGTGAGGATATAATGGACAATTCACAACTTGAATTGTTAATTTATTAGTCACGCTCTGGATGACATAAACTTAGAATTAAATTCAGATTTTAGTTTTATTGATTTGTTCCCAGCATGGATGTCCTTACTATATATTACAATTAGCTAAACCCATTTCAATATCTAACAAACCCTACTACCATAATCCACTAAACATTGATTGAAGGCTATAGAATAAGTCAACTTTTTCTTTCCTTTTTATTTTACCACTAGATTTCATAGTCACGATTTATGTGTTAAGATTCAAGCTTATATATATTAATAGATTTTTTTTTTATTCGATTGATGAGTTTATGTTATAAAATTATAATTAATATCAGGATTGAATGCTCACATGACATGATAAATTGTGTTTTCGCCATTTACAATAATCAGTGGATTTATATATACACACATATATATAAATATATTTGTTTGTTTCTCCACCAATTACTGTATAATGAATTTAACTCATGATATCTATACTGAGGTGTGAAAAACTGTTAGTTATCGAACAACCATTGGTTGTTAATTTATCTGTTAAACATGTTTTATATTAGTAATTTATATTTCTGGAAGCTATCGGTTTGCACTTTTACCCGATCTAGGAAGCTCTTACTCACCCCACACGATTGTACGAGAGGCATCAAAATTTGGATTTTTATAGTCAAGAATCAGAAATATCGACAAATTATTTTTCTTTTTATTATAAAACATGTCATACTCTATTTGTATGTGTACATACATACAAAAATACATATATATATATATATATATATATTTTATTTCTATTTGTGTGTGATAGAGGAGAATATTTGCCTCAGCAAGATCAATCATCATTGATACGGTAAATATAGAGTACAAAGGATCCGATATACAAGGAAACAAGATATCTATCAAAACTATACAAGATATGATAATATCACTAATTATCACTTATTATCACTAATACCCCCCCGCAAGCGAAGCGTGGGATTGTGGCCAACGTGAAGCTTGGACCGAAACATTTCAAACAGCGGCCGAGGCAGACTCTTGGTAAAAATATCGGCAAGCTGAAGTGAAGATGGAACGAAACGAGTGCATAAGCGACCGGCCTCAACAAGTTCCCTAACGAAATGGTAATCAATGTCTATATGTTTCGCACGCTTGTGGGAGATGGGATTCTGTGTGAGGAAGAGAGCACTCTTGTTGTCACTGAGCGGGATTGGAGACTTCGATGGGACAGCATGGAGGTCACGAAGGAGATTGCACACCCATATAAGTTCAGCTGACGTGTTGGCCAGAGCACGGTACTCGGACTAACAACTCGAGCGAGAGACAGTGGGCTGCTTCTTAGCGCTCCAGGAGATGAGGTTTGGTCCGAGAAAGATAGCGTAACCATAGGTAGAGCGTCTGGTATCCAAGCAACGCGCCCAGTCAGCATTAGAGTAACCAAGAAGTGACGGCTGCCCATGAGAAAATGTCAAACCATAGCTAAGGGTGCCCTTGGCATAACGAAGGACCCGTTTCACTGCCTGAAAATAATCAGTAGTAGGACGCTGCTGAAATTGACTGGCAGTGTTGACAGAGTAGGAAAGGTCTGGACGAGTGATGGTCAAGTACTGTAAAGCTCCGACCAAAGACCGATAAAGAGTGGGGTCGGAGAATTCAGTGCCGGTAGAAGTGAACGAAGCTCCTGGAGCAAGAGGAGTAGCAACCGGCTTGGAATCTAGTAAGTCAGCACGTGCGAGAATGTCTCGAGCATATTTTGACTGACTGAGGAATAGACCAGACGAAGGATAGGAGACTTCCAGACCGAGAAAGTAACCAAGGCGGCCGAGATCCTTTATAGCAAATTCCTTGCTCAACCTGGTCAGCAAGGCATGGAGTGAAGGAGCATTGTTGCTGGTAACAATGATGTCGTCGACATAAACAAGCAGATATATAAGCACTTGTTCACGGTGAAAAACAAAAAGAGAAGTAGGGCGGAAGAAGTGCCGTCGAGTAGAGGCATAAACTATTGGCTGGTGAGCAGGGGCTCGATTTGAGCGTGCCATAAAAGATAATTAGAGGAGGAGAGTTTAATGTTAACCATGTGGATCATGGTGGAGAGAGGGAGGGATGGGATATCAGTTGCAGCCATGGCGAGGAAGAAGAAAATAATTGGCGCCGTATGAAGCAGAAGATGATGAAGGAGAACGGCGGTAGAAAAGGGTTTCACGCCAAGATTAGGCTGATACCATGATAAAGGAGAATATTTGCCTCAGCAAGATCAATCATCATTGATACGGTAAATATAGAGTACAAAGGATCCGATATACAAGGAAACAAGATATCTATCAAAACTATACAAGATATGATAATATCACTAATTATCACTAATTATCACTAATAATGTGTGTATATATATATATATTTCTATTGTGTACTTTCATGAATAAGAAAATTCATTAATTATACATAGAGTACAAATTAATATGATAAAACATTTTCGCAAAGCATCGAAAAAATATATGACTCGTGGCATCAAAATTTAATTCACATTCTTGAATTATTTTAGTCGTATATTATTATGCTTGCATAAGTAATATATACTCCCTCATTTTCACAAACAGATGGTTGAACCAACTTAGTTTGAATTTGAAATTTTGGACTCAGAAGTAATCAAGTACCATCGTTGGGATTCCAATACGGAAACTACCTTCTTAGGGAAGGATTATTTTTCCACAATCAAACCATCCACTGACCCCAAGGGCGAAAAACCATCTAACAAGTCAAGACAATGCCCTAAAGTTTCTGTAGCTACATATCAATCCTAGTTTACATTGGGTGTACCTTCAATTGAAAACACCAAAAAACTATGTTGGAGGCCCTAAAGGGACGTTTTAGAATCATACATGATACGTTGCTTTTAGAGATGACAATACAGTGGAATGAAATTCGCTTACTTCACCACAAACGGATCAGCGATTATATTAAGGATATGTTGCATATTAAAATACGTCTTACTTTATGTGGGAAACAATAATAGAAGATGATATGATACAAAAAAAACTCTCTCAATTTTTCCTACTTCAACACTTATACTGGAAAACTAGTATAAGCTCGAGTATCATAACAAATGAATTGTCACATCTAATAAGTTGATTAACATACTTTAAGTAGCTGAGAGGTGAAACTAGGTCCTTTTGAACAATAATACCAGACCTACAGGGATAAAGAAATTTTTTGAGGCAAACTTTGGTCTAGGGAACGTTGGAAATAACCCCAAAGAAAATGGGATATGACATGTTAATTCGTACCAACATGAAAATGATGCACCATGTGGTAGTTGCCGAGGGGACCATGTTAGAGGCTGTTGTAGCAACTGTGGTGGACCTCCCACAAGAGGGCATCAAGAAGGAATTGGTACCCCAAGTGGTTATGATGGTGCCGTGTCCAGTGGTCATTACACAAAGGTGCAAAAGTCACCTTGAAATCCTTCAAACAGTGTTATTATAATCGAATCGGTGATACAAATGGTCACCGGTTCAACTGGTTGGATCGGTTTAATCAGTGATCTAACTGTTTTAATGAATTTGCAATATTTATGTTTTACATTATAGTATGAAGTTTTTGTTATTTTGTATGAATTTTTATTTATTTTATACAAATTCTAAGAAGTAATAAGATAAATAATCAATAAAAATAAAATAAAATTCAAAAGAAAATTTTAATAATAAACACAGTTCTTTGATATAAAATAAGGCCATAATAAATTTCTATAGTTAAGAACCTTAAATAAATGCCTCCGATAACCGGGTACCAATAATCTGAAAAATAAGAAAGAAAAAACATGTGGCACCTTTTCTCTCCTTTCTAGATTCTCACGTCATCGGGATATGTGATATTGATAAATCATTTTCTCTATTTTTCTAAATCATGTCTCTCTATCCCTTTCTCTCTCATACATACAATTTTCTAAATGGAGATCTGGTTGTAACGTCTCTTTCACACACGCAGACTCAACAGATATAGATATGGTACTGGTATTAATTTTCACTTGTCGTGTTTTGCTAGGATGTCTCCAGAAAAAGTTTCTAGTTGATCTTTGAAACCACGGTCTAGGTTTTAGAATCTCATTGATGGTGAATGACAGTCTTACTTCATTGTTTTTCTAGTTTTTCCTTCTTTTTGTTTTCTTAGTGAACGACCGATTATACCGGTTTCGGATTTGCCCGGCTTAATTGATTTTTTTTTTCTGGTTGAATCCATGTGTTCCCGATTTTACAAACACTCCATCTATACAGCACATTGCGGACCGAACATGTGATTGGTTCTTGATTAAACTAATTGAACCAATCGATCTGGTCCGATTATGACATCACCGCCATCAAATAAAAGGGAGGAACTGACATTGAACCTTGATATAAGTGTGGAGATACTGGTAATTGGTATAGGAACTATCGTGCAAGCGACAAAATATCATCCAGATACAAGATATATAAGGAGTCTAAAGAACAAGAGGCCCACTATATGAAAGACGAGGACCATCCCTCATATATTAACCTCACAATTACACATTCCAATGACGACAAGAACTTTTCTCTAACAAAAGATACTCCTGATTCTAAATGATCTATCTAATCAATTTCTCATTTTTCAAGAATGTTTTGAAGCTATTGTACCTCATTTTACTCGGATTGTTGTTTTAGTCTTAAAGTTTTTTGAAACGATGACTTTTTGAATTAGATTTTTCAGTATGAGACCTTACTTTTAATGTCGTTGGCTCATTAATAAATTTGAATGTTATAATAAAGTATGGGATTTATTTGAATGACTTGCTATTGAGTTTATTTGAGTTACTGTACATCTAAGACTACGATGACTGGATCATCTCAAAGATTATCATTTAGATGTTAACTGTGAGAATGAGATTAAACATATTATGGTACTCCAAATGAACGTGGAAGAAAATTAATATTATAGAAATTAATGAGTCAATTAGTGACATGTACCCCACTACTATTCTAACTGTATAGTTAAATGTTGTTACCAACAATAGACGTTGGGGCATAGACTCCCACTCATATGTTGTTACCTACAATGAACTTTCAAACACTGACTTATACAAGATTTGGTACGACTATCTTATACATCCCAGTTATGACATGATTGATCTATATTCAAGAATTTATATGTACATTATTTCTTTTGAGTAAAACACAAAATGAGATATAAATCTGACACGTTGTACAATGTCAGCCCTAACTCTATTATATCGCAGTCAATGCTTTCTAAAGCACTACACACACAACTTGCATCCCACTATGCATTATCAACTATCTTAAAGGCGAAATGCTCATTCTGTAAAGCTTATTCTTTAGCAAAGAGTAGGATCAAGACCTTCATATGCCAAATATATAAGCAAAACATTCCATTCCATTCTTACAAAAATCACAATATAATATATGTAACCTATCAAACCAGAATTGCGGGTCATTCAAGTATTTATGGTTCGGGTAAGTGATTTAACATTCTAACTAAATATCATGTTATTGTCCACAAGAATTGTTGCGTTTGAAAAACTTCTGCCAAAGATTGTATAAGGGTTTACCACCCTCATTCTATAAGCTTGCTACGCTAGAGAGTTTCCATAAAAAGTATTTGATGATTATTGCATGTCTATCAGGACCGATGTACCATCATTTAATCCATGTACATATACAAAAATGGTCTTACAAAAGCCACCATCAAAAGGATATAGATGGAGGCCAGGACATTGGAAATGCACATCAATATGCCTATTAGATCCGGGCTATGTAATATCGCTGCAAGTTTACTTATTTGTTTCAGACCCACTGCTAATTGACAATTTATACGTACCAGTTGGTAACTGAATTTAGCATGATATTTTTACAATTACGAAAATTTAGTCATGCAGTATATGTGTCTAATGCTTCCCCATATCATATTAAAAATGGTCTTTATAGACTATTAAGTGTATATGTTAGATATGAATTTCCAACTATAACCCGCTATTTAAAACCTATGATAGACGAGATCTATTTACCGCTAGAATTTTGGATTGTCACTTTAATGAGACAACCTTCCCGTTATTAGGGGAGATAAGAAAAATAAAATTCTAAGGAAACGGCATGTAGTGTTTCGCAGCATATTTCATTAAGATCCACACATTTCGAAAATGCAAAAAGTAAGTAAAACAAATTCTCTCTTCAAATATAGAATATTTAACTGTTGGTGCTTTTGTTAATTGCTAAAGTGAAAACATCATACTACCAGGTGCAAATGTGTCTGTAAGGTTAAAAGCCCCTAATATGGGGCACAACACCACATAAAGAGGTGTTGCAACCACACTTAGAGGAGGTGCGATTGAGGTCATGGCTACCAAAATGAAATGGAGTACACCACCTAGTTCGATAAATACATGCCTATGAAATAAGATAGTAAGTATGACACAACTCGATTTAATCATAAATAAAAAAAAAAATACTCCCATGAAATTATCTTTAATTGAATATGTTACTGAATCATTACTGGAGGACGCTCGAAATTTGATATGATTCTAGAGAACAAGAAAATCTGAATAGATTATGAGAGTGCGTATGAGTTTATAGAAATATTTTTCACGCATTGATGATATATACTCTTGATTAAGAAATCATAGAGCACGATGGTATTGAACCACTCTCTGTTACCAAATGTCAACAAAGAGCATAATGGTCTAAATGAAAAGAATCAATCTAGGTGGAACTTAATTTATGACAAAATAACATGTATTTGGTTTGGTAATGTTAGTCCCACCAAGTCTAAAAGATGTAGGACATAATTAGGTTTTGTCAGTAAGCTTAGTGAGAAGAATAAAATCATGAGTTACAAAGATCACCTTGAGGTACAAGGTTCCTTACAATGCCCTAGATTGACTACAAGGAGACAGATTCTCCTTTAATGGACATTATAATATCTTACTAAGATTTCAAAGGACTGGAAGTGCAGCAAAATAATGTTAAAATGTATCTCCATGGGATCGTGTTTTATAGATATGTGAAAATGTATGATGGACTTACATTACCCAACTCAAGTGACTCTAGACCACAAAGTGCATTTAATTATTAAACTAAAATGCTTACTTTGACAGAAATTATATACCCGTTCGATTGACTACTTGATTGGAAAGGGACTAGAACAGTAGATGAAAGTGAAAATACTCGTTTTTCTCGTTGACATTCATATTTTGTGTGAATTACGAGTGTCAATGATGTTTACGTGAGATTTTGTGTTTTATTGCACTCTCAGGCTTCATTTTCTTTTTGATATGATTTAATGCACTTTCGGGTGTTTTTTAGTTATATTTTGAAGGATAGGAAGTTCCGGGAGAAAATGATGTCAAGCGCACGAACTTCCCCATTCCGGCCTATAAAATGAGGCACAATCAGGCTCAAATCGGATCCCACCAAAGCCTGACTTGAAGATCATCAAGTTGCAAACAAATCCGTGAAGGGGTCGGGTCGAGAAAACGTGAAGGAAAATGGCCAAAACGACGCCAGAAGAAGACGACGCGCGATGGGCGCACACGCGTTACGCCCAACGTCCGAACACCTGGTGAAGGAAAAAAATGTTGGCCCGGTACCGGGCTGGAGGACTTGGGCAGAATAAAATTTCCAGATCCAGAACCGGCCCACTTGGGCCCGGTATCTGGTCCGGTTTTCGACCACTCCACGTGCAGCCCGTCCATATTTTGGCCATATCTTTTTCGTCCAGATTCCAATTTGAGTGATTCAAGTTGCTATGCAACAAGGAGACAAAGATCTACAACTTTGATGTTTGGGCTGAGATCATTTTTTTCTTGACAAAATGGAAAAATTAACGAAAAGGCTAAGTCAAGCTCTCCCAAAGGGCTTAACTCAACAACTTAAGACTCCTCGCATTCCTAATTGTAATTTTATTGTTTTACTGTTACTAAAAGGGCTCATAGGCAGATTTTTTAGTCTTCTGGCACTTGGTGAGGGTTGGGAGTCTATAAATACCCCATTTCAAAACCTTTACTTACTTTACTTCACTTTTTAGATTCCTTAGAATATTTTCATCTTTTTCTTAGGGTTTTTCTCTCCTCAAGAGAAAATCTAGTGTTCTTGTTGGAAGATCGTAAGATTTCAAGGGGGTAACAACCTTGAAGATTTATCGAATATTTTTTATCATCATCACTAAGCATTTCTTTCTCTTTTCTCTCTCTATTTATATTTTCATGTGATTATTGCTTAATGATGTTGTTTATTGGAATTTTTATGATGATTTGTGAGGAGTTCTTATTGTTTCCCGATGCAAGGAAGTAGCACAAGCTTCGAGGTCGATGTTTGATCTATTGATTATTGATTTGATATGGGTTTGGTAACCTAGGGTTAGGGTTTGTTAGCATGTAATAATTTCCAATGGAATTCGAGACTAAGTTCACAAGCTTGTATGATCGCTCGGCTTTCGGTAGTTTAGAATCGCTTTGGTTTCTTGTGCATTTAGGAGATGATAGTTGGCCCCTAGGCTTGGGATTGCTGACTATATCTTAAATGAATGTAGGAATTAATCACTATGCCTTAGAATGAGAGGGTGATGGGTTAATTCTGGAAGATAAGGTTGATCGAGACCCAAGTGGTAGAAGAGAGACCTGCGGGGGGGGGGGGGGGGGGAGAGGGGAGGGTGGGGAGGGGGAGAGGGGTGGGAGGGTGGGTGGTGGGGGAGGGGGAGTAGTGTTTAGGGGGCATTGGTTGGTTAGGATTGACGAAATAGAGTTTAGGCTCGTGTGTTGCTTTTACACCTCTACACTGGTATTTAGCAAATGAGAGGTCGAGTTAATGCCTTCTAGCCTTACGTAATCGAAATTTTGAGGCTCAGGGTTAGTTTATTACTGTTTACCTAAGTAGGTAGTCTACATCGAACCTTGTGTACTTGGGGAATACGACACCTCAACCATATTCTAGGATTGTTGCCTAATTGGGACGTTAATTTGGTACGAATTCAACCGTGATAAACCCTAATTCATTTCAATAATCGTTGTCCAAACATTAGCCTCACTTTCTTGAGTGAAATCGAGTTTCGGGAAGCTCTTTCTTTCATTTGCTCTATTTTATTGTTAATTTTGATTTTACTTATAATTGACATCAAAATTCTGATTCACTAAACTTATTGAATGAGTGACTCAGATAATTGACACGGAAGTCCTTCCTATGGATTGATATTTTACTACCTCTTTCTTTTCCCGTATGCTTGCGGGTTAAGAAAACTATTTCTTAATATAGCCCTTTTTAGGGGTTATCAAGACAAGTTCAACAGTTAACTTTAAACTTGCATGTTTATAAAGAAAACAAGTTTCGAGTTTCCAATTATAGTAGTTTTTGTTAATGATAAGGGCATAAACCACACATTTGTGCTTTGATATCCAAATTTGAGATAACGGATCATGTGAAAACTGGGAACTTTTTATGCCTTGAAGTATAAGATCGAGTTGTGGAATATTTATTCATTAGTTTGCATGAAAAAAAAATGCCTAGTCAATTTAACATAAATGACATGCGATCTGTTAGCACTCCTGTGATTGGTTGAAGTGAGGACATAAGAAAAGATTCATTCGTGTCTAAAGAAAATGTTAAACAACTATTGAGAGCTGAAATTCCCTACTTAAGTGCAATGTGCACATTATCGTACTAAGCTCAGTTCACTCACCCAGATCTTGATTTATCACTACAGCAAAATAGGTCTTTTAGACAATATTTTTTGAGACCACAATTGTGGTCACTAATAACAAGTTATCTGTGATCACTTGCTGTAAAAAATCTCTGTATAAATTATTTGAGACCGCTTTAAGACTACTTTTAGAGACAACTAGTTGTTGCAAAAAATATCTTACATGCATTTGAGACAACATTTATGGTCACAAACATATTATTTACGTCCAAGTTATTGATACAACAATAAAGTTGTGACAAATACTCATAAGTTGTGACAAATACTCATTATTTGAGACCACTTATCATAAGTTGTGGCAAATACTCATTATTTGAAACCACTTTTTGTGGTCTCAAAAAAATATTTTGTTGTAGTGTATGAAATAACTTGTTAGCTATATTTTACTCCTGACAGCACATTGTCATTAGAATGACATCAAAATATATTTCAGTACCTAAAAGAAACCATTTTCATGAATTTGTTCTTCCCATATTAGAGACATGAGATATTACAAATGGAATTGCAACCTCTAAAGTAAATGTCAAAACACTCTCATGTAAAGATTCAAGGACTACGTATGGAACTGTAACAAGTAAATAAAATGTAGAAGCTACTCCCTGATTTGAAACACCAAATACCACTTTAGCTGGTTTTATTGGTGTAGATTGACCAACATATAGGCCGTCGCTAAATTGGTTATGTATTAGCATGAGGAAGATGGAATCTCGAAGGTCAACTACCACAACCCCTCTAACTACATCAAATCACTCAAAGATTGTTCTACATGAAGAAGTTCGTGAGTGGTTATACTCAAAACACTAGCGGTTTGAATTCTACCTCTAAAGAGTCTACTGGTGGTTGATAAAGACAATACAATTTGCAACAAGAAGATGAAGCTAGGCTGCATCAGAGATGATTATACGAAGCATATATCATAGTTTTCCTACAACCATCACCCGTTGATTTTCCTCATGGTGTATGTAAAATTGAGGATGCGGGGTCTTTTAAAACTCTCTTGATAGATGTATGTATCAAGGAACATGTAGACTTCAGGGAGAGTTTCACCTAAGTGTGTTGCACTCTTTTTTTTTTACCCCTTCGAGTAAGGTTTATTTTTTCCCACTGATTTTTGTTACTTAGTAAGATTTTAATAAGATAACATTCATGCACATTCCCCCTTTTGATTTGGCAAATGAAGAGTATTGAAGGAAAGACACATTATTGTGCATTCATTATAAGTAATTGATTGAGAAACAATGTATTCATAATACCCTAGCTTATATACCTATATAAATGGATAGCTTGAGTAAAAATAATATATGACTTTCTCACCTACTTTTGTACACTACAAAAAAAATCATATTAGAGACGAAAATTACTAATGGATAATATGGATCACAAAATAAAAACATAATAAAAATAGAATAGTGACGAAAAATGACAAAAAATCATTAGTATCCGATTAGTGACGAAATAAAAACTGAATATTAGAGACATAACATAATCCATCTCTAATAGGTAGGTGATTTGGCCTCTAATTTTGTTATAGAGTTGGAAATTCTGTCACTATTTAGAGACAGAATAAACCGGTCTCTAAATTTTAGAGGCCAACATTATAGAGACCAACCATTTCGTCTCAAATATGTCACTACTGTAGTTAGAAATAAATATCATGTAATTAGAGACAGATATTTTCATCTCTAACTTGATTTTTTCTTGTAGTGGTATTCTCTTCTTTTCTTTTTCATTTTTCTGCTTTTATTTAAACAAAAATTTGTTGGAAAAAATTTAAACATGGTGTATTTGAAAATGACTAAAAAAATGGGACTGGTAAAATCGAGGCACGAGTTTGGCTCGTCTTCCATAAGACGATATTGTCCCGCATCCAAGTGCTCATGGTCTTCGGTAATTGTCCCCAAGATAGAACGACTTTTAGCTTTGGGATCACAACACAAAAAATTTAAAGCTTTTGGTGAACTACTCGATACTCAGGACTTTCTTGTAGACTAAAAAAGACTCAAATACCACAATTTGCAAAATATAATAAATACAGATTGTGGTGATTGTCATTGTATATGACAAGTTCTACAAGTGATTGGAGATGTAACTGTTAAAGCCTATTTATAGACTTCTAGACATCATTTCGTGAACAGTGCAACATTTAAACTTTATCAATCACGACTATTACATCGTAGCTCTTGACTAAAGGTCACAATCTTATGGTTAGATTGCATCGTTTTTCGAACATGTACGACCTTTTGTTTGCACCTATTCCACTTGAATAGTCGCAACTTTTCGTGAATAGCTTAAAGATCGGTCAACACGAACCTTCCAAAGCCACATTCTAAAAACCTCCACATAAATGATAACTAATGCATGTACTCTAAACTGACACACATAAGAAAGTCCTGATGAACTGCCATTGCATTGAGATAGATAACTTTCGGCTTTGAATCTTCCCTAGTGAGATGTTATCAGATGTAATCGTGTCTTAATGAACTCGATGTCGTGAATTGACAACTTTTATGTACACGAAGATAATGACATTCACACAATGACAACTTTTGAAGCGGCCTCACTTCTCACTAATATAGGTGGCCTCCTTTTAGGACCTAATCTAGGGGTAGCCTGAAATACACCACCATATTTGGTACATGATTTATTAAAAGTGTAATCGCTTAACCTTACCACACGTTATTAGGAAAGCACTTGGTTGTCTTCGGGAATGAGTTTGAATGAATTTCGAGTTTTTAGACTGAACACATTCGAGTTCCAAGTGCCCGAACGATCCGTTCACAACTTAGTTGTCTCATTGAAGAAAATTCATAGGATTTCCACTCATCATGGTTGAGTTACCGCCATACCCGATCTTAGTGTGTGGGTTTTGAACTCATTCCCCTTAGACTTGCAGTGTAGTTGATCTCTCATTCAAAATTTTATTCACGGATCCGTATTCTTCAATTGGAGATCAAGCTGCCTTATGGCCTCTAGTTCTAGCTTTTAGGTACGGATTTACTTTAGCTGAACACCCCCCACATTTGAACACTTATGTGGGAAGACCGTATCCCCTCATAGTTATACACTTACGGAAAAAGACTTTATCTCTTCACAATTTGACATTTATATGGAAACTTAATTTTCATATTGGGATGTCTAGGCCATATCATAAGTAGTCAATCCATAGATTGAACTACTTAACTCGTAGTCTGAAATTGCATAGCTATTTCTTCAGCTACCAAAGATTTAGCCTGTTGGACTTCTATCCAATTTTTGTTGGGCTCAAATTCGTTAGCGTATTCAATTTATGTCCAAAATTTAGCCCAATGGACTTGCATCCATCTAGTTGGGCTCCTGTCCTCTTCAAGGACAATACCACTTTTACGACTCCTTGATCCATGTGGACATCAATTTGCTCAATACGACATTTAGAAGCCTTACCATTTTGCAATATGGGCTTGCCTTGTAGTGATGGAAAATTTTCCACACATAAATGCACGACCACCCCTTTGTCTAACTGATGTGGGATTTTGGTTTTCCATCTTAGCTAGCATTTTCTCCTAAAATAAAGTTTTACCGAAATTCCTACTCTTTGGGCCTACTCGGTCTTTGTTTATTCCCACCATCCAACTTAATTGGGTGTCTATCTGCACCCTAGCAGATTTACATCTCACTTTATAAAGGTGCAAAAATATGAGTCCAAAAATTATTTAGGCCCCCATACTTCAATTAACCCGAGTCCCAAATTTTATTTAGGTCCTCAAACTTGAATTAAGCTCAATTTTTCGATTGGCTTTATTTGAAGTTTCAAACTTCTACATTCCCCTAGGACTCATCTCACTATCCTTTGCTGACCAATTAGGTCAAGTCCAAAGATACTACAATTAAATTAATTTCCAAGTGACCAGCCCAATATGGTCGTCACTTAACAATTAGGCTCATTTAATTGTGGTTACAAGATACCAAATAATGCCTCAATCAAAATATATTTGAACACCGAATATACAATTTGATCTGATATGAGGCTGACTTGGGCCTAATTATTACATAATAGGCATAAACTAAAGGATTTAGCTAATCCCAATGAGCCCAAGATAATTCCATTCAAGATTAGGTTGCTTAGTTAATTACTGAAATAACCCATTTTGAAAGAATTAATTGCATTAATATAGCAATTCCATTCATTCACCAATATTTCCATTATTTGGCCACCAATTTTGGACCATATTTGATTATTTAAGTTTAGGGCCAAATCATAGTTATCCACATTCATATGGCCCATTAGTTACGGCCCAAAATATTATATGCCCATGGCCAAATCTGGTCTCCAAATTGGCAATCTTTTCTACCTATTGGATTGAAAAGTTGCTTTTCATAAAAATAATAATAATAATAATACATTGTCCACAGACGGCGGTTCAAGTAACCCAAATCGGCATCGAATCCTCTGTTCCAAGAAGTTATTCCATTGTTAGATTTTCACCACATGTCCTTGGGTCAATTACACTAACAATGAATTATCCTTAACGGAGAAACGCCGTAAAAGAGAATACCGTATTTTCTGCAACTTATTCTTCCGCCAAAAATAAGAAATGGAAAGAGAGAGGGAGACTTCAGGAATCACGTTACTATGGAGATCTTCCACATTATTTCAACTGAATCCACCCTCAGCAAAAAGAACAACGGAGAGTACACTACAACATCAAATCCGATTTTTAGCGTAAAATTATCCCTCGAGCTCGCCCTCTTCGAAATCAAAATCGGTAAGTTGCTGCCAATTGACTATTACAAATCGATACTCCATTTTCTTTAAATACTTTGATATATTATCTTCTGCGATTGGTGAAAGAATCTACAAACTAATCAAATTTGGGACAGAGGTTTACTTTGTCCACCACTTTTTCGATGAAATGTCCAAGTAACCATGAAATGATCCTTTTTCTCATTCAATTCAAGGGCGGCATCGGGATTGCGAAAGAACGTTTCTACTTTTCTTGTTTAGGCTGGAATTTTCAAGACAGAGTACATCAAGATTCAGGTTATTTGAGTTGTTGTATATATACCACTACTCTAGTTCTTGAACCTTGAATTACTGCAACAATGATTTGTAAAGCTATTATTAGTGAAGTTTACTAAATATCTGGAATCTTCAGTATATTACTTTGCAATCTAATATTGTTGGATATCTTTTTTACTAATTTTACTAGGCAAGCTTTATTCACCATACAGTTGTGGCTTTCCCAACCTTTTGTCATCATGAGTTATTGATTGAATCAATACTCTAGATTTTAATACCATGACGACATAACTAATGTTACTTTATGTGATCAATGGAGATATCCCAGGAAGGTTATGTTTGATGAAATAAATTATAATTTGCCATGAGACAATGGAAAAACTGAATGAATATCTATTATTGAGTTATTTGAGATTTCTGGTAAATGATGCTACTATAATTGGGTTCGTAGGATTGCTAGCTTTTGTTATCAAGTTATAGTGTATGTGTGAATTTATCATACTTTTCAGTGTATATAGTTTATATAAAGTAAATGACCTACTAAATGTCTGGAACATTAGATACAAAAAGTAACATTTCTATTTAAATGGTGAAGAATGAACCATAACAACATAGTGGAGCACCTAACATTAATATATAACATTAGATTTGGAGTTGTCATGTTCAAATGTATTTAAAAGGACACATTCCTCTTAGTGGAGTTGTCATGTTCAAATGAAATAAATTAGAAGAATACTCTTGTTCAAATGACAAAAACATGAACTCCTGGCTGCTGCTAAAAGTAGTAGAAAGAGAAATGCATTGAACATACATGACAACATGAGAGACCAATGACTTATTCATATGTTAAAACCTACCATTGAACATTCATAACATCTCCAAGGTATTTAACAACCAAAACATGTACATGAAACACTAAAGAGCAAAAACTAAGAGTTCCATTAGCACAACAAAAATCAACATAGTAAAAATGGTCTAATAACAGTTGTTTCTGAATCATTTCACTAAAGAAAACAGATTCAAAGGGGTTGAGAGACATTGGATAGTAATTGTGTAAATAGATCTCAGAGCTTTATCATGAATGACAAATCCAACGGTACTCCACAGCAACTCTAAAACAAGATAAACTAAGAGTTTTGTTGCATCAATTTAGTTTAAACAACCAACTACTTACCATTATGATATGACCTGTGCATTCCGCATATAATCATAGTTGTTTGATGGAGACATAAAAGATGACAAGGCCGAATAATGCAAGAGGGTGAAGAGAATTGAGAATTAAACAACAGAGGTAAAATAAAACAAGAACAAGAATCCAGATAAAACCAAATAACTTGAAGGTATTTCCCTCTCATCAAAGAGATTGTATTGTACATATATCACATAAAACAGAACATGTTCTCTATCATCTCCATTGAGAAGCTCAAATCAGCTCTAGGCAGATTAATTAAAAAAAATTATGCACTTTGATAATTAGAAAAAGCAGCAACAACTTAACATAACATTAAATTTATATATATATATATAAAAAAAAAACTAAAAAAAAAAAAAAAAAAACTAAACATTAAGTCATCTAAAATAAAAGAAAAAGGGCATGGACAATCCCAATTTTTCATGCTTGAGGTACATCATAACAATCATCATCAATTTTCTTGTGTTGGCCTTCATGTGCTGAATTATTCAAATGAAGTCTCTCAAATTCATGCGCCTTGATCAATTGATGTTGCGCACAAAAATCAGGAAAAAATAACACATTACTTTATAACGTTGATATCATTTTTCTTGATGAAGAATCACTACTTCTAGTAAGCGTGGTTAGCTCGTCTCATTTTTCTAGTCTTTTCTTGAAGGAAAATGAGCAAAATTATGATCAACAAGGGGATTTAAAACCTACCAAAATAAAACACAATATACAAGTTGGTCTTAATTAAAAAGGCTATGAAAAATTATACAGTACTTACAATACCAATGTACCTCCATATAATGCAACGATGTCATGTATTACGATGAAGCCCATTCATTAGAATGAGATGTGCTTGAGGTAGTCCTACTGACTTCATTCTCCTAAAGTAAATAAAATTATTGAAGTTCATTTATTTTAGGCATACCATGCATTAACATTACATCATAAACTAAACTTGTTAATTGTATCAATTGTCAGTAATTAATATATAAATTCACTAACCCGTAGGTGTTGCGACAACGAAGGTAACAATTTGTTCCCCGGGAAAGTGTTATTCCTTGGAGTATTCCTACCATTACAAATGGGCGCCTGCATATTTAACTATTTGCAAATATTAAATCGCACATTTGCACAAATATATTAACAAGAATGAAATATTAGTGAAGAAAATGAAACCTGATAATGCATTTCAGTATACATAGTTGACTTAACTGATGACTTCACAATATCTTGCTTTTATTTCTTCATTTGTTTGCTCTTCTCTATCTCGCTCTTTGCCTTTTTTCCAGACCTCACTGGCTTGATATCCTTTCTCTTCCACTCTTTTACCACAACTTCAGCAGATGCTTGTTTATCTTTCTTTGATCCCAACTCAATATCACTTGGTGCTCCAATATTTTCCTGTCCATATGCTTCCACTTCCAAATCCTGTTTTGCCACTACTTGAGACAAATAACCTTTTTCCCCAACAGATTTTGTTCTAGAAGTTGGCTTTAAAATATGGCTATTCTCCAAGCTCATTTCAACTTCATCCATCAACTTGCAAAGACCAACTTTTACAATTTTAAATGCATCCACAGTTAAAACAGCACAAGTTGCTAGTTGATTATATAAGCCATACAATTCCTTGTATTGAAGTCCAATAACTTTCTTTTCTTCCATTTTATTCATTGATCCAAATCATTCCATACTTGCTGCCGAAAATTGTGCCTCAATAATATTCTTTTTTGCTACTTTGGTCCACCTCTTCTTCATGTAGAACTCATAGATTTTTACAATATTTCTCAAAGAAAGCACTTTCAATGCATGAGAACATAGAATCCCTATAAACTCGAACTTCTTGCAACTACATGTAACTGTATTTTCACCTGACACAAACTTACGTTACGATGATATTTCTTTCCAAGAGGGGTAACCTTGTATTTTTTTTTTCTCCAATATCACCACAACATTCAAGCTTGGCATCATATTGCTCACCTCATCCTGGAATAACTCAAAGACTTCGTGTGTGTTGATGCTAGCAGCATGCTTTAAAATTTGAATCGGTAAAGTTACAACTAGGGTACCCTGGCATGTTGTTACATCCGATCTCCACTCCTTATACCGTCAGTCATCAGCTAATCTATCAAAGTGATGAAAATCTGCAACAGATTATGCTTGCAATTCAAATATCGCTTAAGAGTGCTATTCGTATTTTCACTACGTTGAGTAGTTGTCATATCTGCACAAAATGATTAATGCCCATAAACAAGTTCCAATTTCTCTCTTATTTTAAACAATCTTTCCAACCATTCATTACTTTGACGCCCATACTTTTTCAACATTTCATGCCACCCACTAATGAACTCCTCTTCCTCTTCATAATCATAAATGCAAGAATTAAAGTCTTTAGAAAACCTTACAAACCTTGCAAACACATGACTAAGATGGACTACTGCATTTTGATATATATGCCATAAGCACAGACGATGACGTGTTCTTTGCCATACTTCTACGAATGCCTTGGCAATTGTAGCATCTTGATTTGTAAGAATGGTTTTAGGTTGTTTTCCTGACATAGCTCTAGAAAATGTATCAGATAACTAAGAAAATGTTGCAGTAATCTCATCATACAGTAATGCTGCACAAAACACAATTGTTTACTTATGGTGGTTTACACGAGGGCTATTGATTGGCCCTCTTTATTTTTGTTATATGTTGTATCAAAACATACCACATCTCCAAAATGAGTATAATCTACTATCATATGTGAATCGACTCAATTACGTTAGCTATCAAGTCATCTTCGTCAACTTGAATTGCTTAAACGAAATTAGGATCATTCAACTACTTCTACCGCAAATATTCTAATACACCTCCGGTATCACCTATCTCCATCTGTCGAGTTCTCTTTGAACGCAAATAATTCTAGTAATCTTGAAAAGTAAACCCAACATTTTCACGTCCTCCCATTTGTTTTGCCATTAAAGTAAATGCTGATTTCGGTACTATTCCGGAGCTATCCAAAGCATCTGCTTGTAAGGCTTGAGCAACAATGACAGTCCTATGGGATCTCAAGAAGTGAGCTTTAGATGGACTCACCAGCTCATAACTATTATAATTAGCAACAAAATCTATAACCTTATATTTACCAATATAACGAGCATCAATCTTCATCTTTGTATCACAACCATTTCTTGTTTCTGGTCGATGAGAATTGGTAGCACAATCTCTTTTATCATTTTCTCTATGTCCTTGGCGCCAACAAACAAATGTCCGATCAATTATCTTCCCACTCTTATCTACATGGACATTATGCCTTCTAACAGAAAATCTAGTTAATTTCACATATTCCTTGTAAAATTTATAAGTTACTTCTCCAGTATCAAACTCTATGCCAACTTGTGGAGTTTTCCTTCAGGAATGATCAGTAGATGACTGATGATGATATTTTCTCCATCGCTATTATCAGGATTTTCTTTTTCAATATTTGTCTCTTAATCTGGGGATCAAAATTGCAGTTTGAGACGTAGAGTTATCTCAGCTGTGTTATCTTTATCCATTAGTTATAGAGTTATCTCAGTGGTGTTATCTTTATCCATTGGTTATAGGGTAAACCTGAAATCAATACATTTGTGTAACAATCTGTTAAATAAATCAATTTTCTTCAATATGCCATAATTATTGATCGGAATCAGAAATATTGATAGAAAATGGGAAAGAAAATAGTAAGATAAATCTTCATTTGCCATTTTAGATCTTGAATTTTGATGTTGAAAATAAGTAGACCATCAACTGCTTCTTTTTAATTCATTTTGTTCAATACTTCTCCTAACTACCAATTGGGTAGTGATTACTCACCAAAATCACAACTATTGCTCTATTCCTTCATCATGAAGTACAATTATTCTTGTTTATTCTATTGTTCCTACTTATTGTTAAATACTATCCTTTATCATGAAGTACAATTATTCTAGTTTATTCTATTGTTCCTACTTATTGTTAAATACTAAATAGGACCATTCATGGTTACTTGGATATTTCATCGAACACGTGGTGGACAAAGTAAACCCCTGTCCCAAATTTGATTAGTTTGTAGATTCTTTCACCAATCGGAGAAGATAATATATCAAACTATCTATAGAAAATAGAGTATCGATTTCCAACAGTCAATTGGCAGCAACTTACCGATTTTGATTTCGAAGAGGGCGAGCTCAAGGGATAATTTTGCGCTGAAAATTGGATTTGATGTTGTTGTGTACTCTCTGTTGTTCTTTTTGCTTAGGGTGGATTCAGTTAAAAGTTAAAACGATATGGAAGATCTTCATTGCAATGTGATTCTTGAAGTCTTGCTCCCTCTTTCCATTTCTTATTTTTGGTGGAAGAATAAGTTGCAGAAAATATTGTATTCTCTTTGACGGTCTTTCTCCGTTCAGGACAATTCACAGTTAGTAGTATATTGTTAGTGTAATTGACCCAAGGACAGGTGACGAAAATCTAACGATGGAATAGGAGATGGAATAACTTATTGGAATAGAGGATCCGGTGCCGTTCTTGATGATCTTTTGATGTACAACTCTACGACGACCAATAATCACTCTGATTGGATGAAGTGGTGAAATCTACCGATTGGATATGACGCGAGGTTTGCACAAGTCTTAGTGGTCACCCACTACTTTAGCCCGTCGCCAAAATACCGATGATGTCAATTTCGCGACTCAACAAAGTAAAAAAGGAGGAGAAATTTAACGAATCCAATTTATTGGTCTGAATTCCCTTGTCACTGTTTCTTTGGAACAACTTTATGTCTATGCACAATCATGTCATTGTTCTCCAAAATCTCATTTACAGTTCCTTGCAATTGATCCAATAAACAATAAGTTTACATTTTAAACCATCAAGCAATTGAATCAATACATTACCTGTGAAAATTGTGCAATTTTGAATCGTCATAAATGTTTTCCCGTTTGGCCATTCACACGACAAAAAATTGTCGTCTTATAATTTTGGTAGTTAGTCATCTCCAAATACGCGAAATATCGTCTTACGATTATTGAAAAAAAATTAAATATGGTGTATTTGAAAATGACTAAAAAAAAATGGGACTGGTAAAGTCGAGGCACGAGTTTGGCTCGCTGTCCATAAGACGATATTGTCCCGCATCCAAGTGTCTGCGGTATTGGGCAATCGTCCCCAAGATACAACGACTTTTAGCTTTGGGATCGCAACATAACAAAACCAAAGGTTTTGGCGAATTACTCGATACTTAGGACTTTCTTGTAGACTAAAAAAGACTCAAATACCACAATTTGGAAAATATGATAAATGCAGATTGTAGTGGTTGCCGTTGTATACGACGAGTTGTACAAGTGATTGGAGATGTAAATGTTTTGGCCTATTTATAGACTTATAGGCATCATTTAATGAACAATTGCACCATTGGAACTTGATCAATCAGGATCGTTAGATCGTATCTCTTGACTAAAGGTCATGATCTTATGGTTAAATTGCTTCATTTTTCGAATGTTCACGACCTTTAATTTTTCGTGACACATTTTCGGCTAATAGATACTTTTCCATTCACACTCCGAAATTCTAACAAAATCAACCGTCAACTATTATAGTAATAGTAGTCTTAAATTTAGTAAGTATAAACATAACATAAATATATAAACATAATAGGCTTATCATGTCGAATCGAATTATCGGGTTATTAATATGTCAGTAGGGCTGAAAATCAAACCAAACTACTCGATACTCGATTCGAGATTGTTTATTAGAAGCTCGTTTGAACTATGTTCGAGTAAAGATATCAAATAAGCTTGAACATACTTTTACGTTTGATAAAATCTAAAGATCGACTCAAACTCGAGCTCGATAAGTCAAAGATGTTAAAACACATGTAAAAATATCAAACTACTCGAACTCGACTTGTGTTCGGCTCGATTAAAGTTCGTTCAAACTCGATTCGATTAATAGTCAAACAAACTCAAACATTATACTAAAAACTCGAAAATATTTCAAACAAATTTTAACAACAGTACGTCCGACTCGACTCGACTCATTTATGATCTTATATGTGAGAGTTAAATTACTATTTTTAACACAATAAACTGAGGTAGGTTCAAATTAATCCTTTCCAGGCTGACCCGAGAATCCAACCCGTATGTCATTCCTGAATTCCTGTAAAAAGTTCCCAAATTGGTCAATATTCGAAAAGCCCACCGAAGAGCATCAGATGCACCCGCACTTTCCTAATTGAATAAGGAATAAATAAATCCGAACATCTATTCGATAAATAGATATATAGAACATCAATCCATTTTCGAGTTATTTTTTGACTTATCTTAACAAGAAAGGTAGACGTGAATTTTATTGCAAAAAATAGAATTCTCTTCTGTTTGTTGTTGATTAATCAATTTGTGTGGGTCGAAACAAGAAGAGAAAGGGGAAGAGGATGGTGAAGATCACGGCGTTGATGGTGCTGAAATGCACTCCGGAGGGTGCGGATCCGGTTATATTGGGCACCGCGACGGATCTAGGAAGTTTCGGCTTCTTCCAACGGCCTAGCGTCAAAGAGTTCATTATTTTCGTGGGTCGGACCGTAGCTAAACGGACTCCGCCAGGCCAACGTCAGTCGGTGCAGCACGAAGGTTATATTCTATTGATTGATTCCTTCTATTTTCTGTTGTTTTTTTTTCTATTTGATTCCTTACTTTTGTTGTTGGTTGGTTGGGATTATGCAGAATTGGTGATTTCAGTTTTTTCGTGCTTGTATTATTAGGGTTCGGTTGAATTTCTGTGGTTTGTGTTTTCCCCCTTTTTTGGGTACTTGCAATTCCGCTAATTTGTGTTTTGATCCTAGGTATTTCTTGTTGGAGATTTTGCTGTAGATGCTTTCCTATTCTCTTGGGGGATGACATTAGAATTTTGTTTTCTGGTTTTATTGATCCTATTTCTTCTGTTTCTTTCCTCCACCTGCTTGAGGATACTAAAGGAGAATTTGAGCTGTTTTTTATCTGATAATTCTGTTTTCCTGTGTTAAATGATCGTCTCAGTGGAGATGATTTTGATCTGCTAGAAAGAAAAGATGAATTGTGTTGTTGCCTTTCGATTTTCGATGCTATTAGATGGTCTATGCTCAAATCTTTTTTTCTTATTTGTCAAATCTAAAGTGCTGATACAACAATTGAAAACTTATTCAAGCCTGGGGAATGACAAAATGGAATATGATTCAAATGTACATAGATAGATCGATAGTACCTACCATGCATGTCACCTAGGTTTTATATATTTTTTTAGCAAGGTACTCAATAAGTTGCCTGAAAATTTGACATCTTCGTTGTTTAAATTTTACTTCAGAATACAAGGTTCATTCTTACAACAGAAATGGATTGTGTGCACTGGGGTTTATGGATGACCACTATCCTGTTCGAAGTGCATTTTCATTGCTCAACCAGGTATGCAGGGCAACTTGGCCCATACTGTAATGAAAACTTTTTTATATTCATGTGACGTGTTTTTTCTTTTGAGTGGTTATGAAGCTAAGTAGAATGTGATTGGTAGGTCTTGGATGAATATCTAAAGAATTTTGGTGATTCATGGAAAACTGCTCAAGCTGATAATCTTCAACAATTGCCCTATCTAAGTGAGGCATTGACCAAATTTCAGGTATTTTCTCTCCTCCTTGTTAGAAAAAATATAGAATAACTGTTTTATAAAAATGATTGGTGTGCTTTCCCTCGATAAACACACTGTTTTGTCTTGCCGTATATAATGTTCTTCTTGCTTTTTATTGTTTAGGACCCTGCTGAGGCTGACAAGCTGTTGAAAATTCAGCGCGAGCTGGATGAAACTAAAATTATACTTGTAAGTACTCCTCCAGCTTTGTAAACAGTCCATCAATCCGCAAACAGGATGAAATGCTTCTTGTATGAAGTATGAAATCCATATAGTAAGATATGTAATGTCCAGGGAAAAAAGCATCAAGTGGGAAAAGACACAGAAGATAGATAGCAGACTAAAGTAGATTGTGGAATAACTCTTTTATGTAGTCTTCCTAATTATCTTCCAGCTTATGAAGGTTTGGGGTTATTACATAACCATGATTTTGCTTGTTGCTAGGTGATTGAGCAGAAATTACCATGATACCACAGTTATAAGCTGACCTTTTAGCATGACTTGTGTTTAGATAATTAAATCTGTATCATTTCGGTATTTTTTTGAATGAATCATCTGTAGATTCGGAAAGTTTTCTTTTCCTTTTAACCATTTATGTATTGGGTGGTGCATTTTTTGTACAACGATATTGTTATCCTTGTTTGTGCTGTAATAGATGGTTACCCGTGATCTTGCTCTATTTGATGATGAAGAGACCCTGATCTAAGAGGCCAATAGGCCTAATAACTGAAATCTTGGCTCAAGTTTAGGCATTTTGCTTAATAATTGAAAGTATGTGTAGTATAGGGTCCCGGAGGTGACTAGATAATGCACGCACTTTGGTTTAAAGAAATATTACATTTATAAAGAAATCTACAAGAATTTGATTTAGATGAATAAGTAGTAATGTTTTTGTTGGGATCAATGGGCATTCTAATAAAAGTGTGTGTGGAATCTAGTTTCAAATACAATTTCACTGAATTCATAACAAGATACTATGGCAACACATAGTCTTGCTGTAGCTGTGGTTTGGTATCTTTTAAGTGGATATATAACTTTTGGCTTCTGTGTTAAAACCTGACTGAACTACCTAAAGTTTAAACCTTCCTAAATGTATCATCCAGTGGAAATTTTGATTGGAAGTTGAGGTGCATTAGTTCTTTCAATTATCCTTTCAACAGTTTGTGTTTGTCAAATGGAGTCTCCTTGCAGATCCCCTCATCTTAAGTGCGAAGACAATATGCAGTGACTGAATTGTAGCTACTTGATTGAAATGGACAACTTCCATCACTGGGATTGATGCCCCATTTTTTTATTTTCTAGTATCTTAAGTACTATATATCTATTGAAAATAGAATATGTTGAAGATAATATGCCGTGACTGAATTGTAGCTACTTGGTTGAAATGGATATAACTTCCATCACTGGGATTGATGCACCCTTTTTTAGAAAATATATATATATAATATATATACACACTTGGAGATTAACATTGTCGTATTGTGCATGATATTTTAAAAATATATATCCATTATCTTTAGTGAGAAGACTGTTTTAAAATATTCAGAAGCTTGGGTTCAAAAAGAATAGAAAAAAATAAAAGAAAAGAAGAAATATTTAGATGCTTAAGAATCCCTACAAGTGGATATTTTTTTATGGTGATGCTTGCTTATTTACTAAGGATTATGTATGACAATGGCCAATAAGTTGCCTTCAAATTCCATCCTTCCTAGTGGCCATAAACATCTGTTTTATATTTTCAAATGCTAGAAATTGATGTTTTAAGTGGTGCCACTAATATCTATCTGGTATTCTTTCTTGGTTAATTTTGACCTCGTTCTTATGATATTAATATGTTTGGCCTTTGTCTCAGCACAAGACTATCGACAGTGTCCTAGAACGAGGTGAGAAGCTTGACAGTTTGGTTGAGAAGAGTTCAGATCTCAGTGCAGCTTCTCAGGTTTGTTATCTATTCAGAATGTGTCGAAGATCATGGTCTCATTAGATTTTAGCATGATCTAAAAATATGTGATTGGGCTTAAAGCTATAATACTTTTTGAAAGTGCTATTGAAGTTGAGGTTATTTCGCCTCTCTACT
The DNA here is from genome assembly GCA_958295605.1 of Ajuga chamaepitys. Lineage (NCBI taxonomy): Eukaryota > Viridiplantae > Streptophyta > Magnoliopsida > Lamiales > Lamiaceae > Ajuga > Ajuga chamaepitys. The sequence continues at coordinate 11,767,281 of OY282497.1, forward strand.
TTGATCTTTTCAGTAGTTTGAATTGGAGGAGTTGATGAATTGGTTGAAATTTTGGCTTTATTTTAGATGTGTTCTTCTATGGATAAGAAGACATAGGGCTTGTTTGGTTTAAAATGGTCTTTATTAAGCATTTAATACATCTCATCTGCTGCTTAGTAAGTAAGATGTCGGCCGATGATAAATAACTTGCCTGAGACCATATCTTATGATCAATTGATAAGTTGTCATCCCACTCTGTCTAATACTCCCTCCGTTCCAAAATAGTTGATGTTTTAGCTTCTTAAACAAATTCCAAAATAATTGATGTTTTAGGTCTTTTTTACCATTTCTCACTATTTTACCCCCATGTAAATTTAAAAATATCTTTGACTTTTCAACCTCTCACTCAAATTTGATATCATTAAATCTTATCTGCACAAATTTTAGGGGTTATATTTGGTAATATATTTGTTTCTTAATTATTCTATTTTTTTCTAAAACATCATCTATTTTGGAACGGAGGGAGTAATTTATCATGCCTAGGACCCTTGTTATCGCCCAATCCTTATTTCAATTTATCAATACTAACGTAAACTCAAATCAGAATGCATAAATCATGAACAGTGCAATCCCACTATAAAATCAATATTACTAATCTCGTTCGCGGAACCAAACAACCTCTATGATTCCCTGAAAGATAAACGCAATTTGTCCTTCTGTTCATGATATGCTTATTTTAGTTACATACAACTTTTGTGCTCATAGAATTTGTTGATGGCAGCACTTGATTTCTAATCTATAGCAACGTTTTTAGGTTTGAATTTCATCTCATTGACTCATGATTATTCTGATGCCAGAACTAACTCGAAAATATTGAAACAGATGTTTTACAAGCAGGCGAAGAAAACCAATCAATGTTGTACCATATTGTAAATGCTGAGGAAGGAAGGAGAATTGTCTTATATATATATGGCTTGGTTGCTATATTGATAAAAATATGAAAGTTGGACAGTGGTGTTTATATCATTCGCATGATGTTGTGAGCTCAAGTCATTGGTTATTCCTCTTGTGTATCTCTGTTTCACGTTGCAAACAAAGAGAAGCTTGTTGGTATTTTCGCAATGGTTGTGTTATTACGATGTGATAATAGTGTTCTTTCTAGAGCATTATTTAGTTATCAGCTTATTTGTGTTGATTACAACCGCTGCTGCTACGACTGTGTATTAAATCTAATTATGTTGTGTAATTGTTTCAAGTCTGTTGCAAGCTCTATTGCACCATTTAGGCACCAGATCCCTATTGACTGCTTATATTCTCTTTTCGATTCCTCGTCGCCTTACAACGCCTATTCCCCGTTCAACCATGTTTAGGCTTCACTAGTCGATAGGTCCGGTATCATCCGACTAGTGTCTAGCGATTTTTGCTAATATTGGTTCCAAGTTTGAATGTTCACTCTTGAGATAGTTCTGTTTTAAAAACTTTCATGTTCCATTTTTGGAGCCCCATGTATGGTAGATGAAACCATCAATACAAACATTACGTGCAGCCAAAGTATTGGAATGGAATAAGAAAATCGAAACATCTAGGTTTTGGTTGGCTGGGGGCGATTTAGGATTTCATCCCAGGTATATTATAATTGAAGTGCATTTTTTATAACTATAATATGTAACAACGAACAATATTTACTAAGACGTGTTTTCAAAGAATAAAAGGATGTTCGGTTAAGTTTATAAGCTCCAAAAATATCTTATAAAGTGTGACAAGAAAAGATGTATAAGAGCTTATAAGATAAAAATATGAGCTCTAAGAACTTATAAGATCTGAAATAAGTTGATATATTCCATCTTATTTTTTAAGATTTTAATTATTACACTCAAATTTACATGTTACCCACACACCTCACACACATTTCATACCTACACGGTACACACACTATATCCACTACATATAATACACACATTACACGCACTATACACATTACTCACACTAATACAATTTACACAGAGTACACACACTTCACGCCCTACACACACTTTACACAATTTACACACAATACACACATTTCGTACAATTTATACATAATAGACACATTACACACCTACACACCCCATACACTTCCCACACTAGTCAATGTTTGTTTGATAGTAGTTTTCGAATTAGTCCCCTATTTTCATGCTAAATGACTACATTTAATTGCAAGCTTATAATTTATTTTATCCAAATATTTTATCAACTTATAAGTTTTTGAGAAACTACATCTTATGAGCTCTTAAAATAACTTATAAGATGATGAAACTTATAAGATGTTTAAAATACAGTTAGCCAAACACCCTCTAAGTTTTCACGGTCCAAACAATATCATGATGATTTTCTTAATATCTTGAATAGACTATTTGATTTAGTTATGATTACGACTAGTTATTTGTTTGTGATTTAATAATGATAATGTGCTTAAAATGGATGGATGCAGATGTCGTAGTGATTAATGTGCCTGAGTAAATTACATTTTAAATTATTTGGGTTGTGCATTTCTTTTTTTATTTATATTCACTAGTATTACTCCCGTGCGATGCACGGAAGTATATTAACATTACAGTATATTTTAACAAAATTAAATACTATATGATGTTATTTTTTAAAATATGAACCTTGTACACTCGATAAAATAAATAATTCAAAATCTTGAATTATCATATAGTAAAATTTTAAATAGCGTAAATATCCGTTTCTCCCGTGAAATTTATGGATTGAATATATACTTATTATTTATAAAAAAATTATCATTACGAAATAAAATTAAAATAAATATTAAATATGAAAATTAAAATACATATTTCAAGAATATTTTTTAACTTAAATGTTACTGTAGGCAGTCTGTATCCTTCTTAACCTATGCGAATAACCACAAATAATCTCATTAATTACATATGTTAAAATAAACATAATATAATAACATGCCAACTTGTTAAAATAATAATTATAAGATAATAAAAAATAAATTGAATAATTTATAAGAAAATTATATTTTTCTTTTAAATAATCTCATATTTGTTATTGTTAAAAATAGTTAATTCATTCATTTTTTTAATATAATTCCCATTATAAATAGTCTAATTCACAATAAAAAGTCAAAACTTCAACTTAAAGTAGGTGAAAAATTACTAATTTCATATGCTATATGTAAAAATAGATTATAAACAAAAAACTTCTTATTATTTTTGTTGAGAAAGAAACAAACTGACAGAATGGTGATAGTACAACAACAACTCTTTAGGGACAAATACATGAATAATATACTTGAAAATGTCCAACTTGCAATTGGAGGGGAAAACAATTTTCTTTATTACATATTTGGCTCCATTTTATTTAATTAGACAAAAACGCATATTTATATTTATATGTATATAAGTGTGTATATATATATAGATAGATAGATAGATAGATAGATAGATAGATAGATAGATAGATTAATTTACCGAGTAAAATTAAGATAGAAAGATACATACAATAAATTAATTAATTAAAGTATTTATAAAAAATAGATTTTTTATAAAAGATATAACTAATTCTTACAGCCTAAATTTGATACTGAACATGCACAATACGTACTGAGATCTAACCACTAACCAATTAAAATAAAATTGTCTTTTATTTTATTAAATATCACACTTTTATATATATGGTATGTATGTTAAATTAAAGATCATGAAAAGATAATTAATTTTATATTTAATATGTAAAAACTGGTTATGATACAAATACTACTTGTATTTAAAATTTGGGAAAAGTACTTCTTTAGAAAGAAGGAAAAAAAATCAAAAGTTCGCATTTGTACAAATAACCATAAATAACACAAAATATAATGGTTGGGAAATGCAATTTACAATCTTAACTTTCTTATAACTTTTATATATGTGTAGTTTTTGTAATATACCTACATAAACTTTCAAGTTTTAACTATAAATATTTACTTGTCCCTTTCTAAAATTAGATTCTCATTTTGCAGTTTATAATATTTTACTTGACGATATCAGATTTACCCAAAATATTTCTAAATAAATTCTAACATTAACAAAATAAAATCCAAAAGTTATTCTTAATTCAAATAACAATTAAAGTGTGTGAATTCTAAAAAATACTTAAATATGCGTATTGTAATTTACCCAAATAAATTTTTTATTTATAATGCAAATATTATATTTATCTAAATATAAAATTGATTAATGAAAAAACTATTGCTTAAGTTGCAAAAAGTAAAAAAAAAAAAAAAAAAAAAAAAAAAAAAAAAAATAAATAGTTGAATTTAGTTAGTGCGACAAATTTTTTTATACATTAAAAAGTGTAAAAAAAATATAGTTGAAGTTAGTCACGTAAATGAAAACCAACTAAAAAGAGATTGAAAGATGTAACAAATGTCATAATTTAGGTTGCAAAGTGTACCTTACTTAACAAAATACATATTATGAAAATATGAATTAGTAATAAAAGAATAAGCTGAATAATAATTATGTCTCATACTTCCGTGACTAATCAAACACACATTGTTATTATAAAAAATATACTCCTTCGGTTCCTTTTTATTTGACCTTGTAGCTTTTTAATGACTTTTTGAATTAATTGATCCCTTAGTTATTTCTTACAATTTCTCTCAATTTTTCCCTCTGTCAATCCTAAAATATTTCTTACTTTTCAACCTAGATTTGAGATAGATGTCAGAGAGAAATGAAATTACTGGGGGTATATATGGAAAAAAAATTGAATTCTTAATTCATCCACTTTTTTCTAAAAAAATTAATTAAAAGAAACAGAGGGAGTATATCAGTAGATGCAAGTAATTATTTAATAAATTATTTGTAAAATATTATACCTTTAACTTAATAAAATAAGAGTTTCTTTATTTAAACAATGATTTTTATCCTGGGAATAACTTAGGTAAAGAAAATATATTAGAAATTCAGGTCATATAAAATAAATAAATTTCTTGTAGTTTAAAAAAACTCAACTAACCAGAATCTAACTAAAATAATTAACCAATAAATAATTTATTTTTGAATCTAATATATGTGATATGGATATCAAATTGAAGATTGTGAAAAGATGAATAATTTGATATATTGTGTATAAAAAATGGATTAAAAATAAAAAAATTATTTGCATTTTACAAAATAAAAAATAGAAAATTATTACTTACCAAAATTGACAAAACCTTACTAAATTAATATTAAACTTTTAGGCGGGAAAAGTAAAATGACATAAAAGCCCTCCATTCTACTTTTATATTTACTAGTATCGCTTCCGTGCGATGCACAAAAATTTATTTAAAAAATAATTATTTTATTAAATTAAATATAATATTTATCTAATATAAAAATATAGAATTATTATATTCTAAGTAAATGAATATGTAAATAATTATTTTTTTCTGTTTTTTTACAATCAACCTAAACTTTGCGTTTTTCGACCTTTACAACCTTTTGTAGCAATTTTCGAAAAGAAAAAAAAACTATTTAAAAATAATAATAATGCTTAGAAAATATAATATTTATGTTTAAATTCTAAAAAAATATTTAAAGTATCATAAACTTAACTGAAAAAATGTAGAAAATATTACAATAAAAAATCATTTTTCATAAAAAAAAGATCGAATAATTTTGATATTACTTCAAATAATTTTAAATATTTTTAAAAGGATTTATTTTTTCAAAAAAATAATTGAAAAGATACTTATATCATAAAATTAGACTTTTCATAGATACTTCCACATGTCTTAAATGAAATTTTAGAGATTTTAAAATAATTTTCAAGATAACTTTCAAATAACTTAAATAATTTTTTAGAGTTTAAAAGATAATTTTCAGAAATTTATAATAGTTTTATGATTTAAAAAAAAAGTAATAACTTTTTATTTTCTTGCTTAAAATGATTTGATTTGAATTTTTTTTAAAAAAAAAAAACTCAAATTTTTAATATATTTTTAACATGTTTAAGTTAATTTTCTGGTATTTTAAATGAAGTTTATAATTTAAAAAATATTTTTTAGATTTTTTTAAAATTTATGTAATTTAAATATTTTCTAATATTCTTTTATTTTCGCACTTAAAATGCTGGCAGAGGTTGGAAACGTGAAAAAATGTATAGTTCATGTTGTGATTGAACAAAAAAAAAAAAAAAAAAAAAAGAAACTGAAAAATGCTCATACTACATGTTGCAAAATAATATAAAACCAAAATATAAATAATGTAAATATCAATTTCTCCCAAGTGATATATGGATTTAATATGACTTACATTTTATAAATGTATTATTTATAAATTTACATTAAGATAAATTATTAAATGTAAAAAATAAATTATATCTACTTTTAAGAATGAATATCTCCTAATATTGAGATTCAAATATATATTTAGTGTGTGTTTGTATATGTATCCACCTTAACCTATGTGAACACCCAAGAGCTTAATTTAATATGAATATTAAAATAAACACAAATACATAAATACACAAGACACACCAAAATATATCAAATAAAATAAATTGAATTGTATTATAAGAAAATTAGTGTTTTCTTTTATTTTTTTCAATTTTTTTAAATATTTTAATTTATCCAAATAATTTTTTAAATTTTAAATATAAATATTTACTTATTTTAAGAAAAATTAATTTTCAAGTTTTAGTATTTTACATGGTGGTTTAATATACTCAAATACTTTTTAGATTTTAAATAAATCTTGATATTAATAAAATAAAATAAAATGATTATTCTATAGTTGGACTAACAAAATAAAGCACATGAATTCTTCAATATATCTGAATAATATATGTATATGTTGAAATTTATTTAAAGATACAATTAATATATATATATATGTATGTATATTTTGCTTGGGTTGCAAAATAAGGAAAAATGCGACAATGTATTGTTTATATTGAGACCTCTAAAAAACCTAGTTAGCTCAAACATGTTAATTTTATTTTTTCAATAGAAATATTAATTGTAGCACATGTAAAATCTCATAGTTTAGATTGCAAAGTGTAATTATTATTTATAAAGAAATATTATTAATCAATAGAAAATATGAGTATGTAACAAAAAATAATTTTAAGATTAATTATTATACATAAATATATGTGAAAGTCCTAGTCCCATGATTAATTATAGCAAATTAATATTTGTAAATACAATAATTTAATCAGTCAATCATTAAATTATACATCAACTTTTACTTTTAATTTAATAAAGTATATATTCATTTATTAAGAAAGGTAATACTTAATATTGTATTAATTTGAAGAAAAAAATATAATTAATGTCTTAAAAGAAATTAAAAATGCATTAAAGATATATTTTAAGCGGAAAAAAAGTAATTTACAATAATAACCCTCATTTTACTTTATATATATATATGAGTTAATTACAAAATGCAACCTGTACTATTGGCCTTTTTTTCATTTCTAGTCCAAACTAAATATTTTTTCCGATTGCAACCTGTATAACGCGTTTTTGTTGCAGTTTGCAACTCTGGCCATATTTCAGGCTATATAGGCCATGTGCCATGCACATGACCTCCATGGGCCAATAATATGGCGACACGTGGCCACTAATAAAAAAAAAATCTAGAAAAGGAAACAAATACTTATAAATTATTTAAAAATTTTAAAATAATTCATAAAAAATATAAAAATAATTTAAATTTATAAATATTTCATATAAAAAATAAAAAATATTTTGAAAATTTGAAAATTCAAGAAATTAACAAAAAATTCTAAAATTAATCTTAAAAATTCTGAAAATAAATATAAAAAAATCGAAAATACTTTTATTTTGAAAAAATTGAAAAATATTGTAAATTATTTAAAAAAATAAAATAATTTATTAAAAAATATAAAATTATATAAATTTCTAAATAATTTTATTTAAAAAATTAAAAATATATTTTGAAAATTTTAAAATTCAGGAAATTAACAAAAAAACCTAAAATTTATTTTAAAATTTCTAGAACTAAATATAAATTTTGAATAATTATTTTGAAATTTTCAAATTCATTTAAAATCCAATAATTAAAAAAATTATTTCTGAAAACTATTTTAAATTAATTTGGGAATTGAGAATTAAATTTCCAATTCCTCTCCATTTTCTTTACGCGCGCATAGAACAATAATAATGATCATGGACAGTAGAAGTCTGAATCTTCTCCGATAAACCTGGCTTCTCGGCCTAATGAAACCCGACAGCTATTCAAGTGGCAAGATGACTACGGAACTGCGAGAGGGAAGGCCGACTTCTCTTTTTTTTTTTCCTTTTTTTTTTTCTAGTTTGACGTCTGCACCAGACAGCTGAATCTCCTTCAATGTGTCCGCCAACGAGAGAATTTTAAAATTCAGGAAATTAAAAAAAAAATTATTCTTAAAAAACTAAAATTCAGGAAATTAACAAAAAAAAAAAAAATAGATTTTTTGTTACTTTCCTGAAATTTAAAATTTTCAATTTTTTTTTGCATTTTTTATATAAAATTATTTAAAAATTTATATAATTATATATTTTTAATAAATTATTTAATTTTTTTAAAATAATTTACAATTTTTTCGATTTTTTTTCAAAATAAAACTATTTTTGATTTTTTTTATATTTATTTTCAGAATTTTTAAAATTAATTTTAGATTTTTTTTTGTTAATTTCCTGAATTTCAAAATTTTCAAAATATTTTATTTTTTTATATAAAATTATTTAGATATGTATATAATTTTTATATTTTTAATTAAAAAATTTACTTTTTTAAAATAATTTATAAGTATTTTCGATTTTTCTTTTTTTATATACTTAAGAATTTTTAAAATTAATTTTATATTTTTTTTGTTAATTTCCTAAATTTTAAAATTTCAAAATATTTTTTTATGTTAAATATTTACAAATTTAAATTATTTTTATATTTTTTGTGAATTATTTTGAAATTTTTAAATAATTTATAAGTATTTTTTTCCTTTTTTTAATTAGTGTCCACGTGTCACCATATTATTGGCCCATGGAGGTCATGTGCATGCACACATGGCCTATATAGCCTGATATATGGCCGGAGTTGCAAACTGCAATAAAAACGCGTTATACAGGTTGCAATCGGAAAAAATATTTAGTTTGGACTAGAAATGGAAAAAAGGCTAATAGTACAGGTTGCATTTTGTAATTAACCCTATATATATAGATTTTTTTAGGTTGTATACCTTTGGATATTAAATACACTCGCATTGTTTTAAAAGATAGTAAGGAATATTGTTTCTTACTTCCTAACTTATTAGTTGAGACTATATTTATTATGAATTTGGATGTTAAAAAATGAAAAATATAGAATAAATAACATATAAAACATAAGTTCTAGAAATCTATACACTAATATAAAAGTATTTTAAGTTTCAGTCAATTTACGTCTGACTAGTTTTATCTTTGTAAATTATAATATTATAAATTTGTATCGTATGTGTCCTAGTTCTATTCCAATTCTATAGACATGTTCCTAATTCTATTCCACTGTTAATTAAAATTTCAGTAAGAATCGTGCATTACTATTAATTAATTGTATTTCAATAATTATATTCCAATACTATTAATATATTCCAATACTATTAATTAATTACAGTTATATAGACATACTCCATAGTTATATTCCAATACTATTAATTAATAGTATTTCAATAAGAATCGTGTACGTAATTGGCGAAAATATTAGGTTCTTACAATTCTCTTGAGCGTTTGCATTCAATTTAGGATAATGCTAGCCAGACATAATCTGTCCGGGCAAATTTTTTCAATTTTTTTTTTTTAAAATCAATATTCTTTTTTTAAAATCAATATTTTTTTTATAAATGTATTTTAAATTAGTAATGAAAAAATATTTGTAAAGACGGTAATTAAATTTTTAACATTAACACCCAATTGCGGGAAAAAAGAACTTCAAAAAGACGTCATTTTTTTGAATTGCTTTAAAATAATAGTCAATATTTGAATCTCGTCTTGTGGTAGTTAGCAATTATACTTATAATTTTAATTAAGATTAAAAGATGATAAAAAAAATTAATTTTTCAAATAACAAAAAAAATTGCCCAGGGAAATTATGCACACTTAGCAAGCACCTTCAATTGAATATTTAGTGTGTGGATAGATTTATGTTCCCTTTGTTTACATCCAAGAAAAAATATTTGTGTGGATAGACTACACAAATACTCCCTGCGTTTCATAAAGAATGTCATTTTAGACACTTTGAAAAATTTCACAATAAGTGTCACTTTACCAAAAAAAACTACAATTCTTTCAATATTATCTTAAACAACCTACTTAATTTAGTTGATTATTTCCTTATTTCACAAAACATAACAATTAAATATCAATCCTTAATTTCTCCAAAAATAGCTAAAATGACATTTTTTATGAAACGGAGGGAGTGTTTTTTCTTGGATGTAAACAGAAATATTTGTGTCCTTGCTAAGTGTTCTTTCTTTAAAAAACCCTGGATCCGTTTAATTATTGCCAGGATCCTGAAACTACTTAATTAATTTTTTTAAATTTTATCATCTGATCTTTTACTAATTTATTTTTGTTCCATTTGTTTGACAAACTTAAAATATTTTATCTTTTAGCCTCTTTCATTATATAATAGTACAGATTTACGAGATTTTATTTTTGCTTTAGTGGTTTCTTTTCTTGCAATAATTTAGATGCACATAAACACCTACATATTTCATTAAACCTATGATAGGCATAAATGAACAAAACCTGTTTTTATAACATCGCTCGCATAGTCATCAAAACTAAAACCCATTTTTGCAACACTATCATGTACGTGTTCTTCAATCCCAATATCAAAATTCATCTCAAACTACCTTATATCTCATTCGAGTCGTAATATTGAACTAAGTTAATTATACCTTAGGATTCATGGATTATGTGTTAATTTCGAAAAGAGTAATTATCCATATATGTTTTATAGACATCATCTCTTCTTGTTATGTGTGATCTTTGCCTATAGAAGAATTGTCACCTCTCAATGAATTCAAGGCCACTGTAAATCATTAAGGATCAATTTGGATGTAGAAATTTGAGGGGTGGATTCGAAAATTCATCATCAAATCTATCCAACTTGTTTGGTCAAAAAAAAAAAAAAGATTTTAAATTCCTCATAAATTTCTAGTTCATTTTGGATGGATTTCAAATCCACTCAACAACCTAGTCTTTATAAATCCATCCTACCTCTCATATATGTATAGCCACATTATCACACACTACATACACAACACACTTCACATACATACTACACACACTTCACACGCATTTCACACATTACACACACTTCACACACACTACACGCACACACTACACAAATACTACACACACTTTATGCGCGCGCACACACACTTCACACACACTTTCATTATCATCATCCTTTAAAAAATGTAAAGAAATGACTGAAAAAGGAAAAATTTAAACAATTCAAATCCACTCATTTGAGTTTAAACATCCAAATAAAAGATTTAAAATGGATTTGAAATAAGTGAATTTCCAAATACAAAGAATTAAAAATCAAATCATTTATTTTACAAATCCTTCCATCCAAACACAACTTAATATTTAAAAGATTGGTTGAAGCTTAATGAATAAAAAAAGGTGCACCCTTTAATGCTATATTTCATCTTAATCCAAAACTATAATTTGTTGAGAAATAGTTATATTAGATATTGTTCAAAGTAGGTGAATTTTATATTAAATATTAATTATATTAGATATTGGCAGAAGAATTGTGTTAGTTTTAAGTTTACAAAAAAGAGATGTTAAATATTAATTCTTTTTTCTGATTTAGGGCGCTGAAAGGATTCATTCCCAAGATTAATCCGACATAACTACCGGGTGATATCTTGGTGAGTTTTCGTTGCACTATTTTATTTCATATGAATCCAGGTTGATGCACTGGATTTGATGTCGCAATTTGGTGCTAAACAAGATTTCCTTTTTATATTGATTTATTCTCTCATTTAATATCACGTGATTTGAGTTTTTCATTTGCTATATTTTTCTTGGGCAAGTTATTATTAAGTTCTTTTTTGTTGATAACATTAATGTATGAATTTTGATTTTAAGATTGACATAGCTTTAGTTAAAGATAAAATTTAATATTTGTCTGGTGAATAGATTAACATCTATCCATAGAACGTAGGAGAGTAGGACTATAGCACGCAGATGTATAATATAAATTCACACAAATTACACTAAGTATTGAATTATTTGGCAAGATAAAGAGCGTATTTCATTTGCATATGCATAGAACTGCCAATGTAGAGTTATTGAAATTTGACAACTTAAGAGCCAACAAAATACTTATATTTAGATTAGATTGGATTTCATACTTGATAAGTAAGGTAACTGTGGTAAAAGCTATAGTTAGCCTTGCAACCACTTCTATACTATATTTCCAGTGATAAGAGTTCTTTTTCAACAACTTGAGCATTAACGATTTCTTACTAACATTTAATCTCTCTTTTTCACTCAATTTCCCTAAGCTAAGTGATTTTCTTTAATCATGTCTAGAGCAAAGTGGACGTGTAGTTCCCGCATTCTTAAATGGTAGTGGCATTAGTTTTGTGCTATTTTGGAATATGATTTAGTGAAGCTCTAATCTTTAGATTAAATAACATTCAGATATTAACCTGTGATTTAACAGTTTGTCTAAATCTTCACAGAAGCATATTCTTAATATCTCTTTTAAACCAACATAAAATACACATTGTCTATATGTGAAAAGTGGTGAAAATAATTTTTATCATAATTTTTAATATAATTTTAAGCACTTTGTAAAATTATTGTAATTTTAGCATTCCTTGTCCTTTTCTAGGATAACTAACAATGTAATTTTATCGATTTATCCTACTAATAATTATCTTATTACATCTATTATAATTACTAATATATATTATTACCATCTTACCCTACCCCACATACTCCCTCCACCCAAATCAAACACATGCCCCAGCCCCACCCAAGCCCCCCAAAAAAAAAAAAAAATTATGTTTCTCCCCTACCCTTGTCCCAGACACCACCCCCCCCCCCCCTCCCCCCGGTTCCACTCACCCACCCCCTCATACTCAAGCCAAAAAAAAAAATCTTTTTTTATTACTTTCATCCCCTGCCTTTGCACTACCCCCCAAGCCAATATTTTTTTTTTCTTTTTTACTTATTTCATCCCTTGCCTCAGCCCCACCCCGCTGTCCCCCAAAATCCATCTGCCCCCCACCCCCAAGTTATTCCAATCTCTAGCCTTCAACCCCACATAATCCATGACACATGTGAGATCCGTGTCACATGTGGTAAATCCGTGATAATTGTGACACGACAGTGAAAAATGGTAGAATTTCACAAATTCGTGTCAAATGTCGATTCGTGGCAAGTGTCGTGGCATAAATTTGTGCAACACACGATTCGTGACAAGTGTATATCATATCAAATGAAGATTTGTGGTAATTGTGTGTCGTGACAAATGCGTATCTTGTTAAATGTATGTTGTAAGTGCGTGTCGTGGTAATATTACCACAACAATAAGAAGGACTAATACAAAGTCTTGATAATTGCGTATCCTGGCAAATGTATTAGAATTCATGGTAAGTGGGTATTGTGGCACATGTGGCAGATCCATGACACATGTGGCACTGCCACATGTGGCAGATCCGTGGCAACAGTGATACGATCATAAGAAAGGGTAAAAATATATAAATTTGTGGCAAGTATGTATCGTGTCAAACGACGATTTGTGGCAAGCATGTATCGTGTCAAATGATGATTCGTGGCAAGTGTGTCGTGGCACAATTCACAAATGTATTAAAATTCGTGATAAGTGGGTTTCGTAGACACATGTGGCAGATCTGTGGCAATAGTGACACGACCGTAAGAACAACTAAAATTATACAAATCCGTGGCAAGTGGTGTATCATGTCAAATGGTGATTCATGACAAGTGTATCGTGGCACAATTCCCAACAAATGTGTGTTGCAACCCGATTCGTGACAAGTGTATATCGTCTCAAATGAGGATTTGTTATTATTTTATGTCTTGACACGATTTTTGTGGCAAGTGTTTGTCGTAAAGTGGAATAATTTTTTTTTAAAAAAAAAAAGAAAAAGAAAATCTCAAAAGGACAACATATATATATATATATACATATATATATATATATATATATATATATATATATATACCTACATTTTGGCTTGGGAAGGGTGGGGTGAGGGGGTGGAGGGGTGCGGTGGGGCAGGTTTGGGGAGTTGGGGGGACAATGGGGAAGGGGGGTTGGGGTTGTAATTTAGTGGTGAGGGGATTGGATAAAGGAGATGGATTGGATAAGGAATATGAATTGGATAAGGGGTTTACTTTGTTGGTTATCCAAGAAGAATAAGGATACGCCAAAATTATACTTTTTTTACAAAGTGGTTAGAATTATACTAAAAGTTGTATAAAAGATCATTTTAGATTTTGTCTCTTGTCTATATTTTGGAACTTTATTTTTGTTATCTACTTTTATTATAAAAGTGTGAGTTGATTCTTACAAAACTTGGCTTGCCACTATTATATCCTTAATGAATTTTAATTTTTAAGGTAAGTTTAGTAACTATATCTTTAAAGTTTTACTTATATGGTTAGACAACATTTGATTTGCCTATTATATCCTTAATGAATTTAAATGTTTAAGGTTAGTTTATTAACTATTTTTTACTAAGTTTTATTTATTTGGTTAGAGCCAACTATAGAGCAAATATCATCTATCAACTCATGGATATGATATCCTAAAAAGTTCATGGATATGATATATAATTCATCTAAGGACATAAGTTGAACCTACATATTGATAATGTTTATTTTTAATAATATACATAACATTATTATTTTTACTTTTAAGTTTCTTATCTCTTTTATAATGAGATTCTTTTATATAATTGTCAAAAAAGAAAATTGTAGAAAAGGGAAAAAAATCGTTAGTAAAATTTTTAAGGCTAATTTAGTATCTTTATTTTTTAAAATTTTATTTATTTAGTATGATTCATTTTATAATTCAAATTCATCTCTTTAGTCTAAACTTATGAAATTTTCTATCACATTTCATACAATATATAGTTCAACTGATGACATAAGCTGAACCTAAATATTCATAATATCTTATATTATTATATTCCTTTGTAGTAAAATACATTATATTATTCTTTTTATTTTATTCGACTCTTCATAAATTTCTGATAGTTTTTCTAATGTTTCTTCTATAATTAAAGAGAAAGGAGATCAACTGATTAGCAAAAATGTACTTACAACAAGTAAAATTAATTAAGTATATAATTCCCAGGATATTAAATAATTGAAGTTTACGTAAAAGATACCTATGTATTTATAATTTTTTTTTATAGAAAAATAAACATCTTATAGTTTAATAGGATTTTAGTAACTCCAAAGTTTGACTTTTTTTACTAGGATAATAATTCCAAGACTTTTAATTTCGAATAGTGGTACTGTAAAATTATTTATATATTAAATGTTTTCAAATATATTAAGTTATGGTGTTTTCATGGTGAAAAAAATACTAAAAGGTACGATTAGCAACAACAAGAAAAAAAATCATAACATAAAGATTAGAACAATGAATAATAGTGAAAATTCTTATTTATCATTTTTCATTTTAGAGATAATTTCTTATTTTTAG
This sequence comes from Ajuga chamaepitys, assembly GCA_958295605.1. Classification (NCBI taxonomy): domain Eukaryota; kingdom Viridiplantae; phylum Streptophyta; class Magnoliopsida; order Lamiales; family Lamiaceae; genus Ajuga; species Ajuga chamaepitys. The sequence continues at coordinate 11,782,979 of OY282497.1, forward strand.
TTTACTTTTTATTTTTAATTGAAGTAATATTTATATCCTCATTCTACTAACCACAACAAAAATATATTGCCAGGACAACTATAGTGTATCATATTCCTTTTATTTACTCTTAATTTTTTGGTAATCGATCTTTCTCCTTTCTCTATGATTGTAAAAGAATCCAATTAGAAGAACTATAAAAAAATTATGAAGAATTGAAGAAAGTATATAAAAGAAATAAAAAAATGATATAATATATATTACTAAAAAGGAATAAGAATATAAGAAATTATGAATATTAAAGTACTTTAGTTTATGATTCTCAAAATATTAAATAATTAAAATTTACACAAAAGATATTTATGTATGTATAAAAAATTATAGAAAATTAAACATAGTGTAATAGGAGTTTAGTAGCTCCAAAATTTGACTTCTGCAACTTATTCTAAAAATCATCTCCGATTGCAACCCGACGTAGTCACGTTCTACTGTTTACAACCTAATTGCGTTTTTTTACTATTTTCGGCCACTTTTGAGTGTGTTAATTGCACGCAAGTTTGAACGCGTGATTCATCAATCCCTACCCACTCTCTCACTCTTCAATTCGTTGGGCAAGCCAACGGTAATAATTTGCTCCCCATCTCTCTTATATAACTAGGGATTAGGGCAAAATCTATGGAACTCCATTGTTATCTGAAGATCGAAAAACGAGAGAGTTGAGGTTTAGAAAAAATTGAACCTAATTCCATTGTCGGCTGAAGATCAATTTCAATGAGAGAGTAGTTTAATTTGCGAAAGAAGAATTCATGAATTGTCGCTGCCATTGCGGTCGGCTCGCAATAAAGAGGACATCCTGGACTGATAACAATCCAATAAGGAGACACATTTCATGTGATAACTATTGGGTGAGTAAATTTTAGTAAATTTGAATCGATTTCCCTATTAAAAATGTGAAATGGGGAGGCTGGCTTTGTTTACCCTCGAATTTTTTAGTGAATTTAATTTGGTGCAGTTGGGTTGTTGGTTGGTATGTTGTGGAAATTTGTTGCAAATGAGTTGAATTGAGTTTGTGATCGGTAAAGATTCAAATTAACTTAGGTTGCAAATGATAAAACACGACTATTGGAGACGATTTTTAGAATATGTTGCAAGTGAACGGGTATACCTCAGGTTGCATTTGGTAATAAACACTAGTTTTTTCTTTCAATATTTGGATAAGGTGCAAATAAACCCTTCAATTATTTTTTTGTACAATTAAACACTTTAATTCTTAAAATTGCACAAATAGACACTCAAAGTTTTTATTGTAGTTTAAATAAACACTTCCGTCAAAATTTTGACAGATGCTGTTAATTCTTTTATTCCTATTTTTTTTTTTTTTTGGGAATTATTCTTCCATTGTAATACGAGATTATCAATTAATATTTAAATCATTATTCATATCTGTAACATGAATTTTGATCAATTCTCATGAAGGCTCCCCAAAAATTACATCTTATGACCGTGTAACTTCTTCCCCGTCGCTACTTGGTTATGTAGCTAGGTTTTGTCGCTGTGGCGCCGCCAACTTGTAGTGACTTTCTTCATGTCATCATGTGCAATTTAATTTGGTACTTCTACAACCCACTTGATTTGGTATCTAATCTCTTCAAATCACCACTTATTGGTTGAGGTCCTCTATTGACGATGATTTATGAAGTCCTCCCTTTTCAATGGAAGTATTTCTGAAATCATGATTTTGTGTAGCTAATCGAGACCTTGGTTCGTTTTGATGATATTTGATTTGTCTTGGATCTTAATTTTTGCTCGTGAGTATCTTCGGCGGTTATACCATCTCCAGTTCGTCTTTCCAACATATTTGTATTTTTTTCTAGGATCAGCATATTTGTGTATTGAATGTGTGTTATTCTATTGAGGTGAGATGAGGATGACAGAGGCCACAGTCCAATTCACCTTCAAATTGACGTCGTGCATTTTAAATTTAACGGAAGTTTTTATTTATAATACATTGAAAAGTTGGAGGGTTCATTTGTATGATTTTAAAAACTAAAGTGTTTAATTGGAAAAAATATAATTGAAGGGTTATTTGTACTTGGGAATATAGCTAAGGTGTATATTTGTACCTTATCCCTTTTTATTTTCGAGAGACAAACCAAGAGATTTCTTCCGTTTGTTTTTTTTAAAGTTTTACAACTACAATATTTTGTACTCATTTCACTTAAAAATATTGACGAGACAACTATAATATATCATATATAATATTATTTACCACTCCTGCATATGTTACATAATTAATGTATGAATGACTTAACATTAATAATAAGTATTTGAAAGTATAACATGCTAAAGGACTTGTTCGTTTACTATTGATTCATCCCTCACACCCATGAATATCTGATTTGACTTTCAATAATAAGTGACATAGTGTCAATAAAAGATATGTCGAAGAAAATATGAAGTTTCTATACGAAGAGTCAAATATATAAACTTGGCATTATGTCTTAGTCCAATTTTTAGTATAAATTCATGATAGAACAAAAATTTGTACATTAGTTTTAGCTCTTGATTATTTCTTAATTTTTTAAAAAGGTATCACTTAGTCTTAGGTGTTATTGTTGACATATTTTTTTATTATATAAAAATTGATTGAAAATTTAATTAAAAAAATGCCATTAATTTTTTTTTTTTGGAAAAAATAGATGAGATAAATTAAAATCTTTTAGTCTATTTAAAAAATCTAAACATTATACTCCCTCCCTTTCAATTTAATTGATCTTTAGAAAAATGTAGAAGAATTATGAATTCAATTTTTTTTCCAAAAATACCCTAGGTAATCTCATTTCTCTCTCATATCTAGGTTGAAAAGTAATAGATATTTTAGGATTGAGATGGGAACAAAATTGAGAGAAATAGTGAAAAATAGCTAAAAGATCAATTAATTCGAAATATCATTAAGAAGTTAAATGATCAATTAAAAATAAATGAGGGGAGTATGTCAGAACAATATGTGAATGATTCACAATAATTTATATTACTATGTATAAATTATTAATAAGTTCTTACATAGTGTTTGGTCATAATAAAACATCCAACTGTTATTATAATTATAAATTAGGATAATACTTATCTAATAGTAACAATTTATTTGTCTAAATTTAAACTTGGTACTTGCAATAATCTTCCTAATTTTCTAAATTATTGAAGTATAAATATTACATAATTGAGAAAACATAAAATTTATATAAGTTATCTTATAAAAATAACATATGAATATAAGATATTTATACTAAAATGTAAACTATCGAATTAATCAAGGTTAGAGCTTAATGTGAATATCAACTCAAACTTCATTATAATATAAACTTGAAGCAAATACTAAAATCACGTTAAAAGAATGAAATGACTTGCACGTTGCATTGCTGGAATTATATTCTAAAATTAACTTTTGTGTGAGTAAAAAGACATGTTAGAAAATTGATTTTTTTTTTTTTTTTTTTTTTTTTTTGTATATCACTTTATTAAAGTCCAACAATAGAAAATAATGTCAAAATAATTAAATGGAAACTCTATGATGATAAAATAAATAGAAGTGAAAAAATATATTGTAATAATACAAACTTATGCATCGACTTCATTATTATAAGTAGATATATCTAGTAAAAAAAAAAGGGTGACTGTTGCGTCCTCCTAAATCAAATAATCTAGCCACTGGCTGCCCAATAAAGCGGATGCTAAAACAAGATCAAAACAATACAACTCACTTTTCAAGCCTCTCGGACGCAAACACATTATATCGAGGACTATAAGTCATTTACAAATTGCAGAGATTTTTAAAGATCTGAATAAATCGGGTTTATCGATACAACTAGGTACAAGATTCACAAACACTCTAGCTCCTACATGTAGTATTTCAGGTGTAGTATTAGAAAGATCGACTAATTGAGGGTGCCTTCCTACATGTAATTTTTGAGGTGTAGTTTAAATTAATGATTTCAATAAATTGTGATGTTATAGACGAAACATATAGGATATATTACATCCAAAACCTAAGTTGTAGAAACTTAAAGAAGGGTGACCACTGCATCTTTCTAAATCTAAGGATAATTCTATGCTAGTTGAGTAGTAGTGTTCGACTGGTAATTCTGTTAGAAATTCATGTATATAAAATCACATATATATGTATATTGGGAATCGATATACCTCAATTTAGTTGAAGCGGAAAAGCATTTGGTTGATTCCCCAATTGATGTATCGTACTCTGATTTATCTACTAGCCCGTCTTGACGAACACTACTAGAGCATCTGCCTTTTGCTACACGCCTTAGGCTCTTGGAGAACTTCGGTGATACCCCAAGAACGAGAATAGAGAGAACAATTGGGAGAATGTCATATGTGGTATCTTAATTCTGCAGTCTACGAATTTAAGATATATTCGTATATATAATAGTATGGGAGATATTTGTCTCCTATTATGGATAGGATCTCCATCCTTATCAGGAATATATTTAATAAGATATCAAAATATCTAATTAAATATATATCCCAACTATATTGGGATCCATCAGATATGGATGCAACCAACATCTTCCACTCATACAAATCTGATCAGACTCATTCGAATCTAAAGACTCCACAATTCTCATCATCACATCTCTTCTTTCATACAGAGACTAAGGCGTGCGACCGAGCGAGAACATAATGGAACAAAGTGAGGAGAGTTATATTAAGTTATCACCCAACTAACATAACTCATCAACTCAAGAGACTCGCTGTGTACCCCAAACTACGTGGTTGCAATAGACCAAACATCTCTGACCCCTCTTATATATATAGAGCATGTTTGACCCCTAAATTGTATCTATGCTCATGACTATGTCAAACTATTTCGACTTAGTCGGCCGGCCTATGAGTCATAGTACACAAGTGCATTACCAGTTTAGTTTTTCCTTGGCCTCTTATGCCAATTTGCTTGGACTTGACAGCCTTCTTAGTCATGCTCCGACAGACCGTATCAACCATGGCCATTGAACACATGCTAAAGTAGCGTCATCAAGCTTACACTTCATGACAAAGTCCAAAGTCCCAAAGGACACAAAAATCACTATAAGAGCTCACACAGCGACGAAGCATGGATCTATTCGGTCACTCATCTTACTAAGGTCGTCATTGAGCACATGTAGTATGAATACATGCTATGATGGAGCTCACACTCAAATTTGGGCATGTCACGCTCTGAACATCATACGAGTTTTAGTCCAGTCGCTCTTCTAGCGTCTGACCTGCGTATCACTAGAAGTTTATCTCCAACACTATTTTCGATGATTCACACACTCGGCTATTATGAGGCTTATATGAAGCTAGGACATTCTTCATAATCGATCAAGTGTAATCTCATCCTGGCCTTTTGCCAAGGCGACTATGGGCAACAACCTCTCGTGTTGTTCCTTTCACAAAGGTGATCACTTAACCGTTTGATCCGCCAGTCTCATCCTGCTCGCTTACCAAAGCGACAGGGCGATTTTCCGTGTGAGTGGGATAATCCAAGCTTTGTGACATATCATATATAATAGACACAGAACTTCTAACATATAATAAGGGCAAATTTTATTGATAAATAAAATTGTTCATATAGGCAAAAAAGAATTTAAATTCTACGAAGTCCCATACTCCTAACATGCCTTTGAAATACATCTCTACTCAAAGGCCTGGTGAAAGGATCAGCTATCATTTCACCAGTGGGAACGTGCCTGAGAACCACTTGCCCTTGCGCAATATTATCTCGGATGAAGTGGTATCTGATGTCAATATGTTTGGTCCTCCCATGATACTTGGGGTCCTTAGCATATGCTAGTGCAGCTCTGTTGTCACAAAGGACAACTACTGCATCATCTACGTGCGCCGTAACGCGCAAAGTCTGGAGAAATCTTCTCAAGCAGATAGCCTCTTGAACTGCAGGCGTACAGGCGATGTAATCTGCTTCCATAGTGGATAGAGATATACAAGGTTGCTTCTTGCTACACCAAGTGATACCAGTGCCACCTAACAAGAATGCATATCCCGATGTGGATTTGCGTTCATCTCTATCCGCTGATCCATCAGCATCGCTGTAACCAAGTTGCTTCAAACTGCCACCGTGATAGCACAAAGCTAAATCACTTGCCCCCTTTAAATATCTAAGTATCCTTTTGACTGCAGCCCAGTGAGCGCATCCGAGATTACTTTGATACCTACTCACCATCCCAACTGCAAAGCACAGATCTGTTCGAGTACACATCATTGCGTACATCAAACTCCCTACTGCACTTGCATAAGGAACCTTAGTCATGCTTTCTTTTTCATCGTCTGTCTTTGGGCATAAATCTTTGCTAAGAACACAATGTTTTTCCATAGGCGTGTCAACGGGTTTAGCATTATGCATCCGAAATCGCTCCAGAACCCTCTTAATATAAGTCGCTTGAGATAAAATTAAGAGCCTCTTTGAGCGATCTCGGTGTATCTTAACACCAAGTATGTATTCTGCCTCTCCCATGTCTTTCATCTCAAAAGTAGATGACAGCCACTGCTGACTGGCGACAATCATCTCCGTATAATTTCTAGCCAACAAAATGTCATCCACATATAATAGGAGAATTGTGATTTTTTTTCTCATCCCTTTTGACATACACACAGTGATCTTCCTCAACCATCGTAAAGCCTATCGAAGTGATAGCTCGATGAAATCGAAAGTACCACTGTCTAGATGATTGTTTCAGTCCATAAATGGAACGCTTTAAGCGGCACACTTTGCGCTCTTGTCCCTTTACCTAAAAACCCTTAGGTTGATCCATATAGATCTCATCACCCAGTTCTCCATTGAGAAATGTTGTCTTTACATCCATTTGGAATAGTTCCAAATTAAGGTGGGTGACAATTGCTAAAATGAGACGGATAGAGGCAAACCTCACCACTGGGTAGAATGTCTCTTCATAGTCCACACCTTCTTTTTGGGTAAAGCCTTTCGCCACCAGGCGAGCCTTATACTTGTCTATCGAGCCATCTGCTTTTCGCCTGATTTTGAGAACCCACTTGTTCCCAATTGTCTTGCGTCCAGACGGTAGATCGACTAACTCCCAAACTTGGTTCTTAGCCATCGAACTCATCTCTTCCTCCATAGCACTTATCCACTCTTTAGAATTTGGAGAAGTTACAGCCTCTTCAAAAGTAGCTGGCTCATCAACATCCATTGTTGCGCACATGAAAGATTCCCCCTCGAGTTCAAAACGTCTTTGGGGCACCATTCCATACTTGCTCCTGCGCAACTCTAGATCTTGAGAGTCTTCATGCAATAGATTTCTCCCACTGACTTTAAGATCGCTCTCATTATTCTCGTCGATTGCTGGATTTGGTTGTGAAACCGCATCCTCGCTAGGAATTACAGCGTTGTCTTCGGGATCTTGTAACTCATAAAGTTTAAGATCTCCTTTAACTTCTCCAATTGTTGAAAATTCCTCATTGAGAAAATTGACATCGCGTAACTCAATTTCTGTCATTCCTCCGTCAGGATGTTCACCACACATCACATAGCCTTTCGAGTGGTCACAGTATCTTATAAAGATATGTTTGACTACTCTAGGACCAAGTTTCCCATGCTTATGGGAAGTATTATGAACAAATCCAGTTGACCCCCAAGGGCGCAAGCCTTCTAAGTTAGGCTTTCTTTCATGCCACAACTCATATGGCGTCGAAGGAACTGATTTAGACGGCACACGATTCAATATGTAGGCAGCAGTTAAGATTGCATCTCCCCAAAAAGATATTGGTAGATTTGCTTGCTCCATCATTAATCTGGCCATGTCCAGAAGTGTCCTATACCTCCTCTCTGCAACACCATTTTGTTGCGGAGTGTAAGGAATTGACAGTTGTCTAATGATCCCTTTTTCCTTACAGTATTGTCTGAACTGATCAGGCAAGTATTCTCGCGCCCTATCAGTACGTAAAGTTTTAAGTTTCTTATCTCTTTGGTTCTCAACCTCCGCTAAGAATCGCTTAAAGCAATCAAGCGCTTCTGAGCGGTGAGATAGGAGATACACTGAACCGTAGCACGAATAATCATCAATAAATGTGAGGAAATAGGATGCACCGTGTCGTGCCTTCACATTTACGGGTCCGCATATGTCCGAGTGAACTAACTCTAAAGGTTGAGTTGCTCTTTTTGCCTTTCCAAAAGGCTTCCGGCAGGCTTTTCCTGCCAGACATGCTTCGCACACAGTAAGGTTGACTTTAACGAGATTGCCTAAAAGACCTTCTCGAGCTAACCTAGTCATCCTTTCACGTCCTATGTGTCCTAACATTGCATGCCATTTATTAGAATCATTCAAAACATCAACAGACGAAGAAACAAAAGAAGTGCATGCAATAGATAAATCCAACATGAAAAATCCATTGTTCATATGTCCTATGCCATAAAGGTTGTTGCTGAGAAAAATAGATAACATAGTCTTTTCAAACAGGAAAGAAAAATCTTGACTCAAAAGTGCTGAAACTGAAAGTAAATTACACCGAATACTAGGCGCATAAAGCATATCATTAAGGAGCAGCTCGCGCCCAGTGCTAAGTTTGAGCTGGTATGACCCAACTCCCACCACCTCTTCTTGCGCGCCATTTCCCATAGCAATGTAGTGGCTGCCCGCTGGTACTCGATGATAATCTACAAATCCTGCTCTATCTCTTGTCACATGTTTGGTTGCTCCCGAGTCTACAATCCAACCATGGAGAGAATTCGCAACGAACACATGTGAGCAAACAAATAAATCAGAAGAGCTAGGAACAGGTCTTACCTTCTTTGGCTCAGTACAATTACGAGCAAAGTGACCTGTCTTTCAACAGTTATAGCAAGTGTCTTTCTTCTTTTCACCCCTTTTACCACGGTGATGCTTTTTAGTATTGTCACCTTGCGGGCCCAAGTTTTGGTTTTTGGCGTTGCTTTGTCCTGCATTCTTTTACTTTTTCCAACGGTTGCCTGTGTTAGGCTTGCGTTGCCTAACATATGCGACGAAAGCAGCCGCTTGTGCTCTTTCCGCCTCTCCACGGTCAGCCTCGAGTCTAAGATGACTGGCGACGCTGTCAAAGGTCTGGATTTGTTCGTTGTGTGTGAGCACAAGTTTAACTTGTCCCCAAGTCTACTCAAGTAGCGACCTTAGGACTGCCAAAACTTGTTGTTCATTGGTGAATTTATTTCCAGCATTTTGAAGCTCTCGAATCATGTCTTTCATGACATCAAGATGCTGGCCTATAGTGTGCTTAGGGTCAAGTACGTACTGATTGAACTTAAGGGTTAAAGCCCTTAGTCTCGTTGCCGAAGTAGTGCCGTACGTGACCTTTAAGTCGTCCCACAGCTCTTTAGCTGTAGCAAACGTCTCGAACTCACGAATCAGATGATCCTGCATGCAGCTAAGCATAGTATAGTGCACAGACCGATCTTGATTTACCCACTTATTGTACGCATCCAAATTGCAACGATATTGAGCATTTTGACCGTTCTCTGCCTCAACCGACATTAGCATAGGCTCGGTGTTATGTAGCAGAAACTGGATGTTACAGTGCCATATGGCATAATTCTAGACCATCTAATTTGCCAGAACCGTAAAGATCAGAAAAAGTTATTTGGGCATCCATTTCTGTTAAAATTATGCGCAATATGTTAGAAGTTTGTCTATTTAATATTTTTATTCGGGTCCAAATAAAATTTTATTATTTCTTTCAAGTGAATGAGATCAAAAATTTGTCACATAGGCTCATAATCATCTCCCACTCAATTGAAAAAGATAATAAAAAATTAAATGATCGCGAATAAAAAAATATGTCCATCTCAAGAAACATCCATAAAAATAATATAGTGAGATGTCAATGACCTATGATGGTAAATACGAAACAATAAAAAATTACATGGCCTCAAAAATGGCCCCTCTGATCATGTGCCCTAGTGAGAAACGAAAAATAAATAAATAAATAAAATACAACTTTCGTCCCTGCTACATGATTCTATAAAAGAAAAATTACAACGGGACATCGTATAACCACCATTGTCATCAACATCTCATACATACATTAACATCACATCACGTAACGCAAACAATAAATTAAATCACATAATTAATGTATGTAAAAAAATAAAAGGTCCAGCCCAAATCTTTATTATTTATATTGTTTATTATCAGCCCAATAAAAAAAATTGGACGTTTGATTATCACGTTCGGTCCAAAAAAAAAAATATCTTTAAAAGAAAAAATAGAAGTCTGATTTAATGGGCAGCCCATATATGGCCCCCTTGTTTATTTATTTTTTTTTTCTATTTATTTAGCAAAAAAAAAAACAACAGACCTACTTGTAGAGCCCAACATCTCAGCCCAATAGACCAATTTAAAAAAAATAGTTTACAAATTTTTTTTCAAACCAGCCCAAGACTGGGCCCAAACCGACCAGCCCCAACAACTATTAAACCCTAGTCTATTTTCAGATTTTATTAGCCCAAAACCCGGGCCCAGCCCAGAAAACCCACAAACCCTAGCCCGCTGTCGCTGCCGCCGCCACCATCGCTGCCGCCGCCGGAGCAGCAGCGTAGAAGCAGGGCTAGGCAGAGCGATGTCGCAGCCACACAACAGCGCAGCACAGCAGCATGCAGGGTTGCCGTGCGCTCGCGCTGCCGTCGCGCGCAGGAGCAGCGCGCTGTGGCGCCGCATCTCTAGTGTTCGCGCATCAGAAGCCGGAGCAGGGCACAACGAAGCTATGTAGCGCCACCGCCACCGCCGCCGGAACGCGATCGTACTGCGCAGTAGAAACAGAGTGCAGGAGCAGCGGTGCAGCAACAATTTGTTTAAAAAAAATTCAATTTGAAACAGATTCCATGTCTTTATCACAACTCAACAGTTTCCCAAAAGAAATATATGTAAGCTGCTTCTTTTAAAAAAAATTAACCAAGCTTGCTTTTAGTGCTACGGACTATGGAAGCAACCTTTTTTTTTAAAGAAAACTTTGTCTTAATTGAATAAGAAAAATGAAACTGTTTCATCAATGGGAAAAAATGACGGAATTAATAATTCAGGCGATGATAAATCAATTGATCGCTCTGATACCACTATTAGAAATTCATGCATATAACATCACATACATATGTATATAGGGAATCGATATACCTTATTTTAGTTGCAACTAAAAAGTATTTGGTTGATTCCCCAATTGATGGATCGTACTCTGATTCGTCTACTAGCCCGTCTTGACGAACACTACTAGAGTATCCGCCTTTTGCTACACACCTTAGGCTCTTCGAGAACTTCGGTGATACTCCAAGAACGAGAATAGAGAGAACAATTGGGAGAATGTATTCTGTGGTGTCTTAATTCCGTAGTCTACGAATTTAAGATATATTCGTATATATAATAGTATGGGAGAGATCTGTCTCCTATTATTGAGAGGATCTCCATCCCTATCAGGAATATATTTAATAAGATATCAAAATATCTAATCAAATATATATCCCAACTATATTGGAAACTATATGATGATAAAATAAATAGAAGTGAAAAAATATATTGTGATAATACAAACTTATGCGTCGACTTTATTATTATAAGTAGATCAGGGCCGATCCTAATGTTATAGTGGCCTGAGTCGAGTAAAAATTTGGGGCCCCTATTTTCTCATACATTAAAGTAAATTCCATTGTCTTTAAAATAACATGACAAATCAAATAAGTTACTTAAAAACAACACGTCTTACAATTTTAACAGCAAAAGTACTAATTAAGTTTGTACAATCAAGTTCTTCAATAATTTCTTTCTCTTTTAGTTTCCTTTTCCTTTTCAGATTTCCCGACTCATATATGTGAGACATGACTCTAAATAAAAAAAGATATACATATAAATTTTCAATCAAATATAAAAATGATTGTGTACAAACAACAATGAAAAAAATACACATAGATGAATAAGCATAATTGGGGGTTGGGTTACAAAATTTTATGAATTAACATAATAACACGATAAAGAATAATATCGACAATAAATTGCCTCTTTTTATGATGGTATTGATGTAGATAAGGTTCTAGCAAAATTGAACAACCCCTCAAATTATGGAATAGTAAGAAATTTCTAACACAAAAGTTATAAAAGAAGATGATTAGATGGCCACTCTCCAAAAATTAATTTTCAATTCTACCTCTCCTACTATTTTTTTCATTTTTCTCCTCTTCCTTTTTCTCTATTTATTCTCTATTTATGTTTCCATGCTCTGTTCTTTATTCCTCTGTTATCAGCATAATAAAGAAAAAAAAAACGAGAATTAGAGGAATTGGGCTGTAATTTCGAACCTGATTTGGTCTGCTGTGGCCCATTTGTGCTTTTTCTGGCTGTAATTTTAAAACCTGATTTGTTCTGCTGTGGCCCATTTCATTTAAAAAAAAGATACAAAATTTGCACAATCAAGTGTCGAACTTGTTCCCTATTAGAGCTGGAACTAATTTCCTACCAGTAAGCCAAATAAGCACTTCTGAAATACTTTTACATCTATATATATATATATATATATATATATATATATATATATAATACATTAGATAATTTGGAGGCCCCTAAATTCCTTGTTTTTTTCGGGGGCCTGAGGCGGCCGACTCTTCCGCCTCACGGGAAGAGCAGCCCTGAAGTAGATATATCTAATAATAAAAAAAAAAAAAAAGGGTGACTGTTGTGTCCTCCTAAATCAAATAATCTAGCCATTGGCTGCCCAATAAAGCGGATGCTAAAATAAGATCAAAACAATACAACTCACTTTTCAAGCCTCTCGGACGCAAACACATTATATCGAGGACTATAAGTCATTTACAAATTGCAGAGATTTTTAAAGATCTGAATAAATCGGGTTTATCGATACAACTAGGTACAAGATTCACAAACACTCTAGCTCCTACATGTAGTATTTCAGGTGTAGTATTAGAAAGATCGAGTAATTGAGGGTGCCTTCCTACATGTAATTTTTTAGGTGTAGTTTAAATTAATGATTTCAATAAATTGTGATGTTATAGATGAAAATATAGGATATATTACATCCAAAACCTAAGTTGTAGAAACTTAAAGAAGGATGACCACTGCATCCTTCTAAGTCTAAGGGTAATTCTATGCTAATTGTAGTATTCGAGTGATAATTCAATTATTCATTTAAAAAGTAAATTATGATTAATGATTACTTTTATTTGATCGTTATTTACTTTTTGGATGAAAGACAAATAATATGGAATTCTCTAAAAATCTAATAATCCACCACCCTTGGTTTTGTGGAGGCCCATATAATCGTGAATGTTTATCGATTTGACGGGTGATCAATAATTCAAAAAAGTAGAAGAACAGAGAAGCAAAGTTAAGAAGAATACAAGTCGGCCCGGCCCAGTGGCATCGTTTAATAATTTCAACAAAAACCCACGCACCAGGGATATCATGATAAAAAGACAACACATCCTCTAAAATAAAATAAAATAAAAAATGCTGTTACCTGAAAATGAAATCAAATTCATATATTAGTATAGTTGATGCTTATCTAAACAATACCACAACTCTACTGCTCCGCTTTCATATTCATATATTAGCACCCAAAGTAATTGTTACCTGACACATCACCGTCACGTTACTACCACATCAAAAGTTTAAATCTCATTCAAAATACTATCTATTTCCCTCAATGCAACTCAGATCCAATTAACACTATTTGTTCCTATTTGAGGGTTCTACCATAAAATCACTCTATTTATTTTCTCATCTTCAATTTAATTAAATTTTATTTACAATTTTCACATATATAATTAAATAATTAATATTTATAATTTTTAGATAAAAAATTTATTATAGAATTTTGTTTTTTTTTTAAAAATAATTTCGAAAAAAATTAATTCGATTTTAATATAATTATTAAATATATTAAAATTCAAAGAGGGGGAAAAACAATATAAATAATAGTATACACCCCAATTAATCACACATAATATAAATAAACAAACTCAAATTGAATTTCAAAAAGAATAAAAAAGAAAAAAAGGAAAACAGAAATAAATGAAGTGGTGGCGGACAAGCTTTTGGGTGCCGGACCCACCGCACCATTCTCCTCAGGCGCGCGTGGAGTCCACGCGCCCATCATGGCCCTTGCTTCCTGGGTGTGCGCACCACTCTCCATCCCTTCCTCTCTCCCTCACTCTCGTCGTTTCAGGTCCAAATAAATGGACCTGGATCAGTTAATTCAAATGCTACATGACGTTCACAATGGTATGCTACCTACTCCCATCTCCCATCTCCCATTTATTTCAAATCCACCCTGCACTGTGGGTGCTCAACCCCCTTTTCTCCCACATCAGATTCTTTCATCATGTCCCAAATATGTTTCATCCTAAAAGATTGATCTAACTATAATCTTTTTCGTAATTTTGAAATTTTAAAGTTCATAATTTAAGTTGAGATTCATAATTCATGTTTACATTCAATATTTAGGGTTCAGGACTTGATTTTTTTGAATTAAGGCATATTTTCTATTTTAGATTTACGATTTGATAATTCATGATTTAATAAAATTACTTAAACAATGGATAATTATTACTTCCTCCGTCCCGCTCAGTTTTGCACGTAGGGACGGGCATGTACGTTAAGAAAAACTGTTATTTTGTTTTTTGATTGACTTTTTTAAATGTGGAGAATGAGGGTGAAGATTGTAAGAGAAATTTCATCTTTGAAGATGTGCAAAATTGAATGAGACGGATCGAAAAGAAAAATATGTAATACTGAGGGGGAACGGAGGGAGTACTATTTTGGTACAAAAATTTGTGAAGCTTATAAGAAAAATTTAGCGTAAAGATATTAAAATTAAAATTGTAAAGAAATTCAATTAAAATGGAATTGTCTTAATAATGTACTCCACTACCTGCAATTAAATAGTAGCGCATACAAACGCTTTATGAATTTTGAAACCAAACTAAAATATTGAAAAAGAAAATCTGCAAAAACATTTAATCTTTAAATTTGAAGTGCAGTTGGTTGAAAATAAGCTCATTTGCCATTTGCCATCCACTACAACAGTAGAACACTCTTGCATCATTATATAACTACTTTTATACAATGTTTGGGGGTATCATCGATTGTAGTGAAATAACTAGAATATATTCCTTTATAAAAGAAAATAAGAGGTGATTTTGTTATAATTTAGAAATTTGGATTTCAGTAACGATGATATACAGACACGCGTACTCCACAACTGGAAAAACACCAGAAAGCTCTATTTGCCGAAAATGGATTTGATCCACCACACCCCTTTATCCTTGGCTCCTTCCTCCGATTCTGGTGGAGGATCCGATTGAGCTGTTTTCTGCAGCTTCCTCACATCATATCCTTCACTTATAGCCTTCTGCACAAGTTCATCATATGACGCTTCTTCAATATGGCTAAATCTGCTCAGTATCTGCAAAAACCATCAGATCTAATTACCACCAAACAAATGCAAAATAATACAAAACATTTACATACCCACAAGTATTTCCTGGTGGGCTCACCAACCACTGCGTACTCATAATCCGCATCAATGAACAAAACCCAGTAATTTCCAACAACTGGAATTATAGGCAGAAAAGGGGGCAAATAGAATTTAACTTTGAGCTTAGCCTCATCGCTATTGGGATCAGCTTTGTAAGCAGTTCCCTCAATAGAACTCTTCTTACCATCGCTCCAAGTTTCATTCAGAACATGAACAGTTCCATCGTTGTTGAGAGTGTATGTAGCCCTTGTATTGGCCCCATTTCTGGGCTGGAAAAATGATGGGAATGAAGCTATTTCATACCATCTACCCATGTACCGACCTATATCTAAACCCTTCACTACTTCCAACTCTTTCTTCCCCATTTTCAATCTGATCTCTGTGCTTTAGGATATATTATTAATGCTTTGTTAATTTGTAGATAGATATATAGATGTGTGGCCTGGGAATTTGATTACGAATTTCGGATAAACATAGTTGGCCTTACGCGTGCACTCATTAACTTTGAGATTTTTTGTCAATTCGCAAGATATTATATGCTACGTGTAAGGACATTGGCTGTGTTTCACTCAAGGATGAAAATATCGGTTTTTACGGAGATATCGGTGTTTCAATTTACGGAGATTTCGGTGAGATCTCGATTAATATCGAAATATCGGTGCAATTTTCTGAAATATATTAAAAAATATATTAAAAATATTAAAATTTAACATGATATTTTTATAATTATTATAACAAACTCAAATACATATATGCATCCTAAATTTAATAGAAATAGATTTATTTACAATTAATTCATAAATATAAAATAATTTAAACAATGATTGGCAATATAAAACACTTTTTAACGTTTTTTTATACAACATTACTAATTACTTAAAAATTCGAAAGTTTAACAAAATATTTTAAAAATATTATAACCAACTTTAATACATAAATTCATCTTAAAATTATAAACAAAACAAAATATTTAAAAGAATACATGTTATCAAGTATAATAATAATAAATTGAAAATTTGTATACTGAACTTTCGATTCCTTATTTAATTTTTATGGAGATTTTATAATATGAGAAGGCAATTTTTTGCTTATTTGATTTTATTAGAATCAGTAATTATATAGATTCTATGTGGAGAATAAATCAAGATGGTGACTTGGTCTAGTGGTTAAAATTTGGAGCTCTTGGCGAAATTGGCGAGAATTTCGCGAGAAATCGCCAAAATATCGCCAAGATGGAGATGGGCGAGAAATTGGCGAGAATTTCGCGAGAAATCGCCAAAATATCGCCAAGATGGAGATGGGCGAGAAATTGGCGAGAATTTCGCGAGAAATCGCCAAAATATCGCCGCATATGGACTGCCACGCGTCCGCCATCCTGCAGGCTGAAAATGTCGCGAGATCTCGCGATTTTTCAACATAATGCGATAACATTGCTATTTCGTCTCGCCAGCTCAATTTTCGCGAGAAATCGGCGAGAAATCGCCGATTTCTCGCGATATTTTCATCCTTGGTTTCACTCATAAATGTAGAAGTAATGTTGCTTTAGACAAATAAAGTAGAAATGTAAACAAATTGAATTTGAATTTGAGTTTGAAAATACTAACTTGAATTTGAATCAATATTAATTGAATTTTAAAAGGTGATTCGATTTCAATTCATGAAAATTATTAAACATACTCGATTCAATTCGAGCTTTGAAAAGTTCATTTTATTTTTATATATCTTTTATTTCTAAAATACTCAAATATTATTTTTGTTTTATTTTTCCAATTACAATTTTTAATAATATATATGATCAATAGAAATTTATATAAATATATAGTTACATATTATATATATTATTTAATTTTAAAAATATACAATATAAAATCGAATCGAATATTCGAATTATTCGAATCGAATACAATTATATTTGAATATTATAGAAATCTAAAATATAATTCGTATTTGTTGTGGAAATTTTATAAAGTACATTTAATTTACACATTTCACAAACTATTATAACATAATTAAATCATAAAATCACAGCCACAATTTTCATGTAGATAAAACATAATGCAAACAAGTTAAAACATAAAATAAAATGCATACAAGGAAATAGGAAAATAAGAACGACTGACATGTGTAGGAATCACGTCACTTCACAATGTCCTAAGATCATGATAACCTCCCTCATGCGAGTATTTCTGGCTCATCACCATCACAAGATAAAACCCGAAAGACCACGCTGATACCTTCTACAATTAGCACGATTACAAGAAGATTAATCGACAAGACCTTATCTATTTACCCACAGTACCTAGACCTTGAAACACGATATATATATATATATAGTTTTAGGTTTTATGTAGGGTACAACATGAGAATTTAAGACACATAATGGCCTTAATGGGGGTGTCATAATATTTGGAACATAAGTCAAATATTAAGAGATATAGTTTTTAGTATTTAACTTGAATTTGAAGTTTTTAAACTTCAAATATACAACAATCCCCCACAAGATTCAAAACTTCAAAATACTTATAAGGAAAATATATAATGGCAACAAATGTTATTTAATGGGTGCAAGTGTCTTACGAGCTTCAACAGTGTTGATGATCTCCATTTGAGGAAACATAATGGACTACGCCTTGAATTATGTTTTTTGACCAAAATACATCAAACGCACCGTACCGACACCAGTCTCAGTCATAAGTTGGTAGCCTTGTTAACGGTCATGCGCTAGTATCTTGATTCTTATTTGAGCCTCTAGGGTCCGCCCAACCACATAGCCACGACCTCATGACAAGTCTCACTTAGGTAAAATCTCCACGGGTAAGTGTATTACCTATACCCCCGCGGAATTCCTGTCTGGATCTCATTAAGGTTCAAAGCGCAACTAACATCACACTATATAGCACTATCACCATAGGGATGGGTATGAGACATCTAATCAACATGTCTCATATAAAATCGTGCTAAATGAGTTCACGCATTACGGGTTATTTCTACCTATTGAACCTTCTTCATGGGATCTCCAATCACAAAGGTTGGGTTCAATCCCCCTCGATGATTTTAATATGTAATTATTTAATAGATATTTATCCCTCGATTCATAGGGTCCACTTGTATTTTATACGTCTTCTTCTCCTTTTTTTTTTCCTTCATCATGACGACATACCCCTTCTCACATGGTAATCCACTACTTTAAAGTATATGAGGCCCAATTTGGATGGAGGGATTTGTGCTATGGATTTATAAATTCATTATCAAATCCACTTCATGTGTTTGGATAAAATACTAAATAAGTGGATTTGTAAATCCAAATTTTTAAATCAATCCATTTAGAAATCCAGGATTTGAAATTCTCCATTTTACACTATACTTTGGTGGATTTCAAATCCTTTGACAAAGATAGTCATTTGCAAATCCCTCCTCACTTACACTTCTCTCTCCCCTCCCTCTCTCTCTCTCTCTCTCTCTCTCTCTCTCTCTCTCTCTCGTCCTCTCTCTCTTTTTCTCTTCTCCATATCACTATCTCTTCCTCTCGTTCTCCAATAAAATACTCCTAATATTTTTTTAATTATTTTATTTTTTTTTCTTTTATCTCCAATGAAATGCTCCCAATAGTTTTTTGGAATATAAAATACATAATATGTATATATATGTGTATATATATAATTGGAAAAAAAATTATTCGGTTAATTTTTTTGTAGATAAATATTATTTTATTTAATAAAAAAATTGTTAGTTTATACTTTAAAGAAAAAAAATTGAATTTTACAAATATTGTATCAGTTTTTGCCAAATAATGGATTTGAAAATTTTGGATTTTGAAATCCTTTCACAAATCCACCATAAATCCAAACAAGGAATTTCAAGTCTATGGATTTCAAATCTAAGGATTTTGAAATCTATATCATTTTAAATCCCTTGGCAAATCAAATACCTCCATCCAAATGAGGCCTGAATGTTTTCATAAATGAAAAACTTTTAATGGTTGAATATATTGTATTCATAATTTTAATATTTCAAATAGTAATTAGTCACCTTAATTGTATATATTGTTGAAAATTGCGGGGTACCTTGATAATTTTAGCGGAACTGATCCCTGGATCGTATACGGATCGAATCATGTTCTTCACGATGTTCCGCACTCTTAGTTGGGGTGGAGATCATAAGTGTAAATCTACCACTTTCCACGATCCAAGAGCCATCTCCGGCGGCTTAGATGAATCACGCTAGGTGTTCGTGTTTTTCTCACAATATGTTTCTCTCACTTGAGAGGAACTATATTCCCATCATGATCTATCTCACATTCTACCATGTACTAGTATTAATTGTGAGATAGTGGGTAGAGATTATGGGATATGGGCCTTCTATAATTACCCACTCCTATTAATTAGTTTAGCCTATGTGGGCGACTTGGACTGGGCCCACTGGCTCGGGTCAAATCAACATCCCCACTCGCCCATGAGGGCTGAGACTTAACCCTTTGTGATGTTTCTAACTCACCGAGATCATCTTGGCAAATGAATCATGCGACCCGCGAGTATCTCAAGAGCATAGAGCTACACATTAAGTAAGGTGTACAACATCTAGACATCAAGAATTTGAGGACAACGAACTCACTATGTCTTAGACCTATTACCCAATGCCAAGAATTAGTATCCTCCTTATCCCTTCAACTTTGAAGGAGCTTACCAAATTCATTACTTTATTTTACATTCACTATTACGTTCCTTGAATATAAATGGCGCCATTGAATCTCTAAACTGTGACGGCAGTAACGATCTTATTTTCTCCTTATACCTCCTAGTCGTTCATCTAGCTACTTTCCTAGACATGTCCCGCATAGCCGAATTATACATGCTAAAGTAACAATACTGAGATGAAAACTAAAGATACTGGAAAAAGTCTTAAGGATATACTATGAGGTAATCAAAACCTGTGGATCTCACATAATGAGAGAATATTGACACATTTCTTATTATCCATTTTTTTTTTCACAAGCACATGCAATATGAAAGTCACATTTTTCACTTAACATATTGTACAAATCTTGGTTTAGATGTTTTTCCACACCTAAGATGAGTTTTCTCCTTAGACATCCTCAAGTCAATGTTTAACTCAAGAAAACTCACATTTGGCTATACGAAAAGTTATAATTAGATAACGAGATATCCAATTCGATCACATGTTATCATACATTGATCTGATCTTAGCGTACTAAGGCGACAATCATAGAATCAACTAAATGAATTTTATAATAGTCTCATCTCCCATGTCCCTCAACGTTAATGGCGATTGCTCATGTGAGAGAGTCAATCATTTCTCAACTTGCCAGTCATACTTTTGAATGAACTGTCAATTCCTAAGTGTACGTAAGTATCATAATCACCTCGCAGTAATGAAAATATCCTAGATAAAGTCAAGTTGTGATGTGAATGGTTAGTGTTTGAAGTCTCTCATAAGCTACACCTCATCTATAGACTGTGAGTTGCTAATGCTCCTACCGAACTACTTATCACCCCAAAATCATTTAATGTTTAACCAAAACACAATTGCACTGCATAGGCAAAAGCTCCAAACTTTGTTCTGGTTGTGAAAACTTATACATTCTCCCAATACTCTCATCTTCCCGAGATGATCTTGCCACTTCACAAGAATAACTACTTGGACACAGATACCAACTGATTTGCATCACCGTACTAAGTATCTACTGTGCATTATTCCAACTACATTATAGTTCCTCTACTTACGAAAATTTTACAGTGAGTCATCACGAGAAACCTTTCAAGTGCATTCCTACACTTTAATAGGATTCAATTAATACTTTATAACTAGACTCATGGCATAGCCTATGCTAAGGCACACATATCCTAAAGTTATTTGCAGCTTTTAAAAATACTAGAGTATTGTATTATGGACATCATACTCCTTAGAAGTTACTGGACACGTTAAGTGGCTTTAAAATTCTGTCTTTGGCAAACAAGAGTATTAGTTGATGCATGGGCGTCCACATTGGAATCAATTCAAGACTTTTATAAGCGATGATTATTCAATCACAAGTATTCATCTACATGATTACTTGGTGCCTTTACTCATCCCATAAGTAGCTCTATCCATTTCCTTCAACTCCAAGTTGGAAGACAACCCATCTTTCAATGGTCATAATTGATACATGCTAGTTTTACATGTATTTTAGGTCAATTAAAGGTCGTAATATGGGACATATGCATGTGTATTTGGGCGAAAAGTGATTAAACTTCATCTCTTGAGCTAGATGACGTGTTTCTGCTTGTTTTGGTGTTATTCAGGTATAAAAAGGCCAAAAAGTCCGTTTGGGCAAGGTTCGGGTGGAAAACGAGCAAGAAAAGTCGGAAATAGCAAGAAGATGTTGAAGCTTGGCCAGAAACTCCAACTCGGTCGAGTTGTTTATCAACTCGGTCGAGGGATGAATGAAGAGCAAACGTGAAAAATTGGTCAGAGAGTCTGCCTCGGTCGAGGCCTATTACGACTCGGTCGAGTTGACCCAACTCGGTCGAGTTGGCCAAACTCGGTCGAGTCAGCTTCCCGGGTCCAAAACAGAGTCTGCGCGTTTTAAAGCCCATTTTGGCCCCAAATTTGACCTAATACTATATAAGGAAGTCCCAAACTCTAAAAATGGCAGAGAGAGCTCATTAGAAGATATTTTGAAGAGGAAAGCAACATCGAAGAATCGAGATCAAGACGACGATTAGGGTTCTTATTCATTATCTCATTTCTTTACTTCAAATCATGTTTGTCTATGAACATATTTGTGTTATGAATATGAACATGAGTGAGTAGTTCTTTATTATTCTAGGGTTTTGAAAGTAGGTTTTAACGATGTTTGATTAATCGAAGTTTTCTATTCCAGTTAATGATTGTTATTCGTTATCTATATATTGTGATTTATTTTCATGAATGGTTAATTTGATTACTTAACTACTTCTACATAATTCATAAGTTGGCTTTGAAAGGAGGAATTTGTGAATGGAAATACAACATATAGCGTAGTTGTTGAACGCTCTGAAAGGAGGTGAGATAAATGCGTAGGCATAGGTCTAAGATCGATTGGGAGTTCATTAGGTCTAGTCGACTTGAAAGGGTGGCTAGGGGTAATGAATCTACAAGTTAATTGCTTCGAAAGGAGAGTTAACATATATGAGTGCCGTCTAATAACGATAGTAATCATTGCTAGTTTAGAATAATTAGATTGTCAAACTTAGTTAATTCTGAAATCAATTCTCTAGAATATATCTTCCAATCTTGCAAATTTGATAAATTGTTTTCTTATACTCGAATTTAAGTGTTTAGTACTAATTTAGTAAGATGAGTTCAATATTAAAATCAACCCAATTTAGAGCCTAGTTAGGAGTGTTTCAGGATATTTAGAATATCAAACTAGTCATTAAGTCAGTCCTTGTGGGATCGACCTTGCTTGCCATTATATACACTTGCACCCGTATACTTGCGGAGCGTTAGGTTATAAAAATAGGCGAACAAGTTTTTTGCGCCGTTGCCGGGGACTGAGTTTAGTGTTTTAGTTTTTATTCTGATAACTAGAACAAGACTAGACTAGGCAACAATTTATTTTTGCACATTTGATTTCTGTTTTTATTTTTATTTTTATCTATTTCAATTTTACGTGGGTATTTTCTTGTTAGTGTTTCAGGGACTGTGCATGCATACCAGGTCTAAGGGAAAAGAACATCTTATTCCGTGTGATCTAGAAATTGAAGCTACAGCTCGAAGACACGGAGCAAGGAGAAATCGACCGATTGAGATGGAAAATCCACCAAACCAAGAGGAGGTTATGAACCGCATCCTGATGGCACTGACCAATTTGGATGACAGAGTCACAAATATCCAACAACAACAACCTCCACAGAATCCAGTTCTTCCAGGAAGAAATCAGAATAACAATGAGAACAATGATGAGGACACTTCCCCAATAAGTGACTGCCTTCGTCCTCTGTCTAATCAGAATCCTGGAGGAGTACAACCGCCACCGCTCAATGCACACAGTTTTGAGCTCAAACCAGCGCTCATCAATATTGTGCAACAAAATCAGTATGGCGGTACTGCTTTAGAAGATCCGAACACTCATTTAACGAAGTTTCGGAGACTGGCTGATACGATAAAAATCAACCATGTACCGCATGAGCAAGTGAAGATGAGGCTCTTTCCTTTTTCCTTAAAGGATAGAGCTCTGCAATGGTTTAATTCGTTAGAGGAAATCACTGAGTGGGATGAATTAAGTGAAAGGTTCTTATTGAAGTACTTCCCACCCAGCAAGATGTTAGAGCTGCAGAACAAAATCACACAATTCAGACAGTTGGATCAGGAGCCACTGGGTGAAGCATGGGAAAGATTCAGAGATTTAATCCGAAGCTGTCCTCAGCATGGGTTCACCAGGAAGCAACAAATCTGTAAGTTTTACAATGGCTTGCTTGCACCAACTAGAGATCACGTAGACGCTGCGTCAGGAGGGAGTTTGATGGAGAAGAGTGTGAATGCGGCGTTTGCTATTTTAGATGCTATGTCTAGAACCAGTTATCAATGGCCAAACGAGCGTAATCAGCCGAGGAGAGTTGCTAATGTAGTTGAAGTGGAACCAAATCAGAATTTGGCTTCTCAGATTTCAGCTTTGACGACCCAAATGAATTTGCTAACTAATCTGACGTTAGCACAACATTCTGAGCAATCACAGCCGCAACTAGCCCAAGAAGAAATGGAAGATGTGAACTTTGTGAATCAGCGGAATTTCAATAATTACCAAGGTAATCAGCCAAGGTATAACCAATATTCACAAGGGAACCAATATCCGCAAGGGAATCGGAATTATTCCAACTTGACTTATGGAAACTCGAAGAACACCCTTACTCCTCCACCAGGGTTCAAAGTCACAAATGGGATCATACATGATGGAAGAAACCCAACTCCGGAAGAGTTAAGAGAAGCACAAGCAACACAATTTGAGGAGAAGTTAGCGCAGCTGGAGAAGAAAATGGAAGGGAAGCATATTGAGCTGAGTAAAAATATAGCAGGCATGGGTGCAGAATTGAAAAGTGTGGCATCGGACATCCAGCATTTGATTAAAGCAACAGCAGCTCAGCATAAGAAAGGGCAGTTTCCTAGTGATACAGTGGTTAATCCAAGGGAACATTGTCAAGCCATTCAGTTGAGGAGTGGCATTGAATATGAAGGACCGAAGAAGCCGGTGGTGGAAGGCAAAGTTGTTGAAAAAGAGTACTTGGAAGAAAAAGCTGAGCCGGAGGAAAAAGGCAAAGAAGCGGAGAAACCGATAGAGAGGGGGATTACATTTGAAGGTGGCCCTAAATATATTCCTCCAGTTCCATACCCTCAAGCACTGAGGAGAAAGAAAGTGGACGATCAGTTCGCTAAGTTCTTGGACATTTTCAAAAAGATTCAAATCAATATTCCATTCGTGGATGCACTTCAACAAATGCCCAATTATGCAAAATTTCTCAAGGAAGTGATATCAAAGAAACGAAAGCTTGAGGATTATGAGACTGTCAACCTGTCTGAGGAGTGTAGCGCAGTGATTCAAAGGAAGCTGCCATTGAAGCAGAAAGATCCAGGTAGCTTTACAATTGCTTGCAAAATAGGTAATGACACATTTGAAAGAGCACTTTGTGATTTAGGAGCTAGCATTAATCTTATGCCCTTTTCTATTTTTGAAAAACTAGGAATAGGCACATTTAAACCTACCACAATTGCACTTCAAACGGCTAATAGATCTTTGACTTATCCTAGGGGAATAGTAGAAGATGTTCTTGTGCAAGTAGATAAATTCATATTTCCTGCAGATTTTGTGGTCTTAGATATGATGGAGGATAAGGATGTTCCTTTAATTCTAGGTCACCCGTTTTTAGCAACGGGCAGTGCTTTAATTGATGTCCAAAAAGGAGAACTCACACTTAGAGTAAATAAGGACAAATTGACATTCTCTATTTATAAGGCTATGAAAATGCATGATGATGAAGAGGTTAATCAAATTGAAACATGTAGTGCTATAGATAGGTTAGATACTACATTGCATGAAGACATTCTGACACTTAGCGATTCTGATGTGTTAAAGCATTGTATCACAAATTCAATTTTTTCTGTGAAAGACATAGATGCTACTAATCTTGATCTTGTAGATGGAATTAGTGCTTTGAACGCTTTGCAGGAAAAAGGGATGGAAGATGCAGAACATGAAGACATCACTAAGGAAGTCGTGAAAGAAGCACCTGAAGAGAAAGCCAGTGGACCTGAGTTAAAACCATTACCGGAGCATCTGAGGTACGAATTTCTTGATCTAGAGAAAAAGCAACCGGTAATCATCTCTGCTTCTTTGACTGAGTCAGAAACTGAAAAGTTGTTGAGAGTGCTTAGGAAACATAAGTCGGCTATAGGATGGACAATTCATGATTTAAAAGGGATTAGCCCGACTATATGTATGCATAAAATCTTGATGGAGGATAGCTATAAACCCAGTGTTCAAAATCAGCGTAGATTAAATCCTATGATGCAAGAAATAGTACGAAAAGAGGTTCTTAAATGGCTAGATGCAGGGATAGTTTTCCCTATATCGGATAGCAAGTGGGTTAGTCCCACTCAGGTTGTACCTAAGAAAGGGGGAATGACGGTAATAAGAGGTGATAATGATGAAGTCATAGCTACCAGGGTAGTTACAGGGTGGAGAGTTTGCATTGATTATAGAAAATTAAATGCGGCAACTCGTAAGGATCACTTTCCCTTACCCTTTTTGGATCAAATGCTAGATAGACTCGCAGGGTATGAGTTTTATTGTTTCTTAGATGGGTATTCTGGGTATAACCAAATCATGATAGCACCTGAGGATCAAGAGAAAACAGCCTTTGTATGCCCTTATGGAGTGTTTGCGTTTCGTAGAATGCCCTTTGGTTATGCAATGCTCCTGCTACATTTCAATGTTGTATGATGGCAATATTTAGTGGACTCATAGAGAATATAATGGAAGTTTTTATGGATGATTTCTCTGTGTTTGGTTCCTCGTTTGATCATTGTCTTAATAATTTGTCATTAGTATTACAACGTTGTGAAGAGACTAATCTTGTGTTGAATTGGGAGAAATGCCACTTCATGGTGAAGGATGGTATCGTGTTAGGACATAGAATCTCTCCTGCAGGTTTAGAAGTTGATCGTGCGAAGGTAGTTGCCATTGAGCGATTACCACCTCCGGCAAATGAGAAAGGTGTGAGGAGTTTTCTTGGACATGCGGGATTTTATAGAAGGTTTATTCGTGATTTCTCTAAAATTACTAAGCCTTTATCCCGTCTATTGGAAAAAGATGTTGCGTTTGTTTTTGATGATTCTTGCAGGGAAGCATTTGAAACATTGAAGAAGGCATTAGTATCTGCTCCAATTCTAATCACTCCTGACTGGTCGCAGCCCTTTGAGTTGATGTGCGACGCCAGTGACATGGCCATAGGGGCTGCATTAGGGCAAAAGCGGGACAAACTATTCAGAATCATCTACTATGCAAGTAAAACACTTGATTCCGCTCAATCAAACTATACAACCACTGAGAAGGAGATGCTGGCCGTGGTATATGCATTTGATAAGTTCCGGTCGTACTTGATTGGAGCTAAAACAATTGTATACACTGATCACGCAGCCATTAGATACTTGTTCGATAAGAAGGATTCCAAACCTAGATTGATACGATGGATTCTTTTACTCCAAGAGTTCGATGTAGAGATTCGAGACCGGAAAGGATGTGAAAACGTGGTCGCGGACCATTTATCTCGGATCGCTAATGAAGAGGACAAGAAGGGGCAGAAAGAAGATATCAATGATTGTTTCCCGGATGAGTACATATTGACAGTGGAGGAGGTACCATGGTTTGGGGATATTGTGAACTATTTAGCATGTGGAATTTCACCTCCGGATTTGACAACCCATAAGAAGAGGAAATTTTTTCATGACATCAAGTTTTATATTTGGGATGATCCTTTTCTTTACCGAAGGTGCGCTGATACCATACTTCGTAAGTGTGTTCCTCAAGCTGAAGTAGGAGACATAATCACTCAGTGCCACTCATCTCCAAGTGGAGGCCACTTTGCATCAGCGAAAACTGCGGCGAAGGTCTTACAGAGCGGATTTTACTGGCCAACCATTCATAAAGATTGCTTCGAGTTCATCACGAAGTGTGATCGCTGCCAAAGGACGGGGGGTATCTCTAGAAAACACGAGATGCCTCTCACGAATATAATCGAGGTGGAACTATTCGATGTTTGGGGAATCGACTTCATGGGGCCCTTCCCTTCATCAAAGGGGTTCCAATATATTCTACTTGCAGTGGATTATGTTTCGAGATGGGTGGAAGCGATTCCAACCCAAACGAATGACTCATGAGTGGTGATCAAATTCCTTCAGAAGAACATAATCACACGATATGGAGCACCAAGAGCATTGCTGAGTGATGGGGGTTCGCACTTCTGCAACAAATGGTTGGCTGCACTGCTAGCTAAATATGGAGTAAAACATCGTGTCACAACTCCATACCACCCGCAAGCAAATGGTCAAGCAGAGCTCGCCAACCGAGAAATTAAGCAAATCTTGGAGAAATCGGTTAGTGGGAACCGTAAAGATTGGGCTTTGAAGTTAGATGACGCATTGTGGGCGTATAGAACGGCGTACAAAATGCCGTTGGGTATGTCACCATATCAATTGGTCTTTGGAAAGTCATGTCATTTACCGGTTGAATGGGAGCATCGTGCATACTGGGCTGTGAAGAAACTCAACTTCGACTTTGATTCAGCGGGCCAAGCTCGAGTTCTAAAACTCAATGAATTGGAAGAATTCCGAACACAAGCATTTGAGAACTCAAGCATCTACAAGGAGCGCACAAAAAGGATCCATGATAGAATGATAAAGAATCGACACTTTGAAGTTGGTGAACAAGTTCTTTTGTTCAATTCACAGTTGCGCTTGTTTCCCGGAAAGCTAAAGTCACGATGGACGGGACCGTTCACAATTAAGCAGGTGCGAAAGTCGGGAGTAGTGGAATTGATGGATGCACAAGGAAGCACATTCCTTGTAAATGGTCAGAGGATCAAGAAATACTACAACCCGAGTCAAATTGTAACCGTAGATGAATTACGGTTGACCGAGCTGAACTAAAAATCCAAAAGGTCGTCGAGCTAAAGACGATAAAAGTAGCGCTTGTCGGGAGGCAACCCGATGTTTTGGTTTGTTTTAAATTTTCGTATTTTGAAATTTATGTTTTGAGTTGTCTTAATTTGTTTGTTAGTGTGCATAGGAAATACGACGTCATCGAAAAAGCAAGGAAAGACTTGAAAAGATGCGAGAAAAAGGAGTAAAAACGGAGAAAAGGCTAAAACAGGGGAGATTCAGAAAATTCAACTCGCCCGAGGCAAAATTAAACTCGCCCGAGGCGAGTTTGAAGAAAAAAAAAAAACAGAGGAATTCCAGAAAGTTGAACTCGGTCGAGGCCAAATAACTCGACCGAGTTGTCTGCCAAAACTCGGCCGAGGCGTTAATAACTCGCCCGAGGCCAATTTGAAGAGAAAAACCAGAGAAGTTCCAAAAAGTCTGACTCGACCGAGGCCCAATCCAACTCGGTCGAGGCACTCTAATAACTCGACCGAGTCACAGGTAACTCGGTCGAGGCGCAGAACAGGGCAAAACGCGGCCGTCTCCAGAAAGTCTAACTCGACCGAGTCACATGTAACTCGGTCGAGTCGCAGAAAGGGCAGTTTTTAAAACACGTCTTTTTCCCCTTTTCTTTCAAATTTTCACCTCACTCCTTCTTCTCCCTCTCTAAGAAACCCTCCATTTCCTCTATTTCCTCCCCCCAATTCCCTCTAATCTTCTACAAAAACACACGAAATTCACAAACCCACTTCATCATCTTCAAAGTTTACCCATTTGGTTTTGTGAAAGACACAAATTGGGACTTTCTTCTCCACTTAGGACTCAATTTCGAAAAGGGTCTTGCATCTAAGAATTTCCGGTAAGAATGCTTAACTTGCACTTGTTTGTTTATCAAGGATGGTTATTGTGTTTATTAGTTGGAATTATAGTTGCTATTGATAAGTTTTGAGCATGACATTGTTGTTTGCACTTGTAGTGCAAACTTGTAGCAAAAAAAATTTTGTTGGGGAAAACTTATTATGAGTGGACTTGAGTGAATTGCACATATAGTTGAGTAGTTATGCTTGTGGGAATTGAATTAGAGCTATTTCCTTTTAATTCACATGCAAGAGTCATTGTGGCATTTTATCGAATATGTTGCGAAGACTAGGCTTTAATTGGTTCAATTATGTTTTATGTTGATGCAGAAAAATAGAGAAGTTTGCATTGATAGCAATATTGATGTTTACCTCTCCTGTGGGCTCATTTGATGCAAATTTGCAATTAACATAGTCGGAGAATGAATTACATGTTCATAAAGCCTAGGAGAGTAGGTGTTGCTTGTGTGTACCATGGTACTAACTGGAAAATGTTGTTTTATAGGGTACATTATGCCACCTAAAGGAAGAAAACGGAAGGTTACAGGTGAAACATCCTCGGCTAATCCATCCTTGGCTAATCCACCGGCATTCTCGCCTGAAAATCCTCTATTTTACGACATCAGATTACAATCACCTGAAGAGGAGAAAAGATGGAAGAAAATCATTGGGAGAAAGATCATCCCCACTAAATTTACTACCTCTGTCGTGGAAAACCACCTTGGCATTCACAAGAATTTATGGATGCTCATAAAGAGGGTCGGTTGGGAGAACTTATTGGGAAGAGGTCGGGTCACATATCGGAATGATACATTAGAGTTTCTCACTACTCTAGTTCTACACCCTACCTCTGCTCAAGACAGGAAGCCGAGCAGTATGTCGTTCCGGCTTCGCAACAACACTTACACACTTACTCGGGCTGAATTGAATGACATTTACAAGCTGCCAAACACCGGAGATTGCACCCCGCCAGATGAATATAATGAGCACACATTCTGGAATCATATGGTAGAAGTTCCGGGACTTGTGCCTTGGATGAAGAGTGATCCATCGAGGAATAAGGTGTCTTGGATTCGTAATCCTGTTTTCCGGTATTTACATCGCTTAATTGCCTATACGGTGCTTGCTCGCCCTGAGACGGGCACTGTGACTCAAAAGGAGATGTTTCTTTTATAGTGTGTGGCAACGGGACGAAAGATTGATCTCAGCCAAATTCTGATGGAGCAGTTCGATCGCCAAGCAGTAAAACAAACGGGAGATATCTCGATTGGGGGTCTTATTACTCCTATAGCGAATCATTTTCAAGTGGTTTCTGATGATGACTCAGCTGAGAGAGTTCCCGGCGACTGGATTATAACAGTGGATGATGTTCGTAGGCTGAAGATGATTTTTTGGAGCAAACCGGAGGATCAATATTTGCTGTTGCAGAATCGAGGAGGGTTCTTTCGTCTTCCTAATGCCCAACTAACTAAAATTGAGGGGCTTGGGGATATAGCTAATTGGAAGATGCACTCCCCAGCTCATCGTGCACAAGAAGTTGACCCTACTCCTGATGAGTCTCGACTTTATCAAGCTGTGCACCGAATTGAGAGTCAAGGTGAAGGAACTAGTGGCTCGGGCCAAGGAGACCAAGAGAACATGGCTCAAGTGCTCCCTACATTGATTACATCTTTGAACACTTTGATGACACAGCAGCATCAGAGGATTGAAGAAGACAGACAGTGGCGAGTACGACAAAAAGAACGGTGGGCTCAGCAGGATGATCAATGGAATACGGAGACCACTTGGAGATTACAACAAGATGAAAGGTGGATCCAACATGAGCAGAGACAAGCTTATCAACAACAGCAGTTGGATGCAATGGCTCAGTTCTGGCAGCCATGGGGTTTTAACCCACCACCACCACCTCCACCTCAGTAGCACTGTGAGAAGGCACAAAGACGCCTCACTCTTTTTCCCACAAACTTGGTTTCAATCAAGTTTGGGGGAGGGCGTGGATAGTGCTACGTCTTGGCCGCTTTTATTATTTTTTCATTGTTATTTCATTCGGTGTTATTGAGGTCATGATTGTTCTTGGTTGTATATCGTATTTTACATCTTGCTTGAGTTAGTTGGTAAAGGGTCTGTGTGCCCGAATAGCTGATTCGATTGATCTGTCGTATTAGTTAATGTTAGTTTATGTTTTGCATTTTAATTGTGATTTTAGGTTAATTTTAAATTTCGTTGTTTAGAAGTCGTCAATTTGATTCTTGATAAGCATAAAAAGGGTATTAGATGATAATTTGTCAATGATGAAATTTGTTTTTTTGGAAGTAAATGAGGATAGAACACATAACAGAGCATGATAGGCAGTTGGAGACAAAATTGGGCTTAGACTTGAACAATAATCACAAATTAACCTGTGAGGTTTTGAGCTTTATATGTACTCTTATCTATAGAGTAATTTTATCATTCTTTCGGTGTGAAGTGATTGATCACATAGTATTTAGTCTCTAGAACTTGCCTTGCGTCTTTATAGGAATGTGTCGAGTACATGCTGTGGCATAGAAAATGATATTAGGCATTCTTTTGCTAAAAGCCCTATTTTTTAGCCTTTAAAAATAATCTTTTGTACCCAAAAAGTGAAAAATCCCTAGTCAGCCATTTTGAGCTTTAAAGCCTTCTTTTTCAAAGCCATACATTACCTTTCTTTTAGCTTTGGCCCGAGCAGTTGGACTAAGTGAGTAAGAGGGAGGTGTATTGGAAGGTAGAGGGGTAAAAGTATCAAGGTGGAGTGAATGTTTGGGATGATGTGAAAAGAGATTCGGGGAGGCAAACGAGATAGGAATAGAAAAAATTCCCTCTTAAAAAAAAAAAAAAAAAATGGAAAAGAGAAAGTTGGAGGAGGGGTTAATAATGAGAATATACATATGCCTATGTGTGTTTGAAGGTGAAAGAAGAACGAGTAGTCCCAAATGTGGTACTCGATCGGGTAGTCCCAAAGTGGTACCTGAGTGAAAGTGGCATAAATAATCTTGATTGATGCATAAATGTTGTGGTAAGGTGAAGAAGCCATATTAATTGGTTTTTCTGAGAATTGAAGATTGAGATTGAGTGAACAAAGTTGAGGGGTAGTCGGGTTAGGAATAGCTTGATTAGTCCAATGCATAGTCACTTATATCTAAATGTATCCCACCTAACCATAAGCCAACATTACAGCCAAAAATAAAGACCTATTGAATCTTTGTCACACATGTCAAGTATGAGATCTAATTTAGACAATAGGCAAGCATATGGTAGACGATGCATGTGATTCAATGTGAGCGCAAATACTTTCCATATCATACACTTGAGAGATGAGCGATACACTTATTTTAAGTTTAATGTCTCGACAGTAGTTGAAACCTGCCATGTCACTAATGCTCAAATGTTATGTTGTTGGTTTTGAAAGGAAAAACAAAAAGAGAATTTCTGAGACCGAAAATGTCATTTAATTGCCCTGAAATTTTATGATCATTGTGATGTTATGCTTTTTATTTATTGTTCGGGACGAACAATGGTTAAGTTTGGGGGTTTTGATACATGCTAGTTTTACATGTATTTTAGGTCAATTAAAGGTCGTAATATGGGACATATGCATGTGTATTTGGGCGAAAAGTGATTAAATTCCATCTCTTGAGCTAGATGACGTGTTTCTGCTTGTTTTGGTGTTATTCAGGTATAAAAAGGCCAAAAAGTCCGTTTGGGCAAGGTTCGGGTGGAAAACGAGCAAGAAAAGTCGGAAATAGCAAGAAGATGTTGAAGCTTGGCCAGAAACTCCAACTCGGTCGAGTTGTTTATCAACTCGGTCGAGGGATGAATGAAGAGCAAACGTGAAAAATTGGTCAGAGAGTCTGCCTCGGTCGAGGCCTATTACGACTCGGTCGAGTTGACCCAACTCGGTCGAGTTGGCCAAACTCGGTCGAGTCAGCTTCCCGGGTCCAAAACAGAGTCTGCGCGTTTTAAAGCCCATTTTGGCCCCAAATTTGACCTAATACTATATAAGGAAGTCCCAAACTCTAAAAATGGCAGAGAGAGCTCATTAGAAGATATTTTGAAGAGGAAAGCAACATCGAAGAATCGAGATCAAGACGACGATTAGGGTTCTTATTCATTATCTCATTTCTTTACTTCAAATCATGTTTGTCTATGAACATATTTGTGTTATGAATATGAACATGAGTGAGTAGTTCTTTATTATTCTAGGGTTTTGAAAGTAGGTTTTAACGATGTTTGATTAATCGAAGTTTTCTATTCCAGTTAATGATTGTTATTCGTTATCTATATGTTGTGATTTATTTTCATGAATGGTTAATTTGATCACTTAACTACTTCTACATAATTCATAAGTTGGCTTTGAAAGGAGGAATTTGTGAATGGAAATACAACATATAGCGTAGTTGTTGAACGCTCTGAAAGGAGGTGAGATAAATGCGTAGGCATAGGTCTAAGATCGATTGGGAGTTCATTAGGTCTAGTCGACTTGAAAGGGTGGCTAGGGGTAATGAATCTACAAGTTAATTTCTTCGAAAGGAGAGTTAACATATATGAGTGCCGTCTAATAACGATAGTAATCATTGCTAGTTTAGAATAATTAGATTGTCAAACTTAGTTAATTCTGAAATCAATTCTCTAGAATATATCTTCCAATCTTGCAAATTTGATAAATTGTTTTCTTATACTCGAATTTAAGTGTTTAGTACTAATTTAGTAAGATGAGTTCAATATTAAAATCAACCCAATTTAGAGCCTAGTTAGGAGTGTTTCAGGATATTTAGAATATCAAACTAGTCATTAAGTCAGTCCTTGTGGGATCGACCTTGCTTGCCATTATATACACTTGCACCCGTATACTTGCGGAGCGTTAGGTTATAAAATAGGCGAACAATAATACTCAATGTTTTTGTCCATTAGCAAAATTTATTAGATTGCAAGTTTCCACATGGTGTGACAACTCTCAATGGTATCCATTCATCATGATGAAGTTGCATGAGATTATTACTTTCGTAAATTTCTCATATACCATTGACTTGAGCAATGTACTAGGACAAATGAACTTGATTTTTAACTTTTGGCCATAAACCTCTTTGTAAACCAATTCGTTTATTGGTCAAATTCTCCACAGAGAAATACAGTCTCTCAACCACCTGAAAAATAAAAATCTAATTTTAAGTTGGCTAACTAAGGACATGATGGTAAGCTCACAAGTGGTATGAAATGTCTTCAAAGATAAGTCTCAGACACTAAGTGAAACTATCTAACCAATTTGAGATCCATCCCTCTAATTGTTTCAACGGCCTTTTGAGAGCCGTTTGTTCAAAATTACTTTGTGTCTAACATAGTATCAACTAGTTCCCAAACCTGGTTTCAATTGCACCAATTAGACAACTATTTCTTTGCTTTCATTCGTCCATCCCTCCATGGATGATGCATAATCCAACTCTTTCTCAAATTCTGGAGATCTATAGTCGAACATGCCT
Organism: Ajuga chamaepitys; assembly: GCA_958295605.1. Lineage (NCBI taxonomy): Eukaryota > Viridiplantae > Streptophyta > Magnoliopsida > Lamiales > Lamiaceae > Ajuga > Ajuga chamaepitys. Next base: position 11,818,023 of record OY282497.1, read on the forward strand.
TGTATCACTACCCACATTGATCACTATTAGCTTCAGCTAACAGTGGTCAAGTTTTTGGGGAGTGTAGGGTGATATGCCCACCACTACCCATGTACGAAGCTTATATTTGAATATTTGGAAAGAAAAAGAGACGAACTCTAAAGGCGTGAAGAGTAACACTTGTGAAAAAGTAGAAAGCTAAAGAACTACAAAAATATAAATAAGCACGAGCCACGGTATGAAGTACTTACAAAAATATCATTCATTTAAAAATCCCAAAAGGGATGCTTTGGATTTTACAAATTAGGAGCATACAGGGCGACACCTACATCAGGATAACGCCCCCAATTCTTTGATACAAAAAAGAAAAACAACCAAAAACCACTAAGGGCTATGAACCCTATTCCTCGGGCTCTGAACCCTATTCCTCCTCATCCTCATCCTTTTCTTCATTCCCTTCAGCTTCCTATCGAGGCGTCGGAGCCTCATCTCCCGGGTTGGTAACATTCCTCACATCAGGTGTAGGGGTGTCCTCAATGTTTCCCAGCTCAGGGGGATGCTCAGATAAAGTTCCAGCAGGGTGAACCACGCCACCTACTTCGTGCTCCAGCTTCTCGGCCGGAGTAAGGCCCGATGATGAGGCATCGTGTACAAGCTTGCTTTTGGCATTGCAAACTACCAACTGCCACCATGGATAGTTCGTGCTTCGCGACTTGTCCCCCTTGAAGGTAGGAGGCTCCTTCACTGTCTCCATAGCTCCTGCTCGGTTGAGCTTCAGATTGAGACCTTGAGCTTGGGCTTGGGACTTGGTTGCAAGATGCCCGCTCTTCACGAAGTAGGAAATATGAGGCCACATATCCCTCGGGTACTGGGTGTTGAGCTGGTAGTTCTTAATAAGTCCTAGATGTAGCTCATGAAGAAAGTTCTACCTCGGTACCGAGGAGAAGAGTTTCTCACGGCATTCCTTCGCCCTCTGCGCGAAGCCTGCCTTGCATGCATCCGCCTCCTTCTGTCATAATGACGTATCAGGCAACTTGAGTCTTTTCACAGGTGGCCAGCTTTCCCTTCAACTCCATTTCCTTCTAGAGGGCTTCCTTCTCCAGGACAGCCAGGTTCAGCTCAGAGACGACAATGACAACCTTGACCCCTTTCTTCTTAAGGGCCTCTCTTAGTTCGTGGGAATGGGCTACCTGCTCCTCCATCTTCACGAGGTAGCTGAACCCGGTCACCGCCTGATAAAGAGAGAAATTTAGAACAAGTAAGAAAGATCGGGTAAAAGATAAATGGCTTTGTACCTGAACCAAATTCTTCACAATGACTTCGCGGATTTTTTTGCTATCCTCCTTCTTGAGGGCCTTGCTGTCCTCAAGGGTAGGCAGGTGCTTCAGGAAGGTACCAGACTCCTCTTTGTTTAGACCTAGCAGGAACTTTGGAAGGAGCACTGTAAAGACGTAGAGGCCTTGCAGATCACTTTGCCCTTGCCCTTTTACGAAAGCCCTATTATGAAAGCTTATTCTCTTAGAGAAGGCCTCGGGGGAGATGTCGGATCTCGAAGCCCTCTTTTCACGCACTGTCGCGTAAGCCCGAACCTCAATAGTTGTCATGGAGTTGTTCCCACCCACATTGCGTGCAGGAGGATCCTCGACTGCTACGACAGAATATGCCAGCTCAGCAGATGCCTTCATGTCGCCTTCGGCTTGCGGCGCTTCTCCTGGGACTTGGAGGTTCTCCCCCAAGCACTCTAGATTAGGGTTGTAAACAAATCAAATATTTTTAGTTCAATTTGTGATTCGAATACGATTAAGATGATTCGGATTCGAAAAAATTGAATTTGAATACAAATTAGTTATAAGATTCGAATAAGATTCAAATTCGAATGTAGTTGTATTCGATTCGAATAATTTAAAAATTCGATTCGTTTATATATAATATATTTAAAAAATTAAACAATACATATAATACTAAACATATGTATATAATATACATATTTTAAAAAAAGTAATTGAAAAAAATTAAAAAAATATAATATTTGAATATTTAAAAAATAAAAAAAAATATCTATATATAAAAAAAAAAAAAAGGACTTTTGGAATCTCGAATCGAATCAAATAGTTCGAACATTTCTCACGAATCGAATTCGAATCACCTATTTAAATTCGATTAATATTCGATTCGAATTTGAATTCGAGTTTATATTTGCGAATTCAAATCGAATTTCTTAATATTCGGTACGATTCGATTCGATTAGTTTACATCCCTACTCTAGATCATCATCAGCTTCCAGCACCAACCAGGCTTTCCAGTCCATGTCTAAAATACAAGGAAGAGCGGACTGGTTAACTTGAGAAACAGAAATAATAAACATACGAAAAAAGCTAAATGAATCTTGAAGCTCATCCTCTTCATCATAAATGATCCGCTTGCCCCGAAATGACCTGGACCAATAGGGAAATCCCAATTCATTGGGCCTTTCGATACAATCAAATAGAAATCCCCAAGGGCGCATATTCTAGGAGCCCAAACTATGTGATTGAATAAATCCTCCGCTATCTGTTGCGGGTCAAGGGCTCCTTCCCCCGCCCCTTCTTCAAACTCCGTTTCATATTTTTCATAGAGAAATCTCTGACCAAAGATAGAACAAGATCCATTTTGTAAAGGGCGAGTCCTCATCTCCAGGGGAAGGTTAGTCTTGGCTTGTGGAAACTCAAAGTCGGATAAAGTTGCTTGCTTCCTATAAAGGTTGGCAATCCTAAAGTGTTTCTTCTTTCGTACCCAGGCATTGAGCCTCTTCAGTACCCCATGATTGAAAGGAGAAATTGAATCCTCATCGGGTTTAGTATACCGCGGCTCACTGTAGAGCCATTGGTCATAGAGGAAGGGCCAGGTGCCCGAAATAGGGTGGTTAAGAAATATATGTTTTTCCATTTCTTCTCTATACTACGAAATAGAAGAGGCCATCCTTTCTGGCTACGAAGTAAAAAATAAATGATTTTTCTACTTCATCTCATAGCAGGTCTAAAACAGTGCGGTATTGGGCTCTCCTCCGTTCTCTTTCACTAAAACGTAGAAGACAATAACAATTTGGATAGAAGAGTGCCTAAAGATGTAAAACTAACAGAGGGAAGACATAAGAAGACGAAGCAGAGAGCTAATTGGAATTGAAGTCTAAATTTATTAATTCAACTCAATGATTACAACTGCTCATTACATGTATTTATAGAGCCCCTACGTATCTTCTAGAACAAGAACGATTATTGCTATTTTCTAGCTGATTTTGCTGAGTTGGCCAGTGACTCATTGTCACATGGCACATGCTGATCTATCACATGCTCATTGGTCATCATTTCCCTTGGCTGCTGTCTTCATTTTCCCTTCGTTCACAATATGCTGCCACTGAAACTGAACTACTCTTCGCCTGACATAACCTGTGAGCCAAACGTTGAAACCTTCCAGCAGATAATGGTTTGATGAGTAGATCTGCTACTTGATCTTCAGATGGCACAAACCTGATGTCAATTACCTTCTGATGCACCTGAGTCCAAATATAATGAATATCGATCTGTATATGTTTTGTTCTTTGATGGGAAACTGGATTACTTGCCAAACTGAGTGCTCCATCATTATCACACCATACCACTGCCGGCTGAGTGACTGTGACTCCGAGCTCCTGCATGATAGACTTCAGCCATACCAACTTAGTGGCAAGAAGAGCCAAGGCACGATATTTTGATTCGGTGCTGCTACGGGCCACCACACTTTGTTTTCGTGAGCTCCAGGCAAACAAATTATCACCCAAGAATATACATAACCCACTTGTAGACTTCCGGTCATCGACACAACTCGCCCAGTCGGCATCGGAATACCCAGTAAGAGCAAGTTTCTAAATAGGATTGAAGGTAAGTCCATGTGTTAATGTGCCTTGCAAGTATCTGAGAACAAGTTTACATGCCTTCCAATGGTCAAAAGTGGGACAATGCATAAACTGGCTGAGTTTATTGACGGTAAATGACAAGTCAAGCCTTGTCATGCATAGATACTGAAGAGCTCCGACTACACTCCTGTACAACGTCGACTGATCAAAGGGAATGCTGTCGTGCAAGGAGAGCTTCTTGTAAGTCAGAATTGGCGTAAGGCAGGGCTTAGCGTGAGACATACCACTTCGTTCTAGCAAATCTTAAATGTACTTTGTTTGATTCAAGAAGAAACCTCCTGACGCCGTTTTGAACACTTCAATTCCAAGAAAATAGTGAGCCGCGCCAAGATCTTTGAGGGAAAACTGAGCATCCAACTGCTTAATGATAGCCCCAATAATCTTTCTGTCATCACCAGTGATTAATATGTCGTCCACATAAACAAGAACGAGCAATAAATTCCCTACATGATACTTATATAATAGAGAATTATCAGAAACTAAGATTTTGAACCCGTGAGCTATCAGAAATCCTTTTAGCTTGTCATCCCAGGCCTTGGGGGCTTGCCTCAACCCATACATGAGATGACACACATGAGACGGCTTGTGGGAATCCACATACCCCTCCAGTTGTTTCATATACATACATTCTTGTAAGTCTTCCTTTAAGAACACATTATTGACATCCATCTGGTGAACATGCCAACCTCTGGTAGCAGCTAGAGTGAACATGAATCTTACTATGAGTGGCTTTACCACCGGGCTAAAAGTGTGAAAATAATCTATACCAGCATTTTGTTCAAACCCTCTAGCCACCAGCCGAGCCTTCAGCCGTTCAACTGTCCCATCCGGGTTGTGTTTGATTTTGAATACCCATTTGCAAGTTATAAGGTTCATATGAGGAGTGAAGGGGACATGTTCCCAAGTATTATTAGTAGTGAGGGCTTGAAACTCATCATCCATAGCATTTTTCCAGGCAGGAATAGATAATGCTTGAGACACGAAAATGGGTTCAAGTAGTGTAGCTGCTGAATTGGTGTGAAGAAGTTTTTTAGGTTTGGAAATACCAGCTTTGGCCCTCTACAGCATAGGATGAGTGTTAGGCAAGATAGATGGTTGAGGTGGGGCCGTGGAAGGGAGGGAAGATGAGTGGGAGGAATGTGAATTTTCTGAACCAGAAGATGAAGCAGACTGGGAAGGAATGGGAACTTCTGAACCAGAAGATGAAGCAATGGATCTAGTTTGGGAGGAAGTTTGAGAGGTTCGATTAGATGGATCTGTGCTAGAGAAATCAGGAGTGGGGAGTGGCAGGAGAGGAAGGGTGGAATGAACAAGAGAGGGATCTCCAGATATCTTCAGTGGCAGGAAACATGGTTAAATATGGGAATTCGGTTTCAACAAAGTCCATTGTTCTGGCAATGTATACCCTTCCTTCTTTAGATAGACATTTATAGCCTTTGTGACTAGGACTATACCCTAAGAAAACACACGTGGCTAACCTATATTGGAGTTTGGATGGAAAATAAGGTCGTAACAAAGGAAAGCATGCACACCTAAATACCTTGAGGAATTTGTAATCAAGAATTATGTTGGTGAGTTTGGTGTAAGGGGAAAAAAGAGCAATGGAAGTGTTTGGCAGCCTATTGATGAGATATACGAATGTGGAGAATGCATCCCACCAGAAGTTATATGGTAAAGAAGCATGAACTAGTAAGGTTAGACCATTTTCGAGGATGTGCTTGTGCTTTCTCTCGGCTAATCCATTTTGCTGATGTGTGTGGGGGTAGGGATGCTGAAATATGATGCCAAGATTTGTACATACTTGCCTCAAGGGTCGATACTCACCCCCCAGTCAGATTGAACACATTTGATTTTTGTTTGGAATTGTCTTTCCACAAAAGCATTAAATTCCAAGAACACAGATAAGACTTGTGATTTTTGTATCAGAGGGTATATCCAAGTGAATTTGGTGAAGTCATCGACAATGTGTATATAGTAGCGATCACCTTCAATAGATAGAGCAGAAGCGGGGCCCCACACATCGGTATGTAACAAATGAAACGGAGTTGTAGTATGATGCATAACAGAAGGAAAAGGCATTTGATGATGTTTTCCATATTTGCACGATTCACAGAAGGTCAGTTTATTTCTAACAACAGGAATCTGAAGAAGTTTGAGTACATGATGTAACAGATTAAAGCAAGGATGACCTAGCTTTGCATGCCAAACATCAGCGGTAGACACAGAGTTTACAGTAGGGGAACAAGATTGTAATGATACAGAGAGGAATTTGGGGGAAATGGAAGCAGAATATGTAGTAGCTGTAGCTGGCCGTCTGTGTGTGGAGATAAGCTTGTACAGTTCGTCACTAAGTTGAGCTTTCAGAAGGATTTGCTGTGTTTGAATGTCCTTAGCAACACAACCATGAGAGTAGAATTCTATGTAAGCAGAATTGTCAGCTAAAAGCTTTGTGATGCTGAGTAAATTTTTTGTGACATGAGGAACATATATAATATTTTTGAGATGAATATGCTTGTGAGGATGCAAGGTAGGAAGAGATGATGTGCCAACATGAGATATGGATAAGAGAGAGCCATTTCCAACAACTAGAGAGTCAGTACCTGAGTAAGGTGTGTGAATGGACAGATTATGCATATCATTTGTCACATGGTGTGTGGCTCCACTACCAAAGTACCAGTCTGGTTCATGTGAGGCAATGGAGCTTGAGCGAGAGGCTTGGTAATTCATAGTAGACTTGGGAGCTGAAACAGATGGAGATTGATAAGAAGAGACATCAGAATAGTTAGCAAAATGAGTAGATGGGGAAGAGTTGGGATAGGGAACAATTATCTGGCTTGGACTTGGTGATGACTGTAAGGCAGAAACTTGTGCTTGTATAGCTTGATTTTCAAAGCCTGGATAATTGTCATCAAATCGCCAGTAGCACTTCGGAGCGAAGTGATTATTTCTTCCACAGATTTGGCAGAACATCTTCCCTCTACCAAAGTATTTTCCTCTTCCAGCAAAACCTCCTCTAGTATTTGGTGTTCTTCCTCCAAAACCACCTCTGGTGTTTTTGTTATCTGCAAACTTATTGTACTTCTGCGAAAACCGTTTGTTTACATCATTTTCCCCAGGACTCACAATATCACTACCATGAAACTGCTTCATCCGTATTTCATGTGTCTGCAGCAGGTACTGAACCTCAGATATTTCTGGTAACTCATCCCTAGCTGTGAGATTGACGATAATTGACTCATAATCCTGTCCTAGCCCGTTCAAGACATGCATTACCAGATCATCCTCTGCAATAGTGTGTCCAGTAGCATTAATCTCATGCACAATAGACCTCATCTTGAGAACGTATTCCTCCACAGACTGATCTCCGTTCTTTGTGACTTGAAGAAGACTTTTCCAATGTAGTACTCTAGCTTTACTTGAATGTTTGAACAACGTCTCATACTCTTTCCAGAGCAGATGTTTTACACTCTTGACACGAACCCTAGCAGATTCTCTGTTACCAAATTCATAAGCCAGCTGAATAGATGCTGATCCTTCCGCAGCCAGCTCAAAACATGAGGATTAGGTACCGTGTTCGACGGATCAGTTTAATCAACAACAAATTGCTCAGGTGCTGGAGTAACTCCAAGGAGAAAATCTTCCATGCCATGAGCAGTAACCGTTGCGAGGATTTGATTCCTCCAATAGCCATAATTCTTCCGATTGAGCTTCAATGTGATTGTAGGGAGTGTAACAACTGGATTTGCCATAAGCAGATTGAGGTTGTAATGGCAGTTATGCCCCAGCTCTTGATACCATGCTAAAGATGTAAAACTAACAGAGGGAAGATATGAGAAGAAGAAGCAGAGAGATGATTGGAATTGAAGTCTGAATTTATTAATTCAACTTAAAGATTACAACTGCTTATTACATGTATTTATAGAGCCCCTACGTATCTTCTAGAACAAGAACAATTATTGCTATTTTCTAACTGATTTTGCTGAGTTGGCCAGTGGCTCATTGTCACATGGCACATGCTGATCTGTCACATTCTCATTGGTCATCATTTCCCTTGGCTGCTGTCTTCATTTTCCCTTCGTTCACAATAAAGAGGGATTGATCAGGTTTAAGGGTACATTGAAGGCACTAGCAACAACACCTAAGTATTCGTAGATGGGGAGACATACTCCTACCTCCACATGGGCTTTCCAAAAGGCTAGGATAGGGGAAGTTAGATGATTGGGCCTCTCATCCTCATCAGTAATCCCTATCACGAAGTCAGAAGTACTAGAGAAAAATTTATGTTCCAAAATTGACATATGATTGAAAGAGGAAGGACCTACTATGTCGTCGGATCTACATCTTTTGCTAGGAGAAACAATATTCTTTGTTCGACCAATAAATGCCCTAGAAGAGGATACTTCCGGATTTTGGTGAACTACAAGAGTCCGACCTAGAATTGCAGGGACTAGAACCCGAAACGTGCTCTCTACAACCACAGTCACAACAGATGAAGTAGGGACCCCTGAGGAGCGAACTAGGGCTAGAGTGTCCCTCCCAAAACGGGGTGAAGTTCCTACAGTCCTATCACTATTGCCACCACACGATTCCCACTCAGAGGAATCGCGAAGACTGGAAGAGGAGGCTTCGCCTCCTCCCCCATGGACCAGCCACTAGAAAGAGAAATCGAAGAAGATCTAGACATGATTACAAGATAAAGAGAAGATCGGGGAATATACCTTAAGAGAAGACGCTGACCTAGTTTATGATGGAAGGATAAATTGAAACACAAAGAAATGGTGATCTTCAGGGGGCTTCATGGGAAAGTTCACCGAAAAACTCTGATGGATTAGCTCTCAAGAAATCGTAATATCAAAGGTAATGAAAAGAGTAAAATGATTCAAAATGGTTATTATTTATATGGGAGAAAAAGGGGGAAAACCGAAACGACACCCTATTAGAGCTCGACACTTGTGCCCATCTCAACCCTTGAAAGTAAACGAACTGACACGTGTACGGTCAGAGATGGCATGGAGATTTAAAGAAGTCGTTGAGCGAGAAACGAGGAGACGAATATGACAACTGAGAAGTGACAGTTCTCAGAGGGCATGCTTACTCTGAGCACGAAGTGTACTTCCTGCTCGTAGTATTTTTGAAGGGACATGTTGTTGGAATTTGTGCCTTGAATCTTATTGGGTTTGAATCGAAGTTCGTATCGAGGTGGAGGATTGAAGTTGAGTATTGAATTGGCGCTGGAAAGGAGGCTCGGCCGCGCCACATTGCTAGAGCTGAAGAGGAATTGCTGCAGTAGAATTGCCTCGGCCCAGGCGAGGTAGACTCGGCCGAGTCTAGTTGGGCAGAGAGATTGCCTCGACCGAGGCAGGCCTGGCGGCACAGAAGATGGGCCAGCGCGAGCCTGGGCCCAATTGGATTTCTTCTTTGTATAGGATTAGGTTTTGGGGGCTTATATATAGGTCCTATTGGAGTCCTTTGACATAGAGAGATTAGAGAGTCTTAGAATTGCTTTTGGCTTTGAATTTGGCTTGATTGTTCAAGCGTTGATAGTTTGTTTGGGTCGAGTATCAATTGATAGATACTCGACTATTGGTCTTTGTTTGAACTCTCGTTTGAATTTGATTTGGGATCTTTCCCTTTTGGCCGTGGACGTAGCTAACAAGTTGTTAGTGAACCACGTTAATTCTTGGTGTCGAATTTATTGTTTCTTGCACGGTTATTACTTGCTTTGTTCGTTTCGTTTGTTCACTTATTTCCCAATAACTGGTATCTAGAGCTTGGTTCGAGTTTCCGCTGTCTTTGTGGGAAATATGTCTAGGATGAGCGTGCAAATTGAAAAATTCAATGGGAGGGATAGTTTTAGTCTATGGCAGATTAAAAATGAAGGTCTTGTTGAAGCGTGAAGGATTATGGGCGCCGCTGATCCCAAAGAAGGACAAAGGCAAGGGCAAAGTGGGCGATAAGGAAGAGGCTGTATCTGCCGAGATGGCCACTTTGGATGAGAAAGCGCACTCAACAATCATGTTGTGTCTCAATGACGACATCATCACCGAGGTAGCAGAGGAAGAAACTGCACTGGGGTTGTGGTCGAAGTTGGAGAGTTTGTACATGACGAAGTCGCTCACTAATAAGTTGCTTTTGAAGCAACGTTTGTTCGGACTGCGTATGCGTGAAGGTCAGTCTCTTCGCGATCACTTAGATCAACTTAATAAAATCTTATTAGAATTGCGTAATATTAATGTGAAATTGGAAGATAAGGATATTGCGTTGATCTTGTTGGTTTCTCTACCACCATCGTATGAGAATTTTGTGCAGTCGTTTGTTGTTGGAAAGGATTTTGTGTCTCTAGAAGAAGTGAGGTCGTCGCTACACTTTAGAGAGTTGCACCATCGGGCGAATGGCTTGTCTGGAGAATCGGGTGAAACCTTAGTAGTTGGCAATAATCGAGGTTCGGAAAATTCGGGGAGGAGGTTCAAGAAGAATTCCGGTCCCAAAGGTCCTAAGCCAGGAGATGTGTGCAACTATTGTAAGGAGAACGGGCATTGGAAGTATGCCTGTCCAATGTTGAAGGAGAAGCAGGAAAGCACTGCTGATTCTGTTGTGGAAATTGAAGCAGACTCTGATGGAGATGATGCCCTAATCGCTGAGAAACAGACAGGTAAATCTGATTCTTGGGTTCTTGACTCGGGGGCGTCGTACCACATATGTCCACGTAGGGAGTGATTCACAACCTACAAGCAGGAGGAAGGTGGCAATATTTCATTGGCCAATGGTTCCAAATGCAAGGCGGTTGGGATAGGCTCAATTAAGGTGAGGACGCATGATGGTAGACAGCGTACATTGAACGATGTCAGACATGTTCCACTCATGACGAGAAATTTGATTTCACTGAGTCGATTAGACAGGAGGGGTTTCAATTTCAAAGGTGAAGGTGGAGTTTTGAACGTCTGCAAAGGTTCGAATGTAGTTCTGAAGGGCATTAAGAAGGGAACTTTGTATTTGATGCAAGGTTCTACTTTGGTTCGGTCTGCTGCTGTTCGAAGTTGTTAGTGTTCCATTGTTTGGGACAAATTTGGTACTTAAGGCGCATCTGGTACATTGGGTACAACTGGCGCAAAATTGAAATTTGGTTTGTTTGGATTGGTTTGATTGAGTTTGGTTTTGTTCGAATTTATGAGGAGGTTTGGTTTGAGGTGGAGCTTCGTCTGAAGAAGCTACATCGTTTGGGGATTCAAGGCAAGGTGGAGATTGTTGGGATTTGTGCCTTGAATCTTATTGGGTTTGAATCGAAGTTCGTATCGAGGTGGATGATTGAAGTTGAGTATTGAATTGGCGCTGGAAAGGAGCCTGTCCGGCGCGGCCGCGCCACATTGCTAGAGCTGAAGAGGAATTGCTGGAGTAGAATTGCCTCGGCCGAGGCGAGGTAGACTCGGCCGAGTCTAGTTGGGCAGAGAGATTGCCTCGGCCGCGGCCATCTGGCGGCACAGAAGATGGGCCAGCGCGAGCCTGGGCCCAATTGGATTTCTTCTTTGTATAGGATTAGGTTTTGGGGGCTTATATATAGGTCCTATTGGAGTCCTTTGACATAGAAAGATTAGAGAGTCTTAGAATTGCTTTTGGCTTTGAATTTGGCTTGATTGTTCAAGCGTTGATAGTTTGTTTGGGTCGAGTATCAATTGATAGATACTCGACTATTGGTCTTTGTTTGAACTCTCGTTTGAATTTGATTTGGGATCTTTCCCTTTTGGCCGTGGACGTAGCTAACAAGTTGTTAGTGAACCACGTTAATTCTTGGTGTCGAATTTATTGTTTCTTGCACGGTTATTACTTGCTTTGTTCGTTTCGTTTGTTCGCTTATTTCCCAACACATGTGTTGCCATAATAGGTCACCTCCTCTCGGAACGCGAACTGCTATACATAGCAAATGAGTTTACCAACAGCGCGCCCGGGAAAGAGAAGCAATATGAGAAAATGTTGATTGTCACTGTCCTGTCCCGAAGCACGAACTAACCTGTTCATATCCCTGGAGATTCTGGGTTTGGTCATGATGCGCGAAGTCTAAGATGGACACAGAGTGTGAATTGAACTACTCAAAGGAGCACGTGAAGTAATCGAAGATCAGGTCCTGACCAAAAAGCAAATGACTGTCAGTAAGTACACTGACGGCCTTTCTCCTCCTGCCTAAAGGTAGGGGTACCACTGGCATATCCCTAGGCCAACTACCAATTTAAGGGTGCTAATTAGGATTAGGACTTATGTGACACATGTAAAAAGACATCCTTACCCCGCAACCCTAATATGGTAAGTGTATAAGGCTTTCCATTTCTTCTTCATCAAGGTATGACACATTTGTTATCACTATTCCATTGCAAAAATTCATACACTCCATCTCAACGTTACCGCTGACTTGAGCGTCGGAGTCTCTTCATCGAAGTCTTCCTCTCCTGTTGATTCTTGCAGATCACGAGCAAGACAATCAACTCGAAGAACAAAACATTTATCCCTCCTAATATTATTTTAGGCACATGTTGTTATATTTTTATAAGTACCCGATCTATTTTCATTATGACACTACAATTTCTAATTTTAATAGCGTAGAAGTTGCCCCGAAATTGGTATAACACAGGATATCTCCGTGTTCATGTAATTATAGCCCTATTAATCATGAGAGTAGCATTAATTTGAATTGAGAATGACAGTATATCTGGAAGTAACGACCAAATAATTATCATAAATTCATAACACGGACCAAACATGACGGTCCTAAAATTGAGGGTACAACAACATATTTTCGTTTCCATTATATCCTTGGAAATTGCCTTTTCTGGTCCTAAGAACACACACCACCCAATTTGAAATTGAAGTATAAATTAAGAAATAAATATGTACCTTCTCCCGTAATTCAACTCACGACAAGTACTACAAAAACCTAACACAATTTCATCTTCCTTTCAACCATCGAAACTTCAATTGCGTATATCAACTCACTGAATTCAAATTCCATGCGGGTAAAATTTTTATAGGTAAATTGTGTAACTATTCTTTATCAGGTTTTAAATATCTTTCTTTTCCGCATAACAAATTTTTCATTACCATAAATTTGCCAATACAGAACACATACTTTAGATAATGGTAATACTATATGATTTGTAGAAATATTTGTTTAAGTATAGAGGATAATATCAAGAAAAATAGAACAATTTTACTTTCACAAAAAAAATATTTTTCTTTAAAATGACTTTCTTTTGTGAATGAGAATAAATTAGGTTATATAACCATCTAACAGTAAACCTCCCAATAAGATTCACTCTATACAATTATTTAAAGGATTAATTACGTGAAAAAATTACGACTTTTTGTTCAAATGTCATTTACAACATGACTTTTTAAATATAACATAGAAATACACCACCTTTATGATTTTTTCAATTCAACGAATAAATTTTTGTCAGTTATTGACGTGGAGCCTGAAATCAAAATTTTATTTCTCTCAACTGCAGACGTATAATTATACAATATTTATAACCTCTAATTAAATGAAAACAAAAACGTTTTATGATTAAATTTAACGGTAAAATAATGATTGTTTTCATATGTAAGGGTTATAAAAATTCGCACAACTACAAGTATGTAATTAGGCGGATTAAAATCTTAATTTTGGACTCCACATCAGCATTTGAAACAAAATAACTTAATCAGATATATTAATTGAAAAAAATAGAAAGGTGATGTATTTAAATATAATGTTTGAAAAGTCATGTTGTAAATGATAATTGACTAAAATATTTTTATGTTTAAAAGAATTGAGATGAATCGATATTAATTGGCGAATAGTTAGAGCTTCCACTTGATCCACTTGATTCAACGTATCATATTCATTTCATATATAAGATTAAGCTGGAGTTACCTATGAATATGAGAGAAACCTGGTCTAAACAAGTTGTAGAAATGTAAGAAAAGATGTAAATAGAAGAAATGACCACCTTTTAACATAGATGGACTTATGAAATTCATTTGAACAAGTGCACTATTGGGATAATATACAACGGTTTTTGCTGATATGCTAGTGTTGTTTGATTCAGCCTCCATGTTAAGATCAGTTAATATAGTGTCAATACCTTGCCCCCACCCCCACGTTAAAAGCTCAGGCCAAAAGCCTAGGCCCGACTCTACCCCTTAATGGGCAGGACCCGATCTCGACCAAGCCCTATAAGTTTCACATTTTATTTCTGTCCTCCATTCTCAAACTAATCAACAGATTCAACAAAATATATTTTAAAAGCACAACATATTTGATACATGAGATGAGATGAGAGAACAACAAAAACTAGCTCGTAGCACTATCAGAGAATGGGAATGCAACCCTAGCCCAAGGCCAGCCCTTGTACTTGTCTCAACATCTGTACGTAGTGTCCTTGAGAGAATACCAAAAAGGGCCATTCCTGAATACCTCAAATGCCAAGAGTAGACGCTTCGGAAAAACACAATAATAGTTTTGACATAAAAAGAGTCACAAATCACAATATCCTACCGGTTGAAACCCAGGACATAATATATACAACAAGTCAACACACATACTCAACATCTTTACTACATAAAACAAAACCAAAAACACTTCAAATTCGCTATAAACATACCATTCACTTTTCTCAGAATCCACACCCATTAAATACCACTGCTTATTTACCGAAGATGGATTTGATCCACCAGATCCCCTTCCTATCCTCCGCTGCAGCATCCCCTTCTGGTGGACTAGCCGACTGAGTTGTTTTGTGCAGCTTGCTCACATCATAGCCTGCTTTTGTAGCCTTCTCCACTAGCTCATTGTACGTCTCCTCGCTAATATGAGCTTGCCTGCTCAGAATCTACAAAAACAAATTTGCAGATAATAATCTCTATCAGCAATTTATTCGACCCTAAACACGGTGCAATGCACAGTGTGTAACATCCAGCAGACATTCTACACACGCCAATACAAGTGTGTGAGATCGTGTATGAAAGAATTTACTAATGAGATGGATATACGAACCGATTGTATGCTACAAGCAAACTAGGAAACACCTCCTACTTTCTTCAAACATATAATGTGCATAAATACACCATTCTTCATTTAGAAATAATTAAATGTGTATGGTAACATGATTCTTCAATGTAATCTTTCCTTACCCCATTCAGAAGATAATAATTTAAACTGTTCTTCCTCCTTTCCTCTCCAAATAAACGTATTCCGATCATCCTCAGTTTCAATGGACCAGATCAAGAAAAACAAATAATTACACCTTACTGAAAATTCTGGCAACAGCCCCCAAACCCTAAACAGTCTAAAACCCCTCAAAATTGACACAAGTCAAATTCAAGAAATTAAACGACCCAACATCCTCATTCAATTCAATATCATATGAAGCCAAAAATAAAAAAATTGAAAATAAAACAAGATGTAGAGAAACATACCCATAAATAACTCCTGGAAGGCTGACCAACAACAGCATACTGATAATCGGCATCAACATACAAAACCCAGTAATCCCCAGTGACAGGAAATATAGGGAGAAAAGGGGGCACCCAGAATTTAACTTTGAGCTTAGCCTCATCACTGTTGGGATCAGCTTTATAAGCAGTTCCTTCAATAAAACCCCTCTTTCCATCACTCCAAGTCTCATTCAAAACATGAACAGTACCATCGCTCTTGAGAGTGTAGGTAGCCCTGGTATCGATACCGCTCTTTGGCTGAAATCTTGATGGGAATGAAGCTATTTCATACCATCTTCCCATATACTTCTCTAAATCCAATCCCTTCACCACTTCCATCGCCATTTCCTGCAAAATTAGAAATATCAAGAATTGGGAGATCTTTTTCTCTCTTTTGTCGGGTTTATATTAGTTGAGTGCGTGATATTTGGTGGAGGAATTTATCTTCTTTTATATGTGTACTAGTATGTTTATAGTTTTTGTTTCTTGGAGGGTTTAAGATTGTGGGTTTGATGTGTATAAATGTGTGGCGTGTAAATGGGATAGGAAACTATGGATACGCGGAGAGGCGTTATCCTTACACGTGTACAAAGCTGAGATTCTTGAAGATGCGAGAATATTTTAGGGGCTACTACTACAGAAAAAAAATCAAAATGCCTCCATATAGGGGTGAGCACGGTTCGAAGTGGTTCGGAGATATGAAAATCTCCAGAATCGAATCAAACCTCGGAGATATTCGGAGATCGGTTTAGTTCCTTTCGGAGACGGTTCTTTCGGTTCGGTTATTTGGAGCTGTTCGGAGTTTTTCCTTTAATATTTTTAGCAAAATGCACGAAAGAATTATAGTGTTGTCTTTACAATAATATCATATTGTTAAAGAAAAAGTGTAATTAAACAATTTATAAGTTATATATTAAGACAAGTTTCAAAATCATAACTTATAAAAAATAATTACAGGTTACTGAAGTAGTTATCTCGTCAAAAGAAGAGTAGCACTAAATTATAAAGTTATTAGCTATCGATAACCTCTTTGGACATTTACCGATTATTTTTCACTAAATTACTGTTCATATATTTATAATTAATAGATATATGTTTATTATGAAAATGATTTATTATAAATATTGTACTCTATTATTACTTACTAAATCTTTTATAAAATACTAAAACGGTAGTTATATCATTGTTAAAATTTACTAAAATTCATAATGGTTCAATATTATAATATAAAAGAAATTAATTAAATGATATAAAAAAATTCCATAGTTGATTACTTAGAATCGGTTCTACTCGTTCTATTTCGGTTTTTCGGTTTGGATCGGTTCGGATTTACAACAAAAAAATTCGGTTTGGTTCGGTTCGGATAAAGTCAAATAGTCAACGGATATTATCGGTTCGGAGTGCTTTCGGTCCGGGGTTCAATGCGGAGCGGATTATCTCCGAGACCCGTGCTCACCCTTACTTCCATATCCCCAAAGTGTGGATTTCCTTTTGTTTTTTAAGTGTGATCCTGAGTATAAATGTATAATTTCTAAATGGGAAAATTTCATTTTTAATCCAGTAGGTTAGGCCTTGTCCAGTAAAAGTCCTGTATGTTAGAAAATTTCAATTTTAGTCATGTATGTTCCAAAAGTTGACCAATTTAAGGACACTAACCATCAACAACGACCAATTTAGCCTGAACTAGACTAGTAAATTTAAGGCTTTTGAGTGCTAATGCTTATGTATCAAGTATTTGTCTAGATAACATGTCAAATCATTAAATTACTTTAGTAACTCGGCCAAAAAAAAAAAGAAAAAAAGTAACTCCTAATTTTCATATGAGGTGTATTTCATTATATTTTTTATTTTATTTTTCTTTCTTTATTCATCTTTCTCAAATTTATTAGTGACGTGCGTCGCACGTAATTAATTGTGGCCAAATTGGTCATTTCTAATTGTCAGTGTCCTTAAATTGGACAACTTTGGAAACATACAGGACTAAAATTGAAATTTTCTAACATACAGGACTTTTACTGGACAAGGCCTAATATACTGGACTAAAAATGAAATTTTCCCATTTCTAAATTTAGGTTTTATTATACTTCCTCGTTAAACAAGAAAGCCATTTTTATTTTAAGTAAAAACATTAAGAATTTATAGAATGCATAAAACACTACCAAAATCTATCTTTATAGTTTTATATTCTATTTATTTTCCAAACAATATTTCATGAGCATAAGATTACTCCTCTATATATGGGGAAATTCAAATGCTACCTCATGAGGTAGTGCAGTGATCTCATTGAATGTGAGACATTTGGCAAAGTTTTTGAAATCAGGAAAAGTATGACCATTCAATTTTATCATGTAACATGTAACATACATCCAACGAATTACTGCACTACCTCATGAGTAAGCATAGAAGTTTCCTTCAATAAGAAGAGAAAACATAATTGGGTAATGATAATATTATGATGGTTTTAAGAATATTTGTTTGAATTTATCTAAAGGTAATATCAAAATAAATACGAACAATTTGCTAAAATAGATTATATTTGGGCAAAAAAAATTAAAATAATTTCTTTTCAAGAACGGAGAAAATACATTAGTTATTGAGTATTTTGGTATTAGGATTAAGAAATGAAGGTGTTCAAAAATTAAATAATTTCAAAATAAAATTTACTAAAATCTCTTGAAAGTTGAAACCATAGTAACAAAATTCTTCGAATTTTTTAATTTTTTTCATATTTATCGCGCATTTTTTAACTAAAGTTAAAAGCACAATTGAAACTCGAGATTTTCAAGATATAGCAATATATATATATATGAAAATATCGCGAATAATATTCGTATAATTCCCGTGACATTGTTTTCATTTCTTTTACTTTTATTATTTATATTATGTTTTTTTTTTTAAATTTCCAATTTCAAATAATATATTACAAAAACTCATACTACCTCCGTCCCGGCTTAATTTGTCTTCTCTGACCGGGCACGGATGTTAAGAAAAAACAGTTTTTTTGGAATCTTTAACTTTTTCAAAGGTAGAGATTGATGGTGGAGATTTTGAGGGTAAAGATTGTGAGAGAAATTTCTTTTTTTGGGCTGACAAAATTATTTGGGACAAACCAAAAAGGCAAGTAGGCAATTAAGCCGGGACGAAGGGAGTAAAATAAAATAGCAATTTCGAATTATAAATTTGTCAAATAAAATAAAATTTGAAACATATTTATTAAATTATTAAGTGATACATGTACATTAAAAAAAAAATTACACAGTTACTTGACTAAAAATATTATATTTTCAAAGAGAACATAACTAACATTTTAATAATAAGCAATTTAAAATGATTGTCTACTAAGAGTTGAATCTGAATTATTCTATCAATAAATTGCAACATTTATAAAGATTTTTTTCACTAATTGTGGTTGAATTTTTTCATTAGATGAACTTAAAATAAATAATATGAAATTGTAGTAATTAAATAATATTAATTGCACATTAAGTATTGGGAATTTGATATTAGGATTTAACATAATTTTTAATTAAAATAAATAGTACTTTTATTATAGCTTTGATGTTAGGATTAAAATAAAGCAATGGAAACGAAATGAGTTTAAAATGAGATCCACCGAATTGTTTAGTGAAAGTGAAATGAATGGCCAATGAATTTCAATCCAAAGCATATTCAGAAAATTGCTACTGTATTTCAAATATAATTTTAAATACTTGTATCCAAAAAATCTTCCAAATCTTTATTTTTTAGCGATAATTTCTTACCCATTTTAATTTGCCTACCATAACACTTTTATTTTTGTTTACACCGCACAGACTAAAACTCTAGTAAAAATTAGTGAAATTTATTCTTCAATATAACATCTCATTTTTTAAGTTGTATTATAATATATTTTGAGGTGTGAGAGTTTCATCATCGCAGATAATAATAATATAATTAGGGAGAAAAGGTAAAGTACCCCTGTCAGAGAGTACTCACCCTCTTTTTTACTTAGTTGACTTTTTTCCTGATAATATGCCTCGAAGTGACCAAATTGCCCTTTTGTTCTCTTATTAAAAATGCTCTTCATTATTCTGATTTTTCTTAAAACGAGCGAGCATACTTTTATTTCAATTCAGTCCTTATATTCTTATCCTTTTGGTTTTGTCCAAATAAATTTTCGTCCTATATTTTCTTAATTATAAATTGACCTCATAATTAATTTTCTCATGCAAAATTAATCTTTAGTATTAATATGGAAATAGTCCATTATGACCATATCAGGCCCATCCTGCTTTCGTCAATTAAATTCTTGAAACATAAATCAAGTTTTGTACCTTTTTGACCGAATTGCCATCGAGTTGTATCCACCGGGTTTTACGAACTGCTCCTCACAGCCCAACCACACGATCGCAATCGATGGTTCCAGACGTAGACTCCTTCAACAGCAACCAGCACAGCCTCGTTTCGTTTCCTACCTCGAGGCGTACAGTATTTTCTTGATTGATGATCAGAAATAAAGTTTATGGAACATGATGAACAAAAAGCCCAACTTTTATTAAGAAATCATGAACTTATTATTACATTAGTACATCTTCTTTTGGGAGGAGACGACTTGTTTAGCTACTCATGGTAGCTATACTCTCCTCACACATACACTCGAAGAAACTATAATGGAAAAACTGGAAACTAGCTATTACAATTTTTATTGTTGTAAGAAAACAGAGGGGAATGGTCGATGCCTTCTGCTTCCTTCTACCCTGTATTTATAGAGGTTTGAAACCCCTATCCTTGAATTATTGCGTCCAGTTGTAAGCCTTTGATTCATCTTTCATATTTTCTGGATGTATCTCTTATCTGGATCACATGCATGTGGTCCCTCCTTCACATGGTTCACATGTTGTGGACCCTTGCCTCACATGCAGACTTTAATTATTCTGCTGTGAATGCCTCCACCTTTTGTCGTTTTGGGTGAATGCAATTCTCGTGACTCAACCCATCGCTGCTTGTCGGAGACCCCTTTATTAGTTTTTTCTGGGTGGTCCCCTTGGCATCTTTTTCTTTCTCGATGGTTCTTTCTCGTTTCTCTTCCCTTTGTCATTGATGACAGGGAAAGCTTGCCCGAATAGTGCCTTTTCCTGTTCTGGGCACCTGGGGCAAATCCGACTCGTCCACCGTCCATTATGCGCCATATTGCAATAGTTTCTGGCGGATTCTGAACTTGCCGGCAGCTCGTTCTTCCATAACATCTCTCTCTTTTGTTCAAAGATATTCTCTGCATATGGAGAGGTTTTGGATGTCATGGTATTGATCAAAAGTGATCCATTCACCGTCTTGTGGAAGACTTTGAAACTTCCTTTGATCTTTCTCATTTCCATGAGACAAACCCATATGCCCCAAGCTCTCCGTGTAGTAATATCATCCTCCGTGAAGGTTGATACTAGGGGAATCTTCTGGGGCAGACATGTTTTTGTTTGCCTGTCTGGGATCAGGTCTTTGTAGCTTAATAAAATGAAAAGCTGGGTAAGACCCGTTCTTGTATGGTTCCGGAGCTGCTGATATAAACTTCAGCTCCAGAATATCTCCTCGTTCGAGATGATTGTTGTTCTCCCATGTCTCGAACACAGCATTGAATATCCATCCCGGAAGTTTTGAGATTTCCAGGAAACTTGGTGCCATGATATGAACCGAAGCTAGAGCTCCAAAATCATACCATTCTTTTACTTCTTGTGGACTGGCTCCTGGGTTCGTCCACATTCTCGGATATTTACCAGATCGATCAATCTGGCATTTTGCTGGGTTAACTCCAGCCCCTGTAAGAATTTTCTCCCATGTTCTTTGATAAACCTGAAACGGAGAAACTTTAAGATCGTTAATATCAATCTTAGAGGTACCAGCCATTGGCCTAAGATTGATCTCTCCCTCTTTTACCCCAGAGGTGATGGGTTGGCTTGAGACATCAGGAGGAGTATCCTCCGTTTGCTCAATTGTTTCTTTAGCTAGATCCGTGTAGGGATCCAACTTAGAACTCGTGCTCACAGTACTTGAATCTGTGGCGAGCGGGTTAGAGGGCCGTGCTCGAAACTCGACTTTTTGCTTTCCTGAAAAAGCTTCCCGTCGGATAGGAATAATCAGGCTGTCCCAAAGGCAATTACTTGCAAGTTTGGTAGCCTTCAACGCACTTTAGACTTTCGACAAGTCCTCCTGTTGTACTCGACCCGCGACTTTGGCTTGAATATCCAAGTCGTTGATCCTCTTATCAAGCTCCTCCAAACGTTCCTGGAGATGCCTGTATCCTGTTAGGATGGAGTTGGCTTCACTGGACTCCATCTCTCGTTAGAAAGTCTGCAAGAACATTTTCATGAGACTTTATAATGACAACCTCATAATCAAAATATTGACAATCAGCTTGCCATCTAAGTAATCTAGCTTTCTCAGGTTTAGATTCAATCTTTTTTGTTAAGAAAGCTTTGACACTTGTGTTGTCAATTTTAAGGATGAATTTCTTAGGCAGTAGAAATAACGGCCATTTTCTGAAGGCTTTTCGCACTGCAAATAATTCTTTCTCGTTGATGTGCCATCTTGCTGCTTCGTTTTCTGCAAAAAGACCGCTGTAGTATCGGCATGACACTTCTCCATTAGGGGTAGCTTTGGTTAATACTGCTGCCCACCAATGATCACTGGCATCTGTATAGAGTACCAATTCTTCATCATCATTCGGTATTGCAAGCTTTGGAAGATCTTTACAGATCTCTTTAAGTTGTAATACTGATTCTTGGTGTTCTTTTTCCCATTTGAAATCTGCATCTTTCTTTAATAATGGGCTAAACACCTTCCTGTATTTTGCTAGGTTTTTAATAAACATCCCGGCAAAATTGACAACTCCAAGAAAACTTTGAAGTTGTTTCTTGTCTTTGAGGTCTTCTGGAAATCCTTGCACCTTCTCCACTATATGTTTTTGAAGGATGATTCCAGACTCATCGATCTCGATCCCAAGGAACTCGATCTGTCTAGTGGCGATTACTGCTTTCTTTTCTGATAGCACTAATCCTTCCTTATGACAAACTTCTGAAAAGATCTCCAGATGTTTGATGTGTTCCTTCATATTCCTTGAAGCAATGAGTATATCATCGACATATACGAACATGAATTTAAAATAATCCTTAAACAGATTATCCATCTTCCTTTGATATATCTGGGGGGGCATTTGCTAATCCCATTGGCATCACGTTCCAGATATAATGTCCTTGTGGTGTGGAAAACGCCGTATACTTCTTGCTGGCCTCTTCCATCTTAATCTGATAGAAACCAGATTTACAATCAAATTTAGAGAATACCTTTGCATTCTTGATGCAGTTTACCAAGTGTTCTCTACTTGGGATATAATATCCGTCGAATTCCAAGATATTGTTGATCCCTTTGTAATTGATCACCAATCTTGGCTTTCCTCTCTTCATTTCTCCATGGTTTCTCACCAGAAATCCTGGGCTACTGTATGGAGAGATTCCTTCTGAAATCAACTTAAGGTCCAGATGTTCCTTAAGTATTTTCTTCATATCCTCGCGATCTGCCTGATTCATAAGGATTGGTTTGTACCGAACAAACTCATTTTCTTTTCCGATTTTCACCTTCAAAGTTGCTTTGAGTTCATTTTTGTTCCACCATGCTAGATGATCTTCATTGAAATTCCTCTTTATCCTCTTCTTGACATCTTCTAAAGATATTTGTTCTTCAATGGTGATATCAAGTTGTGGACTTGCTTCCATAGACGCCTTGAGGAATTGGATTGTCTCTTTTGACATTCTCTCACCCTTATCTCCTCCTAATGTTTCAGCTCGATATTGAAGGAGTGCATCTCCATATCTTCGCTGATCCTTCATTTTTGGGTGACTTAGTTTTCCTTCATCACCACGCTTGCTGCGAAAATTAATGGGCATTTTCCGATGAAAAGCCTCCCTTAATCTCTGAACAATAATCTTATGATCACGTAGGGTTGTGAAAATAAGCTTTCTTGTTTCATTTTCTTGTGTAAATCGCTTGAATGTCTGTAGGAAATTGTTTCCTAACAGAATATCTGCCCCTGTATCATGGAAATAAATTGGTGGAGTCTTGACTTTGTACCATGGGGTATCTCCGGCTCCGCCAATCATGATTTCCGCTTGCTTAATTCCTCGTTTGAGGATAAGAACCCTCTTAGAGAAATCTCTTCCTGCAATAGCTGGTAGATCCTCTCCTACTCCTGTAGGAAAGATTTCTGGCTTCGCTGTGCATATTCCTGCGCCTGAGTCAATGTAGGCCGCGAAAGATTCTGCTCGGTATTTTTCATATAACATCCCTATAGAGATGTATATTGAGAATGGACTAGTAGCCATTAATAGCGGGCCTCTTTCTTCATAGAACCTGATATTTTCTATGAGCCACTGTAAAGACCATCCTATCTGGCTGTCGTTCCCAAGGTTTGTGCCCCTCGAGAAATTCCAATCCAAGAATAAGACGCCCATTTTCTCGTCCTGCTATTCCTTGGATTATCAACTCGTTTTCTCCTAGCTGGAGAAGTCCTTCAAATCTTCCCAATGAAGGTTGTTGTAGATAATATAAGACGTCACAAGGAAACATGTTATCCTTTTGAGTGATATCGAATACTATCTCCACTTCTCTCCATCCCTCTGGACATTTTAATTCACCTTTAGTTGTGAATTTTTCTGGCTCCAGATTCTCTTGTGAGATAGGTCTCTTTTCCCATCTCCGACTCATGATTCTACTATCATGAAAAGAAACTCTTCTTGGTTCGAACCTTTGACTTGTAGCTCTAGTCATAATAGGTTGATCCGCGATCCGCATATCCATCTCATGGATTGGTGGTAACTCCATAATCTCCGGACGGACTGCATGTGCCACCTGCTCGAAGATATCTGGTATTTCGATGAACTCTTTTCCCACAAACAGTTCTGAATGGTGGGTATTGGACAGTGCATACGAAATACTATAGGTAATAGAGTATGGTCTATTCCCTTCTTTCATCAACTCCTTGTTCTTGAAATCTTGATGAAGGGTTAGAACTCTATTAAAATCGCGATCTGCCAAGTTATAGGCAATCCTTGGATAAATGTAGGATACCAATTTCCCGGCATATAGATTTCCTAAGATTCCTCCCAGACTTGCATCTCGCAAGTTCTTGATTCTCTTGTCGAAGATAGCAATATCAATCGGAGAATCAATTCCTTCTTTGAATGTTGATTTGATCAGAATTCTAATGGCTCCGATATGGATCCATTGCATCTTCTGAGCAATCTCTCTTTTCATCCTGCTTAGTTCCTCTCTGATTTCTCTCATCGGAACTAGCTGCATCTCCATCACATTACTTGCCAATTCCATAGGAATTGCAATTTCCCCAGCTGTGACTTTGTAAATGATATGATGCTTTCTCTTCTTTAGGAAATGTCCCAAAGTCTTGTCCAATCTCCCAACTGCAAATCCATCATAGATTTGGAGTTTTGGGTCTTCTCTCTTAATTTTCATAAGCGTCTTATGAGAAATTGACATTTGTGAGAAGAACCCGAAGAGATCTTCTTGCGTCTCCTGCCGGAAGACGTCCTCTTCTTCAGTCTGATTCTGATTCTGAAGACTCATCCTCGCTATAATCTTCTTCTTCGTATATGCTTTCATCTGAAGGGATTCCGTCAAACTGATATACTTGAATCAGATCCTGAAAGTATACAGCCTCTTCCATTTCTGGAGTTGCTTCAAACTTTCTGATTCCTCGTCTTTGATTGTCTGGACAGTCTGTTGAGATGTGGCCTTTTGCACCACATGTCCAGCAATTGCAATCTTTGAAACTTTCATTAGCTCTTGTATGAGCCCTTCTGAAAGTTTTCCTTGTTGAAGATGATCTTCCCATGCTCATTTGATTTGAGCCTGAAGAGGAACTTCTACTCCGGCTTGGTCCTGACCTCCGCCCCGTTTTGTAACTACGGGCCTTTTGTTTGGACCAAAATTTTCTAGGTCTCCATGAATTCCTAGATTTCTGGTTACCATTTTGTAAGGAATGGAATAATCACCACACAATGATGTGGTTGCCGTATATGTGTATTATATACATCAAGAGGATACAACAGATAGAGAGAAAATCAAGGAAGAAGATATGTGATTACAAATTTACAAATCATACTATAATTACATATTCACTCTCTATTACCCCCCGTCAAGCGAGGCGTGGGGTGAAGACACACGCGGAGCTTGGAGCGAAGAAACTCAAAAGCGGGTCGAGGAAGACTCTTGGTGAAGACGTCCGCGAGCTGAAGAGACGACGGCACAAACTGAGTAGTAAGTTTGCCGGAGGAGACTAATTCCCAAACAAAATGATAATCTATATCAATGTGCTTTGCTCGTTTGTGAGCAATAGGATTTTGACTGAGAAAAATAGCACTTCTATTGTCACAAAGAAGAGTAGGGCGTGGAGATGGGAGACAACGTAGTTCCCGAAGAAGATTACATAGCCACATAACTTCAGAAGCAGTATTTGCCATAGCACGGTATTCAGATTCACAGCTGGAACGGGACACAGTAGGCTGCTTCTTTGCACTCCAGGAGACGAGATTATTACCGAGAAAGACCGCATAACCATAAGTTGAGCGACGAGTCTCAATGCAACGAGCCCAGTCTGCATCAGAGTAAGCCACAACAGAAGAATCGGGAGACCGAGAGAAGGAAAGACCAAAATTTAACGTTCCTTTGACATAACGAAGAATCCGTTTGACTGCGAGAAGATGATCATCGGTCGGAAGTTGTAAAAACTGACTGACCACATTTACAGAATAGGAGAGGTCAGGTCTAGTGATCGTTAAATACTGAAGTGCTCCAACGAGAGAGCGATACGTGGTTGGATCAGATAAAGGTGTGCCAGAGGTAGTGAAGGACTCACCAGAAGCAAGAGGCGTGGAGACCGGCTTTGAATCGAGAAGACCGGCCCGCTCGAGGATGTCATGAGCATATTTAGCTTGGCTAACAAATAGACCGTCCGAAACATGAGAAATTTCAAGGCCCAGAAAATATGAAAGAGAGCCGAGATCCTTGATAGCAAACTCACGATGTGTACGATCTATAAACCGTCGTAACAGGTAGGAATCAGAACCTGTGGCAATGATATCATCAACATATAAAAGAAGATAAATAACAGATTTATGATGATGAAGAAAGAAGAGCGAGGAGTCGGATTGACTAGCATGAAACCCGAGGCTAATAAGATAGGTGCTGAAACGCTGAAACCAAGCAAGAGGTGCTTGGCGGAGACCATATATCGCCTTCTTTAAACGGCACACATGAGTAGGAAATCGAGGATCCACGAAACCAGGGGGTTGAGCCATGTAGACGGGTTTAGTAAGAACACCGTTGAGAAAAGCATTCTTTACATCGAGCTGATGCAGAGGCCAACCAAACTGAACTGAAAGTGCGAGAATTACCCGAACAGTAGAAGATTTGACTACCGGACTGAATGTATGATGAAAGTCGGAGCCAGGAAGCTGACTGAAACGTTGAGCAACAAGGCGAGCTTTATGTCGCTCAATACTGCCATCGGAGTGATATTTCATGCGAAAAACCCATTTCGAACCAACAATATTAGCACCAGTAGGAGAGGGAACGAGATCCCATGTCTTATTGGAATGTAAAGCGGCAATTTCCTCTTCCATTGCCGAAACCCAATGAGGAAATTTGAGAGCTGACTTGAAGCCACGTGGTTCGGTCGAAGCCGTTAAAGCAGTGAGAAGAGGTGTGGAAGCAATAAGAACAGGATAACGAGGTTTGAATATACCCGATTTTGCACGTGTCGTCATAGGATGAGTGGGAACAAGAGGAGCCGACGTAGGAACGTTGGTTGGTTCTGGTTGAGCGTCGGATGTGGGTTGGACCACAGAGGCAGCGGGTATGGGCTGGTCCACTGGAGCAGCGGTTGTGGGCTGGTCCAATTTGTGAGGAGCTTCAGAGAAAGCGGGACACGTGTTGATGGGCCCAGGAGGGGAGCAAAATTGGGTTGGGGCAGATGGTACACTCGGTGATGTGTTGGAATTGTTAGGAAGCGACCCAGATGGAGGCAGAAGTGAGGACGGCAGAGGCCCAAGCCCAACTTCCAAAAAATTCTGTGAATTCCAGTTGTGAAGCAGGCTGCATATTAAAAGATGAGACAGAAGCAAATGGAAATAATTTTTCATCAAAACGAGCATGGCGAGTGACAAAAATACGATTTGCCTGAGGATCGTAACATCGAAACCCTTTGTGTATGCTACTATAGCCCAAAAAGATACACGGACGACTTCGAGGAGAAAGCTTATCCCGTGCATAATCCCGTAAATAGGGATAAACCCGGCAACCAAATGGATGAAAATTACCATAATTCGGGCATACATTAAAAAGTACTTCAAAGGGAGATTTTGCACATAAAATAGAAGATGGCAAGCGATTGATAACATACACAGCAGTAGCGAATGCATCAAACCACAATGAAGCAGGAGCATGCGCATGAAATAGCATAGACAGACCAGTTTCAGAAATGTGTCGGTGTTTACGTTCAGCACGGCCATTTTGTTGAGGCGTGTAAGGACACGAGAAACGATGAAGAATACCTTTGGAAGTAGTAAATTTACAAATCATACTATAATTACATATTCACTCTCTATTACATTTCCTCTGGCATAAGGATGATTTCTCTTTTTCATCTTCTTTTGCCTAAATGGTTGACCTCCCACAATAGTAGGAATATCGTTTTCAACACAGCATAGAGGAACACTTTTGTTTATTCCTCTTAGCCTCTTGTAATTCTTATGGAGCGCCGCTTGATAGCACCACTCAGCAAGCTTGATTTTGAGGAACGACATCCTTCTTGCCACGGTATCCAATCTGTTCTCTAGAGGTGGCTGATATTCTTTAATCAGCATTTCTCTCCATGGACTGGGGATCTTGGCAAAGAATAATGGAATGGCGTCTCGTTCCTCGATCTTTGATTTCCATATGTACTCTGTAAAGAGTTTGATAAACTCATCTACGTGACAAATATCACGTAACTCCAGGCTATGAAGTGCTTGCCTGTATCGTCTGGCCTTATCGTCTTCAGCTCCTTCAAAGTAGCCTACTCCAACGAATCCTACTTTGAGCACTTGAGCCATCTTGTCGACGTTCTCTGGTAAAGCTTCGCCAGCCTAGACATTTTCTACTATCTCAAGATTAGTAGCTTCCCAGGCAATTTTCACAGATCCTTCCAAACTTATCTTCAGAAGTGAGATAAAGTTTTCTTTATCCAGCTCTAGCGTACCAGCTGCAATCTTCATTGCTCCTGCCCACTCATCTATGAGTAGTTCTCGGGTCTTGAAGTCTAATGTATCCAAGTTGAGA
This sequence comes from Ajuga chamaepitys, assembly GCA_958295605.1. Lineage (NCBI taxonomy): Eukaryota > Viridiplantae > Streptophyta > Magnoliopsida > Lamiales > Lamiaceae > Ajuga > Ajuga chamaepitys. The sequence goes on from OY282497.1 coordinate 11,846,755, forward strand.
ACTACTCCGTATGGATGTATTGGCTCCAACTGAGATCTCCCATAAGGCGATTGCATTAAGTTTGGCCTTGGGGATCTCTTTCTTGTTTCTGCGGGAAAGATATAAGCACCAGTAGAGAAATTTCCCGTTGGTGGTATATTTCCGCCTGTTGGAGGGTCATGGGATCCCTCGCTTTCTGCCACATTTGTTGGATTCTGTGGTGTATTTCGGGGAATCTGTTGTTGTCCCGTAGATACATTTTCTTGCATTTTTAGATCTACAAGACCCAATCCTGCAAAGGACTGTGCAAGGTCGTGTAAATCCTCTAGATTTATTCTATCCATTAGGATAGACTCTTCCGGTTTAGAAAAGCAATCATCTTTTCTGTATCCGTCAGTTCTCTCTTTACTTCGGTAGTTTTCCCCTTTTGATGCAATAGGGGTTCTGTGCCAAAAGATGGGGAACCTTCTCTTCTCCTGGCCATACTTGGCTTTGTTTCCAAGATGGTCAATCTCCTTTGAACCTCCTTGAGTGTTTCAAGGATTTCCTTCTGTTGGTCGAGGATGGTCTCTCCATAACTTTGGACCGTCCTCTGGATTTCTCTAAGATCTGTAATCTTAGATTTTTCTCCGCTTACTTCTTCCCAATTCGGTCCCTTCATGATTTTTTCCAGAAATGTAAATGAGGTTTCTGGATATCCGATGGGGACTGATTGGGACGCCTTCTCCAGATTTCCTTGGTAGGAAATCTTCCTTGGATGCTGGTGAAATGGATGAGATCAGCTGCATTCCCTTCAACAGGAATTTCCTGTTTAAGGGTCTTTCGTCTGATTTCCTCTCTCGTTTCATCATCGTTTGACATCTTGAAAGGCTGCCGTAACTCGTGGTTGAGTCTCTTAGTTCTTTCAAGAGTCTGTTCACATCTTCGGATAAATTCTCCAAAGAAATCCTGTTTCTGTCTTTCCAAAATATGGAAATATTCTTGATTACTTGAGTCCTCACTCAAGTATTCCTGTGGAGTATTTTCTCTCGAACTTTCGTTCGGATTCATATTTACTCGTATGTCTCCTCCGTTAGAATAGTACGTAACATAATAAAAATAATTCATGATTTCTTTAAATAAACCTAGGGTTCTGATACCATTTTAATCGTCGGATCGGATCTTGCATGAATGTTTAATTTAGCGGGTTAATTTATTAAATTGTGATAATTAATTAGGACTAAAATTTGATTTCAAAATTTTGTTTGGACTCAACTAAAATTTAAATTATAAAATCTGAATTGAAATATTTTTTTTTTTATACCTAAGGGCAAAATGGGTAGTTTGCTAGATAAAAAGGTATTCTATCAAGTTTAAAGTTAAATAAGTAAAATAGAGGTTTTTTATTATGACATGGGCAAAGGAACCCATTTCCTCATTATATAATGCTAAGTAAGTGTGTAGTTGGCCTGCAGTAATTCGTAAAGTCCCCTTCCTATCAATCAAGATTATAAAAATATCATGTGTTAGAAAAATCAACCTCACTCCAAAAAACGTGATTTCATGAATACCCAATCCAGTTATAAAATCTAATCTTCTACTTAATTCCAAATTTTCCAAGATTATTTTTTGATTATCTTCATCATATAAATTTACGTAGTTTCAATTTATTAGCTATATTATCATTGTTCCTGGTTCAACAAGTATTTATTTAACTAGTTTGGGTTCAAAATTATATTTTGCAGTTATATGCTTAGCAGGCCCAGGCCCAGGCCCTTCTCACTACATTTTTTCTATTTTGGGCAAAGACCCATGTCCCTAGAAAATATCATTTTGGGCCTTTACAATTCATAAACAATTTCAAGAGATGGAAATAGGCTGCCATACATGAGTTTTATCTAAAGGACATAGCATTCGTGAGGGTAAGGGAGCACTGGGCTTCTGACTAGGGGTGACAAAATCAGACCAGTTCAATGGACCAATTCAGTAGGTCCGATATTTTAGAGATGCTGAACCATAAAATATCATAGGTTATATCTCAGGCCGGACCAACTAATTTTAGGCCCGATTAGACCCAACCCGAAATATGACGTTGGTCCGATGGGCCCGGTCGACCGTCCGAATTTCCACCTCTACTTCTGGTCCCATGAAAAAATTGTTAGTATATATGTATATTTTAGTCTATTTAATATAACTTAATTAAATAAAATAAATAATTATATAATTTAAGTTGAATAATTATTTATTAATAATTAATGGAAATGCATAAGCACTATAAATAAAGATTTTTAAAAAATGAATGGAGCGGTTAAAAATATAAATATATACCTTAATTATTCATTTTTACAATCAAATTAATTTATTGATCTATTATTAGTACTTTTTAGTTTTATCAACTGGGTATTATTGAGGCTCACGGACATATTCAGATGGCGCTGAGCGATGATTTTCCCTTTTAGATTTTCTAATATTTTATTCTCATAATAATTTATCTAATATGTTAAATTCAAAGCCTAATATATAAGAGTTTAATGTTTGGTCTTCTTAAAGTCTGCTCCGTATTTGGTATAAAATTCGCCGCATAACTTAGGTTGTGCTTGGGAGGAAGGATTTGGAAATCAAATTCCTTTCTTTGTATTTGGAAATCCACTTATTTTAAATCCTTTGTTTTGATTTTTTTGATTCAAATGAGTGGATTTGAATTGTTTGAACTTTTTCTTTTTTAATTTTTTTAAAGGAAGACGATAATGAAAGTGTGTTTAGTGGTATGTGTGTGAAGAGTGTGTATAATATATGTGTGGTGTCTGTGTTTATGTGTGCTTGTGTGTGTTTGTGTGCATATATTTTTTTTTTTTTTGTGTGAAGTGTGCATATATTCTGTGTGTGGAGTGTGTTTGATATGTGTTGTGCGGGTATTTAATATGTGTGAAGTGCGTGTGTGTGAAAAACTTGTGTATAATGTATGTGTAGTGTGTATGTAGTATGTCTTGGTGTGGGTACTCAATGTATGTAAATGTGTACGGTATGTAAAGTGTGTAGTATGTGTTGTGTGGATGCTCAATTTATGTAAATGTGTACACTGTGTAAAGTGTGAAGTGTGTGTTATGTGTGTATGTGTGAAACGTGTGTAAAGTGTGTAGTGGGTGTATGTCGTGTGTGTAGGATGTGCGTGTGTAGTGTGTTTGAAGTTTGTTCATGTGAAGTGTGTAGAGTATGTGTGTGTGTGTGTGAGAGAAGTACGAAATATGTGTGTAGTATGTATGAGTGTGTGTGCACGCGTGTAGTATGTGTTGTGTGCGAGTGTGCGATAATGTGACTATACATATATGAGAGCAATATGATGGATTTTTAAATGAATAGGTTGTGAGATGAATTTGAAATTCATCCAAAATGAACTAGAAATTTTGGAGGGAGTAGATTTGATTGAGGATTTCAAAATCCATCCCTCAAATTCCCCCCATCCAAATGCACCCTTAAAGTATAATTCTAAAAAAAAAGATTTATTCCTGTAAGACAAACTCTAACATAAGCCGATAAATAAGCTCCCCAATAAAATTTATGGGTCCCCATCACTATATGTATGGTTCTTTTTCCTTTCTTCTTTTTTTCTTTTTCTTATTAGGGTCCATGTGCTATTACTATTATAAACTTGGGCGTAAGTTTTATTTCATTTTAGTTTGGTCTAATTGAGATAAAATGTTAGGAGTGGCCTAACATTTGTTGGCCATATTATCGTGTAGGTTTCTAATATAGGCAACCGCGAATTAGAGAAACTGTGTCAAATTTCCTGATTTGCGAGTGAAAACTATATAGTACTATGTATAGAATATGTCCTTACTTTGACATATATTAAAGTGTAGATGTGAAGTATGCGAAAATTAATAATGAATATTGCACAATATCTATTACTCTAAGTGCAACATTTCCATAACCTATATGTGGATCATATGTAAGTCACTAATAGTCATTAATAACTGAATATATCTCAATTTTGTTTTGATTCGATCATAAATCCATCTAATGTACCAATATTGAATAATGGTAGGTTATAGCACACCAATGGGTAATCATTCAATATGGTATCTGATGTGGGAGTAAGGGTCGTCAATTGGCACGAGGCTCCAAAGGGCGGTTAGACCGCATGGAACAGAATGGTACATTATGACAGAGCGGATACAACCCATGAGTGAGGATTCTGGGCGCGGCGGACATAGTTCAGCCTGCTCGATTGACAATACATACCGCACGGAGATATACAACTTTTGAGGACGGATCGGGGCATCAAAGTGGCGTACCAAGGCAAGAGCTAGGGATTCAGGTTCCGCTAAAGGCCATTCAAGTCTTGATGGGCTCCTGGGAAAAAGGCCCAATGAGATTGGGTTTTGGGGAACAAAGGGGGATTCTCCCTTATACCCCTAGGGTTAAGGTACTATAAGTACCCCCTCTTTTCAAACAACAACCACTCTCTCTCTTACTTTTAAGTTATTACTGTTTCATTACCATTCTCTAGCTTTCTCTGATCACTGATTTAAGCATTGGAGGTTTCTTCACCGGAACACCCACCGGTAGACTTTTTTGTAGGTAACACAGAAAAGACACATATAACGCGTGCAGATGATCTAAGACTATTTCCTTTTGCTCATCCATACTCAGTTTGATTTCTTGTTCTTATTATCAGTTGTGCTTTTGACTATGGACTCTTAGTTACATAATCGAAAATATGAATCTTTTTTTAAGACTTAAGTGGTTGATTATTGCTCCATATTTGGGTTCACTTACAAATTAATTACGTTTAAATAAGATGAATGAGGACAACACCAACGTAATTTTGCAATTTTAAGCCTGCTATAGTACCCCTGAAGAAACTGAAAACACATATAACAATGACAACATCCTAGATATTCTTATTGTAGATTTTCGTAAAGCGTAGAAATGAGTATAACACAATCTTTGAACTAACAGTTAATCATCGAAATAGAAACTACTAAAAAAAATATATTTTGGACAACATCTAATTTATTCCACTTGCAAAAAAGTTTATACAAAAAGGATAGTCGGCGATGATTAAATAGTTGTAACAAAGCCTAAAAGTTAGATTCAGTATCTTCGGTTGGCTAATTTCCACCATTATTAGTTAAAGATGGTAGCTTGTGATTGGGTCGTTTAATTTCTTTTTGTTTTAAGTTAAGTTTTAACGGTATTGACTAACTTAAAATATTCAGACTTGCACAAGAATATAACTAATAAAATATAATTTCGAATTTATATTTATTAATAAATTTTATCTTTAAAAAATATTTTTACTTATATTTATTAATATAATTAATTTTATATTTAGTATAAAAAATAAAAAAAATTAACACATCACCTATTAAATTATATAATTCAGCACAACTCAATTTTATAACTAATAAAAAATAATTTCGGTTTTATATTTATTAATTAAAATTTATTTTAAATAACTATTTTTACTTGTATTTATTAATAAAATTTATTTTATATTTAGTATAAAAAACAAAAAACGTTTGCCCATAAATGACTAAATTTAAAAGTCAGCACAGCTCAAGAATATAACTAATAAAAAAAATTCGGATTTATATTTATTAATTAAATTTTATTTATAAATAAATATTTTTACTTGTATTATTAATAGAATTAATTTTATATTAAGTATAAAAAAAAGAAAATTGACTCATAAATGAGTAAATTAAAAAATTCATCACAACTCAAGAATATAACTAGTTATATTAAAAAAATATATAATTAATAAATATAATTCAGCACGACTAAAGTATATAACTAATAAAAATAATTTCGGATTTATATTTACACTATTAAATTTTATTTTAAATAAATATTTTTACTTGTATTTATTACAATAATTAATTTTATATTTAGTATAAAAAAACATTAACTCATAAACGACTTAATTAAAAAATTCAGCACAACTCAAGAATGTATCTAATAAAAAATAATTTCGGATTTATATTTAATAATTAATTTTTATTAATAAATAAACTTTTTAACTTCTATTTATTAATATAATTAATTTTATATTTAGTATAAAAAAACAAAAAAAGTTAACTCATAAATAACTAAGTTAAAAAATTCATCACAACTCAAGGATATAACTAATAAAAATAATTTTGGATTTATATTTATTTATTACATTTTATTTTTATAAAGTTTTTTTTTAATTGTATTTATTAATTTTTTTCTCCTAATCTAAGAAACAAAGAAACCCCCCCTCCCCCCACGGTGACTCGAACCCAGGACCAAAGGCCTAGGTAGTAGATGCTCTGCCACTTGAGCTATCCAACTTCGTCTTAATTGTATTTATTAATATAATTAAATTTATATTTAATATAAAAAAAAGTTTACTCATAAACAACAAATCATCACCCAACCATTATCTAACTAACTCTTACACACCATCAATCGACATAATTCTCAACACTCACTTTAATCAATCATCAATTATTAATTAACTAACTTTGACACACATCACATCACCTTTTCTCCCATTGGCAAAAACTTGGGTGCACCATGTGCACAATAGCCTTATCGTGCATCGGTTCGGCCTCGGCCGCGACCAAATATCGCGGTCGCGGTCAATTGTGACTGAAAAGGGTATTTGGGCTGTGGAGTTGGCGCGGCCGTGCAGTCTTGGCGCGGCCGCGCACAATTGTGACCCAAACATACTTTATGAAATTGTTAAGCATACTTTATGCAAATAACAAACATACTTTATGAGTAAATCAACCATACATATGTTAGGAATTTTGTCTTGAATCTGTTTCACTTTAAAATTGTGACTCAAACATACTTTATGAAATTGTCAAACATACTTTATGCAAATATCAAACATACTTTATGAGTAAATCAACCATACCTATGTTATAAATTTTGTGTCTTGAATTTATTTCACTTTAGTTTTGTGACTCAAACATACTTTATGAAATTGTCAAACATACTTTATTGAAATATCAAAAATACTTTATGCAAATATCAACAATAATGCATGTTGACGCTCAAACATACTTTATGAAATTGTCAAACATACTTTATGTAAATATCAAATATACTTTATGAGTAAATCAACCATACCTTAAGTGCACTATATTATGATTTTCTGTCTTGAATCTGTTTCACTTTAAAGTTGTGACTCAAACATACTTTATGAAATTGTCAAACATACTTTATGCACATATCAAACATACTTTATGCAAATATCAACAATAATATATGTTGACGCGGCCGCGACACTTTGTCGCGACCGGGACACTTGGTCGCGGCCGCGGCACTTGGTCGCTGCCGCGACACTCAAACAGGTGCACCATAGCACTATTGTGCACATGGTGCACCCAAGACCTACTCTCTCACATTTATAATATAAACAATCTCCAACCCAATCTCCAACCAACTAAAACAAGCCTTTCTATATTCAACCCAACCTACACTTTTTACTTTATTTACCCCAGCCTACAGTACTCCAGCCATCTCCAGCCCTAAGTAAACATAGCTATAAAGTTACCCTTTTTTCAATAATGATAAAGGAAAACATAATGTGTGGGTAGGCATGTCAAAATCGATCCGCCCCGCCCCGATCCGCTCCGGTCCGAGGCCTTTGGGGCGGAGCAAAATCCGCTCCAATAGAGAACGAGGCACGGCTCGCCCCGCCCCGTCCACGGAGCGGGTTCGGGTCATGACCCCTGGCCCATCCCGCTTCCTCCCCCTATATACATGCACACACATAAATATTAAATATGTGTATATATGTATTTATAAGATCAAATTTTATATATGATATATTATACATATGTCATCCTAATACATTAGATTATGATTAGAATATATTTAAATAATCAAATTTCATTTTCTAATAATTAGTTTTACATTACAAAATATAAAAAATGTTAAAACAAAACTAATGTAAACTATTGACTTCAATTATAAAAAAATAAGATTCTTAATTAATTTTTTTTTTTTCAAAATGAAGGCGGGGCGGGGTCGATCCGCTTCGTCCGGGGCAGATCACGGGGCAGATCTTTTTGCCCCGTAACGAAGCACGAGGCGAGACGAGGCCAGACGAGGCGGATCAAAAAATCCAAAAATTCGCCCCGCCCCGTTGAACTTGCCTATCTGTGGGTGGGCCTATATTGTCGTGTGATTTATTTGCTTCTTACTTTCTATTCTCTCTGCAAACTTCCCTTTATTTCCCTCCCCAACATTTTGTTCAATTTCAAAACCATTTTTTCCTCTCTATTCCTATGTTAAACCTTTTCAATGAGGTAGCCAAATGGAGGAAGGACAAGTATGTCCCCAGCAACGAACTCGAATTTCACTGGACTCACTTCCATATCTCTATCGTTGGAAGCTATTTTTCAAATCTTTCCATGATTTTCAACTTCCCGGAATTGCCTTCTGCTCCAAACTGGCGCATCAATGAAGATCAGTGGGACCCCACCTTCACGCGAGAACTCAAGGAGCTGTTCGTGATCACCATGCCCAACAAATTTCAGGAAAGCCAAAACGGAATCCACATGTATCAACTGGTGGAAGCCTTTATCACTTTCCTGCTTCAGTTACTGTACCTTAATCCAGATTCAGTTGTGAATGATCGAATAGGGGATGTGATAATGCGCAATCTGATATCCAAGAAACTTAACGAAAATCTACGTAAGCAATATGAAAAAAACACAAGATTTACGTGGTTCGATCCGGAGATCTACGTCCACGGGCACAAAATAGCACCTGCCGAGGTGTTTCTTTCACTAGATCTTTGAGTTTACACGTAGTAATTTCAGAATACAGAATGCGAACCCTAATTCAGAGTTCTTTTCTCCAATTTATACTAAACCCTACTGAACCCTAACTGAACCCTAACTAACTCCCTATTATCACGCCTCTTTTCCGCTGCATGGCGGTTGGGAACGGATCGTGGGCCTTGAGTCGCGGAACAAGCCATAAGTTGGGTCGCGCCACAGGCGTTATCCGGGACGCGTACCTCTGGACCTTTTGGGCCGGTTAATGGGCCGAGGTTCTGGGCCAGTTAGTGGGCCGGGGCGTTAGGTATTAACCCGACCCGAAGTGACCGGGCCATCCCTATCAGATGCCCCCCCCCAGCCGGAGCGAGGAAGGAGCTTCGGTTGTAACCGGGGTGTTTCTGGATGGCCAAGACTGTTCCGCGTCGAAGGTGCTCCACAGCGTAGTCCGTGGAAGCTGAATCGAACTAGGCCGAATTACGCCGGGATGATAGCGAGTCCCCCAAAAGCAAGAAACTGTATCGGAAGTTGATAATAATCTGGCCGAGGTGAAGGGAGCACCGGAGTGTAGTAGTCTGGCCGAGGTGAAGGGAGCACCGGAGTGTCTTCCAAATCTTCCTGGGCAAGGATGAGGTTGATGTGATTGGCGGCGCCATCATGAGAGAGAGGGATGTGAAGTGACACGCTCTGCAATCCCCAATAAAGCTGTTCCCCACGCGCCTTGGGAACCGCAAATCGCGTGCCTAGCACGTCCAGATCTGAAACATGGAATTTGAATAGACCACATCTGGACCGTTGATTCTTTCAAGTATATATTGGGAATAATAGCACAGTTCCATTCATCTTCTTCCTTGTGATTTGCCATCTTTAGAAAGCGGGAAAAAAGGAGAAACCTGTTCGCGTGTGAATCATCTCGAATCAAAAACTTCTCAAACTCAAACCAAGTAAGTATGCCTTCTTCTTCATCTTCTTCTTCTGTTCAGGAAGTAGGGACTAAGAGCGCTCCGTTAGATGTGCCACCTCTGCGAGTCATAATTCCAGAGAGGAATGAGGTTAGGACTGTGGATCGAGTCGATGGCAGGGAAACCAATGTCAAGATGGTCGGTTTTTATGAATGCGCGGAGGAGGATTTCGAGGTATCCACAATAGCGTTACGTATGACGCGAGTGCAGATTGAGAGAGAAATCCCCTCATTTTACCTTCCCTTTAACTTAGAATACATAGTACCGGACCCCGGTGATAGGGCCTGCTGCCCGCCGCAGGGTTTCATTAGTGTGTATATAGATTTCCTGAGAATAGGCTTGAGATTGCCCCTGTGGGACATTGTGATCCGGTTACTGAGATACTATAACATTGCCTTAAGCCAACTAGCGCCAAATGCGGTGAGGCAAGTAGTCGGATTCACCGTGGTGTGCAAAAATGCCGGGGTAGAACCAACCGTAGAGCTATTTAGGTTTTTTTACCAACTGAAAGCCTTTGGTAAATCCAAGGGGTGGTACTCCTTCAGTCCCCGAGCCCGAGGTGGGTTCAAGGTGCAAAACCCGAGTAAGGTAGAGGGATGGAAGGAGAGGTTTATTTTTGTGAAGAACGGAGTAGCTCTCCCGAAGTGGAGGAGGGATGAGGTGCTTGATACTGCCCCGGTAGAGAACCCGGAGGCCGAAGTCGTACATACATTCCTGTCAGTGCGGACTTTCAAGACCCTCTGTACTGAGGAAGAACTGGAGGGGGCCGGACTGAGCCCGTATTATTCGGGCGATGCGGTTGCCGAGGAGGGTAGGAGTTCTCATGTTATGCTTTTTACAAACTGTTGTTTTGTACAGGACTGACTTCAAACTTTGCATGCAGTGGGACGCTTCGGAAAAGAGCCGGCTGGAAGCCCCGCGGTGGCTGCGGCGGCCAAAAAGAAAGGGAAAACTGCTGAGGCATCTCCCCGGGGGAAGATGTCACCTGGCGCGAGGCCCAGCACTGGGTCCGATGAGCAGGTAGGAGCGGCGAGGCCTACCCCTGTATCCAAGAAGAGGTCGGAGCCATATGGGACTCCTCCAGAAACAACAAAAAGACTCCGCACCGGGGAGAGCATGGAGGTAAATCCAGGAAGTTCTGTTAGTTACTGTTAACGCAAATGCAGTGTACATTTATCTGTGCTGATTTCTTTGTGCTGCTACTGGTGGCAGTTGAAGGAGCAGGGGTCCTCAAGTCTGTTGGGGTTGGAGAGGGCTGATGCCGAAGAACTTCTGTGCTTGGCGCGAGGAATCATGGACCTCGGTCGTAAGAGCGAGAAGGAAGGCAAGGAGGAGCTAGCCGAAGTGGCTAGAGAGCTTCGGGCGCGCAACGACAGGTTAACACAAGACCTGACCGAGGCGCGTAAGAGGGCGGCCTTGGTTGAAAATGAGGTTGCGCGGCTGCGCGGAGTGGAGGCAGAAGCCGGCGTCCTACGAGGAGAAATACTGCAGCTGCGGGCAGAGATGGAGGCTCGGGAGGCTGCCATAGTCGAAGGTCAAGAAGCGATGCTGAAAGCATTCGCTGAGAAACTGTTCCAAACCAGCACGTTTCTTGACTTTCAGACCGACTTTGTTGCAGTAGGGGACCAGGCCACGCGATCTGTGCTGCTGGAGCAGATCAAGGAGGTCTACCCGAATGTGGATGTATATCGTCCAGAATTCGGGTACGACTTTGATGCAGTGGCCGGGGTGGAGAAGGCCTACTACATAGCATTAGCAAATCTGCCGGAGTGGCCTCTGTTGAAGGCTCTAGCTGAGAAGAAGCAAATTCTGAAGGCCGAGGAGATTGCTAACTGTGAGGTGGACCAGGACCAGGAGTTTCTGGCATTCCGCCGGGGTGAGCTTGTCTCCAAGCCCCGAAACAAAGAACCCCCCCCCCCCCCCTCGGATGGAGGTTGATGCCATAGCTGCGGATGAAGCTGCCGCAGTTAATGAGAAGGAAGAAGCTGAAGTGTCGGAGGGCCGGCGAGAGGTGTTGCCCGAGGATACTGAGGGGACCGAGCGGGAGGTCAGTCGTTCCCCTCAAATTTAAAGTTGTAGATAATAGGAGTATATGTAAACTTTGTACTGAATCATGGATAATGTACTTCGATTTTGTTGAATATAAATCTTGTTTGTGAACTGAATTCCCGCTCATTGTATGCTTGAGATTGATTGTTCCAGTTGATTCTTTTGTCTGTTTAGAATACCGCGGAATTGCATGAGACGATGAAGAAGCTTATGCGATCACTTGAGTGGTTCCGCGAAGAGAATAACAACCTGCAAATGCACGTAGTGCCAAGGCTAGAAAAGCGGGTGGCCGCGGCAGAGAGAAAGGCGAAGGAGGCCGAGGAGAAAGCCTTTGATCAGGAGTTGAAGTATCTGGCAAAAGTTGCTGAAATGGACCGAGTCCTCATCCATCAAAGGGAGTATGACCGAATATTGACCGAGTTCGGCTTACCGACATTTGAGGAAGTTAAGGCGCGGGTCGTAGAAATTCAGGATGAGATTTCAGCGCTTATGGCAAGGGGCCCGGCCGAGTCCTCGGAGCTCGTAAGAAAGCGAGAGGTGTTGGAGTTGCTCCTCAACATGTATGAAGGACTGAAGGGCCGAGGCAGGTGGAGGCCTTCTGCCGAGGAATTCATTGCTAGTACAAGCCGAAGCCAAGGTACTTCAAAAGCCCCCCGGAAGGGTAAAAAGAAGCCCGAGGTAAAGAGCACATGCATTGTTATTCGAGAGCCAGTTCCAGTGACTACGGTCGAAGAAGAGCCCGCCGTTGTTGTCGAAGAGGCAGTCGAGGAACTGGCGAGAGAAATCGAGGTGATGGTCCCCGAGGAATGGGACCCTGTGCAATGGGCCGAAACCCCGAGGTCTGCTCCACAGCCAAGTAGCCGTGCTCGTACAAGAGACGAAGTTCCCAGACAAGCGCCAAGAACAAGTCCACGGCGTTGGGAAGCCCGCGGGGGGGAAAGAGCCGGAGCCCGAGGCCGAAGAACGACAAGATCCCGGAGGACGCAGCGTAGGTCTAGGAGTATGCCTCAACGCCGGGGCGCTGAATACTGGCTCGGGGGCCGTAGATAATTGCTTGTTGTTTTTTTTTTTTTTTTTTTTTTGAAGTCTTATGTAAAAAACTTTTTTGGCGTCGTATTACTCGGAAGATAATAAAATCGTTTTGGTGTGCATAGATGTGTTAAGGAAAACAACAAGTTATTAACCAAAAGTAATAACTGTTTTAATCGGGTGTTCGGGAACACAATATGGATAACTCCAATGTAAATCTCCCCGGACGGATCGGGCGGGAGTAAAATCTTCCCGGACGGATCAGGCGGGAGTAAACACTTCTCCGGTTAAACAGGTGAGAGAGTGATACAAGTCCGGGGACGAAATGTGAATCTCCTCGGACGGACCGAGAGAGAGATTTAATTGTCCGGAGACGAATAATGATAACACGATTGCGTTAGGGCGTCCCCGTAACGTAAAAGAAAACATAACAAGATGCATAAATAAAGAGTATTTATTCAATGACGAGTGCCGGAGCAAATTGAGGGATACAAAGAAAGATAACAACATAAAAGAAGCGTACAAAGAGCATAAAGATAAGATGATACTTGTCATTTGGCATTCATAGATAGAAGCGTCTCAAGTTGGTAACATGCCAGCTTCGGGGAATTGAGGTTCCATCGAGATGCTCTAACTGATAGGATCCGGAATCGTGCGCGGCAACGATGCGATAAGGACCCTCCTACGAAGCATGTAATTTCCCCTCGGGAGCAGCTTTGCTGGCTGAATTGAGTCGAAGTACTAGGTCCCCGACATTAAATTGAGTGCCTCGAACCCGGAGGTGATGATACTGGGCTGCACGTTGTTTACACCTGGCCTGCTGGATGAATGATTGATCACGACGATATTCGAGCTTATCCAAATTTGCACGGAGAGCTTCGTCATTATCCTCGGGAATCAATGTGATGAGGCGGGGGCTTGGTACGCTGATTTTTGCTGGAATAACTGCTTCGGAGCCGTAAGTTAGGCTGTAGGGGGTCTCCCCGGTAGAGGTATGCGGTGTCGTGCGATAAGCCCATAGAACTTGCGGAAGGTTTTCGGCCCAAAGACCTTTGGCATTGTCCAGGCGTTTCTTTATACCCGTGAGCAGTGTACGATTGGTGATTTCAACCTGACCGTTGGCTTGAGGGTGAGCAACCGAGGTGAAAATTTGTTTGATATGAAGCTCCTCGCACCATGACCGGAAGGGATCGTTGGCAAATTGTTTGCCATTATCCGAGATAATAGTGCTCGGTATGCCAAAACGACATATGATATTTCGCTAAACGAATTTCAAGATGTTTTGGCCAGTGATGGCAGTAAGAGGTTCCGCTTCTACCCATTTGGTGAAGTAATCCACGGCGACCACCAGAAACTTCAACCCCCCCGGAGCGACCGAAAATGGGCCAACAATATCAATTCCCCACTGAATAAATGGCCACGCACTTTGGATTCCAGTGAGCTCGGTTTGAGGCAGGTGTTTCACACGAGAATGTAGCTGACACTTGCTGCATTTTGTCACTAAGTCGTGGGCATCGTTAAACAAAGTTGGCCAATAATATCCCCAGCGGAGAACTTTCTTGGCCAATGTCCGGGAGCCGATGTGACTGGCACAGGCCCCTTCGTGAACCTCCCGTAGAACTTGATTAGCCTCGGCAGGAGCGAGGCATCGGAGACTCGGTTGTAAGTACGACCTTCGATACAAGACTCCATCATGAAAGGAGTATTTGGGGGCTTTGAGGACTACTTGCCGAGCTCGCAGCTTATCATTAGGCAGAATTCCATCTCGGAGATACTGAACGATAGGGGTCATCCAATTCGAATCACTATCGGTCAATACCGAAACCGTTGCCTCATGAATTGCCGGATGAAATAAGTCTTCGACTATTATATCCGGAGATATGTTAATTCGGACCGCGGAGGCTAATTTGCTGAGCGCATCTGCTCTTGCATTCTAAGTACGTGGTATTTTCTGGATAACAACTGTATCAAGAGCTGGCATAAGTTTGAGTGTTAAAGCACGATACCTGATCATTGTTTCATCCTTGGCGACATAAGTCCCCTGGATTTGCTTGGACACGACCTTGGAGTCCGTGAAGAGCTCAAGATGGCGAATGGCTAAGGATTGAGCGAGCCGGAGCCCGGCGAGAACTGCCTCGTATTCTGCTTCATTATTGGTCACCTTAAATTTGAATCGGATGACGTACTTAACTTCAACTCCCTCGGGGTTAATGAGGAGCACCCCGGCACCACTTCCTCGAGTCGTGGATGCACCATCCACATATAATTGCCACTTGCGAGGTGAGGATACGAGGGTAGCAGGATGATGGGTACCACTGTCTGCCGAAGACTCATGATTATCCCCCAGGGTTTCAGCCAAAAAGTCTGCAAGTGCTTGACCCTTGATAGCTCGGCGGGGAAGAAATTGAATATCATATTCGCCTAATTCGACAGCCCATTTGGCGAGGCGCCCTGACACCTCGGGCTTGACAAGAATCTGACGGATAGGATGATTGGTCAGAACTCGTATTTCGCGCCCTTGGAAGTATGGCCGCAGACGCCGAGCCGCCATGACAAGGGCCAGCACGGTTTTTTCCAACATGGAGTACCGTGTCTCCGCCCCGTGAAGTACTCGGCTTGCGAAATACACGGGATGTTGAACACCATTGACTTCTCGCACGAGTGCGGCGCTAATAGCTTCCTCGGCGGAAGCCAAGTACATATAAAGAGGCTCTCCGGAGAGAGGAACTGACAAAGTGGGCAATTGCTGAATATGATGCTTCAAAGCCTCGAAAGCCTCGGTACACTCCGGGGTCCACTCAAATGACTTTGCTTGTCTCAAAATTTTGAAGAATGGGAGTTGGCGCTCTGCCGCTTTAGATAAAAAGCGATTTAAGGCCGCCAAACCACCCGTGAGGCGTTGAACGTCTCTGAACGTCTTCGGTGGTTGCAGATCTAAAACATCCCGAAGTTTGGCTGGATTGGCCTGAAGACTATGTTGTGAGACCATATAACCGAGAAACTTGCCGGAGCCAACGCCGAAAGTACATTTTGCCGGATTAAGTCGCAAATTGTAACGCCGCAGAGTACGCAATGTTTCGGCAATGTCTTGCACGCATGAAGAATGGGAGGTACTTTTTATAACCAGATCATCGACGTAAACCTTGACGTTGCGGCCAATCTGATCGTTGAAAACGCGGTCCATGAGACGTTGATATGTGGCTCCAGCGTTCTTGAGCCCGAAGGGCATTTTCTTAAAAGCAAAACACCCAAAAGCAGTGATAAATGCCGTCTTGAGGGCATCCTGCGGATCCATAAAGATCTGGTGGTATCCCTTATACAGGTCTAAGAAACAAAGTGCCACATACCCAGTAATGGCTTCGGCCTTTTGGTCGATGGAAGGTAGAGGATAACAGTCCTTCGGGCAATGTTTGTTGAGGTCGGAGAAGTCGACACACATCCGCCATGCCCCGCTGGACTTTATCACCATCACTGGATTGGATAGCCAAGAAGGGTAATACACTTCGAACAAGATGTCCGCATCCAAGAGTTGTTGCACCTCGATTCGAATTGCTGCATTTCGCTCCAGAGCGAACTTCCTTTACTTTTGCTGTATAGGCTTTACGCTGGGATCGATGTTCAGCTTATGGGTTATTACATCGGGAGAGACCCCGGGCATATCCAAAGGGGACCATGCAAAGACATCGGAATACTCTCGTAAGGTCTGAATGATGGCCTGGTGTAACCATGGCACATCCACGGCACCGACAATTACAGTTTATTCTGGTTTGGACGGATCAAGCGGCACCTGGACGGTGGTATCCCCCAATGAGGTACACACCTGAGGTTCAAGAGCCGATGATGCTACTTGAAGCTGCTGTTTGGGAGGAACTTTGGTAGTCTTTTTGAGTGCCACGTACATGCACTCCTTAGAAACCCGCTGACTACCGCGAATAGCCACTTCGCCATGTGAGGTGGGGAACTTTAGCGCGAGGTGGTATGTGGAGCATATGGCTTTGGCAGGAGTAAGCCAATCCCGACCCAAGATCATGTTGTACGGTGACGGGGAGTTAACCACGTAAAAATCCACGAAAATGATTTTTATCGCCGGATAGGTCCCCAGAGACGCCGGGAGAGTGATGACACCTTCTGGCTGGACTTCACCCTGAGTGAAAGTCTGCAGTGGCCCAGGGGCCGGCCGAAGTTGTTCCCGAGGAATCCCCATCTTTTGGAAACAGTCGGCGAATATAACACTCACTGCGGCTCCATTGTCCACGAAGACCCGCTGTATTGTAATATTGGCCACAGTCATGTCGATGACAATGGCATCAGTATGAGGTGTTATCTCTGGACCCGGGTCCCTATCTGCGAAACTAACAGTTTCGGATTGATGGAGGCGCTTATGACGTGGCTCCTCGGGAGGAGGACGGTGAGCCTCTGCCTTCAAGGCATTTCGTGAAGCCTCGGTGGGGAGGGCCCCATATATCACATTTATTACGTGAGTGGGTGCATTGTCTCCGGGTCCTCCCGGAGGAGGAGGTGGTGGCAGAAAACGAGGTTGTTGGCGATTGCCAGAGTCTTGCCATGCATAATTGCTGGACCCCGACCGATTATTCTGCCACGGCGGCCGATTTTGTTGTGTACCCCGGTCATGATAACCTCCGCGGTTATGAGAAGAACCCCCATTCTGACTTGTCCGAGATTTGTCATCGGTCCGCGCAATGTATTGTCGCAAGAGACCTTTCCTTAAACACTCCTCAATTTCCTTACTGAGCTCTCGGCACTCCTCAGTCTCGTGCCCATGATCTCAGTGGTATGCACACCACTTTCCACGGTTCCTCTTTTCAGGCGGAGCAGTCATCTGCGGACAGGGCCGCAAATCATTCTTGTGAACAGAAAGAATTTCAGCTCGTGATTTTGTCAGCGGAGTGAATTGTGGAATATCACCTCGAGATTCTGAACGCCCCGGGTTCAGACGAGAAAAGGCACTAGGTCGTGTGCTAGGCCCAACTTGTGCCCTGTCGGACTGCCGCTTGCTAGCATGTTTCTCACGTTTCCGACGAGTCTGCTCCTCGGCCTTAGCATATCTGCACACCGTTTTGAACAGTGCTCGGGTTGTGACCGGTGGATTACGAACCAACTCGGTGTAGAGTGGTCCGGGACGGAGGCCATTCATGAATGCGTTGATGATTACATCATCTGAGCAATTTCCCACTTTGAGACTCTCTGCTGTAAAGCGGTCAAGAAATTGGGTAACGGCTTCGCCGTCCCACTGTTCCATATTCATGAGGTCGGCCAGGGTGGCCATGGGTTTCGCACGTGCTTCAAAACGCGCCCAAAAATGCTCGGCGAGTTCTCTGAAAGAGGATACACTATTGCGAGGGAGAGAATCAAACCAAACCCGAGCTTCATCCTGAAGGTACTTAGGGAAAATCTTACAGTAATGAAGGGATGTAGTATGATCGCGGCTAAGCATGTTGTGCCTGAAAGCTCCAAGAAAATTGGCTGGATCTCCGGCGCCGTCGTAAGGTGGTATGACAGGCCTTTTAAACCCTTCGGGAAGGGAGGTGGCCATGATTTCCTGAGAGAACGGTGTGATGATATCTCCATTGGCATCGAGGCCCAGGATTCTGTCGAGCTCGACATTGCGTTGGACTCGCTCATACTCTTGAAGATCTAGAGTATGAGGGTTGGCATAACGAACTCTTTTAGCCGCGTTGAGTGGACGGCGGCGATCGACATCCGTAGGTTCGTCGTTGCGCTGTCTTGACCCGTTACTCCCATTGTCCTCGGAAGAACCAGGTCGTTCCCGTCGCCGATCCTGGCGCCCGCGGTGCACCGGGCCTTGTCGATCATGCGGGTGCTGACGATGTGGAGGCACCGCGGGATTGGCATCATGTCCGGCAGGTCCCTCGGGATTTAGGCGATTGGCCGCCCAGTCCTGAAGAACATGAGCATGCTCTTGTAGGAAGGCCTGGAGTAATTCTGGAGTTATTTGAATATTGACCGGTGGCCGGGCAGCAGCGAGATTAGGGTTCTGCATGTCTTGTGGGGGTGGAGGTAAGAACTGGTTGTCTGGATTCATAACCGGGCCTTGGTTGCCCTGATGATGAGACGTACCTCTTATCGGCGATTGCCTCGGCGGCAAAACTTGATCCACGGGTGGATCTTGATTGGCTTGATCACCCTGGCGAGATTGATTCAGACGAGTCATCACCATGATATTTGAATGCACTGTTGATGTCAAAAACTACTTGCGGTTCCCACAGACGGCGCCAATTGATAATGCGCAATCTGATATCCAAGAAACTTAACGAAAACCTACGTAAGCAATATGAAAAAAACACAAGATTTACGTGGTTCGATCCGGAGATCTACGTCCACGGGCACAAAATAGCACCTGCCGAGGTGTTTCTTTCACTAGATCTTTGAGTTTACACGTAGTAATTTCAGAATACAGAATGCGAACCCTAATTCAGAGTTCTTTTCTCCAATTTATACTAAACCCTACTGAACCCTAACTGAACCCTAACTAACTCCCTATTATCACGCCTCTTTTCCGCTGCATGGCGGTTGGGAACGGATCGTGGGCCTTGAGTCGCGGAACAAGCCATAAGTTGGGTCGCGCCACACGCGTTATCCGAGACGCGTACCTCTGGACCTTCTGGGCCGGTTAATGGGCCGAGGTTCTGGGCCAGTTAGTGGACCGGGGCGTTAGGTATTAACCGGACCCGAAGTGACCGGCCATCCCTATCTGGATGTTCAGAAGGAGCTGAGATTTCTAATCACCCGTTCTTGGGGACACGTCATTTATGCAGTGTGATGAACATGAAGAATTCCAGAAACTCCTGCCAGAATTTGAATCCGTGGCGAATGAAGCTGGACGCTTAGTCCATACCATATTCTTCTCCATTGTTCCATCAAATCGGGCAACGGGGGAAGACATTGCTGTTATTTTGAGCCATATGGACCTCTTGGAAGCTAATCTCATCAAATTCTTAAATCTTTGGCCATCTATCAGCAGATTGGCTTATACAACTCCAAAGACGTGTGCTGTGGATTCATTCCTCATTGTTGACTCTCTAATCCATGATCTGGAGGACCTGATGAGACGGGAGGATACTTGGATAGCCAACGCGAAATATCAAATTAAATTTCTCCATCAGGGGCTTATACTTTTGAAGTCTTCCACCAAGGATACGGGATGCCCCCGGCCTTCTGAAATTGAAGAATTGAAACAACCTCTGATGCGAGTTGGAGGTATGGCACGTGAAGCTGAATATTTGGTCACTTTTTTTTGGTTGGAGATGCACCTCTCTGGTATCTCAACACCAGGCTTACTGACCTCAACTACTAGATAGAGCTTACGGGGACTGAACTCCAACAAATCACAAACAAATATAAATTCGGAGGCTTAGAAGTTGCAGAATGTTTCAGCATCAAACCGTCACTACAGGTGAAGAGAAATACTGAGGTCGAAGATGTGACGATTGGCTTTCAGGAGAAGGAAATGTGTATCTTAGATCAGTTGGTGGGAAGAGGAACAGAGCCCTTCAAGTTATTTTAGTCTTTGGGATGCCTGGAATTGGTAAGACAACTTTAGCAAAGAAATTGTACAATCATCCATCTGTCAATTATTGTGTTGACAAGCAGGCATGGGCTGTTGTTTCCCAAAATTATAAGAGACAAAATACATTAGCTGATATTTTGATTCATATAAAAAATGATTGGTAAAGATAAGGTCTTGAATATGGAATAAGAAATTTTAGTGGAATACATTTACAAAACATTGAAGGGAAGAAAATATCTCATTGTAATTGATGATGTTTGGGAGTTATATGTGTGGGATGATTTGAGATGTTTCCCAAATGATGGAAACGGAAGCAGGATATTGCTCACAAGTAGGATTAAAGATGTCGCTCCACCTGATAGCGTAATACATGAAATGCCCTTTTTGTTAGATGAACAATGTTGGGAGCTATTAGAGAAGAAGGTGTCGTTGCTAGACCTTGCCCAGCTGATCTGCAAAATATTGGAAAGAGAATTGCATCAAATGTTGTGGACTACCACTGACAGTAGTGGTTATTTCTGGAATTCTTTCAAATGTCGACAAGGAAGAAAGTACGTGGGAAGAAGTGGAACGAGATTTGGCTTCCTATATTGATGGTGGAGATGAATCAGTCATGCAAATTCTGGAACTGAGTTGCAAGCATTTATCAGACAATTTAAAGCCATGCTTTCTTCATTTTGGAGTATTTGAAGAAGACAAAGAAATCCCTACCAGGGACTTGATGAGATTTTGGATCGGTGAAGGATTTATACCAACAGAAAATGAGAAGTGTGCAGAAACTATTGCCGAGGAGTTTCTAATGGAGCTAATTGATAAAAGTCTAGTGATGGTTGCCAAAAGAAGGTCAGATGGTGGAGTAAAAGCTTGTATATTCATGATTTATTACGCGACTTGTGCTTGAAAAGATTGAAAGAAGAAAACTCCTGAAAATTCTGAATAGCAAGTAAGCTCTATTTCTATATAGTACTATCTAATTTTCTGTTTAAAACTGTGTTATCTTGCTCTTGAAATAATAGTATCTTTCAATGGTTAAGCATACATAGTTATGATTATCTTTACCTCTCCAGCTACCACACTATGCACGAGAATGGCCATCGTATACGAGCACTACAAGATTCTGTAACTTTAAGTTGTTGCCAACATGCCCTCTCTTTTTATGGTGGTAATCAGAGCTCACCATTTTATGTCCGGGACATGAAATTATTGAGAGTCTTGCACTTGAATCGCGTCCCTACTCGTGAGTTTTTTGGAACTGAATATTTACGTAGCTTGAGATACTTAGTTATCTGGAAATTGCCAGCATCAATAGACATCCTTGTGAGTCTAGAATATCTTCATGTGGTGACGCATACCACTACAATATATCTAGCCCCTGCATTTGTGAACATGAAGAAGCTTCGATACTTCAAAGCAATATTCACAGAATACGGCGAAGATTGGAATACCTCCCAAGAAAACAACCTGGAGTTTCTTTCATTTTTTACTGTTAAGAAACTTAAGGATGAAGAGATGTTGAAACATTCACCCCATCTTCACAGGCTCAAATGCAGATATGAACTTCGACCATGGGGGAAAAGGGAAAGTCCGCATTTTGATCTCCAATTCCTCACTCAACTTGTCTCTCTCCACTTACACTTCCTGCGTTTTGACAGTTTTTCTTCCTTTGAGGAATTTAGATTCCCCAAGAACATTAGAAAACTGACATTTTCAGGCTCGAGGTTGCCTTGGGAGAAGATGTCAATAATTGGGAGGTTGGAGAACCTTGAGGTTCTCAAAATAGAATATCATGCCTTTGAGGGCGAAAGATGGGAAACAAGAGATGGTGAATTCCAGAAGCTCATATTCTTGAAACTTGATGAACTATATTTCACCCAATGGAATGTCATCTCAAGTGAACACTTCCGGAAACTCCAACAACTTGTCATGAGGTACTGCATGAAACTGTTGCTTTTGTTTTTCTGTTCATGTAAACATATAAATGCTAATTGGTTTTGTTATTTATGAATTAAGCTGCACTTTGTTAGTTAGTCCAGATCCAGAATGCTTGGAATTTTTGTTGCTTTGGTAAATCAGGACACCAAGAAGCAATCAAGCTTTCAACAGTGACCAAATATTAAGCCTGCACGACTTCTAGAAATACTGTTGTTCTCCAGCGGCATTCTGTTCTGCCATACTAAACCGGTTTCCCTCTCCCTCGGGTTGAATTCTGTCAGTTTTACCGTAGTTAACTCAGCAAGAAAAGAAAAGGTATTTTCTCGAACGAGTTGTCGTGTTCTGCCATATTTATCTTTTCGGTGTAGGATTTCTCTTCTTATGATCCTCTCTGTAGAAAAAAATGCATATGGCTGGTAAAGTTTCGATTTGCTTCGCTATGATTGCTTTCTTCCAGATAAGCCAAGATGATGTTGAAAATAATTTAACAACTGTTGGTCTTATATCATTGATCAAATTTCAATTAGACTGTTCAAGGTTAAAATTGAATGCAACAAATGCAAGTTTTTTGCTTCATGAAATTAAACTCAGGCCTTGTTTGGTTTGAATGATTATCACAGCTAATCTAATGTTTGGTATGTTAGATAAAGGCCAATATTGATAGGAGGCATGTGACCATTTGTCACTAGGGGAATGGCGCGGCAATTAATCTTCAGTTTCTGGCCATATTTTTGCTATAGTAAATAACGCATCAATGGAAATGTAAACAATTTATCTTATCTATCGGATATCCAAAATAATACATGCCCTAATTTTTTTAATATTTAATATAGTAATAAAAAAAATCTCTCGCAGGAATATAATATATATATATATATATATATATTTATTTAGTTATAAGTTACTTGAGCTACTCTCGTCAAATAAGATTGTTAAAATATTTTTTAAAACAGATAATTAAGTTATTGAATCCTCCAAGTGTTTTTTAGGCAGAATCCTCCAAGTTTATACACCGTGTTTAAAATTTCAATAAACCATTCTTCATGTTCAAAATTTTAAGTCGCCACTCGCCAGTAGATAATTTGCAGACTCTTTTCAACAATATATTAAGGATCGGTCTAACATTCTGGTGGTTCATGGTATAAACAAAAAAGGAGCTCCTATTTATTTTATTTTCACATAAAAATAATCGAAACTTAAATTTTATTTACGTATGTAATAATTATTGTCAATATTTTAAAGTTGTAGATATAAATTTCATTTGTACACTTCTAAAAGCTCATCCACCGAAAATTATCAAAGTTAAATTTTGTAAAAGAGGATGATTTTTAATTTTTTTAAATCACAAATAAATAGATTAAAAGTAGAAGAAACGAGAAAAGATGTGAAGATTGCTAAGAATTTTGAAGAAAGAACATGTAAAGAAACATTCGATGTTGTTCATCGATCTAATGGCGAGTTTCTGACATAGGGATTAGAATTTTTTTTTTTTTTTTTTTTGTTTGCAGTAATCTTTTCTTTTTTCTATTTTATTTATTTGATTTTACTAGATTTGGATAGATTGACCAACTAATGATGAAATAAAAATATGATGGACCACTAAAATTATTTACAATATCTTATTGATCATATAACAAAACAAATAAAATAGTATATACATATATACCTAATATGTAAAACATATAAAATTTGGGGCCCTAGGCGAATGTTCTCCTAGACTAAGCTGAGGGCCGACCTCGAAGTGCATTTCTAGAAAAGTAAGAACATATTCTTGTAAATTGTTTTTTTCCAAAACAAAAAAAAAAAAATTAAAAAAAAAAATCTGAAGAAAAGATAATGATAGTAATTAACAAAAATAATAATAATAGGAAAAAAAATCAAAATGGAGTGTCATATATGTTGAAACATACAACTAGAATTGAACCATGTTATGGCTAATTAGCTGTAGAATCCATTCGGGTCGCCTTGCCAACACAAATAGTCATTGTTGAAATTTGGGTCGGGTACCTTTGATTGCAGTGGATTTGAATCGGAATCGTATAGGGTCGAATCACGGCCTCACCTCGATAATTCGTACTCTTCGGTTGGGATGAAAATCACGAATGGAATCCATCACGATCCACAATCCATTAGCAACTCCGGCGGTGACTTTTGGAAAAATGCTTTTGGGTATGGGAGAAATCACTTTTGATTTCTACCCTTTTTGTTCTGTTCTCACTATTCTCTATCAAGTTTACCAGCTACACTTGGTAGGGTATTTATAGGGGGAGAGGTGGGCTTTCATTTATGGGAGATGGGCCTCCCATAAAAGCCCACTTCCTATAATTGGGTCAACCCATTTGGGCGGCCTTCAACCGGGCCCAATAGCCCGGGTGAATCGGGCCCATGGTCGGGTCAAACCAACATCCCCCACTCGCCCATGAGGGTTGAGACCTAACCCTTCGTGATCTTTCCAACTCACCGAGATCATACTAGCTAATGGATCGTGTGACCCACGAGTATCTCAAGAGCATATAGTTATACACTGGTTAAGGTGTATAACAGCTCGACGTCAAGAATTTAAGGACAACGAACTCAATATATCCCAGACTCGTTACCCAATGCCAAGAATTAGTATGCCTCCTTGTCCCTTCATTAATGAAGGAGCATACCAGATTCATCACTCTGTTTTACATTCACTATTACGTTCCTTGAACATAATTGGCGCCAATGAATCTTTAAACTGTCATGGCAGTAACGGTCTTCCTTTTTCGTTATACCTCCTAGTCTTTCATCTAGCTGCATTCCTAGACATGTTCCGCATAGCCGAATAATTTCGTGGTTATTGGGAGCATGCTAAAGTAGCAACACTGAGAAGAAGACCAAAGGCACAGGAAAAAGTCTTAAAGATATACTATGAGGTAATCCAAACCTCTGGATCCCAACTGAATGAATTCTATACTGGTCTCATCTCCTATGTCATCCGACATTGGAGGTGATTGCTCGTATGAGAATCAATTTCAACTTGTCCGACATACTTTTGAATATACTGTCAATTCATAAGTATATATAAGTATCATAATCACCTCACATTATGTGACAATATCCTAGATAAAGTCAAGGTGTGATGTACTTGGTTAGTGTTTGGAGTCTCTCATAAGCTACACCCCATTTATGGGTTGTGGGTTGCCAATGCCCCCACTGAACTGCTTATCACTCCAAAATCACTCAACCAAAAACAACTTCACATTGTATAGGCAAAAGCCCCGAGCTTTGCTCTGATTGTAGAAATCTATACATTTATCCAATACTCTCATCTCTCCGAGATGATCCTGCCACTTTGCAAGAGTAACTACTTAGATGCAATCTCTGATCTGTATCACCGTACTGAGTATCAGTTATGTATTATTCCAACTAGATCATAGTTCCTCCACTAAGGAGAATTATACTATGCATCCTAGACATCACAAAAACCCTTTCAAGTGTACTCCTACACTTTTACTAGGAATTGATTAATGCTCAATTACTAGACCCATGACAAAGCCTATACTAAGGCACATCTCAAAGTTATTTGCAGCTCTTAGCAGTACTAGAATATTGTACGATGGGCACTGTCAAATTTTCTATAAGTTATTGGACACATTAAGTGGCTTCAAAATTTCGTCTATAGCCAATAAGAGTATAAGTGGATACATGGGCGTCCACATGGAATCACTTTAAGATTTTTACAAGTGATGCTCATACAGTCACAAGTAGTCATCTAGGTGATCCCTTGGATCCTTCACTTATCTTATAAGTAACCTATCCATATCCTTCAACTCCGAGTTGTAAGACAACTCATTTATCAATGGTCATAATACTCAATATCTTTGCTCACTGGCAAAATAAGATTGCAAGTTTCCTTGTGGTGTTACATTAGATTAATACTTTCGTAAAATCTCATATACCATTGACTTGAGTACTGCCAGGCCATGAAATTGATTTCTTGGCCTCTGACTATAAATTTTCTTGGTAAACTAATTTGTTTATCGGTCAAGTTCTCCACTGAGAAATACAATCACTCAACCACTTCAAAAATTTGCAAATCAAATTCTAAGTTGGCTAACTAAGAACAAATCATGGTAAAACTCAACATTGGTAGGAAATGTCCCTCTGGACAAGTCTTACACTCAAAGTATAACTTTCCAACTAATTTGAGATTTTTACCTCTAGCAGTTCTAGCAGCCTTTTGAAAACCGTTGGTTCACAATCTCTCTGTGTCCAATAGATATCAACCAGGTCCCGGACTTGGTTTCAACTACATCAATCAGATAACTATCCCTTTGCTTTCATCCATTCATCCATCCAAGGATGATACAGAGTCCAACTCTTTCTCAAATTCTGGAGATTTCTAGTTAAAACATGTCTTGTAATCTCATAGATTCAAGCATGCATTTTCCCGGTTTTGTTCCAACGAAAAATTCAAACAGATTCTAGTTCACTGAATGTTGACCCCACTGGAATCTTATTTCAGGATATCCTTTTGAACTACTCATAACTCAGTTGGATGCAGATCTTCATTTGAACATTTCATAGTATCTCCAAAATGCTAGGTTTTGTGATTCTACTTCAGTAGCAAACTTATCAATTGTTCATCTTTGAACATATAACCTTTGGACTGACAAAGTATCCTTTAAGGATACATTTCCTCTACTGAGGTTTTCAACTTTCCAAACTTACTTGGAAAATGTCACTCGCCTAAGCAATTGATCGTTAGGATCCCTATTGACCCCTGGAACCTTCATTTGATCAGGTCTGACTATCTATAAGTTCAAAAGTTTACGAGATATTTAAGTTACTGATTCAATGAATACCTTGATTCAAGGTATGAGTCGCAATCAATGTTCTTTCCCAATGAAATAAACTACTTGACTTGCACCCTCATAGACCTCAATATTTATCTCGCAACATCTCTTTCCCCCCTCTTCACCACACAATTTTTATTGTAAAATGTGTGTGAAGAACGGATGTTTGCTTGATAATATCTCCGAACATTGATCATCATATGATCATGAGACTCTTCACACCTGTAATTAGTCTAAGAGCACTTATACTTTATTCATTTGATCATTGTGTCAAACACACCAGTGTCTAGACTTTCAGTGAATCAAATGAATTTGACTAATTCGTGTGAGTAGTCATCATATATATGTATCGCGAGATTAGGCTCCATGATCAACTATTACTTCGTTAAATCACAAAACATCACAGTAGATTAATCGCAATGAAAAAGTATCCTAATTGTCTTAAAAATATTTCAAGTGTTGATGATAAAGTGAAACAAAATCTCCCCTGAGATTAACAATTCCGGAAAAATTACTCCTCGAGTGCATTTTCAGTTAATTGAAGCATCATGTTATGTCTAACGTAAACTAGTCTAGTGCACGTTTGCACTAATCAGTCCACTTTCAAAGCACACACATATGTTTACTTCATTCAAACAACACGAAACATTCTCGTCATGTCCATCTACAATATTGTCTTAATGTTTATCAACCAATCAATATATCATTATCTCAAGCCGAGTCCAGATCTTTAGAAGAACTCCAACCGAAACCAAAATTCGTCCTATTTCAAGATTCTTGAGGATAACAGACAGAAAAAATTTAGATCATCATGCAATTCCGAATTGCAAGGGATCAAGCCTAATCATTAACTTCAGCATGCTGTAAATCAAATTTGCACCGATAAATACCTAAATTATCAATTATGGCATAAATTCCCATGTTCATCCTCATAATCCTATTGGCATAGACAAAAAAATGTTCATGAAATTTCCAATTCTAACATTCACTGCCTTAAGTCCTTTTACCCGAAATAAAGGAATTAATTGACAAGTCTGACACTATCTAGCATTTGCAATCATTCAGTGTGCACTATCAAGTGCTTCTCAAGAAGTGTTCAGGTATCTACTGCCACACTTAATGAATAATGCTATATGCTTAACCTCATTGTCGACTCATATGGCAGGTGTGTCAAGAACTAAGAAATTTACTTTGGATTAGCACGATTAAGTACATTTCCAATTGGTTTCAGTACATGTGTTGAGCCAAACCCACTATACTGCATTTGCTCAGAATTTTGTGTTTCCCAAAAATACCCATCTGTCTTTACTGGGACACGTTCTTCTAAAAACTCACTGTTAGTATCTTCCACCTTTATCATGTTCCTCTTATGTTTAGAATTCAATTCTTAACTAGGAACTTGTAATTGACTAATTAGCAGCCTTTAGCCATTTATAATCACTATCATGAGTAGCATCCCTAAGAAACCCGAGTTGTTCCGGTGGGCATGATCGGTTTTTAGATGCCCCCACTCAACAGGAAGATACTAGACTCTAACTTAAGTCTTAATCTATTGTTCACGGAGAAGACTTGGGGTAACAACCTCTGACTGGTGGTGGTAGAGATACCAAACTTTTACTCTAACATACTCTGATATCTTGAGTTAAAATATTTTCTCATTAAATGAGAATTACTACCAAATGCAGAGTCTGTTGATTATCCAAGGTTTCATCAGTAGAGGAATCGCCATTAGTTCCATCTTACTAGAATCATTTCTGGTTCCTTCTCTGTTCCAACACTATCACCCTCCTAGGGTTCATATGATTCGGTTGAATCCGTTCAAGATTATCTCTAAGTCTAGTACACATCTAATTGTTATGACCTCCTAGTCATAACCTACTTATCACTTAAGATAAGGTAAACTAAGAAGCAACTAACTAATTGTGTTCTACGTCATGGTCTAGATGTAAGTGAGGTGAATACACACATATGTGCTTGCTAAAATTAAATGTACATAATATTTTGTTCTTAGAATTGACATTGTGGTAACTTAACGGAAGGTATGACCTCGAAAGTTCACTATGTTCCCAATCATCACCCATATCCAACCGTCGTATTACCACAACTCAATCCTGAAGGAAAACAAAACCTACAATTATTATAGGTAAGAATGCAAGGATTCTTCCAACCCATAACCTCCACTCAAATAACCAATTATCTCAACACGATTTTACTATGTTGATCATACTCAAGTTGTATAGACAACAAGTTGATCACACATAACATGGGTTTCAACACACAGTTGAATGTCAAGGATCATGAAATATGCACAGTCCATATGGTTATGAATTAAGTTTGAAAGCAAGTTAATGCTTTAACTATATCCCATTTATGACAGATGACTTTCCCATTACATGCTTATGAAGTATCTGTAAAGACATTCGTATCAGTATCGTAATAAAGTTCATCTTCATTAATCGGCAGATGTAGCATCTATCCGAATGTTGACTTAGAGCCATGTGATCACCTTTGATCTGAGCCTAACACTTAGTCAGCTTAAAGGCAAGTCAACTAACTCGAAAAATCGAACGATAAGGGTAGGATTAGATTAGACATATCCAATCATAAGGTCATTGTAAATTTATTCAGAACACTCACTAAGGAACATGACCAATAAGACTATGTGATTCATTGCTCATTAGTTCCATTTGAATATACTAACAAATTTAAGGTCATGGAGACACTTCAACATTTTTTTCCGAAAAAATACTGTATCATTTTCGCATCCCAACCCAGTTTCTAGATCATGATTAAACTCTTAAGTGGATTCAAAATTTTCAAAATTTGAAATCCATGAAGGATAATTGAAATCATAGAAAATAGGTGTGAAAACGTTACAGAAGCTTTCGGGTGAAAATTCCATGAACATGGCCCCTGATGCATGTTCATAACCAGTACATGCTCCGTCACACATCACTACGCTTCCGTTGCGTCCATCACATGCTCACATGCACGCATACGCACCCGTACACGCGCATACACGTATACATAAGCAAAACATGTGTCTCATGCGCTCGTACGCATCAAAACATGACATATGCACAAATACACTGTCCAGAGGAGTCCACGCCCATCACACGCGCTTCCACGCGCGAAATATGCTGACCACGCACCCCAGGCGCGTCTCACGCGCCGTCACGCCCCTTCACGCGCCGTCACGCACCAGCGGCGGAGTGGCGGCGGCTCTGCGGTGGTTCGACGGCGGCGACATGGTGGCGGGCCGACGGTCCAGTAATAGTTCGCGGCGATGAGTCGACTCAAACCAGTTGTGGACTGATTCAGCTTAACTTAGACCGACTACTGAACCGAACCAAATCGGTTGGCTGACATGGCACCTATGCCACGCGTCAGCACGCCATTAGTTCCCTCTGGATGATGTGTCGCCACGTGGCTCCCACGTGGCTCGCCACTCGGCTGCTGATGCAGCTTCGTCTTGCACACGTGGCGCACCGTGATTCGTCCACGTGTCTGCTGACGATGACGCTGATTGTGCGGTGATGTGGCGCATGTGGCACAATTTCATTTGTCCACGTGTGCTGACTAGGCACTGATGTGTCACACCTTTGACCAAGCGAGTCCCACTCTCACTGACCGGAGAGTGGGCTCCACGCGCCGCCTTCCCGGCATTTTCGACCGACGGTGCTCCGGCTACCCCCTCGTTCTCGGCCATTCCGAGTCCAACGGTGCAATCGGTTTCTCGATCCGACAACCCTCACTATGTATTCGGATCAGAAAATGTGTTCTTGGAGAGTGAAGAACATTGTTCTTCATGTTCTTCATCAAGAACAATTCAAGAACGCATTAGATCCGTTTTTCATTTTTAAAGCACGTTATACAACTCAATTCAAGTCCGATTAACACAAACATCAAATTGAAGCACATTTGATAAACTATGCATACATACCACATACATGCGTAAAATCGAACATTAACATGCTGAAATCGAGTTTTTATAGAAATAAGAACATCTTCAAGTTTTCCGAATTTTTTTCAGAAATACATTATTTTCGTCCAATCTTTAAAGATCCGTATCTCGTTCGTTTCTCAACGAAATTAAGCGCATAATATGTCTATAGAAAGCTCATTCAACATAAAACATGATTATATCAATTATACACAAGCATCACAATAGATTTTGGACGAAAATCACACCCGAACAGATTGAAAAAATTAATTTTCGCAACAGTTTTCAGATTCACATGTCCAACTTAAAAAAATCATATAAAATCCGTTTCTTAACAGAATTGCGTGATTCAAGTTGGAAAACGTAGCTACTAATGAGTACTATAATATCAAATCAATAGCACATAAAGAATCGAAAAACTTTCTGACGAAAATTCACAGATTGTAACAACATGTATTTCAATCACCAAAAATCGAAACAAAAAATCATTGAGAGCCAGATTCTAACCTTTTGGCTCTGATACCAATGCTGGAATTTGGATCGGGTACCTTTGTTTGCAGAGAATTTGAACCCGGATCATATACGGGTCGAACCACGGCCTCACCTCGATGATTCGTACTCTCCGGTCGGGGTGAAAATCACGAATGGAAATCCACCACGATCCACAATCCATTAGCAACTCCAGCGGTGGCTTTTAGAAAAGTGCTTTTGGGTATGGAAGAAATCACTTTTGATTTCTACCCTTTTTGTTTCTCACGTAAGTGAGAAACTGTTCTCACTATTCTCTATCAAGTGTACCCGGTACACTTGGTAGGGTAGTTATAGGGGGAGAGGTGGGCTTCCAATTATGGGAGATGAGCCTCCCATAATAGCCCACTTCCTATAATTGGGCCAGCCCACTTGGGCGCCCTTCAACCGGGCCCAATAGCCCGGGTGAACCGGGCCCATGGCCCGAGTCAAACCAACATTCATCACTGCCCCCTGCTCTGACAAAAAATTTAGAGCCACAAGCGCAAAATATATTGTAACAACAAATTTTGTGTATATAAACACAAAATAATTCTTACAAATTAAAATCTCAAATCAAACAATATTGCGGTACAATCTCTAATATTCTTCTGATTCTTCTCTTCAATTGTTTACGTCTTCAAATGCGGAGTTGACTTCGATCTTCTCCGGTTTTAAGTTTGACTTGAATAACGATGACCCAAAGGCTTGAAAGCTTGATTTTGGATCAAACGGTCTTCTTGAATGATTATTCGAAGAACTACTTCAAAGATTTTGATGAGTGTAGACAAACACCTTCGACTATCTATCTTGGAAACGTCGATTGGAAGGGCTCAGCACCTTGATCTCGAATCGAAGATCGTTTCTTGACGGACTTCTTGAGGAACGCCGAAAAATGCTTTCAGTCGCTTGAAGCTTGCCGAAGAACTTTGCTCTGGAATTCTTCACTTGCTTCTTGACTTGTGTTATTAATGATTTTGGTGAGAAATGAGACTCTATTTATAGTTGTAGGATGGAGAACAACCTAATGGACTTGAATCTGAACGGAGCGATATGATTGGTCCTTCATAACATCATTATCCATAAGATAATTATTAAATTAATTGTATTCAATTTAATAATTACTGCAACAACTTGACACATGGATCATTCTGATTGGTCCGCCATGTCTTGATGTTTATCTTCATCTTCTTGGATTATTACTAAATTAATTTAATTTAATTTAGTAATATCTGCATCATCTTGACATGTGGCGGCTTTCAATTGGCCAATAAAATATATAGTAAATCACCAATTAAATTAATCTTTTAACTTAGGAATTTTATTTAATTAATTCCAAATGTTAAAGTAATCAATATAAAATTAATTTTCAATTCATATTTTATTACATGACCCATTTTAATTGAATAAAAATTTTATGTATCAACAATTGTATATTTTATTTATTGAAAATAGTTTCTTCTAAAAATGATACTTCCGCCATATTAAAATAAGGATCATGTTTTAAAATACACATTTTTTTTTTTTTTTTATCTATTAGATAAAATAAAATAAAAAATTATTAATTTAGACATATACAACTTACTTTATTTGTTAATTTAACTTATCCAACCATATATAACTTATTCGTTAAATTTGAACTCGTTTTTTGACTTGAAGCCTAAAACAAAATAATAACTTAAAACATAACTCTTATTTTAGAACTAGTAAAGGTCTCACGGGGTGTATTATAATTTGTTGTTTGGAATTTTTTCTTGTGTTGTATGGTATTGAGAATTCAAATACTTTATAATTCAAAAATGCCCTATTCTTTTAATCATGTTAAATGCTTTGTGCACGAAAACGTACTGCGTAAAATTATTCTCTTAAAGAATCTATTCTAACAAACAGCCAACATGCGCAACTTTAATTTGACGAAGTTGGATAGTTCAAGTGGCAGAGCATCTACTACCTAGGTCTTTGATCCTGGGTTCGAGTCATCGTGGGGGGAGGAAAGAGTTTTTTCTTTGTTCTTAGATTAGGAGATTTTTTTTTTTTCTTTTTTTCTTAATGCTTTGTGCACAAAAACGTACTGCGTAAAATTATTATTATTTGGTACAAAATCATGAAACTTGTAAAACGTTTATACTATTAAAAAAAATACATATACATTGTGTACTACAAATTCTGATATTTCACTATATTTTTTATGATATAATTAGAACAAAATGTAATATATTATATCTGTGAAGTGTCAAGTTCATGGTGATATATAGATGATTGTTGTAATTTAAGAATCTCAATTGATGTTCACATACTTTGTCTATTTAATTGAATTTGTACCAAGAATAAACTTTCCTCATTAATATTTTTTTTGTTTTTTTTGGGTTTGACGATTATAGCCTGTGATTCTGACAGAAACAAAATTTTAATAATATAATTGAAAATTATGCTATTCTTTTACACTAGTATTACTCCCGTGCGATGCATGGAAGTTTTATTTAAAAATAGTTTAATTAAGCTAAATATTATACTTCCTTCGTCCCAGCTAAATTTGCACGGTTGACCCGACACGAATGTTAAGAAAAAACAGATTTGGAGAATCTTGCACGGTTGACCCGACACGGATGTTAAAAAAAAACAGATTTTGGGAAATTTTTTACTTTTCAAAGGTGGATATTGAGGGTGGATATTTTGAGGATGAAGATTGTGAGAAATTTCATTTTTAAGGTGTGCAAAGTTAAGTGGAACGGACCGAAAAAAAAAGTATTCAAATTTACCTGGGACGGAGGGAGTATAATTTAATATAGAAAAATGTGACTGGTTTATCCTAATAAAATAAATATTTATGATTAAACATAAATAAAATTATAAGTAATATGAATATAAGTTACGTTATATATAAATTTAATATAAATTATTGTATGTATATTATAGATTAACACTAAAATAAAATATTAAATATAAAATATATATTTTTTAAATGACTTTTTCTTATCTCTAAAATCCAAACACGGATCTATTATGCTTACACAAATAGCTTAATTATTTATGAATATTCAAACACACATAAATATATAAATATTAACTCATATTATTAAATAAAATAAATTGAATAATGTTATAATGCAATTAGTTTCCTTTAATCTTTCCATTTTATATTAGACATTTTAATTTATTTAAATATAGCTTCAGATTCTAACTATTACTATTTAACTTTAGAAAAATCCCATTTGCGAGTTTTAATACTTGACTTGATGATTTCAACTATACGAAATTAACAAAATAATAAAATAAAATTCAAAAGTTATTCAATAGTTTCAACAACAAAATAAAACTTATGAGTTCTTCTACGTTTCTTAATATTTCATATATATAATTATAATTTTCAAATAAACTACACATTTGTATTGTAAATAGTAGATTTAGTTAAAGATACACATTGATTAATGTAACAAAAAGAAAATCTTAGCTTGCAAAATGTGGAAAAAAAACACATAGTTGAGATGATTAATGTGACCAAGTATTAATTTTTTAGGTTGCAAAGTCTTAAAAGATATATAGTTCAGGTTAGTTAATTTTGCGTATTTAAAAGAAGTTTAGGTTGCAAAGTTTAATTCTTTATTTAAAAACAATATTAATAAATGTAAAATATGAAGAAAAAAAACCAAGGTTAATTATCATATATATGCGCAAAAGTCGTAGTTTGGTGATTAATCATACAAAAAAATATTATTATAAACAAATAGATATGAGCAAATTTAATGATTTAATAAGTTGATTATAAATCAAATATTAAATTTCACTTTAATTTACTAAAAGTACGTGTCAATTATATATACATTTATTTTTCTCGCAATATAATAAATGAAGAAAAGTTGAGAAAATTCGGGTTAGATAAATAAATTGATTAGTTATAGTTTTAATCAATAATCAAGTAAAATTAATTTTAAAGGAGGATTATTTAACTGGTTTTTAGTTGTATTCTAGACCAATACTATATAGTACAACTACAATAAACACTGAAATCTAACTCAAATAATTAACGAACAAATAATATAATATTTAATTCGAGTATCTTAATTAATTTTAATATCGTCAAAGGAGGTTTTTTATATCTTATACATAATAAATAAATTAGAAATGAAAAAAAAAAACTATTTGCAACTTTAAAATTTAAAATCGATTTTGATTCTTGTCAAATATGACAACTTACCAATTAAAGTCCATAATTTTAACCTGGAATGATACTTAAAGAATTTACCCTACTATGACTTTTATATATATTATATATTTTTTTAATTTATTAAAATAATATTTAAACTCTAACTATAAATAATTAAAAATAATCATGAAATATATTATAAAAGACGCTAATATTTTATTTGGATATTTCACATGTAATGTATATTTTTTCTTTATGCACTTACCTTTATTTTATATTTTTTAATTTATCCAAATAAATTTTCAAACTCTAATTATAAATACTAAATCAAATTTTGTATTCTTATTTGCAATTTTTAACATTTCACTCTGTGCTTTTAAATACACTTAAAAACTTCTTATTTTCAATAAATTCTTACTTTAGCAAAATAAGATCTAATCATTATTTAATAATTCGAATACCAAATTAAAGTCTGCGAGTTCTTCATAATATTTGAATATTTTATTTGGTATTGTAATTTATTTATATAAATGATATATATTTCTTATAAATAGTTTATTTATTTAAAGAAAAAAATTGATCAATGCAAACAAAATTACTTAGGTTGTTAAGAGTGAAAAAACATAGTTGAGGTTAGTTGGTGTGAAATAGTATTGTGTAGGTTACAAAATGTAAAAATATATAGTTGAGGTTTAGTTTGACAAAAAAAAAGAAAAAAAATGAAGTAGAGGTTTAATTAACGTAAAAAAAAGTAAAAAGATCTCAAAGTGTAACAAAAGTCATAATTTAGGTTGCAATGGGTAATGTTTCTTAGAAAATTAATTTTAACAAAATATACACTATAAAAATATCAATAAGTAATTAAAAATAATTTCAATAACAATTTTATTACATAATTATACATATACTTAAAGCTTCGTACTTTTGTGATAAAATAATAAATATGTCAGCAAATAAAATGATTATAAAATAGATATTAGTTTTGGCCTTTGATTTAATAAAACATGAATTTAATTATTTAAACAATGATTTTTCTTCCCGTGTAACTTAGATAACGAAAGTATTTCAAAAAATTCTTGTTAGATAAAATAAAATAATTATTTGTATTTTCGTAAAAAAATTCTCAATTAGTATTTTATAAGAAAATTATTTTACTAATGCTTAGTTGCAACTCAAGCCAACATATTGTAGTCCAATTTACAATTAACACTCAAATCTAGAATAAATAATTTACCAACAAATAATCTATTTTCTTAAATCAAATACTTCATTATAATATATGCGATATGGATGTCAAACTGAAGATCATGAAAAAATTATTTGTATTTTAAAAAAATGAAAGAAAGTAATCAATTTAGCAAAAATAACAAAAGATTACCAATTATGGCTTAAAATTTAGAAGGGAAAATTAAAATTACATAATTATCCTCCATTTTACTTTATATATATATATATGGGAAAATTAAAATTACATAATTATCCTCCATTTTACTTTATATATATATATATATATATATATATATATATATATACACAGATTCATTTAGAACTAACTGACATATTTTTGCTAATTTTGAATAATTGACAAATCTCACAATTAATGTACTACCTTGTTATCCCTAATCAATACATTTATCTTATATCAATAAATTAAGCCATATTCAGACAACTTAGAGTTTGATCAAATCATAATTGATATTATTTTAATACTCCCTCGATTTCAAAATAAGTGACGTTCTAGCTTGTTAATGATTTTTCATATTAGATGTCTTCTAGATATTTTTCACGATTTCTTCCAATTTTAACCCTATCACTATCCTAAAATATTTCTTAGTATTTTTTGTATCAAAGAGAAAGCGCAATGTAACAGAGAGAGAGAGAGAGACAGTATAATTATTGGAACGTGGTTTTAGGATTAATAGGTGAAAGAAAGATGATTAGTTGAGGGAACCATATTTCAAGTTATTTAATTATTAATTCTTCCTTTTTATTCTTTAACCTCATTTATTTTGAAACAAAACAGTATTAAGCATGATTGTCGCAACTTTCCAGCAAAATTGTGATTTTATATAATACACTCACAAACACCACATAATTATCTCAAACATTAAGATATAACTATTAGGAAATTATCTCTCTTGAGGTCTCTAAAATTTCAATTTAATATTATAAATCACTAGTTTTTTTGCCCGTGCATGAAGTGAGGCCTAAAGTTGTAGTTGTCTTATTTAAGTTGAACGTTGGTATTAGATTATTTCGGTTAAACTATTTGGCGCCAATGTGAAAGGCGAAGAAGATATATTTTCACCGGTTAATGCATTATACCAAATGAGTTAGAATATGTGTATTATATTGTCACATTTAAAGCATTATACCTTGTATTTTATGTTATAAAAATTTTGTCACTAGATAAACTTTTAGGCATCTGACCTTTTGTGTGAACATAAGAGAAAAAGACTTTACTTCAGGAGCACATCCTAAAATATTATGGTAATGGTAGAACCATCCTTATTCTTTGAAAGGTGGATGTTATATTAGCATTACTGAAAAATACATATTGTAATCTCTCTATTAAACCTCGAACATATATACATCATTTGTTTTATCTTCTTTGCTACGCCAATCAATTTCCTTTGTAAGCTTTTTGTTGTACTCTTCCCTTTGTCATTCTTGTTTTGACAATTTCAAGCATATGTATCAGTGTAATTGGGCAACATTTCAAAACTATATATTTAATATTTGTAAATTTCTTTAGTTGTACCTGCTGGAAGATTGAAGTTGATGGTACATTATTGAAGACCTCTCTGTATACAATGTTTGCCACTTCATCATTTTTATCAGCTTGTTCTTCGATATTCAGTATCGTTATTCCTTCTGCGGATGTGACTCGAAACAGTATCTACGTATAGTTGGCCATGGCTGAAAACTGACTTCGGGAGATAAAAGTCCTACCTTTTTTAAGCTTTGTCCCTGACTTTTGTTGATCGTCATTGCCTAGCAAACTCGGATTGGGAACTGCCTTTTTCTAAGTTTGAATGGCCATTTCTGTTCGGTTCGAGTGAGTATGATTCTTGGAATCAAAACTTTTTCGCCCACATGTGTTCTTGTCAATATCTCTGCTTCATGATTTTTTCTCCTAAACGTGTAACCAACAGTTGTGTGCCGTTGCAAAGTCCTTTTCTTTGGTTTATATTTCTTAACAACATAACTGGAACATCATTTTTTAGTTCTACTTTGCTGTTTGGTATTCCTGGGAATTTGAGGTTATTTAAGAACTCCATCGAATGTAAGGCTTCATTGTTTTCCGTTCCTTCACCTTCATTTTCTATATTGTCAGAACTGAAGTATTCTTTTGGTTTTCCAGGTTGTTGCGACAGCATAAATGTGTTTATTTTGTCTACTATTTCATTTGTTGGTGCAAGAATTGCTCTATCCGTGAGATATTCTTTGTTTCACGTCGACTTTTTCGGTTCAGGGTATATGTATTTTACGATCTGCTCCACTGGCTTTCCTTGGTTTTGAGCATCAGATTTTTATCCATAACTATTTTCTCCATTTTGCATCCTGTTTTGTCATCATCGAGCCTTTTTTTTACCTTTCCATCGCCAACTTCTAAAATCCATTTAGCGAACTCCTTTGTTTCCGATCCATATTTTGTGAGAGTGTGTATATGGTGCACGAATCCCATAGGGCAGATCGGTTTATCTCCGCTAATAATGTGTCCTGTCGGCTTCCTCTAGGTATTACTGGCAGAATCTGTCTGAAATCTCCTTCGAGCAAGAAGGCTTTACCCCCAAACACTTTGGATTTTGCAGTTTCATCGTATGGGGTTAACAAATCTCTCATTGTAGCATCCAATGCTTTAAATGTGTGTCGATGTGCCATAGGAGCTTCATCCCATATTATTAGGTCTGCGAATACTAGCAATTCAGCCAACATGGTTCCTTGTTTTATATCGCATGATAAACTTTCGATTATTTCCAATGGTATTTTAAACCTTGAATGCGCGGTCTTGCCTCCTAGCAAAAGCAAAGCCGCAATACCTGATGAGGCGACTGGAATGACTACCTTCTTTATAGCTCGTAGTCCAGTGATTATTGTTTTGTAAAGGTATATTTTCTGTCCCCCCATGCCCATATAGAAACAACAATTTCCCTTTGTTGTTATTCACTGAATCCATGACCGCATCAAACACTCTCTGTTGTTCTTCATTTAAGGTGACAACCAATCTATCATGTTCCGCCTGTTGTTTAGTGATATCGAAATTCGTCTCCTCTCGTAACAGGGAATTTGACAGTTCTTTCAGTATGCTCTTGTTTGGTATCGGCATGCCCTCAAAGTCTGAAAGTGACTTGTCATTTTCCATTAGGAGCTTTTGAATTTCCATTAGTGTGTAGTGTTGGAGCTCTTCGTTAGTGAATTGCAATTGCATGAACCTAAAAGTTCTCCTATGTTTGTAAGCAATGTCTTCGGCTAGAGATTGCCAACAATGGTTCCACAAATTCAGTGGACTTGTTACCTCACAGTAGAGTAAGAGTGTGATAAACAAGTTTCTTAATTGGTTGGGTGTTGCCCATTGTGCGTCTTCGTCCATTGCTTCTTCCCACTCCGAGTCTCCATCCAACAACCCTTTTGCATAGCAAGTAGCCTTGAATGTTTGGTGCTTATGTAACGCCCCGTAAATTATTTAATTATTACTCCCTCCGTCCCGCTCTAATATGCCTATTTTCCTTTTTGGTTTGTCCCAATCTAATTTGCCAACACATAAATGACAAATTTCTCTCACAATCTTCACCCTCAAAATCTCAATATTCAATCTCCACCTTTAAAAAAGTAAAAAATTCCACAAAATCTGTTTTTTCTTAATCTCCGTGCCCGGTCAAGGTAGACAAATTGGGCCGGGACGGAGGGAGTATTATATTTCAATATCTATTTTTGTCCAATGAGAATTATTTATTTTTCGTAAACTATAAAAATTATTTTAAGATATGGATAAAAGCATATTACATGTTATTAGACTTTTAAATATTTAATTTGGATACTAACCCAATGCATTAGTCAAGCCCAAGCTAGCCCATGATTTTTACTTAGGGAACAAGAAATAGGAGTTCTAAACCCTAGAAATAAAATCTATATATGAGGAATTCATGTCATAAATTAAAATCACAATCCACGTCATCTTTTTTTTTTTATTAAAAAAAAATTCGTGCATAAGCCCTAGAAGCCCTTCCGAGAGCCGCCAACCTCGTTTTCCACTTTCACTCTATTTTTAGGTATCTTCTTTATAAAATTCAAAACTCACATCAATACATATTATTTTCCAATGAATTTTCAGTATATTATTCCATGACATATTTTAAAATTCCAGTAATATTTTTAATCTCATACGAGTTGTATTTTATTTTATATTAATTTTCTATCTCCGCTGATCCAGATTTTAAATATTCAGGTTCTTCATTTAGAAAATTCGTAATATATAGTAAACCGTTCTAACAACTTATGATTTTTGAATATATTGTTCCCCAATATGTTATTTATATTATATAAAATTTTCAAATCCATCCAACTTATATTTTATTTTATATAATCTTTCTATTACGTTTGCACATGATCTGAAATATTCTTCTTTCTGATTTGAAAAATTCGAAAAACATATTTATACATGTTGAAAAATTCTAATTTTTGGATATGTACTACATATACATGTATTCTATTATTCTGTAAATTTTAAAACTGATCCCTCTAAAACTGTTCGAGTTATTAAGGTTTTTCTGTCGCTGTGCAGAATTTACAGTTTCAACTTATTTGGTTTCAAAAAATTTAATACCCATAGTTAAACTTCTTGGAAAATCATGAAATTTTAGTATGATACTTTCAAGTAAGTTTATTTCTTGCTGTAAGATTTTCAAAGTTTTATCTGTTACCATTTATGAAAAGTAAATTATTTATTTGTTGTTGTGTAGCAAATCCATTCTTAGAAGTTCTCTATTTCTTTCAAATCTATTTTCAAAATTTCCTAAATCATCAACCAAACCCTAAATTCCAAACTTCCAAATCCCATATATTTAATTGGAAACCAAGATAGAGTCATGCATGCTTACGTAGAAAGGAGACGAGACTACTTAGTGCTACAAACAATAGGATAATTGCATCACAATTCAGGTGGGGGTTTACTACTTATTGCAATTATATGCTTAATTAATGGTGTAGTTTATAGCTGTTATATTTTCAAGTTACAAGTGTATATTCAATTTATTTATATATGCAAATTCCGTGAGTACATGGATTACAAGTTACAAGATTATATTGAAGTTGCAAGTATACAAGTTACAAGTTATGACAGCTTATACTTTATGCTTTTAATTTTGTATGTAATTATTATAAATTGTGATCCTCCACAAGCTGAGGGAAGCTCACCCCAACCCTTTATTGAGCCAGGTTAGCTTGGAG
This sequence comes from Ajuga chamaepitys, assembly GCA_958295605.1. Classification (NCBI taxonomy): domain Eukaryota; kingdom Viridiplantae; phylum Streptophyta; class Magnoliopsida; order Lamiales; family Lamiaceae; genus Ajuga; species Ajuga chamaepitys. Next base: position 11,888,866 of record OY282497.1, read on the forward strand.
CGAGTGGGTGGAGTATGAGGGGAGCCGAAGCATATAACAACATGACCACTTTGGTGCAATTTTATACAAGATGACTATTTAATTGATAACGTGTTATTACTTGTTTATGTAATTTGACTAATTAATTTTTAAGGAGTGTTGTTGTTAAGTTATAAATCAAATGAAGTCTTTGATATGGATTCGAATCATTTTCTATGTTGTGAGTTTAATGAGGAAGCCTACTTCACTAGTTGCATGATTAGAAGGAGTTTTATATATTTACCTTGAAGCATGGAATAATACTTAAGCTTGTTATTTAAATAGTTATTTATAAGTTGATCATTGAAGTTTTCATGGATTATTGATTTCTTAGGATGTTAGTTTTGAGGAGATTAAAAATATAATTTATTTTTGATACTGTGTCGTATGTATTTAGTAAGTTCCGTTGCTATGCATGATTTATTCTTTTATAATCTTTAGGTTGATATGAAACTACAATATGTAAGTTTGTTAGTTTTACATTAGTTTTGTTAGAAGCATGTCTAGAAATAATTTTGCCTATTTGATTATATATAAGTAATATTTCATGATAATTTATTAGTTAATAAACATTTCAGTTATAGTTTGAGGATGCTAGTGTTATTCCGCTACTACATGCGATAGGAAGATTACTATTTGTGTGTTTATGTGGTTCCTTTAACGGCTCAACCAAGAATTGGCTTTTATATATATATGTGTGTGTATATATATATATATATGTATAGATAGAAAAAAGAAAAAGATTCCATGATTTAATTTATTTAAATTTAATTAATATTAAATTACTTTATGAAAATCGGGTCGTTACAGCTTCACATCTCCAACAATGAGGAAAAAATCCAAGCTTGTTGCTCCCTTCGTAACCAATACTAACATTCTGAGATAGTATAGCTCTCCTATTGCAGGGTGGATGTTGACAAGTCTTCCAATACTGGAGCCTTTTTGGCATTTTATCCATTTTTCCTTTTCGCATCTCATACAAATTTTGTTGGGAATTGGATATAAGTAAGTTTTCTGGCTTCGTTGTTGATTTTTTTTGTTTCCATCCACTCCGTGAACATCGTTCTTTCTACACCATCTCTTCTCAATATATTCTCAAGATTTTCTGTTTCATTGTAAATGATGCTCTGCTGGTTTGGAAGGTGTATACTTAGTCTCTGCACAGCAGGCCTCCTGTAGATATCAATTCAATTTCATCAAGTGGTCATAATTTGTAGTAGAGGTTGTGAGGAATCAGGAACCGGGTTCAGGTTGGGAGGAACCGGGCTAGAGAACCGATTTTCAGGCAGATCAGTTTTGAAGGTTAACAAAGAACCAGAGTCAAAACGGTTATAACAGACTTATGCAACAGTTTAGAACCGTTGCGTGTGAAACCGTTGTGAAAGGCCCGTCTAACAGTTTTGTGCAGTTGAAACTGATTTGGTTACAGCTCCTGATACTTCTTGATTCGAGCTTAGACCTTTATATACATTGAATCAACTAGTAGAGACGAGTTGATACACGTTATTTTCCCTCTGTAAACACTACTCAATCATTAGGATTAGGAAGCTAGGGTTCTTAATCTCAATTCGGCTTGTGAATTGGGGTTTCTAGTTTTCTGGATTATTTCTTGTAATTGATTGTTTAGTGGAGTGAATTGAGGTGTATAGAGCCTTCGTGGATGTAGATCACATTGATCGAACCACGTAAAATCCTTGTGTTGTTCATTTTAGTTTCTGTTTTGCGTTCGGTTTCTGATTGGCCGAGTTCTTGTTTGTTTTTCATTCTTTCTTGGTTTGAGCTTGTTTGTGTGTGTTGTAAGAGTTCCATTTACTTAACAAGTGGCGCCGTCTGTGGGAACAAGGTGCACACACATTCAAAGAGGAAGAGAGAATGGCTGGAGTGAAGATGGATGTGGAGAAGTTTTCAAGTAAGAATGACTTCTCACTTTGGAAAATCAAAATGAATGCTGTATTGCTTCAAAACGGGTTAAACTCTGCACTTCTTCCTGTTAATCAATGGTCTGATGCTGAGAAATCAAAGTTTCCAGAAGTGGATAAGAAAGCTTTGAGTCTGATATTCCTCTGTTTGGGTGACAAACCTTTGAGGGAGATATCAAGGTGTAAGAATGCAGTGGAGGCATGGGGAAAACTGGAAGAGCTGTATCAATCAAAGTCAATATCAAACAAACTATTTCTGAAGCAGAAATTGATGTCTTTCAAAATCACTGATGATAAGGTCATTTCTGATCAACTTGATGAGTTTGTCAACATGATTGAAGAGTTAGAAGATCTGGGGGTGAACTTGAAGGATGATGATAAGGCTTTGATGGTGTTGAATGTTCTTCCAAAGTCTATGGAAAGCTTCAAGGATGCATTAATGTTTGGAAGGGATGGAAAAATCAGTTATGAATCTATCCTCTCAGCATTGAAGACAAAGTGTTTTCAAAATCAGGGAGAAAAGGGCTCAACACAGGCTGAAGAAGGTTTGAACATTAAGTTCAAAAAGAACTATCAAAAGAAGAAGTTCCAAGGATTTAAGGATAACAAATCTGGAACTCAGAATGCAAAGAAACAGGGAGACTGGGTTGAAACTAGAAAATGTTTCAAATGCAAGCAAGCTGGACATCTGAAGAAGGACTGTCCACAAAAGAAGAAGAAACAGGAAAATCAGAGGGCAGAAGTGGCTGTGACTGAGCATCAAGAAGACACCCCTGAATTTTTAAACATCACAGACACAAAGATGGAAAAGGAATGGTTTCTTGATACTGGTTGTTCATTCGACATGTGTCCCAATAAATCCTGGTTCAAGGATTTACAGGAAGAAGATGGTGGATGTGTATTACTGGGAAATGATCATTCCTGCAGAGTTAAAGGCACGGGATCAGTTCAGATAAAAATGTATGATGGAGTCATAAGGACCATTTCTCAAGTGAGGTATGTTCCTGGTCTGAAAAGAAACCTCCTATCCCTTGGATCTCTAGTGGCAAATGGCTGTCAGTTCAATTCCATAGATGGGTATCTTCATATCACTAAACACAACAAGTTAGTAATCAAAGGAAGGCAACACAATGGCCTGTTTATTCTAATTGAATCCCCTGTGATTGGGTCTGCTGAATCTGTGATAAGTAGAGAAGATGTCATGAAATGGCACAGAAGACTGGGTCATATAGGAGAGTAAGGATTGAAGGAGCTATCAAAGAGGGGCTTCATTGGTGAAATAGGAAATAGAACACTTGAGTTCTGTGACAAATGTGCTCTGGGAAAGGCCAAGAAGCTGCCTTATGCTAAAGGGATACATTCTACTCAAGAACCACTTGATTATGTACACTCTAATATATGGGGCCCTTCAAGAACAGAGACACATGGAGGAGGAAGGTATTTCATGTCCATCATTGATGATTACAGTAGAAAAATATGGGTATATGTCTTAAGGAACAAAAGTGATGCATTCCTTAAGTTTAAAACATGGTTGAGCCAGGTGGAGAATCTAAGAGGGAATAAATTAAAACATCTTATGACTGATAATGGCTTGGAATATCTGTCTACTGAGTTCACAGGGTTTTGTGAAGAAAAAGGCAACACAAGGCACATAACTGTCCCATTAAACCCTCAACAAAATGGGGTTGCTGAAAGGTTTAACAGGACTGTGCTTGAGAGAGTTAGATGTATGCTGATTGATGCTGGATTACCCAAATCTTTCTGGGGAGAAACAATAAATACTGCATGCTATTTGATAAACAGATCACCATCATCAACTCTAGGATTTAAGACTCCAGAAGAGGTTTGGAGTGGAAAGGTACCAAACTACAATGATTTGAGAGTGTTTGGGTGACTGGCCTATGCTCACATTAGGCAAGACAAACTTGATGCAAGAGCACAGAGGTGTGTATTCCTAGGATATCCTGAGGGCATAAAAGGCTATAGGTTATGGTGCTTGGAACAGGGAAAACAGAAGCTCTTGATAAGTAGAGATGTAAGGTTTAATGAGGATGTGATGGGGTACAACTCTACTGAAAGTCAAGAAGAAGCTGATGGTGCTGTGGAAGCTGAAAGAATTTTTATTCAGGTGGAGCCAACTGAGGAACAGAAATTACCAGAGGAGAATGCTCAAGCTCAACCAGAAAATGACAGTTCATCAGAAGATGATGAAGGCCAACTTGAGATCTCAAATCTCAGAATTTATAGCATTGGTAGAGACAGACCAAGGAGATAGATCCACAGGCCTGATTTCTAAGGACAAGCTGGAAGTGTCTATTATGCATTAAGTGTAGCAGAAGACTTGGAGTTTCAAGAGCCAAGTAGTTTCAAGGAAGGAATAAATTGTAGTGAAAGGGAACACTGGATAGGGGCCATGATGGAGGAGATGGAATTTCTGGAGAGGAATCAAACCTGGAAGCTTGTAGACAGACCAAAAGGGCAGAAGCTAGTCAGCTCAAAATGGATCTACAAGAAGAAGGTGGAGTCTGGAAAGGCTGATAAAATCAGATACAAGGCAAGGCTGGTGGCTAGGGGTTTTACACAAAGAGAAGGTATTGATTATAATGAGGTATTCTCTCCAGTAGTGAAGCATTGTTATATTAGGCTACTCCTATCAAAGGTTACTCAAGAAGACATGGAACTACAGCAGTTAGATGTCAAGACAGCATTCCTGCATGGTGATCTAATTGAAAGGAAATATATGAAGCAACCTGAGGGCTTTGTGATTCCAAGAAATGAAGAGAAGGTCTATTTTCTCAGGAAATCACATTATGGATTGAAGCAGAGTCCAAGACAGTGGAATAAGAAGTTCAATGAGTTCATGATCAATGCAGGATTTATAAGAAGCTTATATGACAGCTGTGTATACTTTAACAAAGGTTCAAGGATTGAACAAGTATTTCTACTGTTATATGTGGATGACATGCTCATTGCCAGTACGAGTATGGACAAGATACAACAGCTAAAGGGAAGATTGAGCTCAGAGTTTGACATGAAGGATCTTGGGGAAGCAAGGAAGATTCTGGGAATGGACATCATTAGAAGAAGGGAGACTGGAACATTTTGGCTATCACAGAAACATTATTTGCAGAAGGTTGTGGAGAGATTTCACATGCATGAGTCAAGGCCAGTAAGTATTCCAGTTAATTTGCAGACTAAGCTGTCCAAGGATCAGTGTCCTAAGACAGAAGCTGAGGAGATTCACATGACGAATATTCCATATGCCAGTGGTGTTGGCAGTTTGATGTATGGAATGATATGCAGCAGGCCAGACTTGGCCTATAGTGTATCTCTGGTAAGCAGGTACATGTCAAATCCTGGAGGGACACATTGGGAAGCTTTGAAGCAAGTCTTGAGATATCTGAAAGGTTCTGTCAGTGTGGGTTTAAAGTTTCAGAAACTAAAAGCTGGTGCTATACCTCTTGTTGGATATGCGGATGCAGACTTTGCTGGGACCTTGGCTACAAGAAAATCTGTTACAGGATATGTCTTTACTTTTTATGGAACAACTGTAAGCTGGAAAAGTGTGCAACAGTCTGTGGTGGCTTTATCAACAACTGAGGCAGAGTACATTGCCTTAACCGAGGCAAGGACCTAGGGATCAGACAAGGGTGTGTTACCATTCAGTGTGATAATCAGAGTGCTCTTCACTTGGTGAAACATCAAGCTTTTCATGAGAGGTCTAAGCATATTAATGTTAGACTTCATTTTGCAAGAGATGTGATTGAAGCAGGATCTGTTGAAGTGAAGAAGGTGCATACCATGGATAATGCAGCTAATTTTCTAACTAAGGCAGTTCCAGGGAGCAAGATGGTTCATTGCTCAAGCCTGATAAGGCTTGAACAATGTAGTTAAACCTGGAGCAAACTAGGTAGATTGAGGTGATGAAGTACACTTGAGTTCATTGAGGTGGAGATTTGTAGATATCAATTCAATTTCATCAAGTGGTCATAATTTGTAGTAGAGGTTGTGAGGAATCAGGAACTGGGTTCAGGTTGGGAGGAACCGGGCTAGAGAACCGGTTTTTAGGCAGATCAGTTTTGAAGGTTAACAAAGAACCGGAGTCAAAGCGGTTATAACAGACTTATGCAACGGTTTAGAATCGTTGCGTGTGAAACCGTTGTGAAAGGCCCGTCTAACAGTTTTGTACAGTTGAAACTGATTTGGTTACCGCTCCTGATACTTCTTGATTCCAGCTTAGACCTTTACATACATTGAATCCACTAGTAGAGACGAGTTGATACACATTATTTTCCCTCTGTAAACACTACTCAATCATTAGGATTAGGAAGATAGGGTTCTTAATCTCAATTCGGCTTGTGAATTGGGGTTTCTAGTTTTCTGGATTATTTCTTGTAATTGATTGTTTAGTGGAGTGAATTGAGGTGTATAGAGCCTCCGTGGATGTAGATCACATTGATCGAACCACGTAAAATCCTTGTGTTGTTCATTTTAGTTTCTGTTTTGCGTTCGGTTTCTGATTGGCCGAGTTCTTGTTTGTTTTTCATTCTTTCTTGGTTTGAGCTTGTTTGTGTGTGTTGTAAGAGTTCCATTTACTTAACACCTCCGGTAGTGTATGTCAAATGCGAAGATTCTCCACATGGCCACGCAGGCTGACAAATAACGACATAAAATAATTTATAGTCTCGTCTACCTCCTTTTCCTGACCTTCACCTGCTCAATGACCATTGTAGCCTTGTCAACTCCCTTTGTAATGTATTTGAAAAGATACTTTATCGCCCTTGACTAGTTGCACCATTCAACATTTATATGACATCGGAATTTTTTAGTAGAGTGATATTGTGTGGTGCCACAAAACTATTGTCGAGTCTCATATCATTCTTCATGATGAATTTTGTCTCGTTATCTCTCCTCCGGTATCTCACTTTCCGAACTTATCTACCGTTGTATTTTTGTTGAGTAAATTTGGGAATTTTTTGGTGCATATGTCATTTTCCATACACGGTGACGATGGTCACGCTACTCCACAAGGCCCATGCATCATAAATTGTTCAACTAATGTATATGCTTCTGGGTCAGTATTCTTTTCTGTTATCTCCGCAGAAATGAATGTATCAATCACATCAGGGGTCGGATTTTTTGTGTTTTTCTTCCAACCACAGAAGTATGTGGGCATGTGGTAGTCCATGTTTCTGAAATTCAATCGTGTAGATAACTGCATATAACGATATATCATCATATGTTAGTCAATTAGTTGACTTAATAATCATTCATTTTATTATCAAATAATTTATTAAAAAAAATTAATTAATTTATTTTTGTTTTACCTCCTTCCGTCTTGCTGAAAAACTTTCCATCTTGGATGTCGATAAGCAGTTCTTCTAGTTTCATTTTAAATACGCAACAAATTATGTCTGGACTGTCATTGGGAATGTCGTTGCCATATTGTTTAACATGTTCTTTATTTCGTCCCAATTCGGATTAGCTGTAGTTGTGATGAACAACGATGGATTTTCTTTCCATCTGCAAACTGCCAGTGCATCGTGAAAGTTTTCGACCATATATCTTGGACCGTCGGTGTATGAAGGTGGCATAATCCTTCTCCTTCCTAGCATCTTGGCATCGGTTTCCCCTCTTGCAACTGCATCGCATACATTATCGTAGAGATCAACTCTTATTTGTTGTTGATTGTTCTGGATCCACTGCAATCTGTACTGTTCAATTGTAGGGTATATATCAACTGCATATTGATGAAATAATCCGCCAGATCTGATAATCGTTGTTACCTTTGTCAAGCTTGTATGCATTTCATAGGCATAATATTCACGCATTGTGACATATGTTCGCTTAGTTGATGAGTTGCCTTTTCTGTAGGGGATTTGTTCGTGGAATCTACTCTCACCATAAGGAAATAACATGGGGTATTGCAATGCCATGTACATAGGGTGTAGCACAATGATGCGCTGAAGTTTTGTTGTTTTGTCTTGCACAATGATATCCCTTTCTCTTGTTGTTAATGATATGTCACCGACCATTAGGCCCGCAAGTTCATTTAATGTTGGTAGGTCATATTGTCGTCCTCTTGGATTTTGGCCGATCAATCTGATGGAAAGTTCATAGGTGTTTCCCATTTCATATGTGTCTCTTGCTCTTCTGAAAATTTTGGCCAGTTCATTGTTCTCATCCATCATCTCAATCAGACCTTTGATAATTTTTTCATCCAACTTTTCTACATTTTGTGTGCACGAAAGTGTGTTGATACAATTCTGCACTTCATTTGCAATATCATATATGTATAATTGAGCAAATCGCGGCAGTTTTCCTTCTGGTGGTAATAATAATACAATGGCATGGTAATTTTGTTCATGAATTCTAAAAGTGTACGGTCCAACCCCAGTTGTTATTGAGTTGTCAACCTTGGCTTCCATTGATGTGAATGCGAGGATTGAGTTATATGATTTTATGTTTCTGCGAAACGAACTTGATTGTTGTAGAAGTTTGGCAAGGAACATCGGTGGCTCACGTTTCTTTGGTAATTGTACTCGTCCTTGTTAGCAACATATCAAGAAGAGAAGAGTTCCTCCTCTTTGCTTTTTAGTAGCCTCTACCCAAACCAATGCATCACAGTTCGGGCACTTCATAAGAGTATTGTCTTTGAAAATACATCGGCCTCTGCTGCCTTTTAAGTATTGTGTATTTGCATGATCAGCACTACAATTTAAAATCATGAGAATGTAATTCATAAATTATTAAAATTGTTACCTCTTTTTTTGTTTGGCCTAGGTACTGGGCTCCTGGATCGGCAACATGTGTATTACTGAGTGGAACTCTTGTTCTTTTTCGTCCTGGATATGATGTTCCTTAGTTTTTTTTTAATATTTTGATATTTTTTTTCTATCTATATTTTTTATTATAATTGATGTATCTTTTCTTGATTCGCCGTTTGTTTCATCTTGAAATGAAGATATTGTTTTCAGACTGCATGTTTGTGCGTTTGTTGCCTCTCGTTTTCTTTTAAGAATTTGTCGCCTTTGGTTCCTTGCCTCTTGACGTCTATCTGCATTTCAGTTGTATGTGCTATATCAGTTTGTAGATATTTTTTTGTGTAAAAGACTATTAAGAAGATTTTATATAAAACGATGTGTTAGTAAGAAATATATAGAAGAAATAAAAGGTATATGAATAAGAGTTTATGGACATTTTTTTTTCGAGTTGCTGCAGGGGAAGTGGAATTCGAATCTCTGACCTTCACCCTAAATTGGTCTTGTTTTAAATGTGAATGCCTTGTTTTCATAGTACAATTTAAAAATTTAAATCTTATATTTCACGAATTAATTATATATAATTGATTTTATTAAATTAAAAAATAAAATAAGTGTGATAAGCTAAATAATCATCTCACAAAATATGGAACACGTCATTCTGACTAACTCCACTGTGTGTAATTTTTAAATCACCACGTAAATTTATAATATATTTCTAACAATTACTTAAAGAAAATTTTGGAACACTAATCATGTACTCGCTCAAAACGTTAAAAACAATATCATTTTTGTTTGGAAGTGTGTAAAGTAAGTATGTTGTGAAGTTTTCAGAGATTGTGATAATTGCATAATTGAGTAATGATTAACGTAAATATTAAAATTTGTTGATTTTAAAAAATTCGCTTTAAAGAAGATAAGCAGTTTCAAAAAAATGTGTTATTTTAGCCAAAAAACACAACTCTTTCAACCTTACCCTAAATAACCTACTTAATTTAGTTGACTATTTCTTTATTCCACAAAATACAACCCAATTAAATAGTATATTTATGAAACTCAATCTTCTTTCTACAACTCATCAACAATATTCCAATTGCTAAACAAAATATAAATTTAAATAATACTTGACATAGGAAAAAGATCAAACAATTAAGATTTGTTGTCTTGAATTTGATTTTTTCTTTTGGTATTTTTTTCTTTGATATCTCAAAATATTCAAGACTTATAATCATAAATTCTTGGAAACCATGCAAAAAAGCTCCCTAACTTACGTTTAAAAAGGTCCTCTAATTCGCTATAATTTTTTGCAGAAAGGAATATTTCACGTTTCAATAGAAAAGTTGAATAGAGAGAAGATTGTCACCTATTTATATATATGTCTCTTGTTTTTAAGAAAAATAAAAAATCATTGAGTCCTTTATCTACAAATATATATATATATATATATATATATATATATATATATATAAAAGGCGGGTGTAATAACATGAAGTAAGTGAAGTCTTTCAAATTTAACTTATACGGTGTAATAACGTGAAATAAATCAAGTCTTCCAATTTTAATTAATAATTTGATGTGTTCTCTAAACTCAATCTTAAAATTTGCTAATATAAAAGGTGTACTCCAAATACCTGTTTGATTTATATGTTGTGGATGTAGCTGTTGGTCAATATGATGTGTTGCAGTTGTGCTCTTTCTTTTTCTTGATTGGCTTCCAGATATTCCAGCATGTTTGTATTCCATCCATAATTTGTTGCTAGCTAGATGCTTCTTTTTAATGATTAAAATAACTAATATGACGGTATTTTATTTGAACCTGGGGTATGATGGTAAAAAATGTATTAAATAAATTTCGCTATAATGCTGCAATATTGATTAAAGAAATTAATAAATTCTCACATATTCCAGTATACCATTATGACATATCTTAAAGTTGAAATATTGTTGCAACATACCTCAAAGGTGAAATATTGCTTTCTCTCTAAGACGCATCTTATTTTCCTGTAGAAACAACAAATAATTTATCTAAAAAAAGGACTAATGGATTAAAAAATTACTAAATAAATTTAAGAGTGTGAATGAACAAAAAATAAGAAAAGGCTACTAAATAATGGGGAATTACAACTATACTGAATTATTCATTGTAAAACTTTTTTCTGAAAATTGTTTAATAAAGATTTTATGTTCCTGAAGCTTATATAGCAACTTATATGTTTGATGGTCTAATATTGTTGATATGAAACAATGAATAAAGAGAGATGGAAATTAGCATTTCATTTAATTTATCACCAAGTAAAAGGGTGTGCAACGTCTCACTATTGTACTATAGTCAAGATGTTATGGTCTTGCTGGGTATTAAAGGTCCCATTTTGGCCGACCAGGTCCGGCTGGAACCATCCCATCTAACCACCATCATAAGTTAGGCAAGGTCTGGTTGGTTCGGGGGGAAATTTTATTAAGCCAAATATTAAATTATTTGAGATATAAACATTACCCAAAATTTACAAAAGCAAATATAAAATAACAAAACTAACAAAAATTATAGATTTGTGATTTTTTATATTAAGTTTAAATGTTATACATTAAGAGACATGCATACGAATGAATGTTTTAAGAAATCTATTTACATACAGCTGAATACGATATAAATTGCACCCATGAACGAGATTTAATTTTTGCATAGTGTATTTGAATATTTATATGAAATTAACAGAGACAGAGATTATTACCTTTTTTTTCTTGGGAGACAAGTTCAACGTAGCGTATATATATTCTTGTAAAGGGAGGAAGCACATAAGAATTGGTTTGCTGGGAGTAGCATATAAGAATTGGTTTGCTGGGAGTATGTATTTATATACGTTATTTCTAAGTCCTTCATTATTATTAATGTATTATTATTATGTTGTCTTTTTGTTTCCTTTTGTTTATTGGTTTGATTTATTATGGGAGTGGAGGGTCATGTTGTTTCTTTATTGTTATTATATAAAGTCTAATTAATATACCATTATTACATTGGATGTTAAAGAATTCCAAAGATTAATGTGTGACATGCAACAACTTCCATGGCGGTTGAAACGTTAAAAGTTACTAATTGCATATGTCTACAACTTCAGTCACTTTTCTGTTAATAATTTTTTTCTTATGCTCAGTACAAACGTGACGTCCATTTCAATGGACGAAAAAAATGTAAAGCAGTAGGTAATTTGTTTAACAAAGAGAAATAAGGTTGTACTTCCATTTGTTTTATATAGGTAATTTTGTGCTTTTCACTTCAAATTTTTTATCTTGAGTATTTATAGAATTTACTTTTGACTTAAAAAATTATTTTATATTATCTTTAACATCCATAATTTTACTATCAAATTAAAATGTTTTGCAACATAAAAGATATGAATAGTTTTATAAAGCTAATAAAATTAGAATTGGCAGTCACTTAGTTAGACTATATAAACAGTATAATGATAGGGAGTTTGTGGTTTTTTTTTTTTTTTTTTTTGTGAGTGGCTACAAAGGGAACTGAAGGGTATATTGATGTGCGGTGCTTAGTTGGTGCAAATTGTGGGTTAATTGAGTGGAGGTTATGTTTGCTAAATGAAAACCAATGAAAATCTCTTTTTCTGACGTGATATTAACCTTTCGATTTTTCATTTTTTTTTTCCGATGGCTAACTTGTTAGGGTGGAAAAAAAATAAAAAATAAAAAATATTAAATTGAATTTATAAAAAATTATAGTCCCCAAAAAATTATTTAAAATTCAGAATAATGAAAAATTTATTTGAGAAATTTATTTTAAAAATTACAAAATTCATTTAAAATTAAAAAATTAAAAAATTTATTTCTGAAAATTATTTCAAAAACTATAAAATTCATTTTAAATTCAAAAAATAAAAATTTATTTCTATAAATTATTTTAAAAATTCAAAAAATATTTGAAATTCAAAAATTCAAAAAATTATTTCTGATATTTTTTTAAAATTCTGTAATTTCTTTAAAATTAGAAAAATAAAAAAAATATGAAATTTATTTTAAAATTTCTAAAAACATTTAATATTTTCAATTTTTTTTTCCTTTTCTCATGTTATTATTATTTAATTTTAAATTATGAATTAGGACAACTATATGAAATATTAATAAATAAATTTTAAATTAATCTTTAAAATTGTTCCATTCTTCTTCCCCAATTCCAACATACTAAATCCCTAAAATTTATGGATGCCCTGCAATTTTACAAAGGCACCAACATGAAAGACGAAGAAGAAGCCAACAATGCTTCGCACAACCCACCCATCCACCCACTAACTGATCGAAACCTGACCAATCATCCGATTCTTCGCCTATTTGTAGAGGTGGCAAAAAAGGCACGGCCTGATGGCCCGACCCATATAACCCGAAATACATAGCGGGCTGGGCTGAATAATCAAAGGCCAGAAAAATTTCAGGCCTATTTGCTCGGCCTGAATGGGCCTTTCTTTTTTCGTGCTTGGGGCGGGCTTTGCCCGGGGGCCACGGGTTGGCTCGATTTGTTTATCCAAAAAATTACTTTTTTTTTTTTTAGTTTGAGTGTTGTACTACAGTTGTAGAGACAGAAAGAAAGAATGACATTTTCATGTGTTGCAATATTCTTCATTTCTTCTATCCATAAGACCTGAAGAAAGTGAAAATATAGGGAAATTCAACCATTTCATGTTTTACAGGTTGTGAAGACTGTATATGCATCTCCAAGGCAAGTTGTATTAGTTTCCATTTAGATTAATTCCACATTTGTATTGCAATAGATGATTTTGGTTCCATATTTGATGCAGTGGTAAGTTGCTTATTTACTATTCTGATATATGTTCTATAAATGGAATTGCATGACTTCTAATATTTCATAGTTCTTTTTATGGATTTTTTTTTCCCTTTACTGGTTTTGTTGTATACTGCAAGAAAGTTGATAAGATAATTAATATCTTTCTCATCATATTTTTTTATACATTCTCTAGAACTAGGTGCCCAGTACTTCACATTTTTTTCTTTGGTCGTGATCTATTGGGCATTAGAGAATGATTTTTCTTGGAAGGTTGTTTCCATTGATTAGCCTTGTGCGCCATTATGCAGAATTTCGTGTAATGGTACTTATAGCTTGTACGACTTTAACTATTTGGTCGGGCCTAACATATGTAGGCCCGATTTTTTTTTACCCGGCCCAACCCAGCCCGAGATTACACTCTGGCCTGACTAAGCCCAACCCGGCCCAGTCGGATTGCCCGAATTGCCACCTCTACCTATTTGGCCCTCCCTACCGAACCCTATTATAATTTATTTTTTCACCCCAACAAGTGAGTCATTAGAAAGAATAAAAAAATAAAAAATTGATTCCATGTCAGAAAAAGAGCTCCACTTCATCAATGACCAGTTATGTCATAGTCTATAGCCGGTCACGGGGCATTTTTACCAATTTTTGGTAAGTTAGAAGACATTTTCAAAAGTGTTATACTTAGTGTCCTAGTTTTTAAATAGAGTAAACATACTGAGCATTTATACCAATTTTTCCGAAAGTAAAAAGACAACTCACAAGTGACCGGTTGGTCAACAACCTATGACCGAGCAGTTTCACTAATTTTTGGTAAATTAGAAGATATTTTTAAAAAGTGGTATACTTCGTGTCTAGTTTTTAAATAGGTTAAACATACTGGGTATTCATACCAATTTTCACTTAGTTTATTTACTTGGGTGTGTTTGTAATTTCTTTTTCCAAGTGCTTTTTAGCTTATAGCTTGGGAAAAGCTAACTTTTGCTTTAAAAGAAGTGTTTTCAATATAAAAGCTAAAAACAGTATTTTAATGTAAAAGTTAAAAGCATAATTTTAATATTTTTCTCTACTCAATGACAATTCTGTAAATTATATGGTATTATATAAAAAAACATAAGTGATTTTATACCAAACACTCCAACTTCTACTTTTATTAAAAATCATTTTTTTATGCACTATCTACTTTTTATATAAGTTATTTTTATATAATCTCTAATTTTAATCACTTTTTCAAAAACAAAAGCAATCGCAAACACTCCCTTAGTAATATAACATTATATTTTGTGTATTCTGGAAGCTTAAGGTTTGGCTTTTAACTTCTTTAATATACATATATACTAGATGTTCTCCCGTGCGATGCACGGATAGAATATATACTAATATATATATATATATGTATGTGTGTGTGTGTAATAAATTTATATAATTGCTATAAGGAACTATAAAATGTACCTAAGTTATAATATTTTATTTAAATTACCTATCACAAAAATTATTGTATTATTGTATCCTTCAAATAATATTTTACACTTCAAAATTTTATATTTTGTTTATATATAGAAAATAGAATTAGCAAAACTTTTTACAATAGGTGTGTGGATCCGTGTACACATCATATTCTTATTATTTTATTTATTACTTTTTTTTAGTTTTGGAAAAAATACATGGATGTTTAGGAAGATAGTCTTTTATTCATACTAACCTAGTCTTTTATTCATACTAACCAAGTATTATACTTTGTTATAAGTTGAATACACGATCTATGTTTCGAGTCAATGGTGATGATAAGTATTCAAGAAATTTTCATCTAGTTTCGAGCCAAAAAATAAAAAATAAAAAAATAAAAGTAAAGAACACAATTTAAATGCAAATAAAAGTCCGAGAACAAAATATTTTTATGAGTTAAACAAAAAGGTTTTAGAAACTTATAGCCGGGCAACAATATACAATTTATCATCTCTGTATCAAGGATTCCCCCAAATGCATCTCTAATTTTTCATCCCCCGTATACAATTTGCATTTTAGAACGCAATATATTGAATTCTATTAGCCAAAAAGTCTAATGAGATATATTAACGGACTTCCATGCACAAACACATTTAATTATTAAAGAGTGATGGGGGTGGCTGGGGTGGCTGGGCTGGGGGAAGTGGCTGGAGTTAATGGCTTGGGATGGTTGGGTGGGAAATTTAATTATTAATTGTGAAATGTGATGTAATATGAGTAAGAGGTAGTTATTAATGATTGGGAGAATAATTAAAATAATTTTTTGATTTGTGATTGATGTCCCCCCACCAAACCCTAATATCGTGGCTTGGCCAAACAAACATCACTTGGGGTTGGCCAAACTGATTATGGGTTTGGCAAACCCCAAGCAAACATCCCCATTATATATATATAATTTTGATACAAAAAACAAAATATTGAAACTTAAGCACCAAAATGAGCAATTCAGACTAAATCTGTGCGATCGATGTCTGTTGGAACTTAACTTTCTGGAGATGATAATAATCGGATTACAAACGCGCTTGCATCATTTCTTGAACCAAATAGCTTGAAGAACTATATTGGTAAGGTGGAAGTTGAAGTTAGGAGTCACCTTGAGATGCATTGGCAAAGGAAATCCCAAGCTACTGGGAATTTTCTGTATAGAATTGAAAATAACCAATCATCTGTATAAAGTTAGTAGATAACTTACATCATGTTTTTTATGGTTATGTTTTACCACTGATAAAGATTCTGACATTCAACATATTCTGCTCCCTTTTGTTTGGTGTGGAAAGAGGAGCACAAACAGACAAATTCGTCAAAGCCTCAACCTGTAACGAAATTTTCAATTCTAAATGAAGCACCATTACATAATCATCCCAAAAACTAAAAATTTCAGTCCCACACGATGATCAGGGAGTTTAACAACAGAAAATAAATCTAAGCGCTTTACAACAAAATTATTCTCATAATCATACGACAAACCCAGGTCCCATGTAACATGATCAATAGTTTGCAAATGGAGTAATCTCTCGTAATCATAAGCGATTTTCGCGTAACACTTGTTCGCACTCGCCACCAAGCACCCCTCGGTGCTGGCCATCGGTTGCATCGGACCGAGATTACGGTCGCTCAACAACAGCGGCCCAGGAAATTTCCACCGAAATCTGCATATATCCACCGGTGTATGCAACTTTGCCCCACAATCTAAGTCGTAGTCATACTCTTGCAAAGCCGATACCTCGACAAACATTCCCGTCTGCCTCTTCAGGGTCTGACGATTTTTTTTATCATGTTAATGTTCATCATCAGATTCCAAATAAATTAAATTCGACGAAATCGATAACCAAGAAATCAAGAAGGGTAGCCGTCTAGTACAAAGTAGGTGATGAAAAATAAAAATCGTAAAGAAATTGAGTGATGTGGTAGAGGGGAGAGGTTTGAGATTATGAGGCTTAATACAGATAAAAACCTAGCACTCAGAGAGAGTGGCGAGATTTCAGCGATCGTGGGAAGGTAAAACCTGTATTTCATCCGAGTATTAAGGGCGATAAAGTTTTTTTTAAAAAAAAAAACTGTCGCCTTAAGCCAAATCACGACACGTGTATTTCCCCTTTTCTTGCGACCTTCTTTTAGTATTATAGGTTGATATATATATATATATATATATATGTATATATATTCATTTATGTGTGTATATAACTATCAAAAGGTTGAGTCTTTTTTAGAAGAAGATAGCAATTTTTACCCTTCACGTGTGATTCCACATAAGGAGTCCGGCAAAATCCATCGAGAGAGTACGAAGGAATTGTTCGACAACACTATAGTATATATACTGGAATTTGTATTGTTGAGTTTGCAAACATTAGAATGAATTTCACGCTAGCAACTGTTTGGAAGCCTACAATATAAAAAAACAAATTGAAAGTATCAAACCACGCAAAATACTAAATGTAACTTTTTATTGAAGCAAGCTGATCATGAATTACCAAAAAAAACATATGAAATATGCTGACACAACTGTTTTCCCTGGGGTAGACTTTAGTTCGTTTTACAGCAAAAGGAAAAAACAAAGTGGCTAAATCTTTTAAGGGACACACTCTTATTAATTTTAGACTTAGAAAAGATGTCCAGTTATTGGAGAGGGTGTTGTCTGTAGCCTTGATTAGTTTGCCCCTACTCCAAATCTTCCAAAACCTGTTGGTTTGTTTTCTTTCTGTTAAGAGGAGAACAAAATTTATAAGTTATTTTGAAAATAATCAGTCTTTTTGCAAAACACTTTATAGACACATATGAATATATAGCTCAACTTGTATTTTAGTTATCAATTTCAATACACACTTACTTGACCAGCCTGCGGCATTTAACTGTCCCTTTATCCAGTTTTTCATGATCTGTTTCCTCACTGGTGTCTTCTATTTTTATATTTTTTATCATCGTGATCCTGCTGCCCTGTGTGCTTTCGGTGTCTGAATTTTCCTAAAAAGGCAAAAAAGTTAGTGGTATGGGCAAATCATATCCCTTTTTTCAATTTAATATACCAATAGGGGCTCCTCTATTTCCGACTTGGAGAGATCATCCAGTAGACGTGATACAGTGAAAGATTGATATTTGGTTTTGAAATTGTGGTGTGACCTGCACTTGAAATTTGTGCGCTTTTCCAAATATGTCGAGAATGCATGCTGGAGTTATCTTATGGCGCTCGTCCGCTTTCTGTGAAAAGATGAATTAGTAAAAATAAAATTGGTAGGGGTCATGCTTAGCTCTTACAAAATTCGGATTTTAAGTTAATGCTTTGTCTACCATTAAAGTTGATGCAGTAGTTTTAGTTATCTTTCTGGCTTCTCTATCAAAGATGACAAATGTAGTAGTGTCACTTCCATCGTAAGCCATCACTTCGATCCGGAACCTACACATGAATAATTCATTAGTGGTCTGAGAAGGATATATACTTATAACACTATAATTATGTTTTCTTCTAATCGCAATCATATATTACCTCAAGATACCCACACCTTTTGAATCATGGCAATTAGTGCAAGTCAAGGAAGTTTGTGATTTTTCCATTTTCCGAGCACAATTAGAGCAAGATATGTAATTCCATCCATTGCATAATTTGACTTCAGTAACCTTAGTCTTGCAAATGAATTCCTTGACCTGAAATTATTTTCCATAAGACCAGAGTAATAAGTAGTAAAAAAAAGTTGAAAAATAGAGATTTGATCAACATTATATAGATGGAGAGATCCCATGGGTTGTGGCCAATAATAAAGCAATTAGCTATATTGTGGGCTTTCTTGTTCCTACTTGTCCCAGCTAATTATACATTTTACTATTTCACACAATTTTCTTATGTAATAGGAGACTTAGGATCTACATGAGGACAGGTAACACACACATCTCCTTCCAAAAATCTTATATTATAACAGATGGTATTATATTATACTTGAAATGATTGTTTATATATCTTTTACATTTGAAAGATTAAGAAAGAGTTGTGATAATTAAATCGCGGAATAAACCGCTAATAATAAATTTCAATACTGATGTATACTCTAAAATAATGAAATTATAATACGATGAGAGCTTGATTTTGTTCAATCTCACAGGGGACAACGCTCAAGTGAGATTACTTTTAGAATTTGAATTTGCTAAAAAATGAATATGGGCATCTGTTGTTACTCATGAAAAGGAATAAAATAGCTCTTAAACTTCTCATGATCATTTAAAGTGCACAACTGCATTGCATGTATGATTTAATTTTATAAGTAACAGTACCCATATTCAAATTCATAAGTAATGTGGTACACGTGGTCGTGCACACACTTTTAGGTCACTTTAAGTGTCTTTATACGGGTTTTTGTGTGCATATTCGTGTGTATTTTGTGTGTTTATTTATTATTGCGTAGTTTGACGTGTTTAGTTCGTTTTCATGTCAAAACAGGTGAATTAAGGCCGAAAAACAGGTTCGAAGATCTCAATTTCACAATTCGAGCTCAAAGGGAAAAGAAAACAAGGAAAAACAAGGAATCTTGCCCGCGTTGCTTATGTCACGACCGAGGCTAACTAGCCCACGGACGTGGTAATTTGTACAGAAGAGGGCCATTACCACTCAGCTAGACCGCGGTCGAGGCAAAAGATGGGCCACGACCGAGGCGGACCAAGGCCCACGACCGCGGCGAAGATTAGCCACGCCCGTGGCTAAAGATCCAGAATAAGGGGTAAATCCATCCCAACCAAGACCACGGTCGAGGCGATGACTGGGCCGCGGCCGCGGCCCCAATTCCAGCCCAAACCCTTGTTTTCCACCACGCTCGCGGCCAGTTGTTGTGCGACTCCCTGTTTTAAAAACCCAAACACGTTTTTGCCCAAATTTGAGCTAACATTTTCTCCCCTATATATAACCTCCATTTCGAATTTAACCTACTGGAGAACACATTTCCAGCCAATTTTGAGCCTTCATCATCCTCAAGGACTCCATTGGGAAGAAGATTGAAGGCTTTTCATTCCTCAACCCAAGTTCTTGGTTTATTCTACAATTTTATCATGTCTTATTGTATTTCAATTGATTTACTGATTGTATTAAGAGTAATGGGTGGCTAGCACCCTTATTTCAGCCCTTGATCATTAGTTGAACCTTGGATTGAGAATGTTTGTGTAATTTCTATGGTTGCTCATCGATTGGATTATGTTTTTGGAATTTTCTATGTTATTTGGGATTGTTGATTCACACTTATGAATTGAATTGTGGTTTGATCGCCCATTTGGATATTTGTTAGTGTGTTGCTAGAATTGGGTTTATAATCCGTAATTGTTATGAATCCGATTCCTGGGTAGTAAACAATAGATTCATTTTATTGTGGATAACATAGATTTCGACCACTAGAACCGAATTTACGAGTTTTATGTCGAATTTACTCCGTTGTCTTAATTCGTAATGCACTCGACTATTGATTCTTAAAGAGCTTGTTTTAGAATTTGATAAGTTGAGTAGGATTAATTGAAGAGCTTATTTTGATAATCATACTTAAGAGACAACAAGATTGATAGAGCTTGTTATCAATCTTGGAGTAGGAGTTTCAAAGCTAACCAATTGAGTAATGACATTAATTATATAGATTGTTTGAAACAAGGGGATACTTGATCAAGGGTTGAATACTTTAATCATACTTTAAAAACCCAAAAATCAATCTACTTATCTTGTCATCTTTTGTTAATTGAATACTAAGTTCAGTTGATCATAGTTAAATAGTTGTTCCTGATAGTTATTGGTAGTTTATAGTTTGACAAACAAAACCCCTCACTTTTATTGCTTTCGTTATTTATTTTTGTTCTTATTTGAATTTTACAATTGCTTGACATATCGAAACAATATTATACCGCCGTTCCTCGTGGAATCGACCCTTACTTATCGCTCTACTAGTTAGAGTAATAGGTTAAGGTTCAGTATATATATTCATCTATATATATACTATTTAATTTGGCACATCCGACAAAACGTGACCAAATTTTGGTGCCGTTGCCGGGGAACGGTGTTGATTAGTGTTGTTTTTAGTATTCAAGCACTATTTTTAGTCTTAAGATAATTGTTTATTTGTTAGAACGGTTTTGTTTTTAGTAAATAAACACAAAATGTTGTTGAAGGATATGATAAAAATCTTAGCTTCTAACACTCTGCAATTTCAGGAAGATACACGGTCGAGAATCATGAGTCGTGAGACTCAAATTAGTCATTTGGTTACCGTGGTAAGCAGGTTAGAAGAACAAGAACACCTGGGTAGGGATGACGAATCTTTCCCCAAAGATGAACTCCGAGAAATGAGCAAAGCACTCACCAAAAAAGACCCAAGCCTTCAAGAGGTAGAACTCGAATCTCAAGAACTGTTTGAAGTGATTGATGAATTTGAGAGTGAGGTTAACAACAACGAAAGTGGTCTTAGTGAAGGTTTTGACATAGCTTACGATGTGGAATATGTTTGCTTTGATGACTTCTTGATGAATGACTTTTCTTGAAAACATCTTTCAAATGAAATTTTTTCCCTTGATGCATTCATTGATTTAGGGGAACCCTTCACTTGTACTTTAGAAGAGGATGACGTTTTATTTTGGGAAATTTTTCAAATTAAGGGCATTCGTGATGAATTGAGCATTGATTTGAGTGAACCCTTTGGGTTTACTTTAGAAAATGATGACGTTATCTTTTGGGAAAATTTTCATATCTTGAGCTTTCCTCATTCCCAAAAAGTCTTTGATGAAACACCCTCCACCCATGATTGCCAAGCATGATTTTGTTGGGATGGAAAATTTCTCCTCACCAACTAACTTGACTTTCTTCAAAATTAGCATTGTTGTAAAAATTCTTTCAAATTGGGAAGGAAATCTTGTGGTAAAAATCGAAACACCCTCATTTGCGAAAGGGTATCATGAGAGCTTAATCATATTGACTAGAATTGTCATATATTCATTGTCTATGCTTAAACACTTTGTTCTTGTTGAGAAACCTTTTTGTAAGGAGGGAAGAAGCCAAAGGAAAGACAGAAGGTGGAGAACATACGGGAAATGATGGATTGGAAATTCCAAGGATCAAGAAAAGCGACTCGTTGGAGATTCGCTAAAGGGCAAAGCTATGAAGGCTCAGACGAGAGCTTTTACTTCGATCCCCCTTGACAAGCAAGAGGATGATAGGGTCAAGCTAATGACCTTAAAGAAGCGCTTGTCGGGAGGCAACCCGACGGTTACTTGTTTTTGCATTTTGAATTCATATTTTAGTAGTAGTTCTACTATTATTGTAGTGTTTTGAATTGTTTTGTTTATATGTGTGTAGGTGCCAAACAATCCATTCAAAGAGATAGTGTGAAATGGGGGTGAAGGAGTCCAAAATGGAGGTTTTACACTGGAGAAATCACCACGTCCGAGGTCAAACGCGCCTCGCCCGCGACCTCCAACGAAGAAAAATGTAAAGCCATTCTGGACAATCTACCTAGGCCGTGGAAGATTGGGCCACGCCCGTGGCGAAGTGATGCCTCGATCGAGGTCTTTCCGTGAAACAGCCGTGGCACAATGAGCTGAAAATCCACCAAGTCCACTGGAAGATTTACCACGAGCATGGAGACATGCGCCACGCCCGTGGTGTATTAAACGCCACGCCCGAGGCCAAATGATGCCATGCCCGTGGTCGAAGAAGTGGAAACATGCCAAGTTCACTGGACAAATTACCACGGCCGAGGCAAGATACAACCTCAGCCGAGGTAAAGAACGCCTCACCCGTGGTGTTCCCAGACCACGCCCGAGGCCATTCAGGCTCAAAATCCCTCAAACCGACTGGAAGATTTGCCACGGCGGCGGCTTATTCGCGCCACGCCCACGGTGAGCAAGATCATGCACCACGGCCACGGCGCACTTTGCGCCTCGGCCGCGGCGATTCACCAGGTATAAATAGCGGAAGCGGGCGAGGTAGGGCATTTTCTCCCTCCTCGCGAAATTGCGCAACATACACTCACACACACTAAATCCGCCATTTTTACTCAATCAAAGTCACTCAAACTCACAAATACACTCACCCACATCACCATACACACTTCTATCAGAGAAGTTTCGGATTTGGAGTGGATTTGGAGTCGGGTCGAAAAGGGTGCGAAAAAACAAACTTCAATTTTTTTCGATTAAATTCGACCTGTAAGTACGACTATCCCTTTCCCTTAGTCTTTTATTACTTATTATGGACGTTTTTGTTAGATTGAGGGCGAATTTTGTACTAGAATAGCTTTTATGTTGATGTTGGTTATACACGAAACTTTTGTTGCGATTTTTTTGCCAATGTTGATTTGTTTTGTGCATTCTAGGACTCAATTTGTTGTGATAGCCCTAGAATTTACATGATTGTTGATGTGGGATGCTGATTGTGTTGAGAAATTTTAAATTTGGAGGTTAAATTGGTTGTGGCAGATCACCGAACACATGTCATGCATTCTTTATTGTTATCCTTTTGTAGTTTGCTTAGATTGACATGCTCGATTATTAGGTCAATTAGTTGAAATTGTGGTGAAACTAGACAATTTTAGACTCTTGTTTTGTAATAAAAAGAATTTGACCTGTTTTTGTTGAGTATTGATTGCAATAGGATAGTAATTGGAAATGTTTGACATATGTGCAAAATTGTGTCAAAACAATTGAATTATCCATTTTGTAAGTTCATTTGTGAGTTACTTGTTGATTGAATGCGGGTAATTGATATAATGAACTTGACTTTTTATTGGATTCTCTTTCAATTGAACTTGATGTGTAAACTGGTGACGAATTTGTCAAACTCGAGAATTTAAATGTGTGTGGTTGTTCTTTGTAGGCCAAATCGGACCATCAAAGAAGACATCTAAGAAATCCACAGGCAAAAGTGCCACCACAAGCAAAGGCACAACAAGTATAAGCAAGGGCAAGGGCAAATTGGTGATTCGGGAACCCACCCCAGACGAACCTAAGATCGAAACTCCGGAGGTCCCAACGTCCACAGGGCCAGATAGCCGGATTTTCGACATAATATTGGAAGACCCGGTTCACCAAAACAGATTTGCCAGATTATTGAAGCGCCAGATAGCTGCCACCCGTTATTTCAAGACTGAGTGCTTAACTGCCATGGGGATCAAGGACGATATAGATGAATTTCTGAAAGCGTTGGGTCTCACTAGACTGTTCACTCCAAGGCCCACCTATCAACGATTTGTCATTGAGTTCTTCAGCACACTCTCGGTCCGAGCCAACTCTGAAAAATATGGAAATAGAATCCACAGTATTTCGTTCATGTGTTGAATGACAAGAAGACACTCACGGTATCGGAGTTGGGGAGGATTTATGGGTTCAAGAAAGACCCCTCCACCATAGACTTAGAACAAATCGATGAGTTCGACCTACTATTGCTCCCGGATTGGTTGAACTACAAGCCTTCGATTCGAAGAGTTCAAAAACGAGCTGGATTAGAAGTCCAGTCGTAAAGGTTTTGCAAAGGCTTCTGGCGTTGACACTATTTGGGAGGAAAGAGACGGGGGCAGCAAGGATGGTTTAGCTTATCCTATGGTCCATCCTGAAAAGGACCGATAAGAGATATGAGGAGGTTCTGATCGAGTCCTTTGAGAGGACAGTGAAGGAGTTGACAGCAACAAGAAAGAAAGAGCCAAAGCAGTACGATCCAATCTTCAACGGGGCTCTTATCACACCGATTTTAGAGCACTTTGTGGTTCCGCTGATCGACTTCAAGGCCATATCAGACTCATTCCTTCTGGGTTGGGAGGATTTAGCCAGCATGAGGATTGTTGCTTTGGGGCAGGAAGACGGAGTCTCCGTCCCCTTCATGATCCAAAAGGTAGGGCCAATGCTACACCTTCCCAACCCAGACCTCACCCACATCAGAGACCTCCGATCCACAACCAACTTGCCCTTGAGCTCAGAGGCACACCAGGCAGCCTCAAGGGAACCAAGTGACCTTGAGTTCCAGAAATATCAGAGAGGCCAAGTGTCGGAACCTGCTGCAGAAGGGGCTGGCCCCACAGGCGAGGGTGCGAGCAACCGTCATTCAAGGAAAAGACCAGTATCCACTGTTCAGTCCCACACAGAATTCCAACAACAGGTGGACGAGAGATTGAGTACAGTGAAGGCAGATATAAGGGAGATGAACGCAGACATTAAGGAGATCAAGGCGACTCAGAACAAGATCCTTGAGGCACTCAACATCATTCGAGCGTGTTTTGGTGGCCAAAGCTTGCGATCTCCACGACCCTCCAAATCTTTGTGAGTAAGAGCACCAAGAATATCCCTCCTTTTCTTCAAAAACTTAGTTTTCAACTAAGTTTGGGGAGAGAGTGGGGGTGGGATGTTCTTGGCCGCTCTGATTTTTAATTCTCTCGTGCTTCCTTACCATATTTTATCACCTGCCGAATATTTAGGCATGTGTGCCCCATCTGATTATCTTGTACTTTGTATTCACGGCGTATGTGTCGTTTGATTATGACTTGTACCTTTGTGACCTTTGATTTTTCAGTTTTTGTTGGATGATTTGTTAGGATGTTGTTTATCGATTGTCCTGTGTGCCATTTTCTACTATCTTATTTGATCGGTTAAGTTATTTTGAGCTTTGTCATGCATATATGTTGAACTTTTGGTACCTACACGCATAGGATTAATAATTTTGGTATTCTTAGTAGAATTGGGATGAATGGTGTTGAATAAATGGTTGAGTTCATTTAAACACCAATCCGTACCCCTTCTTTCCACAAACTTTGGTTTTCAACCAAGTTTGGGGAGGGGGTGGTAAGTGTACGGATTTGGCCGCTTGAAAAAGTTGATTGGACCAAATTGGGATGAGAAATGTGGCAAACGATTAATGATAGGCTCATGGTAGAGCATGATAGGCTATGAGATGAAATTGAGCTTACATTCAAAACTTTTGATTAAATTGTTGCCTAGTGAGTTTTTGAGCCTTAAAAGATACTTCCATCATTGGAGTAATTTAAACTTTATTTCGGTGTGAAATTCATTCAGTGCATCTAGTTGTCTCTAGAACTTGCCTTGATTCTCTATTTTGAATGAGTCGGTGCATTGTGTGACATTGAAAATGATCTTAGGCAATTATTGACTTGAGCCTATTTCCAAACTTGAAAATACACCCCTTTTCACCAAAATAGTTAACCCCTTGAGCTTTTAGCCTCTTGTTTGATAGCCCAACTCTACAAGCCAAATCCCTTTCAATTAGCATTTGAACCAAATCGGACTATATGAGTATGAGGGAGGCGGTTGGAAGGTAGTCGGGTATATATATATATATTTTTTTTGATCAATTCGGGTAAACTAGTGGAATTATATTGAAGGGTGAAAGGAAATTTACACAAATAGGCAAGAATCGAGAATATTAGTCTTCTACAATGTTTGTATATATAAAAAAAATGGGTTCAAAAATCGAAAAAAGTTGAAAGAATCAGAAAACAATAGAAAAAGTTGGCTGTATATACTATGTTGTTGCCTTTGATTTGGAGAGACTAGTAATGTAAATGCTTTTTGACCGGTGTCTCAAAGTTGAAAAAAAATTCAAAAGAAAACACACCCAAGGGAGAGTTGGAAAAGAAGCATTTAGGTTGTGAGTTTGTAGTAAGGTGAAGAAACCGCATTTTAGGATCGGTTTGATTGGGAAGTAAGAGAGTGAGATAGAGTGATTGTTGTTTGAGGGGTGGATGAGAGTAGCTAACTCATTTAGTCCATTTTATAGTCACTTATACCAAAAGTCTTCCCACCTTACCCCAAGCCAACATTACAACCCGTTAAAGACCTTTTTGATTCCTTGTCACACATGTCGGGTACACACCTATGGTAAGCATTTTATGCATCTCAATGTGAGCATATACACTACCTATTTGGTACACTTGAGAGTCGAGAGATACACTCACCCGGTGAGGATCTCAAGTTGAGAGTGTCAAGTTTTAAAAGTAGTTGATATGACTCTGTCTCATATGCTCAATGTTATCATGATTGCCTAACTTTTGAAAAGTTCTTCTAAAACTGGATTCGCCACTTTAATCTTCCCTAACATGTGTCCTTCTTTTTCTTTGTTTGTTCGGGACGAACAAAGGTCTAAGTTTGGGGATAACGTACCTGCTCTTTTTGGTTCGAGATGAAATTTAGAATTTCCGCGATGTTGTGCAAATGTATATTGGAGTTGCAACTTTCCCAATTTTTATAACTTGCATCAAGTTGAGGTTGGATTTTCATCCTGCAATGTATGACAGATATTCATTCAAGTCATTTAGCTAAACAACAATGTGATGAAAAATCAAGTTTGAGATGTCAATAATATAATATATACCTTCCACGGAAGTCTTGAACTGCTACAAAATCTGGATTAAGATAGAATTTCGTGGCCGATGATGCATTCAAATATAGCTTTCCTAAGGTGTAGAAAAGCAAGTTTATTCGGGTAAATAAAAGGCAAATTTACAGCGATATATAACAATTTAAGGACTTATTTAGTATTAAACACCAGTAAACGTCCTAGGAATGACTTTTTTTTACAACAATGACTACGGTCCTTTCATTTATTTCACTCAAACTCTCTCTAACAAAATCAACAAGATCGTACCAAACAGTAAGACGGGTTTTGATGTCGCTACATTGAAATGGATTTTTTTTAAAAGAAGTGTATTAATGCAGACTATGAAATACATAACATTCGCTTTTTTCATTTTACAAATAAATATATGTACCAAAAAGTGTTTTGATATGAGATAAACTTACTCTTCCAAGAAGATATCAAGCATAGCTCTTTTTGACTTGTTTTCCCCATAAGGTTCATCCCTCTCAAATTTGCAAAGAAATCCAATAATATCTAATCAATGCAAATGGCTCCCAAAAGGTGGGGAATAACATAATAAAATTTCGAATAAGCTCATCAGTTGTATAAATTATGTAATTCCAAAAACATATGCAACCAAAGAGCAGGAAGCTAACCTGGCAAATCTTCATTTTTGTCAGCCAGCATTATTAATTCGTGGTAACTACAAATAAGGAATTTCTCAAGAGGAATGCCGTAATTTTTATCATCAATTCTTCCATATTAGTGGCATCTGCGAACCTGATCATGTATGGGTGCTCCGTTAATCTATATCGATTTTGTGATCTAACAACATCAAAATCACAGATAAGAAAAATGCATCCCTCTTTTAGGGTGCCCTTGAATCTGTGTAGTATTAGATGATGGATCAAACTCTGAATGAGGCAAAATCATAAGTTAATTACAAATAACAATAAAATCAGTAACATACAAAACTGGTGTGTAATTTGCTTATGCATCCAAATAGACACCACCTTTTCATCTAACAAAAGCAGATCAATACTCATCAATTATTTATTACGGTTGAAGTTACGTGCCTCCTATGTACGCAAGAGACGCACCAAAACACACCTCGAATCATTATTTTGGTCAACTTCATCTAGGGACATGTATTGAATAGGTGTCTTATCTTCACAAACTTGATTTTCCATTTCTTATGCACTAATTTTATGGGGATTGTAGGGTTTGTTTTCGTACTAAATGTAAGGGGACTGCAGGGATCTTTATAGGCAAAAGATAGTCCTCTGGATTGCTCAAGCTAAAATATTTCAGGATTTAATATCAAGTGGGGAAGTTAGGATTATATATCATTAAAACTGGATAACCCATCTAAATTTAAAAACACAACATGACATCTAAAATTTAAAACACAACATGTTTTGAAAATGTTCTATTATTATTCCATAATAATTTAAGATTCCCCTAATAATGTATAATTCGTATATAGAATAGGAAGAGATGTTATAGTTGAAGGAAGATGAATAGATATTGAAATTGCCTCTATGACCGTTTCAACATTGCTTCATCCTCGAGAAGTGAGTTGAAAGGTTGTAGAAATGGTTGTTTCCGAGTTGAATGTTCGTTGCAGAATTTTCATTAAATTATACAATGGGCGTTGAGTAGTTGAGGGCCAACTTCTACAATTCGGGTCCATATATTTCCCATTAATATATATACAAATATGGCCCTAATAATTAATTTCAGTGAGCCTTCAGTTTTAGTTGAGGGCCAAATTAATTATTTTGGGCCTTATATTAGTTTCCTTTAATTTTAACAAACTTATCTATAAAATTATAGAAATCAGTTGAATTCGAGAAAAATCTTATTAGAGAAAGGCACAGTGAAGAACTCATTCAAATTGCTGACTATAAAATAACAGGTTAATTATGTTTTAAATTATTTTGATGGTGGGGTGGGTGGCCGTTGAGTTCAGTTAAGGGCCAAATTAATTAATTTGGACCCATTTATTTTCCAATATTTATCATTTTAGGCCCATTGATTTTCCATTCCTGAATAAAAATCTAGAAAAACTAATCAATTTGGTCCTTATAAATTATACAATACAATTGGCCCTTATTAATAATCCATTACACTAAATTATAAAGAAAAACCCATACTTTGGACCTTTATTCATAATCCATTACATTAAATTATATAAAATAATAGGCCCTTATTGACAATCCATTACATTTAGTTATAAAAAACAACCCATGAATAGAAATAACAGAAAAATAAAGAAATGGGAGAAATTAGAAAAACAAAAATAAAATAAAGAAAGGGGGGAAAATTACCTTTTTTTTTTCTACATATTGAAGTAGAAATCAAAGAGAGACAAAATTGCGGCTCAAACATTCGTGGTTGACGCAGGTTCGCAACTAAAAATTTAAGACCAGAGTGCTAGCTTGGTGAAGACGGATTCGGACGTGTCTACCAATGGGAAACTCGACTCAGCCGTAGCCCGAATCATAACTCCAACAGATGCAGACCTGGAATACAAGATTCGGACTGGACACCGAACCGTTATCCGGATTTGGACTGGACCCCAACAGCCGAATCAGCCATAGTTCGAATCACAACTCCAAACAGATTGACTCTGGAATACCCGAATTCGGGCTAAACAGCGAATCGTTACTCGGATTCGGACTGGACACCAACCGTTCTGCTTCAGTGAGGAGCTAATCGGGCTTAATTTTCGGGCATATGAGAATGGGACGAACCACTGGTACACTGATGGCATCCCAAAGGAAGGGGATTGAATTCATGAACGGAGAGCTTGAGAGGTCTGATAGAGAGAAAGAGAAATTGAAACCAGATTGAACGCGGCCTAAATTTATCCATCACTTTTTTCGTTATTGATTTGAATAATTTGTTCTAAAACCCTTAATTTCCACCCGAGTGCTGCCTAAATAAATTTAAAAACTGAATTGACAAGAAGCACATAAGTACCTAAATCAAAAAGTTTTTGCCGCTCTTACCAGGAGGAAGAGGAGGATAGCTAGGACTTTGAACAGGAGGCGCTGGCGGGTGGCTTTGGAATATTAGGGTATAAAATTTCTCTCCCACAAACTGTTAGAAAATAAAATATTTTGTGCCACATGTCAATACATGGGAGAAGTGGCATTCTCCTTTTATATAATAAGATTTTTAAACAACATGTCCTTAGTATTAGTTTTACGCTTTAATTTTCTTTAAAAGACATTATGAAATTCAATTGGATATATAAATGCAGACATATTTCTCTATTTTATTCTTTTTTGTTTTTTGATAGGGTTATCCTCAATATTGAGGATTTGGAAATTTAACGTAAAAGTTAATGCTAAAATTAAAGATGCCTTTTTTTTTTTTTTTGAAAAGAAAATGATACACATATTATTTTATTTGACAACACTTAGAAGGTGTTTGGCTACGTTTATAAGCTTCTCAAAACATCTTATAATATGTTTAAGAGCTTATAAGCTCTTAAAATGTGTTTGGAAAATAAGATGTTAGACAACTTATAAGATGTAAAATCAGCTTCTAGAGCTTCTAAGCTTCAAAAATAAGTTCCTCTAGTCCAACATATTTTTTAAGATCTTATAAGTCACACTCAGAATTTCACCTACTACACACAACACTTCACACACTACACACATTTACTCACACTTCTCACATTTACACACACTTCACACACTACACGCATTTACACACACTTCACACACTACACATATTTACACACACTATACACATTTCACACACTTCACACATTTACACACACTACACACACTTCGTAGCTAAATTACTCTATTCAATTGCTAGCTTATAAGATCTTTTATCCAAACATTTTATTAACTTATAAGCTCTTAACAAATTGCATCTTATAAGCTTTTTGAACAACTTATAAAATATTGGAGCTTATAAGATGTTTGAAATAAGTTTCGCCAAATATAGCTTGAATAAGAATCCTTGGATGATCTTTTTACAAATTTAAATTACCTAGCTAATCACTTCATTAATTTCCACATCAAAGACCAATGTTGCCAAATTCCTTGAGTTGAAAATACAATTTTGTCCTTTGAAGAGGAAATCCTCAAGTATAAAATTTAAAGTCTACTCTCCACGCATGCAAGTTCTTTGATTTTTTGGATTTTAATGGGACAATGCACTTTGTTTCATTCATTGTAAGCAACACCCTAGTTTACTTTCGCTCGCTATCCTTCACAAATTTCTCCGAATTCCACAGGTATTAGCTAACATTTTATAATCTTTTTAGTATTTCTGATGAACTCTTGGATAAAACGTAAAATAAAAATAGGGGTTAGTAAGATATGACATCATTAAAATATTATAGCTTGGGTTATTATTATTGGGTTAAGTATGATGGTTATTCAGTATAGGATTACCCAAAGGTTTGACCTTCATTATTTTCATAATTGAAAGATTTTGCATTTGTTATCATTAGTATAACTTACTTATCTAATATTTATCATTTTAATTTTATTATCTTATTTAGTATTTTTTTGAGAGAAAAAGAAGACTTTACTATAAGGAAAAAAAAACATTAATAGACGAATTAAAAAAATGTATAAACAAAAAGAATATAATCCACAATTTTCTTTTCCAACGTGATTGTGTAGCTACATCGAACCTTCATAAGCATACAATGTGGAATCAAAATTATTATCTACAAATACAATAATGAGTAAATTATGAAGCCAAAAATGAAATAACTAACTATAAAATTTAAT
The DNA here is from genome assembly GCA_958295605.1 of Ajuga chamaepitys. NCBI lineage: Eukaryota > Viridiplantae > Streptophyta > Magnoliopsida > Lamiales > Lamiaceae > Ajuga > Ajuga chamaepitys. The sequence goes on from OY282497.1 coordinate 11,920,935, forward strand.
GTCTACTAATTAGCATATGGAGAAATGATATAACAAAAGATTGTTGAACAATTTGAAAAGATAAAACGAGGAAACCTGGCAAATGGAGGCACAAAATTCTCTTGGCGTTTTTGTTTTCTCCACAATCGGGAAAGGAGACTAACGATTCAGATCCTGCATGGATAAAAAATAAAGAAATAATTAAGACAAGGACGAGGTTATGATTAATTTAATTTACTTCCAGAAAGGCTAATTGAATACCACAAACAAGATAATAATATATAAGAAATCCTCTCTCTAGATAACCGATTCACCTTCTCACACGCTCATTATTATCGAAACTAGGGAGGGTTCCATGGCGAATCCCCTTTCCCGCCGACGACGGAAGGGGGAGGGGGGAGGAAACCACCATCAACCTCCGATCTTCAGCCATCCAAACACATCAACCTCCCAAATGGCTCCAAAAACCTTTTTGTCGGTCGCCTCAGGGAAGTTCGTGCCCGAAATTCAGGAGCTGAGATCTGCGAAGAAACTCTTCAGTGACCTCGGATCTGAGGCTATGGGAACGTCGGGGGTGTACAGGGGCATACCAATCATCAATTTCTCATCGAGCGAAACAGAGACTTTGGTAGAGGCTTGTCGATTTGTCCTAATTGGTAAGTTAGCTAATGGATTCCCGCCTTTTAAATCGATTAGATCTCAACAAGCAAGCTTTGGGTTTAAGGGTGCAGTTTTCATTGGTGCGATTAATTTCAAACACATAATGATTAAACTATATAATGAAGAGGATTTTCAAAGATTGTGCATGTGGGTGGATTCCCCATGCACGTTTTTAAGTGGACACCGGAGTTTGACACAAAGTCAGAATCTCTAGTTGTCCCTGTTTGCATCTCATTACCGGAACTTCCCCTACATCGTTTTGACAAAAATCTCTTTACGGTATTGTTGCCTTGATAGGGAACCCCCTAAGGATAGATGAGCCCACGGCTGACCGATACAGGCCTAGTTTGGCTAGTGTTTTTGTGTCGAGCTGGACCTCACCAAAGCTAGATCTAAGGAAATCTTAATTGGATTTGGGGGAAAGGTTATATACTCAAAAGGTTACATATGATAAATTTCCTGAATACTGCCTTGCATGCAAACATCTTGGCCATAAAACCACTAACTGCTTCAGTGATGATTATAAAGAGAAAATAGAACAAGCAAATAAGAAATCTAGAACCGATACTACTATAACTGAGAAGCAGTGGGTTCCTAAATAGACTCATAGGATGGGAAGGGTGGATAAGAGTAATACGATGAATATGCCCAATGATGTTGGACATAACAGTGTAGAAAGTAATAGTAAGGATGAGGAAACACAAGAGTTAATACCGAATAAGATGAATGCTTACACAGAGAAAGATATTCATCTGAACACTGAAGGATGTCCTATAGTCAAGGGGTTGGGTATTGCATCTGAACCAAGACACACAAATCCCAGAACTAATAATAATAGTAGGGAGAATCAAACTAATGTGCATGAGAAGTCATTTTCCAAGTTACAGTTTATTGATACTGAAAATGATGCCATTGATTTTATTTTATTTTTGGATAAAACTGGCCCTAATCAAACTTTGTCTGATGACATGTACTCTAAGGGTGAATGGAAGGAGCATCAAAGCAAATGCCATTATGAGGATAGCAGACTTACCAGTGCCAAGTCTAGGGCAACAAAGAGAAGAAGGAAAAAAGCAAAGAAAGTTGTCCAACCTCTCTTAATGGTAACAAGGAGAGGGGAAAAAATAACTGAAGGTACTTCTAACTCTCTTAACAATGATAGTCCTAACATGGAATGCTAGAGGGATAGGTAAGAAGAAATCTCTAAACTATCTAAAGGATTTGATTAAAAAGAAAAAACCTGATATTGCTGCCTTACTGGAAACTAAAAAGGACACCCCGGACCATTCACTAGGGTTTCCTGGGGTATGTGATAACAAGAATTCTAAAATCTGGGTTCTTTGGAACAATCCCATAATTGTGAATGTTCTTGCTAGTTTAGATCAATCTATTGATGTTGAAGTCTGTGATAAGTCTATGGGTGTTAAAATTTTATGTACTTCTGTGTATGATGTTTGTGATAGATTAGGTAGGATAGATTTATGGAATGATTTGAGGGAGCATGCTCACTTTGATAGCCCTTGGCTGGTTAGTGGGGATTTTAACATCATTTTAGCTGTTCAAGAAAAAAAATGGGGGGGGGGGGGGGGAGGGCTTAAATTGCGGTCTATGGATGACTTTGCTTGTGCCCTCATGGACTGCGGTCTTGAGGATGCAGGTTTTGTGGGTCCTAAATTCACATGGCATGCTAATAAGGTTTTGAAAGATTGGATAGAGTACTAATTTCTAGAAAATGGATAGATCACTTTGATTTTACTGAAGTTACGCATCTATCTAAAGGGTCTTCGGACCAATGTCCCCTTCTGATTTCTTTTCATAATACTTCTAACAAGCCAAAACCATCATTCAGATTCTCGGATGCTTGGTTCAAACATCATGGGTTTTTAAAAGTGGTCAAAGAAAATTGGGAACTGGGGAAAGGGGTATGATGAATTTCAAACTCAAAATGCATATATGGAAACAATGTTTAACAATTTGGAAAAGACCATTTTTGGAAATGTCTTTGACAAAGTTACAAAGATTGAATAAGCATTAATGGTTCAACAAGAGGCTTATGTCAATGATTCTTCTGAACTAAATCTGCTCCTTCAAAAGCAAAGACAAACTAAATTTAATCTTGCCGTTGCTATAGAGGAGGCTTTTTGGAAAAAAAAATCGGCTTGTAAATGGTTAAAGGAAGGAGAAAAATACTCAGCCTGCATCCATGCTTTAGTGAGGAAAAAACAATTTAAAAAACACATTTCAGAAATCAGTATTAATAGGCAAACCACATCTAAATTTGAGATGATCAAATCTTCTGATGTTGAGTATTTTGATAACATGTTTTCTACAGAAAATTGTGATCTTAGTAATGTGGTTTTTGAATCTATTAAATCTGCTGTAAGTGAGGAAGATTTAGTCTTTGTCTTCCTTCTAGTGAGGAAGAAATAAGGACAATAGTGGCTGGAATGGATAGAAACAGTGTAGCTGGACCATATGATTTCTCTGCTGGCTTCTTTCATTTTTGCTGAGAAATCATAAAAGGGATCTGGTTAGTGCTTGTGCAGAATTCCTTCAAGGGCAGCCAATGCCTAGAGGTTTTTCTTGCACTACTATCACCCTGATCCCTAAAAAAGAGGACCCTCTCACTTGGGCAGATTATAGGACCACTAGCCCATGCAATGTGATTAACAAAATTCTGACAAAGCTGGTAAATAGTAGGCCAAATACTCTGCTTCCTAAAATTGTCCCACCCTCGCAAAGTAGTTTTCTCCCCACTAGAAACATTATAGATAGCATTATACTAGCACAAGAGTTAGTTCATGATATCAACACGGAGTGTAAAAATGGTAAAATGGTTTTGAAATTGGATCTTCAAAAAGCTTATGATAGGGTTGAATGGGGGGCTCTTTATAAAATTCTGCACTTGCTAGGTTTTCCTGATTTGTTTATCAGGCTCATCATCAACAACATAGAACACTCTTGGTTTTCAATTCTTATTAATGGGCCTCCTCATGTTTTTCTCAAATCCACTAGGGGTCTAAGACAAGGAGACCCTATATCCCCTAGCCTCTTTGCCATTTTTCAGTCATCTTGTCCAGGGGCTTGAATGATCTGTTCAATTCTTTTCCTAATATAAAATACAACAAAAAAGGGCTGCAAATCCCCTCTCTCTCCTTTGCGGATGATACCATCACTTTATGTTCCACTGATATCAATTCTTTCAAAAAATTGTTGGTCTTCTTAAAAAGTTTTGAACAAGCAACTGGACAAAATTTCAATAAAAGCTCTGCCATTCTTGGGAAGAAGTTCAAAAGATATAGGAAAAAAACAATTTTAGCTTTGGCTGGGGCAGTGGAAGAAGGGTTACCATTCAAATATTTAGGGGTGCCTCTTTTCAAAGGGAGGGTCAAATGTGAGTTGTTCTAGGGCATGATTGAGAAAATCATGGATAAACTTTTAGGTTGGGACAAGTTGTTCATTTCCATTGGGGGGTAGAATAGAGTTACTAAAGAGTTTACTTACCTCCATTCCCATGTACACTCTTAGGATTATTGGGCCTCCTAAAAAATTTGTTCAACGGATCCATAGACTGCTTAACAGATTTTTATGGGGCTCGGGGAAGGAAAAAAGAATCCATTGGGCTGCTTGGGAGGATATTTGATTTCCAATAAATGAAGGGGGACTAGGGTTGAGAAGAGTGGATGATTTAGCCAAGGCGTTTGCTTGGCAAGCTTGGTGGAAAATGAGAACTAGCAATGCAAATAGGCCTTAATGCTAAGAGGAAGATACTTAGAAAAACTTATCCTTATGTAGTAGATATAGGTTATAATCAATCTTATTTCTGGAAAAGATTGCTGGAAATTAAAGATAAAGTGGAGGAAAACATTTTCTGGAGATTAGGGAAGGGAAAATATCCTTTTGGTTTGATAGATGGTGTGAGTATAGTCCTCTATGTCTGTTTTGTGATAGATATGACACCAATCAAATTGTGGTAGATTTCTGGTGCAATGATACATGGGATTTATCATTTGTTTCCTCATTACTTCCACTCAATGTTAAACATTACATCCTAAAACTTTCATTTAATTCACATTTGCCTTACAAACATGTTTGGAACTTAACCACGAATGACACTTTTTCTTTAACTTCTGCATGGAACTCATTAAGACTGCAAAAGCCCATTGGGGTTCGGAAGTCAATGATGTGGCCTAAATCCCTCTTGAAATCCATTGTCTGCTTTATTTGGAGATTAGCTAACAACTTTCTTCCCCTTGATAGCAACCTTATAAAAAAGGGGTTTGAGGTAGTGTATATGTGTGTATTTTGTAATGCCAATGTTGAAAATTTTGACTATCTTTTTGTTAACTGTCCATCCATCAAACAGGTTTGGTCTTTCTTCTCCAATTTTTTTCAGTTTCAACTTCCTAGTAACCCAACTTCATTTCAACTATTTGGTTTATGGTTCCAAAGGCATCGAAGCCAGGAGCACATAAGGGTCACTCTCCCTTGCTCATATGTTGGCAGATTTAGAAAAGAAGAAATTTAAAGAAATACCAGAATATTAACACTTCCCCATCGAGAATTCAAGCATTGGTGTTTGATATGCTAAGATTTCTATCATTAGCAAATCTAATGTCGGTTGGATTTTAGGATGGGTATTGGTATGTTGCTGATAAATGGGGATATGGAATTACAAGGGCCACATTGAAGATGCCCCTTTTGGTTAAGTGGGAACCTACAAATGATGATTGGGTTAAACTCAATACTGATGGAGCTGCGAAAAGAAATTCGGGAATTGGGGGAGTGGGGGGAATTATTCGAAACAGTAAGTCATAATTTGTGGTTGGTTTTTTTGAGTTTATTCCCTTTTGTGATAACATTTTTGCGGAGTTAAAAGTAATTACTGAGGGGCTGAAATTGTGTATACAACTTGGTTACAAGAAAATATGGATTGAAATAGATGCATTGTCTATAGTATACATGCTCAAATAGGTCAACCCTGGCAATTAGCAATACCAGCATCTAATAGCTCAATTTGAGAAGCTACAAATGAGAGCTGCAGTATTTGTTTCTCACATTCACAGAGAAGGCAACAAAATTGCGGATTTGCTTGCCAACAAAGCTGTCAAACAAAGATGCAACAAGACTTTTGTAAAACTAGAAGAATGTAATAGAACAAGTGGTCATGTACAGTTAGATGCCTTAGGTTTTCCAATTTTCAGGTTTAGATAAAAGGTATATTTCCTTTAGAGATATGTACAAAACTGCAGATTTTTCAATATTGCAAGTTGAGGATCCGCCTTAATCCTTCCACCTTGGATCGTTTTTTAGGGAAAAAAAAGAAATTATTAATAACAGACACACATAACAAAAGAAAATAATTAAGAGAGAAGTCACTGATGCACATATTTTCCAATTTTAAATGAGCGTTTGTACATAAAAAGATTTATGCAATATACGTTTACTGAAGGATAAAAATGAGTACAATTTTCTCTGCCCTTTATTTTAAAATCTTGAGGAGAAAAATGAAATACTTAAGAGATATTGATGTATATATGTTTGAATTCAGATTTTAATTTTTTATTCGTATCTTAATTTATGTTAAGGAAGATATCTTAAAATGAAAAGAATAAGTATAGAACAAAAACTTATGCTACAAAATTTCAAAAATATTTAAAAATTTGAAAAATTAAATCTCCAATGAAATATCCGAAATTTTCGCAAACTAATTCCACGGATTTAGTTAATAAGAAATATAGAAAATTTTACATTCAAAACAATTCTATTTTTAGTAGCTTTAAGTTTTGGCGGGAAATTAGCACTCACTATATATAGTGTACTTCTATTAATATATATATATATATATATATATATATATATATAGAGAGAGAGAGAGAGAGAGAGTAAGACTTACGTGTAACAAATGCACGGATATTTATGTACAACGGGTTGCAACTCGCTCCATCTACTTACTTGTTGAAGGCCACGTGGTTTGGACAACAATGTGGCCCATGAGGAATAACAACCCAATTGCCCCCACAAATCAATTAGGGCCCAAATTATGATCCACTGAAACAACCCTTCTCCCTTGCGATAGAAAAATCCTAAATTTTTTAGAGAATTGCCCCTCAAAACCAAAGAATTGCGAAGAGAAGCGACCTCAAATTGAGAGTTGGAAGAAAACGACTTGAGAGGACTAAGGATTTGGAGCTTTGGTGGTGGAATTGTGAAGCGACGCGATCAGATGTGTGCTTCAATTCATAGCTTCCGCCATCAGTTGCGATTACAGTTGGAATTTCTTTTAATCTCTTCTTCCCTAATTACACAAAGTGATGGGTGATAAAAAAACGGCTGTGAATTAATATGTTGATTATAAACAAGAAAAAGTATCATTGTTTTGTTTGATAGTAGGTTTGTAAATGTAGACGAAGATCGAGGCATTTTTCCTGCTTTGTGTAAGGCATTACGGCAATGAATTGGCTGCATAGACTTTCTTTCTATATAACTTTACTTCGCGCTTTCTTACCTCTTTATGTTTCCATCTTGATCAGCCTCCGGCTTATTTTCACAAATTAACTGTTTTAGCTATTCAAACTGCAATCCATGGAGTTTTTCTTTATTTGCATTCTCTCTTTTGTTAGTGTGGATTCTTGAAATGAAATGATCTGTAAAGTAATTCATGGTTTTCGTAATGAAAATTGATGTGGTTCAGCTGAAGAGATAGTTGACAGACTACAGGAAAAAACTGGGCTTAGTATTCAAAGATATGATGCTTCTATCAAGAAAAAGTTATAAATTCAATCGACTTTTAAGTATGTTATTGCTTTGTATGGGTCACTGATAACTCTTTACTCCAAAAATATTCTCAATTAAGAGTGTTGAAAATATTGGATCCTATTAAAGGCTTTTGAAGGTTGAATACATATTTCTACATAACTGAATACACATTAGGCAAATGAATTTTGTTCCAATTAGTGATTTATATATTTTTCATGCAAAAAATGGAGGTGGAAGTAGATGATAGTATTCATGGAGGTACAACATTTCTTCTATATTATTTTCTTGAAGATACTCCTATATTAATACTTGTTTTGTGTAGGTCAAGAATTACGTACAATTGATACTGATTCTAGTGAAGAAGATACTATCAATGAACAAAATGACGCTTTGGACGTGGAAGAAGAAAATATTGTACATGCCAATGAAGGTAGACATTGATCCACAAAGTATTGCATTTTCTTATTAAGTATTAGACACTTTTTAAAAAATCTAAAGTTGAAATAAATTATGCACCTTGCATTGCAGATGACAACTTTAAATGTGTTGACATAAATGGTTCACCGATTGGTTTGACAAGAATGACAGTTGAAGACATGTATGATCTCTATTGCAACCATGCATCTGCTACAGGGTTTAGTGTACGTAGGTCGACCACTAGGTTCTCAAATGATGAAGCTCATGTTGTTATAGGGAAATATTTTGTGTGTTCATATATGAGGGATAGAAGAATAAAAAAGCTTCAAATGTTGAATCAATGGATAGAAGAAGAAAAGTCACATGAACAGGATGTAGAGCAGCTATGAGGATAACTATGAATGGTGAGGGTCTATATGAGGTAGTGAGTCATGTTATGACACATAATCATGAATTAACTAGGAAAGAGTGGGGAAATTTTCATCGTTCAGAAAGAGAGATTACAAAAGAGAAGGGCAAAGTAATTGAGGGCATGGGAATGAAAGAAACAGATTCTTTTCGATATATGGCACAAGATGCGGGAGGGGAAGAAAGTATAGGCCATACTCTAAAAGATCATCTTAACTTTGTGAATCGGTGGAAGATGAAGACAATAGAAGGGGGAGATGCTTAAACAGTAATTGATATGTTGCAAAACCAAGATGAAAAAGAAGATGATTTTTACATTAGAGTAAGAAGATGTTGAGGGAAAGTTAGCTAATTTCTTTTGGAGAGATGATGAGAGAAGATTATGGGATATTTGGTGATGTGGTTGTTTTTGACACAACATATCGCATAAATAAATACGATTTCATTTGTGCACCCTTTGTAGGCATCAACAACCACAGGAAAACTGTTATATTTGGGTGTGTACTATTGGCTGATGAGAAGACCGAGATGTTTGAGAGGCTTTTTCAAGTTTTTAAGAAATCAATGGGAGGAAAAAGTCTAACCGGTATATTTACAGACCAAGATTTGGTAATTGCAAATGCAATAGAAAATGTGATACTTTTACTTTTATCTAGCTTTTTATTTATTTTGTTTATTTATTTATTTTAAATATAAATTCTATAGGTTTTTCCAGAAACAAGACATCGATTGTGTCTTTGGCATCTTTAGCAAAATGCATTAAAATGCCAAGGTACTTTCAAAGAAGCATTTAAGAAATATTTGCAAAGTTGTGTTAAGGAAGAAGAGTTTGAAACGTCTTGGAAGTATATGATTTTAGATTATAATCTTGAAATTAACTCTTGGTTTACATGTTTGTACACTCTACGAGCTAAATGGTGTACTGCCCTAAGCAAGGATTTCTTTTCTGCTAGTATATTGTCATCGCAAAGAAGCGAAAGCACCAATCACGCAATTGGATTTAATGCAAGGAAAAATACAAGTCTAACAGAATTCATTGGAATTTTCAACGAAATAATTAAACATTGGAGAACCAGAGAACAAAATGATGAGTTGATTGCTCAAGATCAATACCAGAATTTGTCATACCATTGAATGGAATGTTGAAGAACGCCTCTGAGGTATACACTCTCACTATTTTTAAAGAATTTTGGGCAGAATATATAAAATCTTTTTCAGCTTCTTTTATGATTGTAGATGTTGAAGATTGCATCATGGTCTATGACGTGTCTATAGTTGAAGGAAATGAGCCAACTTGTCGTGTTATACTTGATTGTGTGATAAACTTGGTAACATGCTCATGCAAGAAATTCGAAGAGTGTAGATACTTATGTTACTATTGTTTAAGGGTTCTGAATATAAATTCGATATTTACCATACCGGATATTTATATTCGAAAATGATGGGAAAAAATGGCCAGAAATGAAGTGTGGGAAAATTTCGTTCTGAAAGTTTGGCTGCAGATAAGCCTAGAGATTGCATTCTTTGGCGTCATACGATGACATGAAAATATTACAATCTTGTTTTGAAATGCCAAGACAATGAAGAGGGAAGAAGAATTTTGGAGGATGGATTCGATAGAGATTGTTTAGCTATTAATGAATTGATTAGTTCGTCGAATTGTACAACAGTTTCTGAAACCTCTGTCCACCCAAGATCATCAAATGTTGTCTTAGATCCTGACCATTCAGTGACAAAGGGGAGAAGCAAAAGAGAAAAGTGTCATTTTGAGAGGAAGAAGAATTCAAAAACTAGTACATCCAATTCAAAAGTGACATTAGAATTTGGTTCAGTTACTCCAAAGCCTCATTTATTGTAGTTATGCTTTTACTACTTTAATTTTTACATTGTGATACTATTAGGTGTTGGTTTTGGTTTTATTTAATACAAACAAATTCAAGAATTGAAAAATGATGAGATTTATCTTATTGTACTGTCTTATAGGGATGATCGATCTTGTGTTTGTGTGGTTGGAGTACTGCAATGAAATTCATTTTGATGTACAATTGGTTATTGGTTGTTTCATTATATAAATTATTCTTTGTGTTTCAAAGTCGTTCCACAGCCGAAATAGTGGTTGTGTTTAAGGAACATTGATGATGGATGAGTTCAACTACTTATACATATAATTTTTTATGAATCTTAAAAGTATCACTTACTTGGCCAAAAGTATCACCTAATTGACGTATATTAATAAGTGATACTAATAGCAACATTATGGTAATTGTTCTATACCAAAGAGATATCACTTTTTTGGGCAAAAGTATTACTTATTTGGCCAAAAGTATCGCTTGTTTGAGCAAAGTATCACCTAATTGACATAAATTAAGAAGTGATATTAATAACACAACATTGTGGTAATTGTTCTATACCAAGGATTATCACTTCTTCGGGCAAAAGTATCACTTATTTTGCACAAACAAGCGATACTTTTGGCCAAATAAGTGATACTTTTGCCCAAAAGAGCGATACTCCTTGGTATAGAACAATTACCACGATCTTGCTATTAGTATAACGTTTTAATATATGTCAATTAAGTTATACTTTTGCACACACAAGCGATATTTTTGGCCAAATAAGTGATACCTCTTGGTATAAAACAATTACCACGATGTTGTGTTATTAGTATAACTTTTTAATATATGTCAATTTGGTGATACTTTTAACCAAATAAGTGATACTTTTACACAAAAAAGTGATACTCATAACAAGAACGTGGTAATTGTTCTCTACCAAGGAGTATCATTTTTTTGGGAAAAAGTATCACTTATTTGAGCAAAAGTATCACCTAATTGACATATATTAAAAAGTGATACTAATAACATAACATCGTGATAATTGTTTTATACCACGAGGTATCACTTATTGGTCAAAAGTATCACTTATTTGGCCAAAAGTATCACCAAAGTGATACTTCTTAAGTCAATAAAGGGAAAAAAGTATTACACATGACAATATCAGAATACTCAATCATTTCAGCACAAAGTCATGTACATTCCCTATTTGTTTTTCAAAGTTGCCTTCTTAAGTCAATAAAGGAACAAAAGTATCACTAAGAACACTAATCTATGCCCTATTCAAGTTCAATTACAAGCACACGTATTACACATGACAGTATCAGAATACTCGATCAATGCACCAAAAAGTCACATTCGCTATTTCTTTTTCAAAGTTGCCTTCTTCATACAGAATGCTTTAACCTTCTCCAGCACATCAGTTCGTAGCGTATTCAGATCACTCAACACGATTATTGCACAAATTTTGGCTCTTAAGACTCGTCTGACAATTGGCTTCAATAAATAAAATAAAACAATTATTTACATTTCATGATAAACTATAATAGAAGGTAACTAAATTTTTTTTTTCTTTTCAAACTATTTACCTTTAACAAGTTTGGACATGAATAAACCGCTCACCGCAATCTACATTCCCTTTGTTCGTTTTCCAAGGGAAAGACACAACTTCAAACTTATATCCCAAAATGTCTGAGGCTTTGGGATGGCTACATTCCTAAAAAAAAATTCTTCATTTGTTTTTTCTGTAAATGAAGAAAAAGAAATCTAAGAATATAACTATAAATATCAACTTGCAGCAAATAACACCATGTCAACAGTAAAAAAATACATAGTCTATTCTACATATCTAAGAACCAGTCATAATTTGAACAGACCAATGGTCAACTTGAACTCTAAACATAAACCTTAAATCACCAAAATTGAAACAACACATACAAAATAGCATGATACACACAGAGATGTATCATAGCAATTCTATATATAAGATGAGACAACCAAGAACAAGTTTTATAACTCAAGGGCTGATGATAAAAAAATATCTAAATCACAAACATCATCATCAATATACTATCATGTTGACATATAAACGCATATTACATGTAAGATAGACATGTGTTACATGTAAGATAAAATAATAAAGTAAATCTTCTACTTTATCACAATATGAGCTGCCTTATAGAAATTGCCAAGAGTCGTATAATTCCTGTTGTGAAGGTATTGAATTTTTTTTCACGAAGGTTGAAGACAACAACAACATAGTGACCTTCTATAAGAATAGGAACAAAAATCTGCAATTCAAAATTCAAAACGAAAGTACATGTAAGTATCACTTAAAAAGAGTTAATATAGAAAAGGGCGGTTGATTCTTACCATGTCAATTTTTTTTTTAAATCCCTCTTCATTTTATCCATCCAAATTTTTTAGCATTTCCTCATGCTTTTTCCATTATCCTCAACTTCAACCCCTGTTATAATTTGTACCAAATAGTGCTTTTCTATGAAGAAAATATAAAAGTTAGAAACAATGTGGTAAGAAACACAAATAAATAAAAACATATACAATGTAACTAGAAACACACTGCATATCCAAGACCAAAGTAATAACGATGAGATTTATTCTCTTCTTCTGTGATATTAAGTAAGTATGACCATGTATCAATGATATCTGAAAAAATCCACTGGGAAGGGTTCAATGACTCAATTTTCTCCTTTGCAACATGGCACATGTGTCGAATATAAAAAAAGGGGTAACTGAAATTTTTTCTTTAAAAAAAAAAGACCGGTGATACTTTTGAATATAAAACTGATACTTTCCAATAGAAAACTAATACTTTTGAACATAAAATTGATACTTACATTCTATCTATCTTTTTATCATAGTGAAAATAGTAGTCCATTATCCACTTTTCTTTTTCAGATAAGTTGGACAAAGCTTTAATGTTGAGCTGCATAAAACGGGATACGTATCCAGCCTCAACACCTATTTTCCAATAGCCATGCTCTTCTTCAACATGTCTTTTCCTCTTCGATCCAATAGATGAAACAACCTCATTTATTAGCACCTCGTCGTACTTGTCATCCTCACCATCTTCTTCAACTTTTTCGTTGATTCTGGTGTGAGTAAATCAAACCTAGGCATATCATCCACCAATTTCTTCATCTTCAAGACGTTCGCAACAACACCATCAATATAATTGAAGACTTTTTCATCAGAAAAAAAAAATCTTGAGTGCTAGAAACATCAGGTGACTGTGGTGATGCCCAGACTTTTTTACTTTGAAATCGCTTCTTCATTTTCTCCAATCTTTTCATATGAACATTGGCAATAACAACCATGTCCCTCTTAATCAGTAGATATGCTTCATCAATATCCTACAAATTATAACATAAATCCAAAATAAAAATAATAAAAAAATGTATAAACTAAAATTATAATAAATTTCACTTATATCTTTGGCAATGTTATGAATTTGAATATCATCAAGTTCACCCTTGGGTAGTTCAAACTTGATAAATCTATCACATTTCTTTTATAATGATTCTTCATAGAACCTTGGAATCCCTAGAGCAGTCTTTGGCTTTTTCTGCTGATTCTCTTTGGCCCGAGTGTTCCTTTTCTTCGTCTTTATCAGTAGATTCCCTTTGCCCCTCCAAACAAATAGGATACCCATCAACCCATTCCCCTTGACCATACACTCCAGCTGATGTCTCTTCCTTACTTCTCTTTAGCATCTTGGCATCCGTCCAATGCTTGATTAACGGAAGAGTGCAAGGTTCGGCAACGCCTTTCCATTTAATCCTATGTAAGTAGAGCATCTGGAGGATCAATACACACGCACTAACGTGTTTCCTTGTTGTGCATGTGTTGTAACCATAGACAGCTTTGCAAAGTCGATTCAAAACATATTAACACCAATTAAGCTTTGAAATATTATTTACATCAACTAATGACTTCAATGTACTGAAGTTGATCTTCTGATTAGCAGCTGGAGTTAGGAAAGATGTCAAGTTGTATTAGAACAAACAGTCTCTTGAAATTATCACCACCATCTCGAAGAGCTTGAAGAACATCTTGTAGAGTGCTAAGTTGTGAATCCTTATCAATTTGGAATTCATTCTTTATATTTTTCAATATATCTAAATTCTCATTCGACTCCAACACAGGGCAGCCCTACTTCCTTGGCAACAACAAAACATCTTCTACATCCAAAGTGGTCACAACAAAACTACGTTTACTATCAATAGTTTACATTTGGCTCTTACCATTGAAGTTTTGCATTAACCAATTCATCATCGTAGTAGGAACATATGTCAAGGATAATTCCAGCAATCCACCAAACCCAATGCTCCAGGTAGCTTCTCTTTGTGCATCAGAAGAACTTTGAATAAATTCAAACAATCCCTTGGATCTGCATTGTGTTCTAAAATCTCTGTCACAAGTTCAGCAAAACAAAATTATCATTATGAATTATCTCACATTACCAATATATAAAAGAACATAAAGCAACAAAGTATTGATCCAAGAAGTATCACTTTTTTTGTCGAAAGTATCATTTTTTTATGCAAAAGTATCACTAATCATTACAAATGAAAAAATAAGAGAAAAAGGTGGTTGACCTATCTTTTTTCAATGACTAGTAAGGTTACACACGCTTGCACGTGTTACCCTTGATTTTCATTTTCTTTTTTTCAAAATGATTTTAAGTATGATCTTTTAACTAAATTTATGGTTCTCTAACTTCACTACTAACAAGGATATTATTCTAATTTTCAACGTGGTAAATACTTGGTCTTCTTTATCGATAATTACTTAACATGGTAATAGAATTGTAGATGTGGCACTAAAAAATATTTATGTATTAATTGTATTTTGGATGTCTTTCATCAAATTTCTGGTGAAGCTGATCAAATTTGCAAATCAGCAAAATGTTAGAGGACTATCAACAAAATCGTGAATATGACCTTAATGATATGACTATATCTCCAAGAATTTAGATGTTAAACTTACGAACGTACAACATACATATTTGTGTAATAAATTTTGACCAAACCACGTTATTGTTTACTCAAATTAAAGGAAAAATGATACTTGCTTTGTCTTAGATAAAATTCATTATTCTAGGCTCTTATTTTAAAAGCACGGTGTAATATTTGTATTATTATTACTACTTTATCAGTTAGAAATAACTTGAAATATACTCATATTTCAAATTACTTATTCGAAATACCACGTAACGCTCTTCATAAGTTTGCTCATCTGTATTACTTAATTATTTTTCTCTTATTTTAATTTAATCCTATTAGCATAAAGATTAAATTTATTTTTATATTCTTACTTTGTCTCAAATTTGAATAATATTTTTTTGTTACGTATTAGTTTCCAAACTTTAGTATTATGAATAGAACACTTCAATTTTCATATTTATATATAAGTTTTGAGTAAAACGTAAAATGTTATTTAGTATCATCATTTTTAGATTTAATTTTAGTTATGCATATCGAAATAATTTTGAAAATTTAATTTTGTTATTGATAAAGTCGATTCCCGGATATCAAGTGAATCACAATCAAAACAATTATCCAAAATAGTCAAACATGCAAGAATATAAGCAACACAAGAATTTACGTGGTTCGATCCGGAAATCTACGTCCACGGATGGAGGCAATAACCTCCTGAGATGTTTCACTCTTTTTTTTTGAATACCGGAGTACAATCTTTCAAGTAGCGATTCTAGAATTCAGAATTCGAACCCGAAACTAAACAACAATTCTCCTATTTATACTATGCAATAACAACCCTAATGAAATCCCTACAAATCTGCCAATCATATCTGCATGGCCGTTGGAAAAGATCATTGGGATCTTTTCCCAACTTCCCAAAGACGCTGCATATGGGCTTGGCTGCGTTGGGCTTGCGCTCTTGAGCCCAATTGACCCGTCTGGCGGGCTAGACCGACCTGGGGAGATTGGGCAATACCTATCAGATGCCCCCCCCCCCCACCAACCGGAGCGAGGTAGGAGCTTCGGTTTAAAAGATGCGTTTGTTGGCCGAGGTGCAAGTGTTGTAGCCGAAGTTGTATCGGGGTTTTGTCAGAGTTATGCGTAGTGGTAAGATGGCACCAGATGTAGTTTGAACTGAAGTACCCCCGGGGTGACAGAATCACTCGGAAGCGTACGGGAATACTCATAGTTAACGGGAGTGGAGATATGCAACGCCGAGGTGAGATAGGCAACCAGAGCTAAGAGGACGCTCGCCCGAGGTAAAGTAGACAGTTGGAGTTGAAATTAAGCTCACTCGAGGTGAAACAGTCAACCGGAGTTGGAATAAAGCTCACCCGAGGTGAAGCAGTCAACGGGAGTTGGAATAAGGCTTACCCGAGGTGAAGTAGTCAATCGGAGTTGGAATAAAACTCACCCGAGGTGAAGCAGTCAACCGGAGTTGGAATAAAACTCATTTGAGGTGAAATAGCCAACCGGAGTTGAAGTGACGTTTGATTCAAATCCCAAGACGAGTGTTTCCCACGCGCCTAGGTAATTCTGAAGCGCGTGACAAACACGCATGCATCAAAAGCGTTGAATGCGAAAGGTCACAATCTGGGCAGTTAATTCTTGATTATATAAATTGTGAGGTAGTGTTCAATCTCATCAAGTGAGCTATACTTGGTAATATGGTGTGTTGGGAATGTGGAACCGGGTTCAAGAGGTGAAGAACCGGAGGTTTGGACCGGGTTTGAGCATCAAGAAGCAAAGCTGGTCAGGATGAGCCGGGTTCGTGGCAGTTGTGAATAACCGCTGATTGTGACGAGTTAGTTCAGGATTTGTGACGAAGAAAACCGTCACTTTTGTCCGGTAGCTGAGCTCAACTTGATTCAGTTAGAACTTTTTGTACGGTTACATTCGAGCTTCAATTCTTATATCATTGTAAAGCTCTCATCAAGGAGAACAACACTACGTCGAGCAATTTTCCAGTTTCTTAGATTAGAGAGAGTATTTTGAGAGGGAACGATTTCTGCCCTAATTTGTTCCAGAATTGGGCATTTTGATTTCTGAGTGTATTCTCTGTAATTGATTGGATTTCTTAGTGGATTGAGGTGTGCCTTGCCTCCGTGGATGTAGTTCATCTTGAACGAACCACGTAAAACTGGTGTGTGATTCATTTATATTTCCTGTTCTGCGCAAGTAGTGTTCGGTCACAACTTTGGCCGAATTAAGTGTGTGTTTTCAGATTGATCTTTGTGCGATTTCCAGATTCAGTTTTGCTGTGTGTTTAGGAGTTGAAATCACTAACAAGTGGCGCCGTCTGTGGGAAATCAACTCTCACAGCTTGAAGAAGGGAAGGAATGGCTGGTATGAAGATGGATTTTGAGAAGTTCACAGGAAGGAATGACTTCACATTGTGGAAGATCAAGATGAATGCAGTATTGGTTCACAATAGCCTTGATCTTGCATTGATACCTCTGGATTCATGGGAAGAAACTGAGAAATCCAAGTTTGCATCAGTAGATAAGAAGGCCCTAAGTGTTATCTTCCTATGTTTGGGTAATAAACCGTTGAGGGAGGTCTCAAGATGCAAGAGTTCCTCAGAAGCATGGAGGAGATTGGAAGAACTGTATCAATCCAAGTCAGTTTCCAACAAGCTGTTCTTGAAGCAGAAGATGTTGGCCTTCAAGATCACTGAAGACAAGGTAATTTCTGATCAACTTGATGAGTTCATTAAGATGATTGAAGAATTGGAAGATCTGGATGTGAAATTGGAGGAGGATGACAAGGCATTGATGGTGTTAAACATTCTTCCAAAATCCATGGAAAGCTTTAAGGATGCCTTGATGTATGGGAGAGATGAGCAGCTATCCTATGATGGAATAGTGAAGGCTCTGAGGTCTAAATGCTTCCAGACTCAAGGTGATAAAGGCATGGTGCAATCTGGAGAAGGTTTGAATGTTAAATTCAAGAAACCTGGGCAAGGGAAGAAGGGACAGAACTCTAAGGACTTCAAAGCAGGAGATTCTAATCCAAAGAAGGGAAATGAATGGGTTGAGAAGAGGAAATGCTTCAAGTGCAAGCAGCCAGGTCACTTGAAGAAGGACTGTCCTAAGAGAAATAAGAAAGGTGGAAATCAAGGGGCAGAAGCTGCTGCTATTGATCATCAAGAAGACCCTCCAGAAGTATTAAATGTTACTGAATCAAGAATGGTAAAGGAATGGGTCTTGGACACAGGCTGTTCTTTCCATATGTGTCCACACCAGTCATGGTTTGATGAACTGAAGAGAGAAGATGGTGGAAATGTTCTCCTGGGAAATGACCAATCATGCAAGGTCAAAGGAGTTGGATCAGTGAGCATAAGGATGTTTGATGGTGTGGTCAGAGTCATCTCAAATGTAAGATATGTTCCTGGCCTTAAAAGAAATCTTTTATCTCTCGGTTCTTTAGTAACCAGTGGATGTCAGTTTAGCTCAATAGATGGATTCTTGCATATCATAAAACATGGGAAATTGGTGATAAAAGGTAGACAGCATAATGGATTGTTTATCTTGGTTGGCTCACCTGTTGTTGGAAGTGTGGATATGGTCTTGAGCAGTTCAGAGCTTGCTAAATGGCACAAGAGACTTGGACACATAGGAGAGAAAGGGTTGAAGGAACTGTCAAGAAGTGGAGTAATTGGAAATATGGGAAATCAAGAACTGGAGTTCTGTGATCAGTGTGCTTTGGGCAAATCCAAGAAGCTGCCCTATGGAAAGGGTGTTCACACAACTCAAGAACCATTAGATTATGTTCACTCTGACATATGGGGTCCTGCAAGAACATAATCTCATGGTGGTGCAAGGTATTTCATGTCCTTGATTGATGATTACAGCAGAAAGGTGTGGATCATGTTGATGAAGAACAAGAGTGATGCTTTCCATAAGTTCAAAACATGGTTGATTCAACTGGAAAATGTCAAAGGGAATAAGCTGAAGCACCTTAGGACTGATAATGGACTGGAATATCTCTCTACTGAGTTTACAAATTTCTGTGAAGAAAGAGGAATCAAGAGACACAGAACTGTTCCAATGAATCCTCAACAGAATGGAGTTGCTGAGAGACTCAACAGGACTCTTCTTGAAAGAGTGAGGTGTATGCTGTTGGATGCTGGGTTACCAAAGGTATTCTGGGGAGAAACCATTGCTACAGCATGTTATCTCATTAACAGGTCACCCTCATCAGTGATTGGGTTCAAAACACCTGAAGAGGTGTGGAGTGGATAGAAACCAAGTTATGAAGGGTTAAGGGTGTTTGGGTGTCTTGCTTTTGTCCATGTCAAGCAAGACAAGCTAGATGCAAGGGCTCTCAGATGTGTATTTCTTGGATATCCGGATGGAGTAAAGGGCTACAGATTGTGGTGCTTAGAGAAGGGAAATCAGAAGATAATCACAAGTAGAGATGTAAAGTTTAATGAGAATGTGATGGCTTACTCTTCTACAGGCTCTAAGGAAGAATTTGATGGTGCTACAGAGACAGAGGAGATATCAATTCAGGTGGAGCATCCTGCTGAAGATGATCACACACCTCAACCACAAGAAAATCTACAAGATAGTGATTCATCATCTGAAGAAGAAGTACAAACTGGACCTTCACAAAATGTCAGAGAATACAGCATTGGAAGGGACAGGCCTAGAAGACCAATCAACAAACCTGATTTCTATGGTCAAGCAGGGAGTGTTTATTATACCTTGACTGTTGCTGAAGACCTGGAATCACAAGAGCCTAGTAGTTTTAAAGAAGCACTAGACTGTGAAGAAGGTGAACACTGGATACAGGCAATGACTGAAGAGATGGAGTCCCTAGAAAAGAATAAGACCTGGATATTGGTGGAAAAACCAAAAGGTCAGAAACTTGTAAGCGCTAAATGGATATACAAGAAGAAACTAGAGACAGCAGGATCCAAACAGGTGAGGTTTAAAGCAAGATTGGTGGCTAGGGGCTTTACACAAAGAGAAGGGATTGATTTCAATGAGGTTTTCTCTCCAGTAGCAAAGCATTGC
Organism: Ajuga chamaepitys; assembly: GCA_958295605.1. Classification (NCBI taxonomy): domain Eukaryota; kingdom Viridiplantae; phylum Streptophyta; class Magnoliopsida; order Lamiales; family Lamiaceae; genus Ajuga; species Ajuga chamaepitys. The sequence goes on from OY282497.1 coordinate 11,941,014, forward strand.
TCAATCAGGTTGCTTTTATCAAAAGTCACACAGGAGGACATGGAACTACAACAACTGGATGTAAAGACAGCATTCTTACATGGAGAACTCAATGAGGAGATATATATGAAACAACCAGAAGGCTTTGTTGTTCCTGGAAAAGAAGACAAAGTATGTTTACTGAAGAAGTCACTATATGGACTTAAACAAAGTCCAAGACAGTGGAATAAGAGGTTCAATGACTTCATGATCAGTGTTGGCTTTGTAAGAAGTCTTTATGACAGTTGTGTTTACTTCAACAAAGGTTCAAAGCAAGATAAAGTTTTCCTTCTATTGTATGTGGATGACATGCTAATTACCAGCAGGAACAAGAAGAGGGTACAATGGTTGAAGGATAGACTTAATGCTGAATTTGACATGAAAGATCTGGGAGAAGCCAAGAAGATATTGGGCATGAACATTCTAAGAAACAGAGAAGCTGGAGTGCTTTGGTTATCTCAGAGGCAATATCTACAGAAAGTATTGGAGAGGTTTCATATGCATGAAGCCAAACCTCTCTCCACTCCAGTTAATCTACAGAAGAAACTTTCCAAAGAACAATGCCCAAAGACTGAAGAGGAAATCATACATATGAACAATATTCCTTATGCAAGTGGAGTTGGAAGTCTTATGTATGGAATGATTTGTAGCAGGCCTGACTTGGCATATGCTGTGTCTTTAGTAAGCAGGTTCATGTCAAATCCAGGAGTTGAGCATTGGGAAGCTTTGAAACATGTGATGAGGTATTTGAAAGGATCAGTGAATTTGTCACTGAAGTTTGAAAAAAGAGTGGATGGAAGTACTGTTGCATTGGAGGGGTTTGCTGATTCTGATTTTGCAGCAAACATAGACACAAGGAAATCCATTTCTGGTTTTGTGTTTACCTTATTTGGAACAGCCATCAGCTGGAGAAGTGTACAACAATCTGTTGTAGCACTATCAACAACAGAAGCAGAATATATCTCTCTAACTGAAGCTATCAAAGAGGCAATCTGGTTGAAAGGGGTTCTGAGAGATTTGGATATCAAGCAGAAGTGTGTGGCAATCTACTGTGATAATCAAAGTGCTTTACACCTTGTGAAACATCAAGCATTTCATGAAAGGTCAAAACACATTGATGTTAGGTTACATTTTGCTAGAGATATCATTGATTCTGGTTCTGTGGAGGTGAAGAAGGTACACACATTGCATAATCCTGCTGATTTTCTTACAAAGGGTGTACCTGGAAACAAAGTGGAGCATTGCTCGAGCTTGCTGCAGCTTGAGCAATGTCATGAAGAACAATAACAGACAGGCAGTGGTGAGGCATTAAGAGGAACACTTGATTCATTGAGGTGGAGATTTGTGAGGTAGTGTTCAATCTCATCAAGTGAGCTATACTTGGTAATATGGTGTGTTGGGAATGTGGAACCGGGTTCAAGAGGTGAAGAACCGGAGGTTTGGACCGGGTTTGAGCATCAAGAAGCAAAGCTGGTCAGGATGAGCCGGGTTCGTGGCAGTTGTGAATAACTGCTGATTGTGACGAGTTAGTTCAGGATTTGTGACGAAGAAAACCGTCACTTTTGTCCGGTAGCTGAGCTCAACTTGATTCAGTTAGAACTTTTTGTACGGTTACATTCGAGCTTCAATTCTTATATCATTGTAAAGCTCTCATCAAGGAGAACAACACTACGTCGAGCAATTTTCCAGTTTCTTAGATTAGAGAGAGTATTTTGAGAGGGAACGATTTCTGCCCTAATTTGTTCCAGAATTGGGCATTTTGATTTCTGAGTGTATTCTCTGTAATTGATTGGATTTCTTAGTGGATTGAGGTGTGCCTTGCCTCCGTGGATGTAGTTCATCTTGAACGAACCACGTAAAACTGGTGTGTGATTCATTTATATTTCCTGTTCTGCGCAAGTAGTGTTCGGTCACAATTTTGGCCGAATTAAGTGTGTGTTTTCAGATTGATCTTTGTGCGATTTCCAGATTCAGTTTTGCTGTGTGTTTAGGAGTTGAAATCACTAACATAAATAAAGCGTGTACAGGAAGTTTCCATCACTCTCATTTGCAATTTGCGACAGCCAAAGAGCGGGAGAAAAAGAGAATCACCTTGCAAATTCCTGATCCACATACTATTCGAAACAAGTAAGTATGTCTTCTTCTTCATCTTCGTCTTCGATTAGGGAAGTGGGGACGTCGGAATCTCCCCTAGACACAGAGCCATTACGTTTCATAATCCCTGAGAGAAGGGAAATTAGAACAGTGTATAGGGCGGACGGTATGGAAATTGCAACCCGAGCAGTAGATTTTAGCGACTGCTGTGAGGAGGACTTCGAGGTTGCCGCAGAGGCGCCGCGAATGCCTCGGGTGCAAGTAGGAGCACTGATACCGTCGTTTTATTTTCCATTTAACTTAGAATATATATTGCCGGAGCCCAGTGATCGAGCCTGTTGTCCACCCAAGGGGTTCGTAGGGGTGTACATAGATCAGTTGAAGGTAGGACTTAGGTTCCCACTGTGGGAGTTTATGGTTCAGCTGTTGAGATTTTACATTATTGCACTATGCCAGCTGGCACCCAATGCGGTGAGGCAGGTGGTAGGATTTCTGGTAGTGTGTAAGAGGGCCGGGGTAGAGCCTGATGTAGGTATTTTTAGGTTTTTCTTTCAGCTCAAAGCCTTTGGGAAGGCTAAGGGGTGGTATTCGTTTAGCCCGAGGCCCCGGGGTGGTTTTAAGGTAAAAAACCCTAGTAAGGTGAAGGGTTGGAAGGAAAAGTTTTTGTTCGTGAAGGTGAGTGTTTCTCTCCCGAGGTGGAGGAGGGAGGAGGTTGTGCACAATGCCCCGGTGGTGGAGCCGGAGTCTGTTGAGGATTTCCGCACCGTGGGTGTGTTCAAACAACTCTGCACAGAGGAGGAGCTGGAGGAGGCAGGGTTAAGCCTTTACTATTCGGGAGGAGCAGAGGAGAATCCGACCCGGGGTCAGGGCTCGTCGGCAGGGGCGTCTGAGGAGGGTAGGGCATTCTAATGTTTTATGTGAGCTGTTATACACGGTAAGAGTGCTAATTGTGTATTGTGTTTGCAGTGGGACGCTTTAGGAAAGATACTGCTGGGAGCCCTGCGATGCCACCGGCATTGAAGAAGAAGGGAACTGTTGCCGAGGTGGCTCCGAGAGGGGTGGTGTCTCTGAGCCAAGGGCGATCGCAGGGGACGAAAGACGAAGTGGTGGTGACCGGCCTAACACCGAGGTCGAGGAAGAGGTCGGAGCCATCGTCGACGCCGCCTGCGGAGGCTAAGAGAATACGCGCTGATACGGCTCCCGAGGTACAGCCAATGATATTTGTCCCGTAATAAACCGCAACTTTCTAACAGATTATTTGGTCACAGGGGCAAACAAGCATTCTGGGCCTCGAAGAGCCCGAGGCCGAGGAGTTGTTGCGTCTGGCTCGGGGGATAATGGAGCTCGGGCGGAGGAGCGAGACGGAGGCCAAGGAGGAGCTGGTAGAGGCGCTAAGGGAGCTCCGGTCTCGCAATGACAGGCTGACGCACGACCAGTCTGAGGCTCGAAAAAGAGCCTCCGAAGTGGAGAAAGATGTGGCGCGGCTGCGGGGAGTGGAGGCGGAGGTGGGACTGCTCCGTGGTGAGGTGGCGGAGCTCCGCGCCGAGCTAAAGGGTAAGGATGCGGCTGCGATCGAGGGCCAAGGTGCCCTGCCGAAGACTTTTTCAGGGAAGCCCCTACAGACGAGCACGTTCCTCGATTACCAAATGAGGTTCGTGTCCGTCGGCGACACTGCGACCCGCTCCGCGCTGCTGGAGAAGGTAAAAGACGTCTATCCGGATATGGACGTTTATCGTCCAGAATTCGGATATGACTATGATTTCGTTGGGGCCGTGGAGGAGGCTTACTATCAGGCGCTTGCTCAGGTGCCGGAGTGGCCCCTGGTGAAGGCGTTGGCGTAAAAAGGCAAGGTGCTGACCACCGAAGAGGTCGCCGGCTGCAATGCCGACCAGGACCAAGAGTTCTTGGCCTTCAAAAATGAGGAATTCGCGCCAAAGCCGCGAACATGGGCCCTGCCCCCGAGGATGGAGCCTGCAACAGAGGAGCCGGAGGAGAGCGCCGGGGACATCCAAGCGTTGCCCGAGGAGGGGGAGAAGGCAGCGGCAGCGAAAGGGGCCGAACTGGGGGAGGTCAGTTCCCCCCAATTTTAAATAAACTGTAATGGCGTAGATAGGAGACCAGATGTATTATCTTGTTGTTGATGTATTTGAACTTCAATGTTTGCATCTGGTAACTCTGGTTGTAAAGTGTTGAATGGATTGAACAATGTTGTTGATTTCATTTGATTTAGCATGACCCTTATCGTGAATAGTACTGAATCTGTTGCTGCTAACAGGAAAGCACCGAGGAGCTGCATAATGTAATAAAGCAGCTAATGCGCTCTCTGGATTGGTTCCGTGGTGAAAGAGACAACTTGCAGAAGCATGTTGTACCCCAACTGGAGAGAAAACTTGCAGCCGCTGAGAAGAGCCTGGCCGAGGCAGAAAAAGTGCGGATCAAGGCCAAGGAGATTGCGTTGCACTTCAAACTCCAAGCATTATCAAAGGACGCCGAGGTGGAGCGAATGTATGTACATCATCGCGAGTACGAATGGATGTTGACAGAGTTTGGTCTGCTAACATTCGAGGATCTCGAGGCCCGGACTGTCGAGGTGCAAGCAGAAATAAAAGAACTGATGGACCTCAGGAATCCGAACCCAGCGGAGTTGTAAAGGAAGCGTCTCGTGTTAGAGCTCCTCCTCGGCATGTACCAAAATCTGGAAGGCAGGAAGAAAGTGCAGCGCACTCCTGAAGAGAATATTGCAAGCTGCAGTGGGGCCAAGACCTCCAAAATACGCAGAAGAAGGTTAACTCACACAACGCGGGCTGGTGGAATAATAATTGAAGAACCGAGCACCGCCGTGGCGAGCAGGGTTAGTAAGTAGGGGTCAAGGCCCGAAAGAAGGCCGGCAGGGCGATCAGGAGCAGAGCCGGAGCGAAGCTTAGAGTGCACGAAAGAGCTTCAGGAATTCGCTCAGGAAGTCAAAGAAATGACCCCGGCTGAGTGGGACCCAGTTGAATGGGCACAAAAGTCTAGGCCAAGGAAGAGGGCGAAGCAACCGAACCGCGAAGGACAAGGCAGCCAAAGGGGCCCTAGAAGCAGAGGGGTGCCCTGAAGTGCTGCTAGATCCCGGAGGAGTTCCAGCTCAGGACAGGGCACACAACGGCGCTGGGGCGCCGAATATTGGTTAGGAGGCACGAAAAAATGAGATGTAGTGCTTTAGTAACAAGATGTAAAAAGTAAATTTTTGTAAAAGACAAAATTATTGTATGAAATAAGTGTATATGAAGAAAAAATTTAGTATATTGTGCAAATGGAAATATATGCATATGTAAAAATGTTGCTTGAATGATGTAATGCAAGTAATATATTAATTAGTACTCGGGAGTACAGAATGTAGATAAACCCTTGTTCGGAAACAAGGTATAAAATTTCCCCGGACGGATCAGGCGGGAGTCAACATTTGGATGATGACAAGGTTGATAACCTCTCCGGATGGATCAGGCGAGAGGTGATTCTTGTCCGGGGACAAAGTTTAGGGCCTCTCCGGACTGATCAGGCGAGAGACAAATGCGTCCGGAGACGGTTAACAAGTATGCGTGTAATCTAGGCCGGGGCATCCCGCCGGCGTAAAAGAGAAGCAGTGCATGTGTTGGAAGTAAAAACTTTTATTCATAGTTATTGTCGGAATAATTGAAGAATACAAGAGTAAAGGCATGTACAGAAAATTAAAGGAAGAATAAGTACTTGAAATGGGAAACTACAGATAGAAACGCCGCAGATTGCTAACGTGCCAAGTGCGGGGTATCGGGGTGCCATCCAATTGTTCTAACTAATAGATTCCGGAGGCATGAGCAGCAGTGACACGATAAGGCCCTTCCCAAGTAGCGTGCAGTTTGCCCTCGGGGGCAGCTTTGCTGGCAGAGTTTAGCCGGAGCACTAGGTCTCCGGCCTGGAATTGTGTACCTCAAACCCGGTTATTGTGATACCGAGCCGTTTGCTGCTTACACTTAGCTTACCGGATGAAGGATTCCTCACGTCGGTGTTCAAGCTCGTCGAGGTTGGTCCGGAGTGCTTCCTCGTTTGCTTTGGGATCGAGGTGCAGAAGCCTAGGGCTTAGTACTCCCACCTCGGCAGGAATGACAGCCTCGGAGCCGTAGGTTAGGCAATAAGGAGTTTCCCCGGTGGAGGAATGTGGCGTTGTGCGATAAGCCCAGAGAATGTGCGGAAGATTCTCAGCCCAGAGACCCTTGGCCTGATCCAATCGCTTCTTTAGGCAGTCGACTAGAGTGCGGTTCGTGACTTTGACCTGGCCATTAGCTTGGGGGTGAGCTACCGAGGTGAAAGCCTGTTTGATGTGCAGCTCATCGCACCAGGATCGAAAGGGATCATTGGCAAACTGTTTGCCGTTTTCGGATATGATTGTACTTGGAATGCCAAAGCGGCATATACTGTTACGGCAAACAAATTTTAGAATATTCTGCCCAGTAATGGCAGTGAGTGGCTCGACTTCGACCCATTTAGTGAAATAATTTACGGTGACCACAAGAAATTTAAGCCCCCCCCCCCCCCCGGAGCAACAAGGAACGGACCTACAATGTCGATACCCTGAATGGCCAGGCGCTTTGTATTCCGATGAGTTCGGTTTGTGGCAGGTGCTTCACTCGGGAGTGCTGCTGACATTTTTTGCACTTCGACACTAAATTAAACAAGGTGGGCCAATAGTATCCCCACCGAAGCACTTTCTTGGCCAACGTACGCGACCCAATGTGACTTGCGCATGATCCTTCGTGAAGTTCCCGGAGGACATAGTCAGCTTGGTCCGGGCCGATACAATGGAGGCTCGACTGCAAGTATGACTGATGGTACAAGACCCCGTCGTGAAGCGTGTACTTCGATGCTTTTAGAAGTATCTGCCGAGCAAGCAGTTTATTTTCTGGCAGAGTGCCATCTCGGAGATACTGAAGGATCGGAGTCATCCAATTGGGGCCGGCATCAGTCAACACAGAGACCACCTGTTCATCAATCGAAGGGTGGGTAGCTTCTTCGACAACTATATCCGGAGACACATTCGATGGGACCGCGGAGGCCATTTTACTGAGAGTGTCGGCCTTGATATTGTCTTCGTGGGGGATCTGCCGAACATCAATGGAAGTAAAAGTTAACAAAAGTTTATGAAGCCAGATACCTTTTCAACGTATCATCCTTCGCCGCATATACGCCCTTAATTTGACTAGAGACCACTTCAGAATCAGTGTATAACCGGATATGTGAAGCTCCAAAGGTTTGAGTGAGCCGGAGCCCAGCAATGACGGCCTCGTATTCAGCCTCGTTGTTCGTCACTTTAAACTTGAAGCGCAGGACATATTTGACTTCGATATCATTGGGACCAGTGAGAAGGACCCCGGAACCACTGCCTCGGGTAGCAGAAGCACCGTCCATATATACATGCCACCTGTGAGGGGGCTACCTCGGCACTTGTTATCGCCTCGGTGTTATTGAACGGGACCACGACAAGGAAATTCGCAAGAGCTTGGCCCTTGATGGCTCGGCGAGGCAGGAACTGTATATTATGTTCCCCGAGCTCAATTGCCCATTTGGCCAAACGTCCCGATACATCAGGCTTAATAAGAACTTGGCGAATAGGTTGATTGGTGAGAACCCGAACAGCATGCCCCTGAAAATAAGGACGTAGGCAGCGGGCCGCCATGACTAGAGCCAAAACTATTTTTTCCGCTACAGAGTAACGAGTTTCTGCTCCCTGGAGGGCTCGGCTAACAAAGTACACTGGGTCTTGATGCTGTGATCCTCGGGGACGAGGGCCGCACTAATTGCTTCATTGGCATATGCTAAGTATATATAGAGGGGCTCTCCAGGGAGAGGCGATGACATGGTAGGTAACCGGCTGATATGCTGTTTCAGAGCCTCGAAGGCTTCGTCGCACTGCGAAGTCCACTTTAATTTCTTTGCCTGACGTAAAATTTTGAAAAAGGGGAGCTGGCACTCCACTGCTTTGGATAAAAAGCGATTCACAGCGGCGAGGCCGCCAGTCAAACGTTGGACGTCTTTCACGGTCTTCGGCGTCTGAAGATCCAGCACATCCTTGATCTTCATTGGGTTAGCCTAGAGACTGTGCTGCGATACCATGTACCCAAGGAATTTTCCTGATCCGTCGCCGAAGGTACACTTAGCTGGATTGAGTTGAAGATTATAGTGTCGCAGTGTGCTTAATGTCTCGGTGATGTCCTGCACACATGATGTAAAAGAAGGACTCTTAATAACGAGGTCATCGACATATACCTCAACATTGCGGCCTATCTGATCTCGGAAGACGTGGTCCATAAGACGCTGATAGTTGGCCCCGGCATTTTTGAGTCCGAAGGGCATTTTCTTGAAGGCTGTTTTGACAGCGTCTCGGCGGTCCATATGTACTTGATGATACCCCTTATACAAATCCAAAAAGCAAAGCACCTTATACCCTGTTATGGCTTCCGCCTTTTGGTCTATCGGCGGTAAAGGATAGCAGTCTTTTGGGCAGTGCTTGTTGAGATCAGAAAAATTGACACACATCCTCCAAGCCCCACTGGATTTTGTTACCATTACTGGGTTTGAGAGCCAAGATGGATAGTGGACTTCAAATAGGATGTCGGCGTCCACGAGCTGTTGAACCTCAGTTCGGATAGCTGCATTTCTCTCCGGGGCAAATTGTCGTCGTTTCTGTTGTATTGGCTTCACATTAGGGTCAATGTTTAGCGTGTGAGTGATGAGGTCGGGAGAGACTCTCGGCATATCTAGGGGAGACCAAGCAAAGACTTCGGGGTACTCCCTTAATGTCTGAATGATGGCATTGTGCAACAAAGGCATGCCCACTGCGCCTATTTTAATAGTTTGCTCCGGTTTAGCAGGATCAAGTGGCACTTCAATGGTGTCATTTCCAAGTGGCTCGGAAACACCCGGAGCGGGTTCCGGAGTGGTTATTTGAAATTGAGGCTTAGAAAGAGCCTTGGTGGTCTTTTTGAGTGCAACATACATGCACTCTTTGGAAATTCTCTGGTTGCCGCGGATGGCTACCTCCCCGTGGGGTGTAGGAAACTTCAATGTTAAGTGATATGTGGAACAAATGGCCTTGGCTGGGTGAGCCAGTCCCGACCAAGAATCATGTTGTATGGCGACGAGGAAGATACCACATAGAAATCCACAAAAATAGTTTTCATCGCTGGATACGTACCAAGCGACGCAGGGAGGTTGATAATTCCCTCAGGTTGGACCTCTCCCTGAGTGAAGGTCTATAGAGGCCCGGGAGCAGGCCGGAGCTGCTCGCGGGGCATACCCATCTTCTGGAAACAATCAGTGAATATGACACTTACAGCGGCGCCGTTGTCGATAAAAACTCGCTTAATAGTGACGTTGGCCACGGCCATGTCAATGACGATGGCATCAGTGTGAGGGGTGAGCTCGGGAACAAGATTGTTCTCGGTAAAGCTCACTGTTTCAGATCTATGGAGACGCTTGTGACGCGGCTCCTCGGGAGGAGGTCTGCGCGCTTCGGCTTTGAGGGCACTTCGGAAAGTCCATGTTGGCATGGCGCCATAGATCACATTTATTATCCCGTGGACAACATGATTCGGTGGGTTGTCCCCAGGACCTCCATGAGGTGGTGGAGGTGGCAACAATTGAGGTTGTTGCGGTTGATTTTGTTGACGATTACCCTGGTCTTGCCTTGGGTAATTGTTGTACCCCGACCTGTTGTTTTGCCATTGGGGTCTGCTCTGTCTTGGGCCTCGGCCATTGTAACCTCCCCGACCTTGCTGGTTACTTCCATTTTAGTTTGGCTGAGACCTGTCCTCGGCCCGGGCGACATACTGCCGGAGAAAACCACATTTCAAACTATCCTCGATCTCCTTACAAAGTTCCCGACATTCCTGGTGTCGTGCCCATGGTCGTGGTGATACGCACACCACTTTTCACGATTGCGCTTCTCTGCTGGAGCAATCATCCGCGGGCATGGCCGCAAGTCATTTTTGTGAACAGAAAATATTTCTGTTCTCGACCGCGTAAGGGGTGTGAATTGAGGGGGACCACTGCGAGGCTCCATCCTGCCCTTACCCAATCGACTAAAAGCACTGGTCTGAGTATTAGTCCCGGCTTGCGCGCTGTCTGGCTGTTTCTTGGTAGTGCACTTTTCCCGCTTGCGCCGGGTTTGCTCTTCAGCTTTCGCAAACCTACTTACAGTGCCGAATAGATCCCGGGTAGTGGTCGGAGGGTGTCGCGCGAGCTCGATGTAAAGTGGCCCGGCTCGGAGACCGTTCATAAAAGCAGTGATGATAACATCATCAGATCGGCTGCCTACCTTTAGGCTCTCCGCAGTGAAATGTTCGAGAAACTGAGAAACAGTCTCCCCTTCTCGTTGCTCGAGATTCATCAGATCGGCCAAAGTGGCCATAGGTTTGGCCCGCGTGTGAAAACGGGCCTAAAACTGCTCGACAAGGTCTCGGAAAGAAGTAATGCTACCGCGAGGCAAGGAATCAAACCAAAGTCTAGCCTCATCCTGAAGGTATTCGGGGAACACCTTGCAACAAGTGGTGTGGCGTGCAATTTCGATTGAACATGGTGTTTTTGAAGGCGCTCAGGAAGTTACATGGATCCCCGGTGCCGTTGTAGACGGGTACTGGTAGAAGTTTAAACCCCTTGGGGAGTGGCGTGTCGAGGATATCCTGGGAGAAAGGGGTGATTATTTCCCCATCAGCGTCGAGACCTAACACCTTGTCAAGCTCGGCATCAAATTGAGTCTGTTCCTGTTCCATGGGGTCAAGTAAACGGGATTTCTCCAGGCGAGCCCGCTTCGTCATATCAACTGACCAGCACCGGTCAGCGGCGGCTTGGTCAGCATAGTGTGGCCTTGAGCCATTAGAACTTCGATTCGCCTCGGATGATACTGAACGGTGACGGCAGCGATCCTGCTTGGCCCTGTGGGGAAGGTCTTCATTGAATGCACGGGATCAATCTTGGTGGGGATGCCTGGCCTCCTGATTGGCACCATTGTCGGCGCGCCTATCCGAGTCAGCGCGTCGATGATTCCATTCTTGGAATAGGGTAGCATGTTCTTGTAGGAACGCTTGTTGTGCCTGCAATAGTTCAGGGGTTGGTTGAGGGTCAACCTGCGCCGGCGCGTTGGCTGGCGCGAGATGTTGGGCATCTATTTGCCCCGCGGGTGGATCCTGGACTTGTTGAGGTAGCAATGGAGGATTTTAATCGACGGGAGGATTCCGACGAGATCGAGTTGGATTGGCTGACTGGCGAGTATTCACCATGACTGATGTAATTCGGCTATGGATGAGGCTAGGGTTTGCTTCTCGAGAGTTCCCACAGACGATGCCAATTGATAAAGTCCATTCGCGGATATCAAGTGAATCACAATCAAAACAATTATCCAAAATAGTCAAACATGCAAGAATATAAGCAACACAAGAACTTACGTGGTTCGATCCGGAGATCTACGTCCATGGATGAAGGCAATAACCTTCCAAGATGTTTCACTCTTTTTCTTTGAATACCGGAGTGCAATCTTTCAAGTAGCGATTCTGGAATTCAGAATTCGAACCCTAAACTAAACAACAATTCTCCTATTTATACTATGCAATAACAACCCTAACAAAATTCCTACAAATCCGCCAATCATATCTGCATGGCCGTTGGAAAAGATCATGGGGATCTTTTCCCAACTTCCCAAAGATGCCGCATATGGGCTTGGCTGCGTTGGGCTTGCGCTCTTGAGCCCAATTGACCCGTTTGGCGGGCTAGACTGACCCGGGGAGAAAATATATTTTCTTCATTAATAATTAATTTTTGTAGATTATAAGAACCTTAAATTTTGATAAATCCCTATATTGTTATTATAGGTAATCCGGATATCCCGAAATACTAATTTGATAATAATTATTTTCTTTTAATTGATAAAAGTCTTTAATGTCGATTTATGTGTTTCTTTACCTACACAAAGGTGAGATACCCTTTAAAAGTCAAATAACTTTTCACAAATGGTTTCGTTGAGCAAACCATTTTCCAATCATTAAAGTGATTTCAGAAGTATTACATGTAACTAAGTTGGCTGAAAAAATATGGCAAAAACTTGGATGCACCCAATGCACAATATAATTGTACATTTGGATTCAATTTTTTCGTGCGGGTTGTGCCTGACCCGACGGGTCGGTTTATTTATTTATTTTAAACCAGCATATATCTTTGTATAAATAAGGCCGCATTCAATTTTATAATAAGGGTGTTGTCCGGAGTGGGTAAAGACATGCTGATTTTGCGTGTGGGAGTGAGTTCGAATCTTGCTAACCACAAATTGCTACATTTTTTTAGTTGTGCTATGAGTGCATGTATTTATAAACAGAAGGGTGCATTTGATCACATATTAATATCATTTTTACATTTGAGTAATACCTAGGTGTAGAAAACTGGAGAGTAAAAACAAAGATTGAGGAGATGAGAGAGGAGAGAGAACTTTAAACTATAGTGATGGAGAGAGAAGGTTACCGCAATGATATCGGTGCTAAGATTCCTTCCCAACCTAAGAAGATCACCATATATTAAGGCCAAGATTAGCCTGACCCTTAATGGATTGGGCCAAATATTAAGTAAACATGGTCTAGAGTTCTTAGGTGTCAAATGATCATAGAGTGGGTCTTGCGTGCACCCAACATATAATAAGTTTATTGTGCATCACAACCCCTAAAATTCCAAAAGTCCTTATAAAAATCGGAAATTAAACTCTAAATCCTAAAATTCTAAAAATCCTAAACTCTAAAAACCCTACACCCTAAAAACCCCAAACCTAAAACCCTAAAAAATTCGAAAACCCCCTAAAAACCCTAAAACTCCTAAAAACCCAAAAACCCCTAAAACCCTAAATTCTAAAACCATAAACCCTAAAAACCCCTGAAATTTCTAAATCCCTAAACCCTAAAACCCCCTAAAAACCCATAAAATCTCTCCAAGTGTACAATAAGACTTATTGTGTATTGACTGCACACAAGTCTTTATCATGATCATATAATATTAAAATTACAATTTCGATTACCTTATCACTAGGATATATTATAAGAATACTCATTTTAAGTAAATTATCTATACAATTTATAAAAAGATTATTTTTTAATGTTTTTATCAAACTAATAACTTTACTAATAAGATATCAAAATAGTTAGTAATTGACACCATATTACTATTAAGTTACTTTCTGTTTCTATATTTGCAAAGGTAAAATTAAACTTATGATAAAATCTAACTGAGAATTAAGTAAAATTAAATAACATTAATTCTTTTATGTGTAAACTACATAAAAGAATAGATATTTCAAGATATCAATTTAGTAAAAATCAAAATAGTAATTTGAAATTGTCAGGTTTTGACTCCTTCGTACTGTAGCAATAACTATAAGGTGTCAGTTATACTTTTTATTTGACATTCTAAAAGGTAATTAAACTTATGCTAAATCTAAGGGAAAATAATAAAAATTAAAAAATAAAATTATTTAATTTGCAAAATACATTGAAAATTAGATATTTCAATATATCCATTTTGTAACATATTAATCGATATAGTAATCTCAAAATAATAGTGTCTTTTGGGGAAAAATCCGTTTTTGGTCCACTAACTTAGGGCGAGTCCAAAACTGGTCCACTAACTATGATATTATCAATTTTAGTCCAGTAACTTAGGATCTAGTCCAATTTGAGGACAAATTTTGTCGGAATTGACTAAGTTGGCCGGAATTACTCACGTGCAAGGCACGTGGTCGTTCAATTTGGGGCTTTTCGGCCATTTGTCCTCATATTGGACTCGGCCCTAAGTTAGTGGACTAAAATTGATAATATTGTAGTTAGTGGACTAGTTTTGGACTCGCCCTAAGTTAGCGGACCAAAAATGAAAATTTTCCTTGTTTTGACCCATAATCACAATTTAATAGAATACATTGGTTCTTTATCAGTTTTTTTTTTTTTTTTTTCCTAGACTCAAATGGTTCTTGCCTTGATTCAAATCATTGGAGATTTTTCATATACTTATATCAAAACCCAATAATGACAATCTTTTTTTTTACTCCAACACAAAATAGTGAGGCTCCACTGTTCGATTCTTTAATATAAAATTGGAGATTCATTCGAAACGTACCTCTTCTTGGTTTTGCGCGGTTTGATCTTCTTCCAAATCAGCCTCATCAGAATTGTTCATCGCACAATTTTTCGATTTTGCATTGTGATCCACACCACCACGTTTTCTACACTTACTCACGTGCAAGGTATGTGGTCCTTTAATTTGGGGCTTTCCGATTCAGGTGTTGAGAAATGTAGAAAATATGGTGGTGTGGGTCACAACGCAAAATCCAGGAAGTGTCTGATGAAAAAAATTCCGATGAGACTGATTTGGAAGAAGATCAAACCACACAAAACCAAGAAGAGATGTGGTTTGACTGAATCTCCAACTTTATATTAAAGAATCGAACAGAGGATCCTCACTATTTTGTGTTGGAGTAACAAAAAAGATTGTCACTGTTGGGTTTTGATATAAGTATCTTACAAAATCTCCAACAATTTGAATTAAGGCAAGAACCATTTGAATCTAGGTAAAAAAAAATGATAAAGAATCAATGTATTTTGTTATATTTGGATTATGGGACAAAACAAGGAAAATTCTCGTTTTTGGTCCGCTAACTTAGGGCGAGTCCAAAACTGGTCCACTAACTACAATATTATCAATTTTAGTCCAGTAACTTAGGGCCGAGTCCAATATGAGGACAAATCGCCGGAAAGCCACAAATTGAACGACCACGTGCCTTGCACTTGAGTAATTCCGGCCAACTTAGTCAATTCTGGCGAAATTTCTCCTCAAATTGGACTCAGTCCTAAGTTACTAGACTAAAATTGATAATATCATAGTTAGTGGACCAGTGTTGGATTCGCCCTAAGTTAGTGGACCAAAAACGGATTTTTCCTGTGTCTTTTGACACTTAGAACTATACCAATAGATATAATGTGTCAGTTACTTTCTATTTCGATATCCTAAATTCTAAGGAAAATAAACAAAATAAAAAAAATGTACATTTTATTAGCAAAAGACATTACAAATTAGATATTTCAAAATATCCATTTAGTAAAATTTTAATTAAATTATAAGGTCATATGAAATCCGTTTAATGATAATATAATCGAAATAATATTTTAATATTATAAGACCATTTGACACATATGTACTCTAATATTTATAGGATGTCAATTACTAACTATTTCGATATCCTATAAGGTGAAGTTATTATGTTAATATAAATATAAACATAACAAAAATAAAAAAATTTAGAAGTAATTTACTTATAAGATATGGATTTAGCGATACGGTAATCGAAATAATAATTTCAATGACATAATAATTTTGATATTATAAGATATGTTAACACATAAGTACGTATGTTTGTTTGAGGCTGCAGAGTGTTGAGTCAAACATGAATGAGGGAGTTAATAAGTGTGATTTATTGGTTATTGGTCCCCTCAATTCACAGAAGAAAATCATAAGCAAACACACCCTAATTGTTATAAGGTGTCATTAAGTAACTAAAAATTATTTATTGTAGCTCTCTGAGGTTTGTGGTTCTCAAACTGAAGCTTGAATGCAGCAAGTCAAAACTCCTTAGAATTAGGAATTGCAGCATATGTACATGACCGGCAAGTCACTTTTGATTGGCACCCATTAGCCACAAAGCAACTGCCAGAGATTCTCTAGTGCCATGGCTCTTTTCAAGCTGAGCAACCTTAAGCCAAATGCTCTTCTTAGTCAAGAACACCGTAAGGACACGAGCATAAATCGCCCTCGCAGTCTTAGTCGAACCTCTCTTCTTACACTCAGCATCAGCCACCCAAGTTCTCTTCCTATCCTATCTTCTTCTTCTACCCCAATCTCTATAGTATTACCAATAATAGCCAGCCAAGTTACAACAGAGCCACCTCTTTCATCCATATTTCGTTGTCAATTTCTACCCCTTCTCTCTATAAAGCTCGAATACCCCTTTCTATAATCTTTCCAACCATGTCACTACTCCCATTAGCTTCCTCCAACTTGGCAGCAGTAATCCATATAACTGGCCTCTCCCTAGCTTTATTCAACACCTTCTTTGCATTTTCATACGTCACAGCCTCGCAAGAGCCAGCCACAGCTCCATGTGCAACAAAAGCCTCACATCTTCCTCATTCCCAAGCTCAACAACGGCCTTCCAAAGCCTCACCGAATCTGGAATATGTTCAAGCCCTTCCTCAACACCGCAATCTTCTTCCAATCATCTTGCCTTAATACCCCTAGCTAGCAATCACAACCTTAGCATCAGGAGGCAACGCCAAACATCAAGCCTCCAACTATACATCCTCACTTTTGGGACACTCTTCACATCATTTCTTGATCAACTGTTGGGCAACCTGAAGCTTCCCTGCTACCTCCTCCAACCTAGCTACTGCTATCCAACCATGTGGATGCTTAGGATTTGTCTGAGTGACCAATTTTAGCAACAACCTAGCCTTAGTGATATCAGATACCTCTGCATCACTTGTGATCTTCATACTCTTCAAGTCTGTCAAGTAACCCTTAGGGATCCACCACTGTTAAACGAGACACAGAATCAGATAACCTATCCAACTTCAACGACAACATAATCCCTTCCCTTCACCAGCTGCAGGAAAATCTGTAACCGAGGATTGCAACCGTGGAGTTTTCGTCCCACCAACCACCCTACTCTTCGGATCCAAAGCACTCACATGTTCCTTCTTTTGCCTCGTTTTTTCAAGAAGTGTATCAGGAACCGGGATGAAGCTCTCAAACATCTTCTTCTTCGGTTATATTATCCCATTCTTCAGTCGACAATGCATATAATTTCCTCTTTAAATCAGCTAACTTCTCTTAATCTTCGGATTTAACGCTCTATACTTCTCGATTTCCTGTTTAAGCCCAGCCTCCCTCCTATCCTTCCTCCGTGAATCCACCCTCTTATCAATTTCCTCCCACACGGCATCAACCTCCTTATCCTCGTCATCATACTCAGCCGAAGCAAACAACCCACGTCATTCCCTTCAAACTCATCAAACTTCTGATTCTCCCCATACCCTTTCTCCTCACTCTCTTCCTCCTCCCTAGGCGCGACCAACACCAGATGCCCTAGGCACACCAATCACCGCCGCAGATCTATCCGGTAGGTCCGGTGCCACACGCATCGGACCAATATCAGACCGGGTAGTGAAACCAGTGGCACCACGACCAAGAACAGCGACATAATTCGGCGTTGATACAGATGATGATCAATGGCCGGGGAAGAATAATTGATCATATCCAATAACAAAATGACACTGTAATTATTAGCCGAATTAAAAATTAAAAGAGGTCTCACCACATATATAAAATAACAATAATGCCCTATAGTTGGGCAAATTTAATAAATAATAGTACTGTTCAAACAACAATTAAAATAATAACTGTGTTTTTTGAGGAATTATAGAAATAAGTGAACTCGCTTGTGCCAAAGGCAACTTTCAATAAAGTTACAGGACACTGTTCATAGTTTCACAAATTTTTTTTTTTAAATAAAGACGCCTCTACCAAAGGCGACTTCAATTGTTTTATTTTATTTTATTTTTTCTTTTATAGTCGTCTGTGCCATATGCCACTTATGGTTTTTTTTTTTTTAATTTTAATCTGAAAGTTGTTTATTTATTAGAGTTTCAATCGTGTTTTTTTTTTTCTTTAATTCGAGTCGCACATATCGTTTTTTAAATTTAAGATGTCTCAAGCATTGTCGATGTTTAAATCCTAAAAATATAATATTTTAGTTAATCATAAATACAATGATGTAGTTTGTACCAATATTACAAATAACATGAAAAAGACAAGCTCTAATACTCATGTCCAGTTCCACAACGAGTTTTTTTCCTGTTTCATTTAGCTCTCCCTCTCCGTTCCTCGATATTGGCATCGGATTCAGTGTCTTGGGCATGTTGTGTTTGACCATCATCTGGTGTGCTGATATTCAAACTAAATGTTGGCCGACCAGATGAGATGATGTTTGACCTAATATGGGATTGGAGACGTATTGAACTATCCTCGATGACCTGCCTAATTTGGTTGTTGAGGAAAATTTGGTTCAGTTGTTGTGTAGTTGCCGAACTCCAAGAGCAAAGTGAAGGACTGATCAAATCGCGATGAATCACGATGAGGAGTGAAATAATCTTGTTCGTTCACCATTGGAGGCACATAGTAACCTGACTGCATGTCCACACTAGGGTGCTCATGAACGGTAGAATTTGAAGGCCCGGGGAGACTGCTTGACACAGACCTAAATGGATGGGTGTTACGCGAGGTAGTACCACCAACTCGTTGTCTGAAGTTAGCACGTTTGGACGTACTATGTCTCCTCCCTTGTTGGGTTGCATCATATGGCATGGGCATCCCATCAGCTTGGTGTTGTGCATCTGGTTGATATAACTCCTCAAAAGATCTTCTGGTCTGCTCCCTCATATAGTTCCTCTCTCCGATTGCTAGTTGATGCATTCTCTCAACGATCCTTTCCTAAAAACAAAGGTTGTAAATAAACATATATGAGTTTGAAATTTAAATGTTTTGGATTTATTTATATGTATAGTCAAGAAGACGTTGTTTACCCACCAAATTTTCGATATATGCATAAGTTGTCGGCTGAGATCCCTCTTGCACACCTATTCCAAAAGTTATCAATCAAAGTGTGATCTCTTGATACCAACCCATGTATCCAATGTCCACTTCATCACCTTGTTCTCCGATCTGAGGGGCGGCCACAATAGACTGATTTCTGGTGTTCCATTGCTCCACATACTGAGCGTGTGTTTCAAGCCAGTTTTGATTGCATTTTCCACATCGATATGTCCTACCATGCAAACTCCTGTGTTCATCTACAATTGATTGAGGGATAGACTGTCGCATACTGAATTGCCGAAATACCCAATCGGGATAATATAGATCAACGATAGAGTTATGGATAAGTGGACATTTCTATATCCATGTGTACGTAACATTAATAATTTTGTCATCATTATATGATTGGACTGTTGGTGGGATTGGCTCATAAGGTCTCCAAACAAACTGCAAATCAAAGCAAATTAATATATTATTACATTAATTTTATTTTAGAAATAAATAAGAGAAAAATGAAGGTTACACCTCCTCTGGGGTTTGTCTATCCAGGTACTCCCGGATAGTCTTCACGTTGCTGTTGAGGCTATGCAAGAAAGTGTGATATTGCAACCATTCAGCTCCATATAGTGCAATAGGGAGTTCACCGGCTTCACCATCGATTGGACCTATATCGAATCACCTCCCCACATTTCTAGGCCTCAGAAATGTTATACACGACCAGGCCCAAATCTGAAAGAAAGTTCATAACATATATTTTGTAAATAAAATGCAATAAATTAGATTGAACAAGGTAAATATGACTAAAGGATGATGGTGCACCTGAAGTAACTGCATAGCCCCGCCAATGGATTTATCATCTCTATGTGTTGCACCACATAATTAGTGGTACAAAAACCCAATATGGCACTACCCCAACTGTATTCGTAGCATTCAGAAATATCTTCCAATTTAGTCAAGCACATTAGTGATCCAAATCTTCCCGACGTGTCTGGGCCCATAATGGAACCCAACAGAATCAACGCAATCCCACGTGAGTACTGCTCAACTTCGACGTCTTCTGTATCATCATCTACTGGGTTATCCCTTAAATGCTTTCCGAGGGCTGTCATTGAGAATCTCGAACCACTAATATCACTTGGGTCTGGAATCCAACCTAATAGATCTTCACATCTACCTTTCTAATAGAAAGAGCCTGATTCTACAACTCCGTTGATTACCGGCCTACCATCTACCCTCAATCTCCAAATAAAGGCTACATCCTATAGTGTGACAGTTGTCTCTCCGACCCTAAAGTGGAATGTATGTGTCTCTGGTCTCCATCGGTTAACCAAGGCAGTGATGATAGCTGTATTAATTGGATAGTCACCGCATCGATAAACCCCACAAAACTCCATCTCATGTAACATCATTATAACTCTATAATACAATCTCTGATTACGTTTGAGTTTCCCACTATTTTCATCATCATTGTATTCGTCAGCGTAGTCATCGATCCTAAAAAAAATACCACTCTCATGGCGGCATTTCAAAGTACTATTAATGTATCCCTCGAATACATCTATAGAACGATATGTTTCTTGCTCAGTTAACATCCAGTTAATATCCTATTATCAATGGGTCCATATTGTCCGAGGTGCTCCATGCTACGAAAATGGAATTCATCAAAACTAAGATTAGAAACAACGATTTGATCAATCCAGCATGTTCATGACAAGTCAATAAATAGAGATAGATGTAACACAAAATATTAAAAATTACATACTAATAAGGTTTCATGAGTTCAATAATAGTAAAGAATAAGGAGCAAAGGATACAAAATTACAAATTTCTTACATTCCCCTAAAAAATCACACACACGCAACATATCATGACGTACTTAAAAAAAAGAAATGGATGTGTGTCGAATACTAGAAGCGACTTGACTACTTGTCCATGTTTATTGTCTTCGGTATATTGATGATCCCTGTTGATCCCTAGAAGCGGCTTATGCCTGATATTGATGTCTTGCGCGGACTTAAGGCCAATCCATTTCGTTTTGGTATCTTGTTGTCTTAGGCCTCCCACGATGTCTTGACTTCCGCAACTCCGGGTTGTGGCATAACGCAAATGATGGTTCATCCAAATAGTTTTCGTCGGGCTAGGGATTAAATCTATCGATATATGTCTCGACGTAGAAGCTTGTGTTGTAGTATGATCTCATGTAAATGCCTGGGTTAACACCATAATGACAACAAGTTAGCATTGCGTGAGAACAAAGGATCCCATTTTGTTTCCACTTTCAGCATGTACATTCTCTCGTAGACAATTTCACAACATGTGCGAATATATTGTTCGACCCTGGTGAAAAAGTCTTAACAGCCGCTGATTGTTCTGATAGATCAACCGTGAACACGACGTGATGCAGTGCTTTGGTCTGTCTCTGATCATATCGCTTGAATATCTCATCAGGCCATGGTTGGCTCCTTTCTTGCATTTGACGACCCAATGACAAGCGATAGAAGAAGTATTTAGTGGACCGATAGAAAGTGATTTGAACAATTGTACAAATTGGTAGTCTTCGTGCACCCTTTAGGACTCCGTTCATGCATTCTGATAAGTTTGTTGTTAGTATCCCACATCTCCAGCCATCGTCATGCGAAGTAGTCCACTGGGATACCTCGATCTTGTCCAAGTAGGCGTAACCACTTTCACTTAACGCCCTAATCTTTGACATCGCATTCTCAAATTGTCGTACAATAAATGCTGATCCAGCCTCCCAACACAAATCCTTCAACTTAATATTTTTCACTAGCGTGTTAAAATTCGAGCAAATATGTCTTAGACAGAAACGGTGAAAACCCCCAGGTGGCGTGAATTGTACGAATTGTTTAGCAGCTTCGATTAATCCAACGTATCGATCAGATACAAGACACAACCCCTCCACTCCTTGGACAACATATTTCGTTAACTTCTTAAGAAACTATTTCCAAGAGGCGAACGTTTCTTCATCGACAATAGCATACGCTAGAGGCAGAACTTGTTGGTTGGCATCCATTGCTACATCAATCAGCATTTTGTGCTTGTACTTAGTGTATAGATGTGTTCCATCAACACTAATGACCTTCCGACACTGTTGGAAACCATCGATGCATAGTTTAAACGCCCAGAAAACGTACTTCAACATTTTAACTCCAGGGCTCTGTTGTTCATGTCGCCTGTTTCATCTCCACTATTTGATTCACTATCACTCGGCTCAGAATCTTCAATTTCATTTGGACCAAAATTGTCTACCAACGGATCAATCGCCTGATCCCCTGATAACTCCTCTATAGTGTCACTTGTACCATCGATTTGAGTTTCATGGTTAATGGGGATTGAAGGGCGGTTTGGGATTTCATTGAAACTAAATGTAGAGTTGCCATGTGTATTGAATACATGACTGCTTGGATCGTCGCCACTAAGATATGCCGCATACTGGTAGTAGTCATCCGTCAAGGGAACATTTTGTTTCGTGGTCGTCTATAGTACGACACTTTCTACGTGAAGGTGCACATAACGATTTCCAGCATCAAGATCAAAGAAGAACCACAGATCTTCGTCACTGTTGATTGGTATTAGTTGTAAAATATTATTTTCACAAACCGCTGCTGATGCTTTCAACATCTATCGATCGCTATCGATTTTCAACATTTGGTATAATACCGAAAGTAGTTCAGAGAAGCCAATCGAACGAGACACCTTTCGACCACCAATAGGTGGCCCTTCTGTACCACTTCCACAGTGCACGATAAGTCCAACGTTTTCCGACGACGCCATTTTAGTGTACATTGAGCTGCTCTAGTTTGAAACATATAACAATAATAATAAATAAATAAATAAAACACAAACGATATAGATTGTAAAAAAATAAAATAATAGTAGTAAAAATAAGAATACTAATAAATATACTATTTCTAAAGAAAATAATGATATGAGATTAACAATAACAATAATAATAATAATAATAATAATAATAATAATAATAATAATAATAATAATAATAATAATAATAATAATAATAATAAACGTAGTAGTAATAATAATAATGATAATGATGATGATGATGATGATGATGATGATGATGATGATGATGATGATGATATTAATAATAATATTAATAATAATAATGATAAAAAAGTTAGGAATAATAATAAATATAATATTTCTAAAAATAATAATAATAATAATAATAATAATAATAATAATAATAACAATAATAATAATACCCATATATATATTTAGTACTATTTTATTTAATTATCTTCTACTTATAAATTTATTTTTAAGGGCCAAAGGAATTTTATTAATCATTTTATTTTCAACCCACCTTATTTCGTACAATTTTCAAGCCCATAAAATCTTATTTAATTGCCAAAGCCCATCATAATAGGACTCATTAAACCCTACCGATAAACACAACTCCCTCGTTTCTTCTTTCTTCTTCATTCGGTAATTTGCAGAAATAAAGGTACCTACTTTCCATATGATTTTGTGCCTTTTTCATATCATTTAATTAGGTTTTTTTTTTAATTGTGAATATTGAAATGAGATCCTTGAATTTTGTTTTGTCAGATATGTAAAAGGTTGTAAAGTTATTATAGGTATACTAATTCAATTTTAGGCGGCGGTTGTGTGAGTTTGCTAAAACAAGAAATAATAATATTGCTTTGGAAGTGCTCAAGTGTGATCTATTTTAAGTATATGTAGTATGTAGGTGTGTGAATACATTTATAAAAAAAATTAAAAAAAAAAATAATGTGTAAGATGTTTTCTTTATAATATATATGTGCATTATATAAGTGAGGTATGTTGTGCATGTTACACATACATAAGTAATGATTATGTTTATTCTGTTAGTGTGTGGCTCTCTACATAGAGTGATATAGTTTATGTCTAATTGTGTATATATATATTTATATGATTAGCTTGAGTGTGGGTATAATGGTAGTAGGGTCAATTATGAAAGTGGAGACAACAAATTTTATTAAGTGTACGGATACTGCTTGTGTACGCATTTGTGCTATTTGATTATATATATATATATATATATATATATATATATATATATATATATATATATATGATCTGTAAAGCCTTGAATTGATTATCCTTTTCTCAATTACTTCAATGTTTATCTTAAAATCTTTATCATCCTTCTTATGATGCCAGCAGTCTTTTATAGACTTCCAGACAATTCAGAAGCACATATTCTCGTACCCGAATTTATTCTTTTGAGACCTAATATTATATTTATTATTATTTTTACATACTATTATTTTAAAGCTACATTTCTAAAACGATTATATTTGCTATGACAAGGTGACGAGGCAAGCAGAGACTAAGGGTTATAAGACATCTGCATCTACATTACACTTTCTGCTTATTCCAGGTGGGGATCATTTCTAAACTATTGGGTCGTTTGTCTATTTTAAATGTCTTATATGTTATTTTGATGTCTAAGCGCAATATTCCATAGGCTATAGGCAACATGCTATATATTATGCTATGCTGTGCTATGCTAGTCAACAGACAACAGATTTTTTTATGTTGATCAACATCTATTTAAAGTGTGTTGTATGCTTTCATTATTATTGCATCTATTGTATTTAGAGTCGACAAACTTATCCTCACTGAGCTTGTGGCTTGCTCACCCCCAATTACATTTCAGTGTCTACAGGTCAACTGGAGCTTGGTGATGGTACGAGGTGGTGGATGTAAGTAAAGTCAATATTTTTGGGTCTGCTTATTTTCTAGTATTTTTCTGTTATTTATTTCAAGAATTTTATTAGGAAAAGTGAAGTTTTGCAAATAGTTGAATTTTGGGTTTCTGTTAGTTATTTGGAATGAATCGAGAAGTCTAGTTTGTCTTACTTATTTATTTTAAATTGAAAGTTAGTCTGGTGAGTCAATTTTTTTTATTTGGAAACAAAATATTATCTCTAACCTTCATATACAAGTTATTTTACGCTTCCGCTTAGTTAAAGGGTAAATTTACTTTTACTTTATTTATAAAGTGCAATTGAAAATTTATGTTTTTCAACCAAAAGAGTGTTTACAAATATTCTAGAAAATTGGGGTGTTACAATAATAATAATAATAATAATAATAATAATAATAATAATAATAATAATAATAATAATAATAATAATAATAATAATAATAATAATAATAATAATAATAATAATATTAAACGTAATAAAATAAGAATAATAAAAATATAAAAAATAATTAAGAATAATAATAATATTGATAATAATATTGGAAATAATAAATATAATATTTCTAAAAAAAATAATGATAGAAGAATAAAAATAATAATAATAACAATAACAACAACAACAACAACAACAACAACAACAACAACAACAACAACAACAACAATAATAATAATAATAATAATAAAAAAATAAACGTAGTAATGATAACAATAAACGTAGTAAGATTAAGGATAAAAAAATAAAAATAAAAATAAAAATAAAAGTATCAGTAGTAGTAGTAATAATAATAATAATAATAATAATAATAATAATAATAATAATAATAATAATAATAATAATAATAATAATAATAATAATAATAATAATAATAATAATAATAATAATAATAATAATAATAATAATAATAATAATAATAATAATAATAATAATAATAATAATAATAGGCACAATCATTATAACCATAATAAATGGACATGAATTACATTACTAATAGCCACAATAAAACATATATATCTTCCACTGCACATACACAATTGTTCACCAAAAAAATCCCCGACAGTCATTTTTGATCAATTCTTTACAATTCACATTCATTAAAAAAATAATAATTAGAATTACATATAGAATTTTGATACCTTAATGAAGATACACTGTTGTTATATTTATAAGACTACTTTATGGCCGAACGAGGGGCAGCACCGTGTCCACTAATTTTTTTGCCAAACGAACTTTGACAGTCTTCAAAATAATTAGAAAATAATTACAGAAAATATTAACATCGGTATATCAAACGGAATTTATAATATAAATTATGAAAAAAGTTTAAATATAAAAATATGTACCTTAGCAAATTATCTCCAATTTCGTGTGAGTCGTCTGATCCAAAAATGTGATACTTGAAGTCTTTCTTGTGGAATCAAGTGAGAGATAGCGATGAAGAGAAAATTTTGAGAGAAATTTTTTGTTTGAAAGAATACATTCTGTAGAAGTTTTGAAGAGTAGATTTATGAGATAAGATAAGAAGAAAAAGAAGTAGAAAAGATGATATATATATATATATATATATATATATATATATATATATATATATATATAAACCATCCGGTCAAAATGTACAAAAAACATTCAATTGATGAGATAAGTCACTGCCTCATATTAAAGCCACAATCCCCCACCCCACTGCACCACTGCTTCCCTCTGCCAGTAAATTTAAAGGAAGTCGCCTGTGCCACAGGCCTTTTTTTCGTATAAATAAAAATAAAAATATATATATACACATATACATATAGTGAATGTCGCCCCTGACTTTAATCTCGGAAAAAAAAATTGATGTCGCCTCAAGTAGAGGCGTCTTTGATAATAAAAAAATTAAAAATAAAGAAAATTAATTGAAAGTCGCCCCACGCAGGGGCGACATTAAAAAAAAATTCATTTTATTGAAAGTCGCATGTGACACATGCGACTTCGCTTATTTCTTTAATTAGTAAAAAAACACACTTATTATTTTAATTGTTGTATGAACAATGCTTTACTTTATTAAATTTACCCTATAATTGCGCTCGTGCAATAATTACACAAACAAAATAAATGCTCCATATATTATCAACTTATGTAAGCGAAAATATGAAATAATCAACATAAATCTCTAATGAGTAATGACCAACAGATTTTGTATGTGAAGTTTAATAACCTACACAATAATATAAACCTAATATAATTAAAATCGTAAATCTACATTTAAATCCAACAAAGAAATTAAACAATACAACCGTAATAATTTAATCCCAACTTGCCCATTCCATATAATCCCAACTTAATTCATCTCAAAACCAACAACGTAATATATAGGTTTAATAGTAATTTACACCCTAAATTATGGGTTTTTTTTTTTTCTAGTTTATACCTAAACCATTTTTTTAACAAATATCGTCTCATACTCTACGGTTTATCAATATGTAACTGCGGGCAAAGAATTAAGGCGAGAAAAATAAAAAAATATTAAAAAAATTAATAAATCATAAAATTATTTTAAAACCTAACAATATTTTTAAATTTTAAAATTCGTTTAAAATATAAAAAATTAACTGAAAAAAAGTGAATTTAGAAAAATTTATTTTCGATACTATATAGAGAAAATCAAAAGTTTAAATAAATTTAGAAAGAATTATAAAAAATATAAAAAATATTTAAAATTTAGATTTTAAAAAAAATCTAATTGTATGAAAAATTAGGGTTTTATCAAATTTAAAAAAAAAAACTGAAAAAATAATTTTGAAAAAAAATCCTTAAATTATGTGAATTCTTCAAATAAAAATTTCAAATTATTTATTGATTATCAAAATAGTTATTTTTTAATTTCCAAATTATATTAAACATTTTCAAGAAAATTTAAAATGGATTAACATATAATTATTTCTTTTCTTATAAAATTTGGAAAATTATTTTATAAAATCTAAAAATTATTTTGAAATCTCAAGAAAATCATTCAGATATGTGAAAATATATATGGAACGTTGGAATTATTTTTAAAAGAAAAATTACTTGTCTTAAAGGTGTATAAACTAATTTATAAAAAAATAAAAAAATATTTACACTTCAGAAAATAAAATTTTAAAATTGAATTGTTTTAGATGTTTTAAATAATTTAATGATTTTTAATTTTTTTTTTCTAATTTTATCTCAATGGGAATTCTTCGTCCGATGTTACAGATTAATAAACCTGTGAACTATAGGCTACTATTTGTGATTATTTTAATTTAAAATGAAAAAATAAGCACAATTCTGGGTGTAAATTGATATTAACCCTAACAAATATATATACATACATATATACATTATGGAATCAAGATTAGATTGTAGTCATAAATACTTTAATCTTATGAAACGCTAAAAACATTCTTTTTGTTGCAAGGAAAATAGAAAAGGGACAAGAAAAAGATGAGCGCAATAACTAGGCTTATCTTATTCATCATATTCCTTTATATAGGGTGCCAAATACAGGTTCACAATTACATATATTTAGTGAATACCTATATTGCCCTTCATCAGATACTTTTGACGAAGGCACACTAATTGTATTTTTCCTTCAACACTTCCCCTTGTGCCAAGTCAATAGAGAATTGGTGCAGAACTTGTTGCTTCGTTAAAAACCTTGCCAAGTAACAAAATCCAGTGGAAAAAATAAACATTGATCGAAGGGAAAAAAAATTGCAACACACTTTTGTTGAGACTCCCTCTGAAGTCTATATCTCTCCCTTGATACGTACATCTATCAAGAGAATTTCGAAAATCTCTTCATCCTCAATTTCACATAAATCATGAGGATATTATGTGGTTGCTGGTTATAGAAACGTGTATGCGGTACATGCTTGGTCTCGTCACCTTTGATGTGTAGCATAATCCATCTGTTTGTTGCAAATAGCTTCATCTTCATAACTTCGGGTAGGCTATTCAGAGCTATAGCTCAAGTCACTAAAACTTTAACCATATAGGTTAATGAACTTCTTGAGATATCATCCATGAGTGATATGATGGGGTAGCTAGAGTAGTTGTGATTGGTTGATCTTCAAAATTTCGTCGTGTTCCTCATGGTAATACATAACTAGTTTGGTAAATACCTTTACATTGGGCCAATGAGATCACCAGCATCAGTAGAGCCAACTAAGGTAGAATTTGGTATTTCTGAGTAGGGGGTAGCTTCAACATTTTCTTTAGGAGTTACATTTTCATTTGTAGTCTCTCATATCTCTAATATGGGAAGAACAAATATGTGTCAATGGTTTCTTTTAGATATAAAAAATACTGTGATATCATTCCATTGATATTGCATTGTTCTGAGTAAAATCTAACCAACAAGTTCTTTGAGAAAGTAATACATGATTGGGTGCATTGAGCTTTTTCTACAATAATGCGCACATTTCAATTTAGTAGGCAATTTCATCTCCAATAGCTCTTTAGTCATTTTCTTTAGACTCAAATGGATCTTTCCTTATGTCCACACTTCAACAAATCATAGGAGTACTAACAGATTGCATTATCCATGTTAGATCGCCTGATAATCTTTGAATATATGCAAACTGAGGAATTGATATTCCACAAACTCGGTCTCCTTGTTCAAAATATAGATAGTTCCGAGTTTTTCCATGATCCTTTATCTCAATTCAATTTCAAATACTTCACGGTTTCTCTAATTTCTGTAAGAATGCTTATTATGTCCATAACATCGACATATATTGTTATAGTTGCAAATTCGAAACTTGTTTCCTTTATAAATGCACAAATGCAAAGTTAATTGTCATTTCCCTTCCCAATCAAGTAGTCATTCAAACGGGTATACATGTTCCGTCCGGATTATTTAAATCAAAGTGAGCATTTCAATCTAATATTGTAAATGCACTCCGTGGTCTAGAGTCACTTGAGCTGCGCAATGCAAGTCTATCTAATACTTTCACATATCTCAATAACAAGATCCCCAGTGAGATATGTTGTAGCCACTTCAGCTGCTGCATTTCCAATCCTTCGGAAACTTATCAATAAGACGTTATGACATTCATTGCGAGAGAATATATCTCCTCGTAGTTCTAGGGCTTTGTGAGAAAACCTTGTTCTTTAAGGTAAGTTTTGCATTTCAGGACTTTATTCTTCTCACTACGCTTACTGACAAAATATAGTTTATGTCCTATAGACTTTACACTTGGTGAGGCTAGCACTACCAAATCAAGTACCTATCGTTTTGTCATAGAATCAAGTTCTACCTGGATTGGTTCCATATAGGCCAATATGCTCTTTGTTGAGATCTTACCGTAGAGCGTGGTTCGATATTATTATTGTGCTCTATACTTTATTGAGCAACAATGTATACATCATGAATGCACGTGAAAGATTTTTCCATTAACTCACATGCACTCTCATTATCTCTGTGATGTAATGCTCAATTTTGTCAAGTGTGGATATTCTATGTTAAATGGTGTGTTAGGATTTCAGAACCGGATCAAGAAGTTGAAGAACCGGGTTAGTGAACCGGGTTTTAAGCTGAGGAAGAAGACTGGGTCATTCTGGACCGGGTTTGGGGTAGTTGAGCATAACTGCCACTTGCAACGGTTATTATCTGTTGCAAGGAACCGTTGTAGAAGGCCCGACGTAACAAACTTTCAGCTGGTGCAACTAAATCGGTTACAACTTTCTGGTGTTGAAGATTCGAGCAACAAGCCATATATAGAATTGAAGCTCTCAACAAGGCGATTATTATTCCGTTTCTTTCCCTTTCATTCTTGTAATCAAGTGAGAGAATTTCTAGAGCTAGGTTCTTAAGCTAATTCTGCGCCAGAATTGGGGGTTAGCTAGTTTGAGAGATATTCTTGTAATTGCTTGTTTATTTGAGTGGATTGAGGTGTGTTGAACCTCCGTGGACGTAGATCATCTCGATCGAACCACGTAAAAACCTTGTGCATTCATTTTACTTTTCCTGTTCTGCGCGGGTAGGAGTTCGGTCAGTTCTCGCCGAATATTCATTGTGTGTTCGGCGTCTGTTTCTGATTTTGGCCGAACAATCCTGAGTTGTGCGGCGTGTATTTCGACCGAATTCAAATCTGTAATTTTATGTGTGTGAGTTCATAACAAATTGGCGCCGTCTGTGGGAATCTTGCTCACACACACGAAAAGTTAAAGAGAATGGCTGGAGTTAAGATGGATGTGGAGAAGTTTTCAGGTAAGAATGACTTCTCACTTTGGAAAATCAAGATGAATGCAGTGTTGGTTCAAAATGGTTTAGATTATGCACTCCTCCCCGTTGATCAATGGTCTGATGCTGAGAAACCAAAGTTCTCAGAAGTGGATAAGAAGGCTCTGAGCCTAATATTTCTGTGTTTGGGTGATAAACCTTTGAGAGAGGTATCAAGGTGCAAGAATGCAGTAGAGGCATGGGGAAAATTGGAAGAACTTTATCAATCCAAGTCAATATCAAATAAACTGTTTCTGAAGCAGAAATTGATGTCTTTCAAGATTACTGATGATAAGGCCATTTCTGATCAACTTGATGAATTTGTCAAGATGATTGAAGAACTAGAAGACCTGGGTGTGAACTTGGAGGATGATGACAAGGCTTTGATGGTGTTGAATGTTCTTCCAAAGTCCATGGAAAGCTTCAAGGATGCATTGATGTTTGGGAGGGATGGAAAGGTCAGTTATGAGTCTATCCTCTCAGCTTTGAAGACAAAGTGTTTTCAAACTCAGGGAGATAAGGGTTCTACTCAGGCTGGAGAAGGCTTGAACATAAAGTTCAAAATGAACAATCAAAAGAAGAAGTTCCAGGGATCCAAGGATAACAAGGCTGGAACTCAGAATTCAAAGAAGAATGGAGACTGGGTTGAGAATAGAAAGTGTTTCAAGTGCAAGCAAACTGGACACTTGAAGAAGGATTGCCCACAAAAGAAGAAGAAGTTGGACAATCGAAGGGCAGAAGTGGCTGTGACTGAACATCAAGATGATGCTCCTGATGTTCTAAACATCACAGATACAAAGATGGAAAAGGAATGGGTTCTTGATACAGGTTGTTCATTCCACGTGTGCCCAAATGAATCCTGGTTCAAAGACTTAAAGAAAGAAGATGGTGGATGTGTGCTACTGGGCAATGACCACTCCTGCAGAGTTAAAGGCACAAGATCAATTCAGATCAAGATGTATGATGGAGTCATCAGAACCATTTCAAAAGTGAGGTATGTTCCTGGTCTTAAGAGAAATCTCATATCTCTTGGTTCTCTTGTGGCAAGTGGCTGTCAGTTTAACTCCACAGATGGGTATCTTCATATCACTAAACACAACAAGCTGGTAATCAAGGGAAGGCAACACAATGGCCTGTTTATCTTGATTGGTTCTCCTGCGATAGGTTGTGTTGAATCTATGATAAGTAGAGAGGATTTCATGAAGTGGCATAAAAGGCTGGGTCATATTGGAGAGAGAGGGTTGAAGGAACTGTCCAAGAGGGGTATAATTGGTGAAATAGGGAATCAAACACTTGAGTTTTGTGACAAATGTGCTTTAGGAAAGGCAAAGAAGTTGCCTTATGCTAAAGGGGTTCATTCTACTCAAGAACCACTTGACTATGTACATTCTGACATATGGGGGCCTTCAAGGACAGAGACACATGGAGGAGGAAGGTATTTCATGTCCATCATTGATGATTACAGTAGAAAAATATGGGTATATGTCTTAAGGAACAAGAGTGATGCATTCCTTAAGTTTAAAACATGGTTGAGCCAGGTGGAGAATCTAAGAGGGAAGAAATTGAAATATCTTAGGACTGATAATGGCTTGGAATATCTATCTACTGAGTTCACAAGGTTTTGTGAAGATAAGGGCATCACAAGGCACAGAACTGTCCCAATGAACCCTCAACAAAATGGTGTTGCTGAAAGGTTTAACAGGACTTTGCTTGAGAGAGTTAGATGTATGCTGATTGATGTTGGATTACCCAAATCTTTCTGGGGAGAAACACTGAACACAGCATGTTATTTGATAAATAGATCACCATCATCAACTCTAGGATTTAAGACTCCAAAAGAGGTTTGGAGTGGAAAGGTACCAAACTATGATGACTTGAGAGTGTTTGGTTGTTTGGCTTATGCTCACATCTGGCAAGACAAGCTTGATGCAAGGGCACAGAGGTGTGTATTCCTAGGATACCCTGAGGGTATCAAAGGCGACAAGTTATGGTGTTTGGAACAAGGAAACCAGAAACTCTTGATAAGTAGAGATGTGAGATTCAATGAGGTTGTGATGTGATACAACTCTACTAGAAGTCAAGAAGAGGTTGATGGTGCTATAGAATCTGAAAGAATTACCATTTAGGTGGAGCCTACTGATGAAGAGAAATCACCAGAGAACAATGTTCCAACTCAACCAGGTAATGACAGTTCATCAGAAGAGGATGAAGACCAACCTGAGATTTCAAATCTCAAAACTTATAGTATTGGTAGAGATAGACCAAGGAGGCAAATCCACAGGCCTTATTTCTATGGACAAGCTGGGAGTGTTTACTATGCATTAAGTGTAGCTGAAGACCTTGAGTTTCAAGAGCCAAGCAGTTTCAAGGAAGCAATCAATTGCAGTGAAAGTGAACATTGGATAGGGGCCATGATGGAGGAAATGGAATCCTTGGAGAGAAACCAAACCTGGAAACTTGTAGACAAACCAAAGGGGCAGAAGTTAGTCAGCTCAAAGTGGATCTACAAGAAGAATGTGGAGGCTGGAAAGGCTGATAGAATCAGATACAAGGCAAGGCTTGTGGCAAGGGGCTTTACACAAAGGGAAGGCATTGATTATAATGAGGTATTTTCTCCTGTTGTGAAGCATTGCTCTATCAGACTACTTTTATCAAAAGTTACATAAGAAGACATGGAACTACAACAGTTAGATGTTAAGACAACATTCCTGCATGGTGATCTCATTGAGAGAATATACATGAAGCAACCTGAGGGCTTTGTGATTCCAGGAAATGAAGAGAAGGTCTGTTTTCTCAGGAAATCACTTTATGGTTTGAAGCAAAGTCCAAGGCAGTGTAACAAGAAGTTCAATGATTTCATGATCATTGCAGGTTTCATAAGAAGCTTGTATGATAGCTGTGTATACTTTGGTAAAGGTCCAAGGCTTGAACAAGTGTTTTTGTTGTTGTATGTGGATGACATGCTCATTGCCAGTAAGAGCATGGACAAAATACAATAGTTAAAGGGAAGATTGAGCTCAGAATTTGACATGAAGGATCTTGGAGAGGCAAGGAAGATCCTGGGGATGGATATCATTAGAAGAAGGAAGTCTGGAACACTTTGGCTCTCACAGAAGCAGTATTTGCAGAAGGTTGTGGAGAGATTTCACATGCATGAGTCCAGGCCATTAAGTATTCCAGTTAGCCAACAAACCAAGCTATCCAAAGAACAATGTCCAAAGACAGAAGAAGAAGCAATTCACATGAAGAATGTTCCATATGCCAGTGGTGTTGGCAGCTTGATGTATGGAATGATATGCAGCAGGCCAGATTTGCCCTATATTGTTTCTTTGGTAAGCAGGTACATGTCAAATCCAGGAGAGGCTCATTGGAAAGCATTAAAACAGGTCTTGAGATATTTGAAAGGCTCAGTCAGTTTAGGTCTGAAGTTTGAGAAGCAAGAAGCAAATGTTGTACCTCTTGTTGGGTATGCTGATGCAGATTTTGCTGGGAACCTGGATACAAGGAAATCGGTTACAGGCTATGTCTTTACCTTGTATGGGACAACTATAAGCTGGAGAAGTGTGCAGCAACCTGTGGTTGCCTTGTCAACAACTGAGGTAGAATACATTGCCTTAACTGAGGCAATCAAGGAAGCTTTGTGGCTCAAGGGAATCCTCAAAGACTTGGGGATCAGACAAGGTTGTGTCACCATTCAATGTGACAACCAGAGTGCACTTCACTTGGTGACACACCAAGCTTTTCATGAGAGGTCTAAGCATATTGATGTTAGACTTCACTTTGCAAGGGATGTGATTGAAGCAGGGTCTGTAGAGGTGAAGAAGGTCCATATCATGGACAATGCAGCTGATTTTCTTACAAAGGCTTTACCTGGGAACAAGGTAGTGCACTGCTCGAGCTTGCTGAAGCTTGAACATTGCACTGAAGTAGCTTGAAGAAAATAGGCAGTGATAAGGTTATGACACACACTTGAATTCATTGAGGTGGAGATTTGTGATGTAATGGTCAATTTTGTCAAGTGTGGATATTCTATGTTAAATGGTGTGTTAGGATTTCAGAGCCGGATCAAGAAGTTGAAGAACCGGGTTTTAAGCTGAGGAAGAAAACTGGGTCATTCTGGACCGGGTTTGGGGTAGTTGAGCATAACTGCCACTTGCAACGGTTATTATCCATTGCAAGGAACCGTTGTAGAAGGCCCGACGTAACAAGCTTTCAGCTGGTGCAACTAAATCGGTTACAACTTTCTGGTGTTGAAGATTCGAGCAACAAGCCATATATAGAATTGAAGCTCTCAACAAGGCGATTATTATTCCGTTTCTTTCCCTTTCATTCTTGTAATCAAGTGAGAGAATTTCTAGAGCTAGGGTTCTTAACCTAATTCTGCGCCAGAATTGGGGGTTAGCTAGTTTGAGAGATATTCTTGTAATTGCTTGTTTATTTGAGTGGATTGAGGTGTGTTGAACCTCCGTGGACGTAGATCATCTCGATCGAACCACGTAAAAACCTTGTGCATTCGTTTTACTTTTCCTGTTCTGCGCGAGTAGGAGTTCGGTCAGTTCTCGCCGAATATTCATTGTGTATTCGGCGTCTATTTCTGATTTTGGCCGAACAATCCTGAGTTGTGCCGTGTATTTCGGCCGAATTCAAATCTGTGATTTTATGTGTGTGAGTTCATAACAATCTCTAGAATCATATTAATCTTCGGAGCGTCCTCCAATGATGATTCATGGACATAATTAATTAGAGATAATTTGAGAGTATTTCTTTTCATTGATGATTCAAATTGTGTCACACCTGTCTTCTTCCTTGAGCAGGTGTTCATCGAACCACGTGGCATC
Organism: Ajuga chamaepitys; assembly: GCA_958295605.1. Taxonomy (NCBI): domain Eukaryota; kingdom Viridiplantae; phylum Streptophyta; class Magnoliopsida; order Lamiales; family Lamiaceae; genus Ajuga; species Ajuga chamaepitys. Next base: position 11,976,602 of record OY282497.1, read on the forward strand.
CCCCATTTCCTTTTGGGAAGTCATGACCTCAACCACACCTCCACTAAGTGTGGTTGCAAACCTTTATCTGATGTGTTGTGCCCCTTACTGGGTAATTTAAACCTTACATACACATTTGCAGCTGGTATAGATCTTGCCACTTTAGTGATTTTAGTAAATGCATCAACAATCAAATCTTCCATACTTTGAAGATCGATAATTCGTTTTACTTCACTTTACATTATGAAGTGTGGGGATCCTAATGAGACATATTGGGAAACACTTTCTATCGTTCCCTTAGAAATTTTTTTTTCTTATCTTCCCCTAACAACGGGAAGACTGTCTTATTAAAGTGACAATTCGTCAATCTTGCAGTAAAAAGATTTCATCTGTTAAAGATTCCAAATAGCAGGTAATAGTTGTGAATGCATATCCAACATGAATACTTAATCGTCTTTAAAGACCCATTTTGGTGCACTGTGGGGGTGCAATAGGCACATATACTGCATAATCAATATGTGTAAATGTGAAAATATCAAGTTAAATTCAGTTACCAACTGGTACACATAAATTATTGGTTAGCAGTGGGTCTGAGACAAATAAAGTAAAGTTGCAACGATATTGCATAACCCCATATCTGATAGGCATTTTAGTATGCATTTCAATGCCTAATCCTCCATCTATATCTTTTTTATGGTGGCATATGTGAGACCATTTTTGTGTATGCACTTGGGTTAAAGGATGCTATACATTAATCCTGACAGATATGCAATAATCATCAAATCCTTATGATGAGAACTCTCTAAAATTAATAAGTCTTATAGACTTTATGAAGTGAGGGTGCTGAGCCTTTATATAGTATTTTGTAGGATTTTTTCAAATGAAACATTTCTTGTGGACAATAATGTGATGATCAATTAGTGTATCAGAGCATTTACCAGAACCATAGATACTTTAATGGCCCGCTTTCTGGTTTGATAGGTCCACATGTATTATATTGTGTTCTTTTGTAAGAGTGAAATGTCTTGCTTATATATTTGGCATAGTAAGGTCTCGATCCTACTTATTGCTAAATAGTAGACTTGGTAGAATGAGTGATGTGCTCTAAAACAGTTAATGAGGCAGAGTGAGATGTTGGTCGTGCTTTTAGTACTTTAGAAAGCATCGACTGTGTTATAATAAAATTAGCAATGACACTGTACATTGTATCAGATTTTCATCCCTTTTGTATTTCACTCGAAAGAAAGAATGTCCATATAATTTCTTAATATGGATCACCATGTTATGACTTTAATATCTAAAGCTCTTGTAACAAAGCCTACACGAGTCAGCATTCCAAAGTCCAATATTGGTAGCAATATATGAGTCCGCATCCCAAAGTCCATTGTGGAATACAACATATTGATAACACGTTGTTTATGCATGTATTTAGGTCGATTTAGGATCATATTTTATATCATTTACGTGCATATTTGACCGGCATTTATTTATATTAATAATATTTGGGTCATTTGACGTGTTTTGACTTGTTTTAAGGTATTTTGAGCATTTTCAGGCTACCAGACGAGGAAACAAGTTGGAAAAGAGTGAAAACCGGCCCAAAAGAGTGAGAACCGTCGAAGAACCGGTCCAAACCGGTCCGAACCGGCCTGAACCGGTCCAGGAGCAAGAACCGGGCAAGAAACCGACACGGCCGCGTCACAAAGTAACACGGCCGTGTCAAAAGTGTCTTGCAACGCATTGTGGGTTCTGGAATGGAACACGGCCGTGTCACAGATGCAACACGGCCGTGTCAAATTGTTGCTGGAAAAGTGGATTTTTGCAAAGCAACACGGCCGTGTCACTTAAGCAACACGGCCGTGTCAGAAGTGTTTTCCTGCGATAATTACCTAATTTTAATAGGATTTTGACTCTATCTTCCCCAAGATTCGTCCCCAACTCTATAAAAAGGACCCCAAGCTCTAGGAAAAAGGAGATCAATCATCAAGAACATAAATTACATCATCTTGGAAGACAAAGAGGACGAAGATCATGGAGACGGAGTCATCCGGGTTAAATTGTTCTTTCTTAGTTTTAATTCTTACAATGTTTTTATTAGAATTTTGTATTGGATTATTACTAGGCATGAGTAGCTAAGCTATTCGTGTCCTAGGGTTAGAAAGTAGGGATTTTTATAACAATGTTTTGATTTATGTTTTAATCTATTAATTCCATTCTTTATGTGTTTTATCTCTATGTTTATGCTTAAACTGAATTTAGCTTGATCACCTAGATTTAGTAATTTAGTTTAACAATTCCGCTTCGAGAGGAGGGAATTGTTATCAGACTTAGAACATAGAGCGCAGTTGTCTATGACTGTGTAGGCCGTGGCTTAGGATCGTTTGGGAGTTATTAGGTTTAATTGACTCGAGAGGGTAATTAGCTTAATTAATCAACGGTTTAATCGCTTCGAGAGAAGGATTAGATTATTGTCGTGCCGCCTAATAAACATTAGAATTGGTAAATTAATAGGTTAATCATATTCAATATTGGAATAATATCCTGAAATCGAAGCCCTAGGATACCTTTTCTCTTTGATTGTTAGTTTTCGTGTTTCCTAAGTTTGAAGTTATATTTAATTGAGTAGTTTAATTAGTAAAATCAACCTTTAAAACTTAGTATCTAGTTAGGACATTCCTAGAGTATTAGGGTATCAAACTACCTAAAACTATTCCTTGTGGGATCGACCTTGACAATAGTACTACACCTACATCCGTACACTTGCGGAACACTAGGTTAGAAACCGACGTGTCACATATTAGTTTGTGTCTCAAAGATCTTTTTAGGTAACAACTTATATGTATGTGTATCAAAGTCCATTGTAGGTAATAATATATAATTTGTGTCCCAAGGTTCATTTTTGGTACAATATTTGATCCAACGATCATCATAGTAGTGGAGTACATACCAATAGATTGACTCATTAATTTCTCTAAGATGTACTTCGTTTCACATTCATTAGAAATATTATAATATATTCAATTCCATTGTCACAAGTAGTTTTAAATGATAATCTTTGACACGAGTATCTATACTTAACAATGTTTTAGTAGCTCTTGGTGCATATAGAGCGTTTTGTGACTATAATTGTTATGTCATTAGGCATCTAGAGAATTCAACGATTCTTCGCCCTTTTAGTACTTGTGATTCAATGATGGTCATTATGCAGTGACGCGGTGAGTCTCTGTTCTTTGGACTTCCTGTATCTCTTATAGTTAACTGCTCAAGCAGTTTTTATACAAAAGTATAATATTTCCACACTTATTTAAAAGTTTATTACCAACTCTATCCTTTTTATTTAGAGGGTTCCGAGGTGTGTTTTGCACATTGTTTTCATAACCACTATGTCCATTTGGGGTAGACACATTGGAAGGCCTCCAGGGCTTCTATGTCCCTTACTTTATGGTGTATCATTACCACAACTGTAGAGACAAACACATTTGTCTCCTTTAGTTTGGGGTTATTTTTACTATTTAGTTCACCATAGTTAGGCTATGAAATTTTCTTTATCCAAGCGCGTTTTGTGTTATTTTTCAGAAGAAACTGACCATACCTCCCAACTACTTGCACTGGTTGATTAACTAGTTGAATAGTGTAATTCTTTTATTTCATACTCTAGCCTATACGGGTTCGCTAGTATAAGCATTGCAGTAGGAAAGTAAATAGATTTTCTGTGATTTCTTAACACATAAAGAGTTTTGTTTTTAGAAAAAAAACATGTCGTTATTAAATTCATTGACCCTTTTGTAGTCAGGTAAGTGAATTTCTTTCCACAAAATAATTAATTTTGAAAGTAGAGAGTTATCTATTATTCCAAAATTTCTTTTATGGCAACCCACAATTCATCGAGGTATCCTTTAATTAAAGAATAATTTCAAAGTAAGTTAGGATAAACTTTGACTTTGTTGGACAATTCTTTGTCTTTATGGTCAGTGAATGGCATGATGTGTGGATTATTATTTTTTCTAATGTGGTACTCAATTTCTTATGAGTTCATAATTCAAATTGAGTATGAGTTGGTATAATTATTTTCTTATGAATTAGATTTTGGGACCATATATCATAAGTTTTTCGATACTTTGTAAAATTACTTTATCACGTAGTTGATTTGTTAACGAATTTCCTTTATCATGGACATGCATAATTTATCATAAAGAAATGTATGGGCAAAATAATGATCAAGTTCATAATCTATCAGACAAATAAGTTAATTTGTTATTTCTAATCATAAAATTAGCAATAGGCAAAAATAACTGAATGCAACTTTCAATTACATGAGAAAGTAGAAGCATATCAAACGCAAGTGGACTTTGTAAATATTATTCAAGCAGACAAAATTCCATTATTGCTGAAATTGTACAGAATTGCTTTAGTAGCACATATAAATTTAATCTCAATTTGCCAAAAATCACAGTTGTATCTAATCTCGGAAACATATATTCATGCAATTTCTTATGCTTAAATTTCAATAAGTATTTAAATCATCAAGTATAAAAAAAGATCGCCACAGACAACACATCTTGTCATTGTAAACAATTATTTATTTCACAAAATAAGGTACTCGAGTTACCTTGCAGGAAAGATACGATTTTTTCTTATGATACTTCTCAAATTTTGTGAGGGAGGTTTACGAACCGCTTCCTTTCAATCCGATCTCCACATTTGTGGAACTCTTTGATACTCACAGAATATGAACGAAATTCACGCATTAGTAATTTAACTAGAAAATTCTTTACTCATTATAATATAATTTATCAGTGAATAAACAAGTGCAAATAAATAAATTGCTGATTGATAACGATTGAAAACATAATTGTAATAACAAATTTCGTATATTGAATTAACAAACACAAAAATTGTACAAATTAAATCCAAATTGTGTCAAACGAAGAACTTTGTAGGTTACAATCTCTATTCTTCAATCCTCTGATTCTTCTCTTCGAATGTTTTCTTTGAATTTGATGATTTGGAGTGAAATCTTCTTCTTGATCTCCTCCGCCGCTTAAGTTGTTCTTCAATAACGTTGTCCGAAGGCCAAACGGCTTGATTCCGGATTGAACACCACTTCTTGATGAATTTGATGAAGAACGTCTTCGAATCTTGAAGAATGTCGTCGAATCTACAAGAACTTTGAGTCTTCTAGATTTCTTGGAGTTCTTCCAATTCTTGAAGCTCTCAACTTGTGTCTTCACTTATTGACATGAGTTGTTGTCATTTTTTGTGGAGAATGAGGCCCTATTTATAGTTGTATGATGGGAAAACCTAATGGGCTTGGGTCTGAATGGAGCGATATGATTGGTCCTTCATAATATCATTATCCATAAGGTAATATTTAATTAATTGTATTTAATTTAATAATTACTGCAATAATTTGACATATGGAGCATTCTAATTGGTGCAGCATGACTTGATGTTTATCCTCATCTTCTTGGATAATTACTAAATTAATTTAATTTAATTTAGTAATAACATCATCTTGACACGTGGCGGCTTCCCATTGACTAATAAAATATATAGTAAATCACCATTTAAATTGACTATTTAACTTAGGAATTTTATTTACCCAATCCCTAATATTAAAAATAATCAATATAAAATTGATATTCAACATACATTTTATTACGTGGCGCATTTTTATTGGATACAAAATTTGCGTATCAACAATAATATATATCCCATATGATTAAAAAATAAAATAGATAGAGGAATTCTAACATATCACTACCATTCTGCAGCGATAATATTCTTAATCCCCAATAACAGATGATAGGTATGGCCCAATCTCTCCGGGTCGGACTAACCCGCGAGCCTGGTCAATTGGGCCCAAAAGCGCAAGCCCAACACAGCCAAGCCCATTCGCGACATCTTTGGAAGTTGGGAAAGGATCCCCATGATCTTTTCCAGTAGCCATGCAGATTTGACTGGCGGATTTGTAGGGATTTAATTAGGGTTTCAATTGTAGAGTATAAATAGGAGAATAGTTGATGTGTTATGGGTTTCGATTTGGAATTCTAAAGTGGTAACTGGCGAAATTGTACTGGGATATCCAAAAAAGAATAGTGAAAACACCCCGGAAGGTTATTGCCTTCTCCCGTGGACGTAGATCTCCGGATCGAACCACGTAAATCTTTGTGTCATTTAAGTTCTTGCATTCTTTGATTGTTTTGGATTATTATTGTGATTGTGCCTCGTTTGATATCCAATTTTCGGCATTATCAATTGGCGCCGTCTGTGGGAACCGGTTGAAAAGTAAACCCTAGCATCATTCAAAGTCGCTTTACGTTAGTCATGGTGAACACTCGCCAATCTGCTAACCCAACCCGATCTCGTCGCAATCCCCCCGTGGATCAAAACCCTCCGTTGCCACGTCAGCAGATTCAGGATCCATCAGCGGGGCAAATTGACGCACATCACCTCGCACCCGCCAATGCGCTAGCACAGGTTGACCCTCAACCAACCCCCGAACTACTGCAGGCACAGCAAGTCTTTCTTCGGGAACACGCCGCTCTATTCCGAGAATGGAATCATCGCTGCGCTGACTCCGGTGTGCACGTTGACAATGGCGTTAACCAGGTGGCAGGACATCCGCCCCGTAATCGATCTCGCGCACTCGATGAAGATCCGCCTCACAGAGCCAGGCATGATCGCCGCCGACAGCGGTTAGTATCGCCTGGGGAGAACCGGAGTTCTAATTGTTTAAGGCCCCGTTATGCTGATCACGAGGACGCAGACCGCCGCCGACCTGTAGATGCGGCAAAACGGGCTCGCTTGGAAAGGTCCTATGTACTCGATCCTCTGGAACAAGAGCAGGCTCAATTTGACGCCGAGCTTGACAAGGTATTGGGCCTTGATGCTGATGGGGAAGTAATCACCCCGTTCTCCGAGGAGATTCTTTCTACTCCACTTCCCGAAGGGTTTAAACTTCCACCAGTATCCATCTACAATGGCACTGGAGACCCAGGTAACTTCCTGAGCGCCTGTAAGTATGCTATGTTCAATCGAAGTTGCACGTCACATCACCTGTGCAAAGTGTTTTCCGAGTACCTTCAAGATGAGGCCAGACTTTGGTTTGATTCCCTGCCTCGAGGCAGTGTTACCTCTTTTCGGGATCTTGCCGAACAGTTTTGGGCCCGTTTCCATACACGAGCAAAACATATGGCCACTTTGGCTGATCTCATGAACCTGGAACAACGAGATGGGGAGACCGTTACCCAGTTTCTTGAGCGCTTTACTGCAGAAAGCCTAAAAGTAGGTAGCCGATCTGATGATATTATTATCACCGCCTTCATGAATGGCCTCCGAGCCGGGCCGCTCTACACTGAGCTAGTGGGACACCCTCTGACCATGACCCGGGCTCTGTTCATCACCGTAAGCAGGTTCGCCAAAACTGAGGAGCAAACCCGTCGCAAGCGGGAGAACCATGCTACCAAGAAGCAGCTAGACAAAACGCAGGTCTGGACTAGCACTCGGCCCTGTGCCTTCAGTCGTTTGAGCAAAGGCAGGTTGGAACCTCGCACTGATGTCCCTCAACTCACACTCCTTACGCGATGAAGGACAGAAATACTTTCTGTTCACAAGAATGATTTGCGATCGTGCCCACGGATGACTGCTCCGGCAGAGAAGCGTAACCGTGATAAGTGGTATGCGTATCATCATGATCACGGACACGACATCGAAGAATGTCGCGAGCTTGGTAAAGAAATCGAGGACTATTTGAAGCGAGGCTTCCTCCGACAATACATAGTTCGGATCGAAGACAGATCTCGGCCGAACCAAAACGGAGGTCTGCAACAAGGTCAGGGAGGTTATAACGACCGAGGTCCAAGACAAACCAGACCCAATGGAAAAACAATAGGTCGGGGTATACCAGTTACCAAAGACAAGATCAGGGTAACCGTCAACAAAATCAACCACAACAACCCCAATTATTGCCACCACCACCACCACATGGCGGTCCCGGGGACAACCCGCCGAATCATGTAGTCCACGGGATTATAAATGTAATCTATGGCACCATGCCAACAGGGACTTCCCGAAGTGCCCTTAAAGCCGAAGCACAAAGGCCACCTCCCGAGGAGCCACGCCACAAGCGTTTTCACAAATCTGAAACAGTGAGCTTCACCGAAGATGACCCTGTTCCCGAGCTCACCCCTCACACTGATTCCATCGTCATTGACATTGCCGTGGCCAATGTCACCATAAAGCGAGTCTTTATCGACAATGGCGCCGCCGTCAGCGTCATATTTTCTGACTGTTTTCAGAAGATGGGCATACCTCGCGAACAGCTTAGGCTTGCCCCCAGGCCATTGCAGACCTTCACTCAGGGAGAGGTCCAACCTGAGGGAATTATCAACCTCCCCGCGTCGCTTGGTACATATCCGGCGATAAAAACCATCTTTGTCGATTTCTATGTGGTCACCTCTCCATCTCCATACAACATGATTCTTGGCCGGGATTGGCTCACTTTGGCAAAGGCCATCTGTTCCACATATCATCTAGCATTTAAAGTTTCCTACACCCCACGGAGAGGTCGCCATCCATGGCAATCAAAGAATTTCCAAGGAGTGCATGTATGTTGCACTTAAGAAGACAACCAAGGCTCCTCCTAAGCCTCAATTTCAAATAGCCACCCCGGCGCCCGCCCCGGATTCATCTGAATCACTCGAAAACGATACTGCTGAGGTGCCATTTGATCCTGCTAAGCTAGAGCAAACTGTTACAGTAGGCGCCGTGAACATACCGTTGTTGCACAGTGCCATCATCCAAACACTACGGGAATATTCCGAAGTCTTTGCTTGGTCTCCCCCAGATATGCCAGGCGTCTCTCCCGACCTTATCACTCATAAGCTAAATATTGACCCTAATGTGAAGCCAATACAACAAAAGCAATGACAATTTGCCCCAGAGAGAAAGACAGCCATCCGAACTGAAGTTCAACAGCTCTTGGATGCTGACATCCTATTCGAAGTTCACTATCCATCTTGGCTTTCTAATCCGGTAATGGTGACGAAGTCTAGTGGGGCTTGGAGGATGTGTGTTGATTTTTCTGATCTCAACAAGCACTCCCCAAAGTACTGCTATCCTCTACCGCCCATTGACCAAAAAGCCGAGGCCATTACCGGGTATAAGGCACTTTGTTTTTTGGATTTGTACAAGGGATATCATCAAATCCATATGGACCGCCGAGATGCCATCAAAACAGCCTTCATCACCAATTTTGGATGCTTCGCTTTCAAGAAAATGCCCTTCGGGCTCAAGAATGCCGGGGCCACTTGCCAGCGTCTTATGGACCACATCTTCCGAGACCAGATCGGCCACAATGTTGAGGTATATGTCGATGACCTCGTTATTAAGAGTTCCTCCCCTACATCATGTGTGCAGGACATCGCCGAGACATTGCACACGTTGCGGCGCTATAATCTTTGCCTCAATTCAGCCAAGTGTACCTTTGGCGTTTGATCGGGAAAATTTCTTGGGTACATGGTCTCGCAACACGGTCTCCAGGCCAACCCAACCAAGATCATGGGGATCCTTTCCCAACTTCCAAAGATGCCGCGAATGGGCTTGGGTATGTTGGGCTTGCGCTTTTGGGTCCAATTGACCCGGCTCGCGGGTTAGTCTGACCCGGAGAGATTGGGCCATACCAGTACACAACACATATTAATATTCGAGTTCAAGGCATACATTAAAGATTCATTAGCACAAAATCGACAACTTATCATTTATACATTCGCAAAACAACGATTACAAATCAAGTGCTATTTTACAAATACAAGCTCAAACAAAAAATGCCTCCTACTCTACGTCTCCGCCTAAGGTGGGAGGAGAACTGAGCTCCGCTGCGGCCGTGGTAGTGGCAGTCGAGTCCACGGTCGAGTTTGCTGCCAGCTGAAGAGCTCCGCCCGCCTGGGAGCTAGTTCAATCCCCTCGGGCTCAATCCTCGGTGGAGGGGCCCTCTGCCTTGGCTCTGGCACATGCATACCCATTCGATATCCCAGGAAATCCTCGTCCTGGTCTATCGAACAACTTGCCACATCTTCAGCCGACAAAATGGTCCCCTTCTGGGCCAGTGCCTCCACCAGTGGCCACTCCGGCAGCCGCGACAAAGTGTTGTAGTAGGCGGCGTCAACATTGCCCACGGAAGCGTAGTCATACCCGAAGTCCTTTTTATAGACATCTACCTCCGGGTACACTTCCTTTACCACCTCCAACACCTCGGAGCGCGTGGCCACATCCCCAACCGCCACAAAGTTCGTCAAGAAGTTCACAAACTTCTCCGTTTGTGACAGCTTCTCGACGAAGGCCCTCAGCATCGCCCCTTGGCCCTCTGCTTTCTTCTTCAGCTCCTCCCGAGCTACGTCCAGTTCTCCACGGAGAAGAGCCATCTCTGCAACCTCGCCCCTGAGCCGGGCAGCTTCCTTCTCGGCCTCCAGCGCCCCCGCGCCATCACCTGGCCACTCTTGGCCTCAGCCGCCTCTGCGCGGAGCTTCTCGCACTCCCCACGCAGAACCTTCACTTCTTCGCCCAGCGCCTCGGTCTCCTCTTTTTGAAGGCGATGCCCGAACCCGATGAGCCCTTGGCTCAGGGTCCACACCTCCTCCATCTCGGAGACCTCGAGGCCCGCCACTCTTGTCTGGCCCTGCAGAAAACTTTATAAGACATTGCACGTCGTCGATAAATTTACCGCATGATAATTATACCTCCAGGTTGGGATCCGTCAGCAACCTCTTGGAGACGAGGGCGGTGTCAGCGTAGGCCTCGACCTTCTCTTTGCTCTTGGAGTCGTGTCCACCGGAGCGACAATCTCCTCGGCCCCCTCGCCGCATCTCCTCCCCGGGGTCTTCTTCACCTCAGGGGTCGTGCTTATTGGGGTAGCGGCTCTCTCAGGGTCAGGAGTTTGTTGTGCACTCCCCGCGGTCTTCTTCTGGAGACTGGTTTTAAAATGTCCCACTGAAAGCAAAGATCAGCACATTAGCAAGCTATATTGTCAACCAGCCATCGTCAATTGTAAAAAAGAATCCCTACCCTCCACTTCCGCCCCGACTAAAGAACCCTCACTCGGGGCTGGCGACGTCCTCGCCTCGGGTCCCTTTTTGTAATAGAGGGACAATCCGGCCTCCTCCAATTCTTCCTCGGTGAACACTTGTTTCAGCGTTCCCGGTTGCTCGAACACCTCAACCGACTCCGGTACACCTTTTGGTACCCCATCCCCACCTCATCCCTCCTCCACCCGGGATAGATTTCGACTCTTTTATATACAGGAACTTTACCTTCCAGTTTTCTACTTTGCTCGGGTTCTGTACCTTCAACCCTCTTTGCGGCCTTGGGTTCAGCGAGCACCAACCCTTCCCCTTCCCAATTGATTTCAACTTGAAGAAGTACCTGAATAACTCCACGGAGGGCTCTACCCTCGAGGACTTACACACCAACATAAACCCTACTATCTGCCTTACAGCATTCGGCAGTAACTGCCCTAATGCAATGCTGTAATATCCTAACAGCTCCACCACAAAATCCCACAATGGGAATCTCAACCCTACCTTCAGCTAATCTATATACAGTTATAAACCCTTTCGGTGGACAGCAAGCCCTATCACTGGGTCCGGGTATTATATACTCTAAATCTATTGGGAAATAAAAACTCGGCACCATCGCCTCGATTTGGGCTTCGGTCACCCGGGGCATCCTCGACGCCACCTCCAAATTCGCCTCCTCCTCTAAACAGGTGGGAAAACCCACTTCCCGGGTCCAAATTTCCCTAAGGTCTGCCCTATAAACTTTCCTACTCTCCCTTCTCTCTGGGAAAATGACTCGCAGAGGTCTAGCATCATAGGGGCTCTTATCAGTTCCCATTACCCTCACACTAGAAGATTCTGAGGATGAAGACATACTTACTTGCTTTTTCAAGGATGAACGCACAAAGGTTGGAGCGATTTCCAGAAATTTGTTGGTTTCCTTCTCGTCTTCCCGCTGGTTTTTTTATCGCAAGTTGTAAATGAAGTGTAAAGTGAACTGTCACTTCCTTTTTCCCTCTAATACAAAGATTCAACGGCCCAGATTGCGCCTGTTCAAATTCCATGGCTCATATTAGCGCGCGCATTAGACGTGTCCTTGGGTTGCGCACCTGCGTGCCTCACACGCGCCACGCGCGCAATGATCACGTGACCAATCACATCAACCCAATTCCTTCCCCAGGAAGCTTTGTGCTTCACTTCGGTTGACTCCTTCACCCCGGGGATTTCAATTCAACCCGGTTGACTCCTTCACCCCGGGGGTACTTCAGTTCGACTCCGGTTGACTCTTTCACCTCGGGGTCACTTCAGCTCGACTCCGGTTGACTCTTTCACCTTGGGGTTACGACAGTTCGACTCCGATTGATCCTTTTACCCCGGGGTAGATAAGTTCGACTCCGGTTGACTCTTTCACCTCGGGGTTACGTCAGTTCGACTCTGATTGATCCTTTTACCCCGGGGGTAGATCAGTTCGGCACAGGATTGACTCCTTCACAAAAGGACTACGATACTACTTCAACTCCACTTTGGCTACCACTCATACACATCGACCAACGCATAACTCTTACTAACCGAAGCTCCTACCTCGCTCCGGCTGATGGGGGGGCATCTGATAGGTATGGTATAATCTCTCCGGATCGGACTAACCCGCGCGCCGGGTCAATTGGGCCCAAAAGCGCAAGCCCAACACAGCCAAGCCCATTCGCGGCATCTTTGGAAGTTGGGAAAGGATCCCCATGATCTTTTCCAGTAGCCATGCAGATTTGACTAGCGGATTTGTAGGGATTTAGTTAGGGTTTCAATTGTAGAGTATAAATAGGAGAATAGTTGATGTGTTTAGGGTTCCGATTTTGAATTCTAAAGTGGTAACTGGCGAAATTGTACTGGGATATCCAAAAGAGAATAATGAAAACACGCCGGAAGGTTATTGCCTTCTCCCGTGGACGTAGATCTCCGGATTGAACCACGTAAATCTTTGTGTCATTTGAGTTCTTGCATTCTTTGATTGTTTTGGATTATTATTGTGAGTGTGCCTCGTTTGATATCCGGTTTTTGGCATTATCAACAGACTTGATGCCCATGTAATTATGTTTGCGTAAATCAAATACCTATTTTCTTACCAAATTCGATCCTTATGATTAAAAAATTCTTATTCAAAACATTAATGCCACTAACATTGAATTTGCATCATATCTAAATATAAAATTCGTAAAACAAGGTCCAAATAATTAGATTATTCAGTTTCTAATTTAAGAGAATAATCATGAGTAATCATTAGGTTATTTCGTACAAACTAGACATACATTGATGAAGTAATGGTAAGGAAACAAGCAGAGCACACAATATAATTCCATGTGATTTAAGATTAATTGAATAACAAAAGAATAAGGGCCATATTTGTTTAGAGTTGGGTCAATCGGTTGTGGATTGAACCAAACTCATTGTGTGTTTGTTCACCAGTTGTGGGAAATAAATTGCCACAATCTCCGCACATCATCAAATCGCTAACTAACTCTTACACACATCACCAATCAAATATCATTCCCAATACATACTTTAATCAATAATTAATTATTCACTAACTAACTCTTACACACATCAAATCAACTTTAACACCTTTTATATTATAACCACCCACAACCCAATTTCCAAGCAACATAAACAAACACTCACTTATTTACTCCAACCTCCATATTCCACTATACTCCCCACAACTTACAGTACTCCAGCCACCCACAACCATAAACAAACAGGACCAAGGTGACCTCTTGTTCCGTCGACTGCATGCGGACCATTACAGTCGCTAAATAACATATTCAGATGTTGATTGCCAATTCGAATAATGAATTGGCCCGTTTCAATAATTTTCAATGATCTGTTCTCTATCACCATCGTATATTATTTGTTGAATTTTTTTTCAGTAAAGTCTCGTGCTGATAACGTGTTGTATGGAAAATAAAAAAGGGACAAGAAAATCAGGCGCACAATAACTAGGGTTATGTTATTCATCATATTGCTTTATATAGGGTGCCAAATACGAGTTTCACAATTACATATATTTAATGAATACCTAAATTGTCCTTCATCAATTATTTTTAACGAAGGCACACTAATAGTATTTTTCCTTCAACACTTTTATTTATATTTTACTAAAATTAAATTTAGAACAGTGAGGTCATATCTTTTTTAACAGAGTATTAACTCACGAATAGTCCACAGTGAACCGCTACCCACATCCACCATCATGATGCGGAGAATTTTCATAACTAGCCTTGTCTATGTATTACTTCTCAAGAATGACCTTACTTTTAAATACTAAAATTAGTTTCATTTTTACACAACTCATGTTTTGATATATTAAACAACCGACTTGTTTAAACAACTAGGTTATGTAATTAAAAAAAAAAAAAAACTCCAGTGTTTTAAACAACCCGATTGTTTAAACACAAAACAACCATGTTGTTTTAAACAATTCAGCCGTTTTCAAATCTACCATATTGTTTGCACAACTTAAAGAATGGAAAAAACTATCATACAACTATATAATCCCAACATTAAATCTTAAAAATTCATAATGTTTATAGATTGAGAAACATAATACAGTATACTATGAAGAAAATAAGTATAAACATACACCTGCAAAAATAATTCGAACATCATGATGGAGCTATGAAAGAAAAGAAGAAGATAAATGAAGAATTGAGAGAGTTGAGAGAAAAAGAAGGACAAAAAGTAAGAAGAGAAAGAGAAAATAGAGAACACATATGAGGAAGAAAAGAGGGGGAAGTCAATTTCTTTCAAATTTGATATTTTAAAAATCTGAAAATATTATTTTTCTTTTTTAAAATTAAGTCAAACATGAAGAAGATCATTTCTTATTATAAGGCGGGTTATTCGGTCATACTTGATATACACAACTAATGACGCTCCGCTCACACAATCTCTCCATGTTAATGGCTACAATCTATTCTGTTTTCATATTTTGAGTTCACATGTCTGGTCATAGATCTGTTCTCACGTTTCTTTTTATCCGATTTTAGTTGCGTCTGAATCAATTTGTTTTTCTAGCTTTTCTTGTGTTCTTTGAAGCAGTGTTTTGATGTGCTAATTGATTGAAGTGGAGAGTAACTTCAAAGGAGAAGGTTGTAAGTCTTTATCCTAAATAAGAAGTTTACATACCTCTCATCTTACTAATTCTGATGTTATTTTCTTCCCTCTCCAAATGCAGGTACTACAACATCCCTGTACCTTGGCACCATATCTGTTTCCCAGTGGATTTCTTTTCAACAATGCAGAGGTGTACACAAAAAAGGAAAATGAGGAAAAAACATTTACAATTGCCCTGTTTGTTTATGGTTGTGAGTAGCTGGAGTACTGTAGGTTGTGGGGAATATAGTGGAATATGAAGGTTGGAGTAAATAAGTGAGTGTTTGTTTATGTTGGTTGGAGATTGGGTTGTGGGGGTGATTATCTATACACTATTAAAAAGTGCCTTAAGTTTCAGCCTACCCGTTTTACCCTTTTAAATTATAATATTGTAAGGGTAATATTGTAGCTACTTGTTGTATGTATCCTAATTCTATTCTAAAATTATATTCCTAGATATGGTTTGCATGGCATCCGTAAAACAAATCTTTAACGATTCTTATATATGAAGCATATCTGCTAATATTTACACCATCAAAAGTTACATGTTCTCTTAATTCTACGTAAAACAAAATCTTTAATAATTATTATATATGAAGCATATCTCCTAATATTTACACCATCAAAATTTACATGTTCTCTTAATTCTACGGCAAGTTACTTAATTCGCGTTCATAAATATACTTATGAAGCAGAACTTGGCAGATAATTTGTGAATTACGCCGATAACTTAATCGTCATTCTCGGTTTTGGCTAACCACGAAGAAAGAAAAAAACAAATTGAAGCGCTTATTAAACGAGTTTTTCATTTATTAAACGAGATTTGTTGGAGTGCAGTCTCGAATTTAGAGGTCCGTTTTTACTAATTCTTTATATTCTAACATCAATTTCTTATAGGCAATATTATGGTTTCTTAGTTTTACCCGATTTACTTTTTTTTTTCAATTCGTTTGAAGTGTTTAAAAATTGGATATTTGAATGATTAGTAGCGGTGATGATGAATGATTATATGTTTGTTCTGTTTAGGGTTTGGAAAGTTTGGATCTTGTGAGTTTGGAAGATGAGTTTTGAACTTACGGTGATTTTGAATTGGGGGATAATTATGTTCTGAACCCTAAACTATAATTTTTAATGACTTGTAAAATTACACGAAAACTATAAGAAACAGGGCAATTGGGGTGGTAAGAAAGTCAAACGGTTGGTTTTTGAAAAGAAAAAAACAGAGATAATTTCTTCTATTTTATTAATGGTTAGACTTATGTGCGTAGCGGCTCTCTCGCGCTTGTCTACGTTTTGGTGACTGTCAAAATGGTGGATCCACCATTGTTGTGAGAGAGGGAGCCATTCTTCCTACTGAATATATCTATGAAGTCAGGGATGTAAAACCGTAGTAGAGGTAGCCGGCATTTGGTTTTGTCAGAGGGGAGGGGTTGTTGAAGAGGTAGGGTTTTGGAGGGGGAGGGGGGGGGGGGGGGGAAGATTACTGTTTGGGTAAGGAAGTAATTTGATTATTATTTTTAATTAGCTTAGATTTTAGATAATATCTTAGATATTTAAAATAATTTAAGATTATTTTAACATTACTTTTATTTATATAACTTAAATTTAACATTTATCATATTTTATTATAAAAAAAGCGAAGGTTTGGTGTAACTATTAGTTTCATTAAATGATTTTTTGTGTTTATTATTTCTTAAAAGTTTTTATGTTTCTTTTGATAATTATATTTCAGTAATTTAAAATTTTATAAACAATAAATTTTATCAAAATTATCTATTATTAAAATATTTCCTATAAGGGAAAATTAGAAAAAAATGTCATGTACCAATCAACATAGTACCTGTTATATGTATATAATTTAAAATATTTTTTTATTTGTTTTGTAAAATCAGATGCCTACAACAAGTCCAACAACAACAGATGTATACCGACAAAGGAAACGTGCAAGGGAAAAAAATAAGTATGTCAAACTAAGTGCTATTGAAAAACAGAAATATATAGATAAAGTTAGTAACAACAAAAAAAGAGCACGTGCCACAAAAATTCCATGCCTATCAAATGGTGAGCCACTTTACATTTTAAAGAAAAAAATAGTGTATTAATGTAAATATGTTTTATATTTATTTATAAATCTAATCTATCTATTATGAAATTTATATTGTTTTAGGAACAAGAATCTATGAATTTGAATGCACAGAGAAACATGAATTGCGAAAAATTCCAAATTGCATTTATTGTGGAGTTGCAAGATTTGAGTACGAACCTCCAACCTTTTGTTGTGATAATGAAAAAATTCAGCTTTCCTCTATTGAAATTCCTGATGAATTGTACAATTTATTTACTTCAAATTCAGAAGAGAGTGTTGAATTCAGAAAAAATATTAGATTGTACAATGGCATATTCTATTTTACTTCATTTGGAATTAAATACGATAAAGAACTTGCATCTGGAAGGCATGGAGTTTATACCTTTAGAGCACAAGGCATAACTTATCACAGTCTTCCCGGATTGAAAGCAACTAAAGATTGTCCGGAATATTTTCAATTGTATTTTGTTAACACACATAAAGAGGTTCAAAATAGGCTTAGTGTGTTGGGAAATTCCTCTTTGTCAGAAGAACTTTTGAAGAACAATTTCTCCTACTATTACGTCAAATTTCAAATTAAATAGATATGTAAAAATTCTTCTAACATCATACAAAATGTGCAGATACATACGGGATGTTGACAAGGGTAAAGGAATGCATGAAAATTCGCACTAAAAAAAATGGACTCAAAGATAAGAGAGAGATTACTATCATGAACAAAAAGTAAGTAAAAAATATATTTATAGTTATATATAAGTATATGTATATATATATATATATATATATATATATATAGAGAGAGAGAGAGAGGGGGTTGGGGGCGAAGGGGGAGAGAGAGACATGGAGAACACGATTAATTGATAAAATTATAAAATTATTGTCCTACAATAAAGTATAACAAGAAAAAAAATCAAAATATAATATTTTAGTTGGTTACAAACATATATTAATCGTTCAATTAAATTAAGAAACAAATTAACTTAACAGTGGTTCTGTTCATAGGATATCTACTACTATTTCACTGGAATAGTTGAATCGTTGAAAATGAGGCTAAGATATGGTATGACTCCTGCAAAATTTGCACTAGATCAGTGCACAAAAGTGAGACTACTGCAAGATGCAACAAGTGTTTCGATGAGATAGCGGAAGCAATACCAAGGTACAAATATGTGTATAATATAATCTTCATGATACTTTCATATACGTATACACTAACATTAAATGATATTTAATATACTATAGGTACATAATAAAACTAAATGTTTATTAAGGAATCTACAGCGCAACAATAACAATGTTTGATGAGATAGCAGCAGTATATGTTGGATGCTCAGCACAGGAGTACATTAAATCCATAGAAAAGGTAATTAATTACTTTGCAATAAACAATACTAATAAGTTCGTACATTAAAAAAAAAACAACCTTGCTAACATAAATCTATACAGGGACAAAATGAATCTAAATACCACAGAAAGTTAATTTTACAAAATGCAAATGATGTGAGGATCTTGATCGCACAAAATAAAAATACTAAAACTATCGAAGGAAGACTGAATGCAATAGCAGAGGCAATAGAAATGATAGAACTAACAAAACAAAAAGAAGAGAATGAGAAAGATACAACTACAACAATACTTGAGGAAAACACTACAGAAGTAGAGGAGAAGAGACGAAGGAGAACAACAAAGAAAAAACAAGATAATGAAGAAACTGCAAGAATGGAAGAAAAGAAGAAACGGCGGAACACAAACACAAAATTAGAAGATTGCATTCAAATTGGAAGCGATGATGAGGTCATAGAGATCACAAAGGAAAAAATAAAGGGGTACAATGAGAAGAAAACAAGAGCAACATCGAAGAAAAAGCAACATGAATACATAGCAAAAACGGAAGAAAAGAAGAAAGGAAGAAACACAAAAAGAAAAATAGAAGACAACATTCAAACAGAGAGCAATGATGAGTAAACACTCAATCAAATTTTTAAAAAGTCACAGCAAAAAAAAGTTTCGGCAACAAGAAAGATCAAGAAGGAGAAAAAATAGTAGCAAGTACATCCTTAAAAAAAGAAAAAGAATTACACCATGTCAAAATAATTTCCACGATAAATAGGTTTTTTATTTTTCTTTTTTCATGTGATGTTATAATTTTCCTTGGGTTACATCTTATTCTACATACTCTGTTTTGGCTTTTACTTAAACTAGTATTTTAATAACACACTATTTTACGATAAAGTTTATAGAATAAGGTTTTTAAAAATAGGTTACTATTGAGTATTAACATATGATTTATTTCACAATTATATGGTTTGTGATAACATTATGATTCACTTACTCAATTCTACAAGTAAATGATTTATTCTGTGAGTACTATCTGCTGAAAACATTTTGAAATTGCCAAAAAAAAAAAAAAAAAAAAAAAAAAAAAAACCAAAAAACAAGTGCAAAAAACCATTTTCAAAATTAATTTACTAAGTCTTGCACGTGCAACGCACGTGCCAAATTCTAGTAATATAAAAGGTGTTAAAGTTGATTTGATTTGTGTAAGAGTTAGTTAGTGAATAATTCATTATTGATTAAAGTATGTATTGAGAATGATATTTGATTGGTGATATGTGTAAGAGTTAGTTAATGATTTGATGATGTGTGGAGATTGTGGGCAATTTATTGCCCACAACCGATGAACAAACACACAATGGGTTGCGCTCAATCCACAACCGATTGACCCAACCCTAAACAAACAGGGCCAATATCTATAGCCACTTGATGATAATATGGGAGCTGGTCCCCATAGATCAGAATGTACAGGCAAGAGGAGCGTCATAAATAGTTTGAGGCTAAGGAAAAGAAAATGGCGCAATTTGCCCAACAAACAAGCCTTGCACATAGTTTTATTAATGAATTTGGCATTACATTGTTTGAGTACAATATTAGTTGCTAGGTTGTCCTAGTCTAGTATCCAAGTAGATAAGAATCAGGAGTAGATGCTACAATTCACTTAACTGAATTATAAGAAAAAAATGGATGGCCTGAATGTTTTGGTGGACTGTTATTGGAATGAGCGGCTAGAGAGAGAATATAATCTACTCTCAAGATGCCCTTGGAGAAGAGTGACAAGTGCTATAATATCCTTCACAAAACATGCATTAGGACTAATCGCTCTAATTTCTACCAGCTATATCGCAAGTGAACGGTGTGGTAGCAGCTAGTGGCAAGCAATGTCGTATCCCACAAGGACTAATGAAGATAATGTAACCAAATTACTATAGTAATCCTAATTCTAAAATATCTAGGCGAATCAAATAGATGATGGTTTGGTAGTTATCCTACTTACTAAGTCTCTAGACCCTAAGACAATATCAAGAGAATAACTTGGTTAACTAGTGTGCGACCATAGATAGTCGCACATGCAAACACGGGTGTGTGTGTGTGTGTGTGTGTGTATTTTTCCATGCTTTATTGTTATGAGGCTTCGTGATTATACATCTTAAACCCCCTTCCAGAGTGCCTAAGGTGTGGATTATAGACAGCGGACAACCATCCTGGATGAATGCGTTAGATGAAACTCCATCGTCTTCTGTGGGTCCTTGGCAAAATGCTCTAAAAGTACCTTCTATGCTAAAACTATGGAACTCTTGTAAACTATAAAAACATGATTATTTGAAAATCCCGAAAGGTAAGTATTTATAGGAATACACAACAGTAGATTAAATCGGATAAAACCCTGAAACATGCGTCAGCCATCAAAATAGTCGGCATTTTGCTGTAGCTCGATCGAGAAAATTATATTCTTCTATGAACAGTCTTCACTTTTTCAGGATGTATGACCGAACCACTTCCTTGTTCATTCAAGCAAATGTTTCCATCTACATATGTTTTGGCCCTATGAAGGTTGCACAAATCAAACCATATTCATGTTCGGTTGAGCAATTGCTGCTCATTTTTCTTCTCTTTCAGCTCATCTTTGGACTTTATCTCTCCACCTTGGGCATATCTAAAAGCTATTTTGGGCCCAATTCTTCAATTCTTTCCTTCCAAGCCTTCTTTTATCCGTTTAAACATGAAATCTCACCATCAACTGAAAAAATATGCCGTTTTATACTAAAACACTATAAAACCAGCAAACAAGTGAAATTTGCCAAACATACAAATATGTGGGTTACGAAGTACTAATTTACACAATAATGCACAGTTTTAGCTATGAATATGTGCCTAAAAATCACGTAAAATATAAAGTGATCAAGGATAGAATGCAAACATGACGATGTTACCTTGAGAGATTTGGAAACACTAAGGAAATTTTTAGTAATTTGAAGCACATGAAGATTATGTTTGCGAGTAAGAGTCGTAGGAGTATAAGGAGAGGAGAAAGAAGTATGACTAATGTGAAGGATAGAATGTCCCTTACCATCTCCAACATGATCTTGCTCACTGCCTTGGAGCTGTGATTTCTGAGCAAGTAAGTTTGGATCTGCAGTAAGGTGGTGAGTAGCTCTAAAATCAAGATACAAGAGACTTAGAGATGAGACTCGGGAATAGACATTAAACCAGATTGAGGGTGAGAAGTAGAATACATGTTTGGTTGAAAAGGAAAAGGGTAAGTAACTGAAGGAACTTAAGGATTTTGACTTGTATAGGCCACATTGCCTTATGGTTGGACGGATCCATTCAGCTTAGGAGGATTGAACTAAGGGTGATCCTTGTAGAAACAATAAGGAGCAGTTTGTTTTAGGAAATTTATGTGTAGTTTTGATGATGACAAAACCACTAGTAAGGAAGGAACTAGTGCCCCCATAAATTCTTTTCTCTATGTAATAGATAGAATTAGTTCTACTTAGGTGGTACACGTGGTCGTGTATACACTTTTAGGTCAATTTAAGTGTCTTTTTATGGACTTTTGTGTGCATATTCACGTGTGTTTTGTGCGTTTATTTCTCATTGGGAAATTTGACATGTTTAGTTCGTTTCCATGTCAAAACAGGTGAATTAAGGCCGAAAAATAGGTTCGAAGATCTCAAACTAACAATTCGAGCTCAAAGGAAAAAAGATACAAGAAAAAAAAGGGGACCTTGCCTGAGTTGCAGATGCCACGCCCGTGGCCCAAGCCACGGCCGTGGTAATTTGTAGAAAAGATGGCCAATTTTCACTCAACAAGACTACGACCAAGGTAATCTCGAGCCACGATAGTGGCGGACCAAGGCCCACGGTCACGGCCAGGATTGGCCACACCCATGGCAAAAGGCCCAGAAGGGGGGTAAAATCCAGCCCAACCAAACCACGACCAAGGCGATGACTGGGCCTCGATCCCAAATTGGGCCCAAACCCTTGTTTTCCACCATGCGCGGAACCAATTGTGTGCCACGGCCGCAGCGGGGCCCCCTGTTTTAAAAAATCAAACACGTTTTTTCCTAACTTGGTGCCAGCACTTTCTCCTCTATATATATAACCTTCAATTCAAAAATGGCCTATCTTAGAACACATTTTCTGCCACCTTTTAGCCACCATCAACCTTAGGGAGCAAGGAAGTGGAAGTGGATTGAAGATCAAGATCATCAATCCAACATTTTGGTTCCTTCTATTCTATTTTCATGTCTTCCTTCATTATTACTTGTTTTATCTTTGTAATAGTTCATATGGGTGGCTAGCA
Organism: Ajuga chamaepitys; assembly: GCA_958295605.1. Taxonomy (NCBI): domain Eukaryota; kingdom Viridiplantae; phylum Streptophyta; class Magnoliopsida; order Lamiales; family Lamiaceae; genus Ajuga; species Ajuga chamaepitys. The sequence continues at coordinate 11,999,508 of OY282497.1, forward strand.
CCCTTAGAATTCACCTTTGATCAATGTGGAACCTTGAGTCGAAGAAATTTATGTGATTATTGCGGTTAATATTACCGATTGGATTGTGTATTTAAGTGTTTTATGTTATTTGTTGTTATTAAGTCACATTTATGAATTGATTATTGGATTGATCACCCTTGAGGAGATTTATGAATGTGTTACTAGTAGTCGGGGTTGCTATCCGTAATTGTAGTGCTTTCGACTCATTTGTAGCAAACAATGAATATTTATTGGTGATAACATAAAGTTCAACCACTAAAACCCGAATTAGCGAGTTTTATGTCGTATTTATCTCGTTGTCTTGGTGCCTAATGCATTTGATTATCGAATCTAAGAGAGCTTGTTCGAGGATTTGGTTAAATCGAATAGGATTAGTCAAAGAGCTTGTTTTGATTCACTAGGCTTTAGAGACAACAAGGCTATTAGAGCTTGTTAATAGTCTTGAGATAAGGGCTTGAATCACAATTAATCGGGTATTAATAATAGTTGCATAAATTATCTAAGACTAAGGGGAAGTATGATCAAGGATGGATCATTTTATTACTTGAAAATCGAAAACCAAAAAATCATTCTATCATCTTTGTTTATTTGAAATTTCATTTAATTGCTTTTTATTGTTATTAGTAGGTTGTTAGTTGATTACTAAAACTCGCCCCCCCCCCCTCTCCCCGAACTTCTATTGCTTTTCTAAGTTGTTTAATTTCTATATATTTAACTCTAATTACTTGATATTACAATCAAAACTAATCGACCGTTCTCTGTGGGATCGACCCTTACTTGCTACTCTACTAGTTAGAGTAGTAGGATAGGGTTAAGTATATTTTTCTATATATTAATTTGGTGGTGAACAATGAAACCTACCATTAGGCAAAGTCGCAGCAAGCAAACAATAAGATCATCAAGGTTACTACAAGCAACAAAGTCCGAGTAAGCAGCATGGAACGGAGACTGCAGTGAGCACGCAGTACGGTTGTCGATGCCAATCCAGCATATAACATTGCTTGCAGCACAGGAGGTACACCTAACAAGCATGCAACGGTCATGTCCAAAGTGTCAAGGTCAAAGTAAAAAGTTATGGGATCGATTTAAAAAATATAGCCAGTGAAGACAAGGTTCAAACCTTGTTCTGACTATCCAATTACGTGGGGACACGTTGCTTGACATAAGGCAATAGCAATACTGGACACTGACATATAGTCGCAACCACTCTAACCAACTTCATGCAAGAAAGGACAAACAACTCTATGTCGTACGAAGAGCATTAAATGCCAATGAGATTATTTTTTCACCCGTCAACTGGAAAATATCCCAACTATTGTAAATAGAAGGAGATGGAGGACGAAACAAAGGCCACCGAACAACTGAGACATAGAAATTAGTTAGCATCAAAGCACTCAAGTATCCTATTCTAGGCTTCAATACATACAACACTCTGATAATCTTTCAAGTGTTTTGTGCAAAGTAAACCAGAGCAAGATAGCAAGCAACAAGGTATTCAAGTGAAGATTCAAGCTGTAACCAGTTGACACAATAGTCAAACTAGCTCTCAAACTTTGTCTCGGTCCTAATCCCCCTCAAAACCAGAAAGCTCGCCACATTTCAACTGATATTCAAGTTTAGTGGCAGCTACCAGAAGTTGAAGAAAAACTTTCATTAACCAATCTTACGAGCAGTTTTATGAACGGGGAGTCTTCGTTTGCATCCGGGATTCAAAGTAGGCTAGTGTTCTGAGGAACGTGTGTACAATAGAGGAATAGCCTTTGGATGATAGAAAATATTGTAAGGGGCTAAGTTGGACTTAGAATTCGGCGTAGTTAAGTTGTACTATGTGAACTTCTTAGTGAATTTTTCCTGTGTGGGGAAGAGTAGACGTAGAAGGATTACCCTTACCTTCGAACCACTATAAACTGTGTGCCTGTTTTTATATTTCTTTACTTATTGTTGCTGGCATACTACATAGTTACTACATTGATTTATAAAAAAAAATAGATTTACATATTCCGCTTCATAAAACTCTACCTGAGCATTACCTACTATAAGTACCCAAAGACTAGTCTGCTTCGTGCCTACTATCTAATGTAAACTTACTGGAACAACTTTTCTACAAGAACGAGTTTCTTATAGTAAGCAGCAAACTACTGCTCAAAGTGTTTAAAAAGAAAAATTGTCTTAGAGGTTTATTCCACCCCCCCCCCCCCCCCCTTCCCCTTCTAAACACCTACTACTAAGGACCAACAATATGGTTTAGACGTCCATAGTACTAGCACCACACTTTACTGTTACCAAACTTCCAACCACTATGAACACCAGTCTTCTTGTTGCCTCTAAAATTGTTATTATTGGTATACCCACCACGTGACTAAGAAAATGTCAGATTTTTTTTTTTTAGTGCGATTCTGATTGTAATTCTAACCTCCATTGTTGTGGTTTCCAAATGAGCTAAACACAATATTATCCATAGCTAATTCTAATGACTTAAAGTGCTTTTCAACTATTATTTCTTGAGAGAGTAGCAATCCCTGAACGTCTGCCATAGAATAGGGATCCAATCGTGTATTAACTAAAAGTATAAACGCGCCATATCCATCAAATATAGCGCCTATATGAGCTTATTTCATCCATTTTATGGCCTACTAAAGCAAGCATATCAACACAACTTCGAATTTTGAGAAGATAGCCATTCAAAGACAAGGAAACTTTCTTATGATTTTGTAATTGTAGTTTATATTAACTCACTTTGGAACGTACTTCCAGGAAGAAGAAATATGACTCAATGGTTGACAAAATTGAGCAGATGTATTACAGCTGATCAAGCATGGTGGAACATCATCAATTATAGAAGTCAGGATCCAGGAAAGAATCAACTGATCTTGTTATTCCCCTTCAAGGAATTAATAACTCACTTTACCATCAGCCTTGTCATCATCTGTTTCGAATTTTTCGGGGAAGGTACATATTCACTAAGGTAGTGACGCAAACGGTGACCTCAAATAGTAGAGATAATTTGTTTGCACCAGATCAAAAAATTATCGATTGGGAGTTTGGTAGATAGTGGATGATTGAACTACGAGGGAGAATCGAACAAAGGAAAGAGTAGAAGAATGAGTTGGTAATTCCATGGCGGAAGGAGTGGTTGAAGGATGTAATTGCTAAACTTATACCATATTAGATGAAAAGACTGCCTAACATTAAGAAGAGAGAAAGAAAGAGTAAGAATCCATTCTCATTGAATTTTGGCTAACTTGTTAAGAAGAAGCTTTCAGCTTACATTAATGAGCTTCCAGATACAATAACACAATTTGTTACAATGGATTGCAATGGAAATACATATGAAATGTATTCTCTAACATTTTGTGTAATTCAAAATGCTATATTGACTTAGACAGTCATATTTTAGAATTTTATATTGACATTTTGCACTTATCTTAGTATTTTATCATAAACAAGTACATTACGCAGTCGTACAATGTATTTGAAAAGAAAAAAAAAAAGATCTAGAGAAAATAAGACAATATCTACTATCATCAAACAATGAATATTTCTTAAATACTTTGATTTAAATGGATAAATGACCTATATACCTATATCTTGATAAGCTCCCGCATCTAGTGGGATGTCAACAATTGAAACGATCAAGCACCGAACTAAATCCTGTCTCTAATTAGACCATCACACTTTCCATATTTATTGGATTTTGTTTAACGAATTTAATATAATATCAATATTATTTTGCACTTATTAAAACATAAAAAATGACCAAATAAGTATTATCACAAAAAGTTGGGTGGGTAAGAAGGTCTCAGAAAAAAAATGATTTTTTTGGCTAAATTATATCCTTGTTTGGGGGTGGGGGGAGTTGTTTTTTATATTTTAAAAAAATATATAAATTTGAATGTAACTACCTGTTTTATGGAAATAACACGTTTCATTTTTCTTTCTTTGCAACGTACATCTTGTAAAACTAACCTTAATGTAAAGTGAATATAATCTCAACTTGTTACGAACAGAACAAAACAACGTTAAATTTCTTCGAATTAAAACGTAAATTATTTCAATCACCAAAATGGTAACAAATTATAGATAGAGCAATTATTATTTCTTTTTCATGTTTATTACAATTCACATTGGGGAAATATATTTTACCAAAACTAAAAGATATTGTTACCAGTCATATATAAGGACAATTAAAAATTTAAGCAAATGCCCATTAGGGTTGTGCATGGAATTTGATTATTGAACTGTATCGAAAATCGAATAAAAAACATACCATACTTAAAAGGATCTGTTGACTTTTCACTTTCTCCGAACTGAATTGTATCGGAAAAAAATATGGTACGATTCTGAATATTCAGTAATATTCGTACTGAGAACCGTATCAAACTGTACTGCTGACCTGAACCATCCCAACCGAAACAGAGATTACGAAAATATAAAAATATACTAGAGTAGTTTACAAATTTTGTGCATGATTTTCATACATTAATACTTTTAGATGACCTTACCTGAAAGATTTACTTACGATTTATGTTTATGCCAACATAGATTTTAGTTTTAGTTGCAATTCTGAAGAAAATATCTTTATTTTTTATAGCTCTAACTTTGATATTAAAAATCCTAAAAATAATTCTAAATGACTAAGTATGTCGTACTGAACCTAATCGTCTCACTAGATCCGTTAGATTCGAAATACTGTATCGAATTGTTTAGAATTTTGGGACGATTCAGCACGGATTTTATAAGTTTTGATTCGGTTTCGATTCTTAACTTTTAGAAGTACCGAATTTTGAGAAGATACTGAATTTTCAAATTTTCAAACCGTACTATCCCGTGCACATCCCTACTCATCATCTGATGACATGGTGGCATAAAAAGTGACAGAGATTTTGTTACATAGTTCACACGTTCACATATATGTATATACTATAGTTGAAAAATGTGGTAGTTCTAATAGAATATAGTAGTATTTCGAAACCGTTACGAATTAAATTTAGATTTAATTAAAGTCAAATTATTGAATATGGGCCACATAATGGAGCACCTTTTGTAATTCAAATTATGGCAATTTTGTGTCGTTGGCTTCAAATGATTTCCCCAAAAGGAAAATGGGAAATATCATTAGCATTCAAGTCCCTTATTATTACCAAGATTCTGGTGATTAGACTGTACTAATAACTTATTTAAGTTTTACAATTACCAAAATACCCCCATAGTTACCTTCGTTTCAAATGAAGCTCAATTATTTCTGGGGGCATAGAAGGAATTCCCTGAACTAGAACCATCAACCTTAAATAAAATTGTTTTCCGAAATTTTAAAGACAACACGTGCTAAAATAGTTCATAATCAGTCAAGATTTAAGGGAGATGTGGTGTAGTGAACCCTTGGCGGACATCCACACACTCTATAATTTCTTAAAGTCTCCTCCTTCTAAAATTCAATAATTCTGGCTCGTCTGTAGGATGCTCGATCCCTAACACAAACGTAATTTAGCCTAAATCTATTAAGAATCATAAAATTAACACAACATAAACATGATTCAAGTAATTCTAATTTCAAATTAATAGTATATTAAACACGATTGATTCAAATTTAATCTGTAATTAATTCTTTTTAAAGATTTACTTCCTCCGTCCCAACTTATCTTCCACATCGGGAGTTAAACACGAATATTAAGAAAAATTATTTTTTTATTATTTGTTGACTTTTCAAAGATAGATTGAGGGTGAAGATTTTAAGGATGGAAATTATGGTATAATTTTGAAGTGTACAGGTGATAGACGGAGGAAGTAATATTTATATATTTTAAATAAATTTCGATATAAAATTAAAATGACAGGAAATATTACGTGGGCCCTACCTTATGGCTCGAATTACCACCCCGCATTTGAGAGGGGTTAATCTGCTTTTCTATAAACAAAGCTCCATTATTGGACCATATCATTGGCTTCGCAAGGAAGAAGAAACAAAATGCAAAAGACGAACCAAATCTACAGAGACAGGAGAGTACTATTACAAAAGAAGAGAGAGATTGATACGATTTGGTGTTTTGTTTGGTTGGGTTGAAACCAGTCACTATGCACTGCCCCTCACCATCATTGTCCACGCGCACACCTTTTACATTCTCCAATTGAACCTTTTTACCCCCCTCTGTCGGAGTCAATTCTTCACTTTCTGGAATTAAAAGAAGTTTTTACATCTTGGGGTTTTGTGTGGTGTTCAAATTTGGAGCTGTAAAAAATGACTGTGGAGGAATTTCGTGGAGACGGTGAAAAATTCCCGGTGGGGATGCGTGTTCTTGCTGTTGATGACGACCGAATTTGCTTGAAGTTATTGGACACTCTGCTCAGAAAATGCGAATATCAAGGTTTGTTTTGCTTCTTCCTCGAGTCGGTTTGAATTTTGATTGAATTACGTTACTTAGTTTCTGTTCATTTTGTCAATGTTTCAGCTAACTGTTTTATCAATTGGGGTTTGATGTGATGATATGTACTGTTTTATAATTTCTTGTGATATGCAAAAATTAAAGATCTCTGCCTTTAAATTCCAGTTTTTAATTTACTTCTCATAATCTTGAATATTATGTCTTAGTTTCGCATCCATCCAACTTTTCATACTTTGTATATTTCAGAGATTCTATATTTTTCGATATTCTTATCTTTTTAATTGACGCAGCCTTATCCAATTTGACATTGGATGGACTACTGTCCTTGAAAAGAACTTGCCTTGATATGAAATTAGTCGTCTATATGTCACTTTGCTCCACAAAAATTTGTACTTTGTGTACATGGACCAATTTTTCTTGTCTAAGTTGTTTTATTGTTCGTATTTTTCCTAAATGAATCTTTACACATTGAATTGGTGGCATTCTTATGTGGATCTTTATAAGTGCTAAGTTTCCCGTTTTCTTGAAACACATCTATCGATTCCACAGTCACTACAACGAGTCAGGCAACGGTGGCATTGAACATGTTAAGGGAAAAAACAGACAGATTTGACCTGGTAATCAGTGATGTGCATATGCCCGACATGGACGGTTTCAAGCTTCTTGAACTTGTTGGTCTTGAAATGGATCTGCCTGTTATCAGTAAGTTCACATTCTGATTCTTTGGACTAATAGAGCACCAAGACCATCTCATTCTTGGACCAAATCTATTTTGGGATTTGTGCTGTGTATCTTGTTGGGTTATCCACTGACCCTCACACCAATAAAAATATGTCCATATACAATGTACAATTCGAGCAACCTAATCATTTTGGTATTTGTTCCGATGTTTGTTTATGCAGTGTTGTCAGCCAATAGTGATCTGAAGCTTGTAATGAAAGGAGTTAGTCATGGTGCTTGCGATTATTTGGTGAAACCCGTTCGGATTGAGGAGCTGAAAAACATATGGCAACACGTATTCAGGAGGAGAAAGTTGGATGGTAAGAACCAGAGCAAATCTAGTGATCACGCCAACGCATGTGAGGCAGTTGGAGAAGGTCATGGGTCTCCGTTGACTGGAAATACAGATCAAAGTGGAAAGTTCAGCAGAAAGAGGAAAGATGAGGAGTATGAAAGTGAAGACAATGAAAATGATAGTGAGGACCCTGGTGCACAGAAGAAGCCCCGGGTGGTTTGGTCGATAGATCTTCATAGGAAGTTCGTTGGAGCCGTCAATCAGTTGGGTATTGAAAGTGAGTTCTAATAACCCATTTTTTATGTGATGAGCTCATTTTTTGTTTTTAATCTGATTATTGCAAATTCTGTTAAGAAATTTCACTTTATCATGTTTCTCAATGCAGAGGCTGTTCCCAAAAGAATTCTAGACCTTATGAATGTTGATGGGCTTACACGGGAGAATGTCGCAAGCCATCTTCAGGCACGAAACCCTTCCTTTTTCCCCCTTGTCTACTGATTTTTTTCCTGAAGCAAGTTATAAATGGATGCTATTAGAACAGATTTGCTATTCCTTCTTATCCAATTAATATAGCTAATTTTCAGTTAGTTTATTGAAATAGAAAATGCATTTTTGGCATAGAACTTTTAGATTATTTTATTGTAGCCTCAGTTTTTTGTTTTGTCAAGTCCATAAACTTCTCTATTTGGTTCAGATCAAGCGCTTTTTAAGCATGCCAGGGTAGTCATGTTAACTTTTAGCCAGTGTAGTCATGTTAACTTTTAACTTTTACTTGTACACAATTGAACCCCCTGAATACAATCCTCAATGCGAACAAAGTAAGGGTGTTTAATCAAACTAAAACAGAAAAGAAAATGCATGAGAGCTTTATTGAGGGGAAAAACACAAGAAGATAATTCAGAGGCTTAAAATGCCTTCTACCATGAAGGCAACTACCAACTTATTATCGTTCTTTGTTATCTCCGACTCCTAGTTTTGAAAAGCATTTTCTCAGTAGGTTAGGCAAACATGTTGGGCTTATAGAATGTCAGAGCAATGATGGATGAAAATTTGAGGGTTTTTAAAAATAAAAAATTTATAATCAGAAAAATATAATTTGTTATTTTTGTTCTTTCTCTGTGTACTTCCTCAGAAATATAGGCTTTACCTGAAAAGGATCAGCACAGTTGCAACCCAGCAAGCCAACATGGCAGCTGCACTTAGAGTGAAGGATTCTCCTTTCATGCATATGGGCTCGTTAGACGGTCTCGGAGATTTCCGATCTTTATCTGGAGCAAGACTTGCTAACGTTGTATTGTCACCTTACGCAAGTGGGGGAATGCTCGGTAGACTGAACTGTCCCGCTAATCTGAACCTTCGTAATCTTACTCCATCTACACTAGTCCAGCCCGGTCAACCCCAAAACTTGAGCAACTCCATAAATTCGCTCGGGAAAATGCATCCACTCCTTTCACCTTCAGGTCAAAACTCAAGCTTACTTCAAGGAATCCAATCGTCCTTGCAACTGGATCAGTTGCAAGCAAGCAAGGGTCTCACAGGTTCTGTGAATTTCAATACTGTTGAAAACTCGAGAATGTTTAGAACTACGATTGGTAGCTCGAACAACTTGTTGAACAATATCAGGAATAACTCAGTGAGTGGTGGTGAAGGATTCGGGAATCAGTTAACTCATGAAATGGCTTCTTTTAACAAGGAATCATTCAATCCTGGGGTCTCTGGGTCTTCCAATTTGTTGGATCCTGGAAAATATAATGGAAACTGGCAGAATACCGTAGAATCTTCTAGAATGGAAACGAATCCTTTGCTTTCTACCAACGCTTTTCATGATCAGTTGCCTCTTAGTGGTTTGAGAAATGATACTTCTTCAAATGGTGCTTATGTACAGAACAGCTCCACTGGTCTTTCTTCTGTCGCGACTTTGCTGCCTTTTGAAGATTCAAGGGAGATGCAGTGCGAAAGTTGGGCCAATGGCGTTGTGCCAAGCTTGGGCCAGAGTTTGGATCAGACTGGGATCTTGAATCAGAGGATGGAGATGGTCAATAATGGGAGATTGGACGGAAGTGCTTCGACTTTTGTGCAGCAGAAAGAGAATGAAAAGGTGGCCACAGAATTCAGACAGAAGTCTAATGAGGACTTCCTGTTGGAGCAGTCAAAGTTGCAAGGTGGATTCGCACCTCCAGGTTTTGATTCGTTGGATGATTTGGTGAATGCTATGATGAAACGGGTACGTAAATTATTTTGTTCCTATCTTTAAAACTCGTTCAGTTCCGTTGTGGGTGACGGACACATTTGTAGTGTAGTGAGTTCTGAATTAGCATTCATAATCCAGTGTCATGAAGTTTTTGATTTTATTGTTTCTTTGCTATTCATCCTTGTTTTCTACTACCTTCGTATTTTTACTTGTTTTAGCTTTATCAGAGTAACCCAATCACCACCAAAGAAATCTCTATTTTTTGGACCTACCACATCTAATTGATTCCTCAATTTATTGGAAAGAGAGTATAACTTGAAGGGAAATAAGAGAGAATTTAGGGAAATAAGAAATGGGGGTAGTAAGTTGTAAATTATACTGAATTCTTCCTGTACATCACTATCTGGCCCTTTATTTGAATATTCATGTGGAGACAATCTTCAGTCATTTTAGTTTGTTGATTTTTTAACACCTTTTCCTCACATTATATTAACCAAGAGAATATGAATAGCATTAGGTTACTTTGGGTTTTTTATTTTAATGGATGATTAAGAATATATTTGACTAAGCTCTAATAAGATATTTGAGAGCTTATAAGCTCTTGTAATGTATTTGGCAATAAGATGTTAGACACACTACACACATTTCACATACTACACACACATAAACACACTATACAAGCACTATCCACACACTTATACACTAGACACACACTACACACGCTACATACTTCACACACACTTCACACGCTACGCATACTTCACACTACACACACACTTCACACACTACACACATTTCACACTTCACACACTACACACAAGCTACACACTACACATACCACGCACTTCACACTACATACACTTCACACATTACACACACTATACACACTTCACACATTACACACATTACACACACTTCACATTTCACAAACTACATACATTTCACAGTACACATTACACAAGCTACACACACTACACACATGTCACACACTACACACATTTCAAACACTATACACGCTACACACACTTCACACACTTCACACTTTTCACACACTACACACACTTCATAGTTTAAACACTTAATTTAATTGCAAGTTTATAAGCTCTTTTTATTCAAACACTTTATTAATTTATAAATTCTTAAGAAATTACATCTAATAAGCTCTTTGAACAACTTATATAATGTTGGAGCTTATAAAATGTTTAAAATAAGCTTAGTGAAACACCCTCCAAGTAGTTGCATATCCATTTTCCCCGTAGGGTTTCTTTCTGAATTCCAAAGTTTGCATATATCCATTAATTACCTTTTTGTTTTTGCAATCTGTCGTGATTTGAATGATATTATATTAGATTTTGTTTCAGACGTCATCTTCCCTATAATTGTGGATGGGCTGGTGTTTATATGAATGGTATGGTATCAGGAACAAGATGTGAGCATGACAAATTGCGAGTTTGGAGTAGAAGATTACTGTTTTGGAGCAGCAGCTATGTAATTCAGCTCCTGCACAAAGTTACAAGTTTTAGTAATTTAATCTGTAGATTCTACTAGTGTTTAGGTTTTTCCACTGAGCATTGCAGTTAATGAGACCTCTAAATCATGGGGCACTTCAGTTGTTGATATGTTTTTGGGTCGTCCTGCCCTGTTGGCATGCCTGTGATATCACACTTGCAATATCATATATTAACAGCCCACTTTCGTACTTCCTATTAATTAAATTTTTTATTGTTGATGGCGCGCCTTCATATATAATATCTATCTATAAATATATAAAAGTAGGAAAAATTATAAAAATATCATTTTTTCGTCCAAATTGTCCTGTTATATTTCTTTAATAATTTATTTTTGAATATTACTTCCATATTATATTACTCCCTCCGTCCCGGTTAAAGCTTCCTACTTCTCTCCTACAGAGAGTATGTAACTCCTAAATTACAAGAGAATATGTACCTCCTAAATAAATGTTGAAGCTACCCCCTCTACTACTAAACACTAAATAATGTTTTGGTTGGTTTAGATGTTGGTTATCTTATTGGTCAATGTAAAGGTCATTACTAAATTGGTTATATATTCCTTATCAATTCGTCTCACTTAAAGTTGCCAGCCCATAAAAGGAAACTATTCCCACAATCCTCACCCTCAAAATCTCAACCACTCAATCTCCACCTTTAAATAAGTTAAATAACTGTTTTTTCTTAACATTCGTGCCCGGTCAAAGTGGAAGCTTTAACCGGGACAGAGGGAGTACTATATGTTATTGGGTCCTTCTACAATACAACCATTGTATTGATACAATCTATAATATTAGCTATTAGATTATGTTCTTTTAATCTTGGCCATTGAATAAGGTGACTTGCTACTTGTTACCAACACTTTCCTTTTCCTTTTTATTTTTATTCCTCTTATTTTGACTCTTATTCATTTTCTTTAAAAACTTTAGATTAATTAGAATTTTAATTAAAATAATTTATATATATATATATACACACACACATACACATATGATAAAATACTAATTTAGAAAATAGGGGTAGGACCTATGCCAAAATAAAAAAGCAATAAAATTTTCCCCTAAAAATAGTTTCAAGGCTGACAACCTTTTTCATTGATTTTTCACAGTTAATAATTTTTACAAACATATATTTAGCTAATTTCTAGTCCATTCTTAACATATAACATATCATATTAATTCCTTTTTAAAAATAATTAATTTAATACCAATATTCCACATTACATTTTGAATTTCTTAATTATAAATATTTATTCATGATAATATTGACACAAAAAATGTAACTTTTTATAACCTATAAATTTTCGTAAAATAATGAATATTTATTATCAATTATAATTATATATATATAAATTATGCACCTAAAAGTTGAGAAATATATAATTGAATATAATTTATTTGAAAAAGTTAAACTAATTTGTGATGTTAAATTAAAATATTGCAAAAAATAATTATATTTATATTTAATACATCTATCTATATCTATATACGAAGACTAGGAAAACCATCTATAATTGCACGAGATCGTTCAATGAATGTTATATATTCTGAATAAAATATATGTAGAGGGGGTAGTAATTATTCAAAAAAAGTTGAATATTTTTGCTAGACTTGATAATTGATGGATAAGACAATTTATGGTGAACCTATGTTGTAGAGTATATAATCAATCACTTTTCTTCTTAATAAAAAATATGAGCTTATGTGAATAAGGGAAAAAAATACAATGAAATTAATCAATATATTTTAGTAATTATCTTATATTAATATATTTTTTTTTTGACGTGTTATGTGTTATTTAGATATGTGTTTGTTTGAATACTTGTAATTAATTGAATCATGTGTGCTTGTTTACATAGGTAATAAACATGACAGTCCCATCATAGAGTGAATTTAAGTTTTTAAAAGCAATCAATCGATTTTTTTAAGTAATTAATAAATTTTCATGTGAGAAATACTAGGATATATAAAGAAGTAAACAAAATCTAACAATTACTCTCTCCGTTCACAAAAAAAAAAAAAAAAAAAAAAAGTCATTTTAGAGAATATTTTTTACCAAAAAATAAGTTATTCTAGTGAAATTTCCATCTTCTTCCAATATTCCCCATAAATAAATTCAAACAAATTTATGTACAAATCTCATAATATTATCATTATCTAATTTATTTATTATCTCTATTTGTAAATTGATCATATTTCATCTCCTATTCACTCTACCTAAAATGGAAATTAAGATAATAAAAATAGATTATGTGGTGGTATTTTTGTCAATCCTAAATTCTTAAGTTTCCCATAAAAGTCTAAAATAACTTGTTTTACAAACGAGAGGAGTATTAACATGAAAATAATATTTATATTTGATTTTGGATTAAAAGAAATAAAAAAGTATTTGAACTCCATACACTACTCAGGCTTGTTCCGAAATAAAGAAAAGAAAAAAAAAAAAACAAGAAAAAAAAATTAAGAAAAACATTGGGTCTTCATTTGGTTGAAGGTGTGTGTGAGTAACTTCCTTTAATAGAAAAAAGTTAATTACAGAATGCAGCCTGTACTTTCGACGATTTTTCACTTTGCAATTTAAAGTAATTATTTTTTTCGATCACACCCTGTATAATGTGAGATTTTACTTTTGCAACCTCCAGCATATATTCCGTCATGTATAGGCCATGTGCTTAGCACATGCCAAAAGGCCCAATAGGACTGCGACACGTGGCCATCTTAATTAAAAAAATTAAAATAATTTATTAAATAATATAAAAAAGATTTAAATTCTAAATAATTTTATATAAAATATAAGAAATATTAAAAAATTCAGAAAATAAATATAAACTTCAGAAAATTAAAAAAAAAATCTAAAATTATTTTGAAATTTTAAAATGCATTTAAAAATTCGAAAATTAAAACAAATCCGAAAATTATTTTAAAAATTCAGAAAATAAATATAAATGCAGAAAATTAGAATTTTATTTCTGAAAATTACTTAAAATTTTCAGAAAATTAAAAAATTATTTTGAAAATTCTAATATTCATTTAAAATTAAAAAAACTAAAAATATATTTTTTTAAAAAATCTTGATTTCATTTAAAATTCAGAAAATTAAAAATTTTATTTCATAAAATTGTTTTCGAAGCGTAATATATTTCCAGAAAATTTAATTATAAAATAAAAATATATTTTCAAAAAAAAATAATAAGATCTCCTACCTCCAAACTCATCATGATTCTTTCCCTTTTCAACCAAATTTCTCAATTTTCTCACACAAAAAGTGCATAAATTCAATAAATTTCTTCTAAAAATAAAAGTGCACAAATTTGACATACTGCTGAACAATTTGTGGATGAAACACTAGCTGGCCCCAACCAGACTCCGACCACAGAAAACTCCACAAATACAACTCCCTCTCCGTCAGATCCGTCATTGTGCCGCTGCCAAACTTAGTCCCTCCGCCGCAAGATGACACTGCCCTACTATCTCTCGAAAAATCAGCTGCAACTATTTTTTTAGTTTAATATTAATTTTTTAGAAATATATTTCGCTTCGAAAATAATTTTGTGAAATAAACTTTTTAATTTTTTGAACTTTAAATGAGATTTAAATTTGTTTAAATAATTTTCAAAATTATCTTTTTAGTTTCTTTAATTTTAAATGAATATTAGAATTCTCAGAACATATTTTTTTAATTTTCTGAAGTTTTTAAATAATTTTCAGAAATAAAATTTTAATTTCTTGAATTTATATTTATTTTCTGAATTTTTTTCAATTTTTAAAATAATTTTCTTATTTTTTTTTAATTTTTTTGAATTTTAAATGAATTTAAAAGTTTTCAAAATAATTTTTAGAAATAATTTTTTAATTTTCTGAATTTATATTTATTTTCTGATTTTTTTTATTTTTCAAAATAATTTTCGGATTTTTTTTTTAATTTTTGGATTGTTAAATGAATTTTAAAATTTTCAAAATAATTTTGGAATTTATTTTATTTTCTGAATTTTATAATATTTCTTATATTTTATATAAAATTATTTAGAATTTAATTTTTTTATATTATTTAATAAATTATTTTAATTTATTTAATTAAGTTGGCCACGTGTTGCATTTTTATTGGGTCTTCTTGGCATGTGCTGAGCATATGACCTATACATGTCGGAATATATAGCCGGAGGTTGCAAAAGTAAAATTCCAACATTATACAGGTTATGATCGAAAAAAATAATTATTTTAGGTTGCAGAGTGAAAAATCGCCAAAAGTACAGGCTGCATTCTGTAATTAACCCAATAGAAAATAATGAGAGTGGTTAGAATAGGGGAATTAAGTGTGAGACCTATTTTGCTAAATTAAAAAAATAAATATTACCTATTACAACCTACAATAACAAGTTAAAATAGTAATTGTATCAAAAGAATTCTATATAGAATTTCCCTTATGTTATTTTGAAGCAATGAGTAGCATCGTAAGTGGGAAGTGGTACATTTTTATGATTGCACCAACACAGTGATGAATGCGGCATCTTTCAATGTAATTTAAATTTTCTTTTTAAATTGTGATCAGGTGAATTTATTATAGGTGTCCACTCTTATATATGACAAACTTCAGTCAGAATAAGACATTAATTATATTAGCTTCTTTGATTCTTACTCTAGATTTACTTAGTTGTTCCTTGATATTCATTGTGTAGTATGCATTTAGTATGTATTTTGTAATATTTGCATGTATAATTGACCGAAAATCGTTAATATTTGACATATTAGACCATTTGGCGTGTATTGACTTGTTTTGTAGTGTTTTAATGGTTTGCAGGTTAAAACGGAGCTTTTATGAAGTTATATGAAGAAACATGTCGAAGAAGGGACAAGATGGGCCAAGTTGCGCCAAAAGTGGATAGATTCAAGAGTGTGCAGCAGAAAGTTGGACGCAGTCGCGTCACATCTCGACGCAGTCGTGCCAGAAAGTTCCTCAAAAGTGAAGTTTTCTGTCAGCTTGGCACACCTCTAGTATTTTGGCCATATCTTGAGATCAACAACTCCGATTAAGGTGAAATTTGTGGCGTTAGAAAGTTGATTCAAAAGGCTAAAACTTTGTTTGAAAGAGACAAATCGCAAAAATGAGCGAAAGAAGGATGACTGAAGTAACTTGCAAGGATGTTGTGACCTATGTCTGCATAATCTTTCATGGTCGTAAGTGAAAGTGTTTATCAAACAATTACTTATTTTGGCGCTTGGATGCATGGGTAGTATTTTGTTGGTCAAACAATTACTTGTTTCGGTGCTTGGATGCATGGACAATATTTTGTTGGTATATTTGTAGTTATGGTGAATACTGCTATATTAAGAGGGAGTGAGTATGGCTATTTGTGATCCATTACAACTCTCCTATACTTGTATGTATGTGATGTTTGTGAATGTGACACTTAGGGGGATGTGATTGTTGTTATTGTTGTTAAGTAATGTCACATTATACGTTCTATGTATATCATTGTCCATTCTTGTTGTTGTTTTGACCAGCAAGATGAAAAAATGGGGAGATTGTTAAAACCTGGATTTCACGAGGTGTTTCCAACACCTGGTAATGAACAGGGTGTCACAACACCTTGTAAAATACAATTTGGTTTTATTCCTTTCTGTTTTCACCTTACTGGATATTCTTATTTTGTGGTGCTCATATCTATATATTTAGTAATATATTTTTAGATTGAAATATATATATATATATATATATATATATCCGTTTAATTATTTATTTCTCTGTTCTAAAAATCCCCGATTAGCTCCGATTAATCCCCGTCTAGGCGCTAGGCTCCCATTGACCGCCTACGTTTGTTTTTCAGTTCCTCTCTGCCTAACTACGTCTATGCCCCGATTAGTCCCGCCCAAACCCCGATTAGTCGCTAGGCCTCAGTCCACCGCCTAATGAGCGCCTAGCGACTTTTAGAACCTTGATTTATTTAGAATGGTTAATATTCTCTAATGGACCTAACTAACAAACTTCTAAAGGAAGTTTCATTTTTTGTTTGTCTCTCTTAAGAAACTGTTGATTGATGAATATAGAAAGAGACGAAAAGCATGAAAATGGGGGAAGAAAAAAAAAAAGAATAAGAAGAAAGGTTTGTTAGTAATTCTCGACTACATCTAATGTACGCAGCGGAATAATAAATCGAGAATTAAGATCGTGATTTATAACTGATATACACGTTGAGCATAAATTACGCTAAAGTTGGAACAACTTACTTGTAGCGTAATTGATCGGACTGAATTACGCGATTGATTCACCACTTCAGGTATCCACGCGTATATGTCGTCCGCCGCAGGAACTATCCTCGGTACAATTGTTCAATAATGATCGCTAGGAAATCCCTTATTGAACAATATGGTGTTTTGTCTGACAAAATAATTATCCCTACAATAGGGAATAGACATATATATAGCGCATACACCCTAGGTATATGGGCCTAATATTCTGGTCTGCTTTGATTAATTAATTAGTATAACCTAATAATAATTAAAGCCCATATCCTAATCTAGTCCATAACTTTCAATCTCCCACTTGGACTAGCATTAGATATAATTCATAACACCAATATTGTACCCTTAAGCAGAACAACAATACACATAAAGTGTGACCCTTCAGGCCCCCATTATCGACGATAATCTAATTAAAGTTTGCACAAAACTCCTAGACTGCGTTGTGCAGCGAACTCGATATATGAAAGACGTTTACGTGAATTCGTAAAACAACCTTTATATGAAGTTTATGTAATATCCCTTCATTCACGACCCACCCGATTGAGCCTAGGATCTGCCAAGTGTCTATCCAAATAGCTCAATCATTTTTCTCATCTTTATTATATGACACATTCGATCATATTCAATTACTTTAATTGAATATATCTTTTGCATTGGCCAATGACTTTATTGTCAAATAATATAGAGAAATATGAGTGTTCTCTCGAGTTTCAATCAAGGAATGAATCCCATTCTTGGCTCAACTACCATTTCCATTTGCCTCATGATGAACCCAACACAAGACGTGTCTTATCCTCCTTTGGGAGGCAAGCGTTGTACTTGGTCAAAGTTCATCACTTAACAAACAAAATGAGTATTGACCTTAGGTCTAAGGATCATTACATACTCCACACACTAATAAACCGTAGACACTGAAAACAAACGGTTTAATAGTAGGGTGTACCAATACTCTCCAAAGTATTCATGTGTCCATCATAGATATCTAATATCTAATAGTCGTGAGACCCACTATATTCTCTAAGAATATGATGCAGACCACATGCTAACCTATTGTATGTCATCAATATCCCATTCTTGATGACCATCGGTTATGGCAATTTTAGAATCATACTATATCATTTATGTCTCACACCATAAATGACAATCATAATTCAAGGGAACAATCACAAGAATAATAACAAACCATCAAAATAATTATTCTAATAAATGCATAAACCCATAAGATAAACATATTATCATAGAATGTGATCAAGTTTTGAATGTCTTCACAAAAAGGTTTCTCAGACATACAAACTATAAACTCCCACTGATTCAAAGCCAACTACTAACATGTCTAACACCTAAGCTCTCAAAGTGCTTGTTATGTTTTGCTATACACAACGGCTTGGTGAAAGGATCCGCCAAGTTATCATCAGTGGGTACTCTATCTAATTTTACTTCTCCCCTATCTATTATTTCTCTAATCAGATGATATCTCCGGGGAACGTGTTTGTTTCTGTTTGTGGCTCTGGGTTCCTTTGCTTGCGCAACCGCACCAGTATTGTCACAATACAGCGGTATTGCACTGCTGGCACTTGGAACGATACCTAGTTCTTTTACGAACTCTAACAAAGCAACCGCTTCCTTGGCGGCTTCAGATGCAGCAATATATTCAGCTTCAGTGGTAGAATCGGCAGTTGTGCTCTGTTTGGAACTATTCCAACTCACTGCACCACCATTGAGGATGAAAACATATCCTGACTGAGACTTGAAGTCATCATGGTCTGTTTGGAAGCTAGCATCAGTATACCCAGTAACTGATAACTCTGGCTGCCCACCATAGACTAAGAAATATTCTTTAGTCCTTCTAAGGTACTTAAGAATAGTCTTGACAGTTCTCCAGTGTATCTCACCGGGATTTTGTTGAAATCTGCCTGTCATGCTGAGTGCGTAAGCCACATCTGGCCTAGTACATATCATGGCATACATAATAGATCCTATAGCCGAAGCGTACGGGATCTTCTTCATGTAAGTCATTTCTTTGTCATTAGAAGGGCAACCTTTCTTAGACAATATAATGCCATGTCCCATAGGAAGAAATCATTTCTTAGAATTTTCCATTGAGAAGCGTCTCAGCAATTTGTCTATGTAAGTAGACTGAGACAATCCCAACATCCTATTAGGTCTATCTCGATAGATCTTAATTCCAAGGATGTAGGAAGCCTCACCAAGATCCTTCATCATGAAGGAGCTAGACAACCAATCTTTCACGGATTGCAACATGGAACGATCGCTTCCCATTATCAGTATATCGTCAACATATATGATAAGGAAGACAACATTTCCATTCTTGCGTTTACTATAAACGCATGGATCCTCTTTGCTTCTGACAAAATCAAACAATTTGATAGCTCTGTCAAAGCAAATATTCCAACTCCTAGATGCTTGCTTGAGTCCATAAATGGACTTCTTTAACTTGCATACTCCATTCGGCTTTTCTTTGGATATAAAACCTTCAGGCTGTGACATATACACAGTTCCTTCGAGTTCTCCATTGAGAAACGCGGTTTTAACATCCATTTGCCAAATGTCAAAGTCATAGTATGCAGCTATTGCAAGTAATATCCTAATGGACTTGATCTTAGCGACTGGCGAAAAGGTTTCATCATAATCAATGCCCTCGCGTTGACTATAACCCTTTGCCACCAACCTAGCCTTGTAGGTTTGTACCTTGCCATCTGGATCTCTCTTCTTTTTGAAGATCCATTTGCAGCCTATGGGGCGAGCCCCATCTGGCAAATCAACTAGTTCCCAGACTAGATTGAGGTACATCGAGTCCATTTCAGATGTTAAGGCAACCAGCCACATCTTCGAATCGGTGCCTGACACCGCTTCGATATAGGTCTTAGGTTCGTCGTCTTCTGAATTAACCTCATCATCTTGGTTCTCAACCAATAGATTTAGTCTTTCAGGTGCACGACGATTCCTTTGAGGCCTATTAAGTTGGTTTTGCGTTGGTTCAGGCGGTTTATTCTGATCGTGATGAGGTTCCTGCATGTTGAGGTTTTCAACATTTGGGATATTCTCAAGAATTTCACTATGATTTTCTTGAGGTGGGGTTGATACAATATCTTGTCTTTGATGCATCTCATTGTCTTGAGGTGACCCTCTAAGAGTCATTTCCCCTCCCAATAGATCATCAAAAACTCCCACTGAGTTCTTGTCCACTCCATTGGACAATGCCTCATCCTCTATGTTACTTTGTGGTTCTTGAATTTCTTCAAGATCTACTGTGTTGTAACCTTGTTCCTTGGAGACATAATTATCTTCAAGAAACGTCACATTTCTGGATACTATCACCTTGTGATCTCCAGGCAGTAGAACTCATATCCTTTGGTTTCTCTAGGATATCCCACAAAATAACATTTTTCACTTTTAGTTTCCAACTTGTCAGTCATCATCTTCTTAACAAAAGCAGGACAACCCCAGGTCCGCATATGGTTAAGACTCGGCTTTCTGCCACACCATAATTCATATGGTGTTTTCTCGACCGATTTAGAAGGAACTCTATTCAGAATATAAACTGCGGTAAGTAAGGCATAACCCCAAAGGAATAAAGGGAGACTGGTGAAACTCATCATGGATCGAACCATATCTAATAAAGTTCGATTTCTCCTTTCAGATACTCCATTCATCTGTGGTGTACCTGGAGGTGTCCAATCTGACCGGATTCCATATGATTTCAAGTAATCAAGAAAATCTCGGCTCAAGTATTCCCCTCCTCGATCTGATCGAAGAGTCTTAATACTTTTCTCAAGTTGTTTCTCAACTTCTAACTTAAACTCCTTAAATTTCTCAAAGGCCTCAGATTTGTGTTTCATCAGATATACATATCCATACCTTGAGAAATCATCAGTAAAAGTTATGAAGTACGAATATCCACCTCTTGCTTGAGTTGGGAACGGTCCACACACATCTGTGTGGATCAACTCGAGCACAACTTGGGCACGTAGCCCTTTCCCAGAAAGTGGTTTACTTGTCATCTTTCCTTTGAGACAAGATTCGCAAGCACCATATGATTCGAAATCAAATGATGTGAGATAGTCTAACTTTCTCAATCTTGCTATTCTTTTCTCATTGATATGACCAAGTCTACAATGCCAAAGATAGGTTTTATTATTCGTATTACTTAGCTTAGGTCGTTTGTTTTGTACATTGAGAATATTTTGTTCACATTCAAGCATATATAAACCATTCGAAAGAGAGACACTTCCATAAAACAATCCACTAAGCGAAAACGAGCATCTACTGTTTGCAAAATGGAAGGAAAAACCTTGAATGTCTAACATTGGAATGGAAATAATATTCTTTGAAATTATAGGAACAAAATAACAATTATGTAAATCTAGTCTATATCCTGAAGGAAGATCTAATCTATAAGTCCCTACACGTTCAGCAGCAACTCTTGCTCCATTTCCCACGCGTAAGTCGACCTCCCCAGGCCTCACTTTCCTGCTGTCACTTAGACCCTGCACATTATTACAAATGTGTGAGCCACAAGCTGTATCTAATACCCAGGATTGTGAATTGTTTATAGACATATTAATCTCAATGACAAACATACCTGAGCTCCCATTCAATGCACCTTGTGCTTTGAACTTTGGGCAGTCTCTCTTCCAGTGTCCCTTCTCGTGACAGAATAGACACTCATCCTTTGGCAGTTTCGGCTTCTTTTGAATCCCTCCATTCTTAGGTTTCAAGGCCACATCGCTAGATGCTTTCTTCTTCTTCTTTTGCTTATTCTTCCTTTTGGAAGAGTTCGCAGAAGAGCTCACCATGAGCACAGATTTGCCTTTAGAAGTGGAAGACTCATAGGTCTTAAGCATGTTGTGAAGCTCAGGCAATGTCACCTTCGTGTTGTTCATGTTGAAGTTCACTATGAAGTTTTCAAAAGAACTAGGAAGTGACTGCAAGATCAGATTAGTTGAGACACTTGAGGGTAACACCGTTCCAATCGATGTCAACTTCTCAATTAATCCAATCATCTTCAGTACATGCTCAGAAACCTGGGCCCCATTATGAAGTTTACACTTAAAGAGGTCACTGAGTATCTCATACTCCATTGTCTGAGCTTGTGAGGCGTACAGACTCTCCAAGTGTTTTATCATCTCATAAGGGAGCATGTGTTCATGTTGCCTATGCAGTTCGATACTCATCGAAGACAACATGGCACACTGAGCCGACGTGGCATCCTCAACATGCTTCTTATGAGCATCTGCGTCAAACTTAGCATACTCAGGAGAAGTTTTGTCGGGGATGACACCGATTGGTTCGTCCAAGACGTACTCAACCTTTTCTTGCCTTAGCACCAAGCGCAAGCAACGGAGCCAATCCGTAAAGTTGGACCCAGTCAACTTGTTTGATTCCATCAAACATTTATAAGCCAAATTCGACATTTTTATCTGATCAGAAAATAATCAAACGGAAAACGTAAATTAGAATAAAGTAAATAAAGATCACACTCATTTCACTAATCAAAACAAGGGTTTATTGTAATGATTAGCTCCCACTAATTTTAACATAATTTGCGTCCCCAAACACAAAATACGGATTTATAATAATTATAAATCTTAGTGGTCCAAGATCCAAGTCTATATTACTGCAGCCTCTGCTTTGGCTGATGACTACAATAATATCACTAGGTAGGCCTCTAAGCCAATTGCAACAACAATTTGCAATTCTTGGTTTATTAATCCAATTAATATTGCGTCCTCAAACTATTTTGGTCGCTTTGGCGTCTCAAAATAATTTAAGCAAGTCAATTCCATCACACGATGTCAACCATACATCTATGAATGAGCCCGAGTCTTGTCGATTTAGAGTAAACACTTTGGTGTAAAACTCGTGGTCGAAAAGATTAGGAATCTCAAACAATTATGATGGACGACGCATTTTGTTTCTAAACAAGACTTGGTTTTAGTGGGGATTTTATATGTGATACTAATTGTTAAACTTAATATCTAATATTAAATTAAACGCAATTACTGGGTGCCGCCTACCCAGGCATAAGAAATGCGGACCACACATATTGGGCGCCGCCTACCCATACATATTGACACGGACTACATGTATTGGGCGCCGCCTACCCAAACATAACGCGGTCTTAAATTACTATAATTTAAATTGAATAAGCATAAAATCAAATAATTGCTTATCACATAATATCAAATAAATGCTCAACAAATAAAATTATTAATCCAATTAAAATTTTATTCTTTAATAAATGTGGATTAAAATTAAATATATTAATTCCAAATTAATATAAATACACATTTAGTATTAATTCCAAATTAATATAAATATATATGTTAATTATTATTATTCAAAATAATAATAATAAATTAAAATGTATTAATCTAATTAATAACTTTAATTTTTTTTTTTTTTTTTTTTTTTTGAAAGTCTGAATTTATTTAAATAATAGAAGACCGAATTTGACTAAATTCCAGCAATTTCAATTTGAGTTAACTAAAACAGATCCACTTATTCCATTAACCACCCATCTTTATTATGGCCCAACAGGATTTAAAACCCAAGCCCAATTAAATAGACCCAGTCCATAACTATTAAGCACATCCAATTAAATGCAGCCCAGAATTAACTCAAACCCATCAGCCCATATACTTGCGGCCCAGCCACTAAAATCGGCCCAACCCAGCACCAGCTGGTCCAGGCCCGATCCGGGCCCATTCCATTAGGGTTTTTTTTTTTGTCACAATTGCAGCCTCCATCATTCACTGACGTCTCGCCGACGTTGGCTGCCGCCGCCGGCTGCCGCCGACCAAACGCGCAACATCAGCATCAACATTGCCACCATGCTGCCGTGAACGACGCGCAGGAGTGACAGCAGTAGCACGCGGCAAATGCCGCCGCTCCGCCGATGCCCAGCGGCGCAGCAGCGGCGCAGCGACGAGTGCAGCCGCCGCAACCGCCGCCGCCGTGGTTGTTCGAACAAAACCGGACGAGAGCAAATATCAACATATTTCTTCCATTTTAATTATTACGAACTGGTTTTTCAAATTTTGAGTTAGTGTTGGTTTATGCAACTTAAAACATGATTTCATAAATTCAATGTATGCGTACAAGTTGCAGAATCCATAGTTTTCTTCAAAATTTCCGTAACAGTTTATGAATCAAATCCAGAATTTTCAATTTTCAGAATTTTAATCCACAAATTATTAAATTAAAATAATTATAAATCGAGCCCGGGGCTCTGATACCACTGTTAGTAATTCTCGACTACATCTAATGTACGCAGCGGAATAATAAATCGAGAATTAAGATCGTGATTTATAACTGATATACACGTTGAGCATAAATTACGCTAAAGTTGGAACAACTTACTTGTAGCGTAATTGATCGGACTGAATTGCGCGATTGATTCACCACTTCAGGTATCCACGCGTATATGTCGTCCGCCGCAGGAACTATCCTCGGTACAATTGTTCAATAATGATCGCTAGGAAATCCCTTATTGAACAATATGGTGTTTTGTCTGACAAGATTAATTATCCCAACAATAGGGAATAGACATATATATAGCGCATACACCCTAGGTATATGGGCCTAATATTCTGGTCTGCTTTGATTAATTAATTAGTATAACCTAATAATAATTAAAGCCCATATCCTAATCTAGTCCATAACTTTCAAGGTTGAGCGTCACCACAAAGTTGGAACTCTTCTTACATACTCATTTATGCCTTGTGAGATTTGTGGAGAATTTTCTCTTGTAAAATTCTCTTATATTGTGTGTTAGATTAGTCAAGAATAGTGGAATTGATAGATTATCTTCTTCAATCAATTCTCCAATTTAGATTTTGATGTATAAAACAATGGATACCGTTGTGCTTGGAAGAAAGATTGCTCAAACTTTTGTGTTGCCTGAGTTTTGTTGAATTCACCATCTGATTTATTTCATAAGTTTTGTAATATAGTCTGTACAACTTTGGATGGTTATTCTAACGTGTTGCAACACTCTGTGCAACACCGTTTGAATTAGGGGCTTAAATTCTTTCAGATAGATTGTATTTGTCAATCAATTCATCATTAAGAGTTTGATGTACAAAACTTTGTATGTCGCTGTGCAAGAAATGAAGATGGCTCAGATTTTATATTAGGGTTAATTACGAAATGCAACCTGTACTATTGGCCTTTTTTCCATTTCTAGTCCAAACTAGATATTTTTTCCGATTGCAACCTGTATAACGCGTTTTTATTGCAGTTTGCAACTCCGGCCATATTTCAGGCTATATAGGCCATGTGCCATGCACATGACCTCCATGGGCCAATAATATGGCGACACGTGGCCACTAATAAAAAAAAATCGAAAAAAGGAAACAAATACTTATAAATTATTTAAAAATTTTAAAATAATTCATAAAAAATATAAAAATAATTTAAATTTATAAATATTTCATATAAAAAATAAAAAATATTTTGAAAATTTGAAAATTCAAGAAATTAACAAAAAAATCTAAAATTAATTTTAAAAATTCTGAAAATAAATATAAAAAAAATCAAAAATACTTTTATTTTGAAAAAAATCGAAAAAATTTGTAAATTATTTAAAAAAATAAAATAATTTATTAAAAAATATAAAATTATATAAATTTCTAAATAATTATATTTAAAAATTTAAAAATATATTTTGAAAATTTTAAAATTCAGGAAATTAACAAAAAAACCTAAAATTTATTTTAAAATTTCTAGAACTAAATATAAATTTTGAATAATTATTTTGAAATTTTCAAATTCATTTAAAATCAATAATTAAAAAAAATTATTTCTGAAAACTATTTTAAATGAATTTGGGAATTGAGAATTAAATTTCCAATTCCTCTCCATTTTCTTTACGCGCGCATAGAACAATAATAATGATCATGGACAGTCGAAGTCTGAGTCTTCTCCGATAAACCTGGCTTCTCGGCCTTATGAAACCCAGCAGCTATTCAAGTGGCAAGATGACGACGGAACTGCGAGAGGGAAGGCCGACTTCTCTCTTTTTTTTCTTTTTTTTTTCTAGTTTGACGTCTGCACCAGATAGCTGAATCTCCTTCAATGTGTCCGCCAACGAGATAATTTTAAAATTCAGGAAATTAAAAAAAAAAAATTATTCTTAAAATTCTAAAAAAACTAAAATTCAGGAAATTAACCAAAAAAAAAAAAATTAGATTTTTTGTTAATTTCCTGAAATTTAAAATTTTCAATTTTTTTTTGCATTTTTTATATAAAATTATTTAAAAATTTATATAATTATATATTTTTAATAAATTATTTAATGTTTTTAAAATAATTTACAATTTTTTCGATTTTTTTCAAAATAAAACTATTTTTGATTTTTTTTATATTTATTTTCACAATTTTTAAAATTAATTTTAGATTTTTTTTTTGTTAATTTCCTGAATTTCAAAATTTTCGAAATATTTTATTTTTTTATATAAAATTATTTAGATGTATATAATTTATATATTTTTAATAAAAAAATTACTTTTTCAAAATAATTTATAAGTATTTTCGATTTTTCTTTTTTTATATACTTAAGAATTTTTAAAATTAATTTTAGATTTTTTTTGTTAATTTCCTAAATTTTAAAATTTCAAAATTTTTTTTATGTTAAATATTTATAAATTTAAATTATTTTTATATTTTTTGTGAATTATTTTGAATTTTTTAAATAATTTATAAGTATTTTTTTCTTTTTTTTTTTCTTTTTTTTAATTAGTGTCCACGTGTCGCCATATTATTGGCCCATGGAGGTCATGTGCATGCACATGGCCTATATAGCCTGAAATATGGCCGGAGTTGCAAACTGCAAGAAAAACGCGTTATACAGGTTGCAATCGGAAAAAATATTTAGTTTGGACTAGAAATGGAAAAAAGGCTAATAGTAAAGGTTGCATTCTGTAATTAACCCTTTATATTATCTGAGTTTTGTTTGAATCCTCTCTCTGATATATCTATGAGTTTTATATTGCATTATGTACCAACTTTGTTATTCTAAGAGTGATTATCCAAACATTTTGCAACACTCTGTGCAACACCATCCAAATAAGAGACACAAATTCAATTGGCATCAAGAGCCTTCACTTGACGATACTAAGTGTGATCCTGCAGAGAAGAATTATGGATATCCTCGGAGCCACAGTAATGAGGTCGCCCGTCCTGGATGGTTCAAATTACTCAATTTGGAATATCAAATTGAGGACTGACATTAAATCCCTCGATGAACGTGCATGAAGATCTATTGTTGTTGGATGGACACCCCCTTGAAAGGAAGATTAAAATTGAGACTTTATTCCTAAATCTGAGGTAGAATGGACAAATGATGAGTTTATTCTATCTTGCTACAACTCAAAGGCGATCAATGTAATTTTTAGATCGGTTGATTGTTACTGTTTTGAACGATCCAAAATTGTGTTTCGACAAATGATGCTTAGGAAACATTGCAAAGACAATGTGAAGGATTAGAGAGTGTTAGAAAATCCAATTTAAGGATGATTGCAACCAGATTCGAAAATTTGAAGATGGAAGAAATCGAGACTATTTCTTCATACAATGCTCGACTATATGAATTGACCAACGAAGCACATGCCTTAGGTGATCCCATTAGCAATGAAGGTTAGTCAACAAGGTACTAAGAACTCTTCCTAAAAATTTTAATATAAAAGGTTATCCATTGGACGATTCACGTGATACATCTGAAATGTCTTTAGATGACCTCATAGGAATTCTTCAAACTTTTAAGTTAAATCAACAACAACAAATGAGAGGGAATGTAAGAATATTTCTTTTCCTTCTCAATTTGAAGGTTCAAGTTCAAATTAAAAGAGACATAATATTCTTTTAAATGAAAATTAGGATGATCTTATTGCATATCTAACTAAAAAGTATGAAAGATTTTTGGCTAAAGAAAAAAAAGAAAGGTGTTGCAAAAGGTGTTCTTAATCCTATCGCTAAAGAGTTCGTAGGTCAAAGTGCAAATAGAGAGAAATTCACTAGAATAGGTGGTAGAAGTGGTCAGAATCAAAATCCTAGTTTCAACAATCCAAATTAAAGTCCTCATAATTCAAAGAACCTCAATGTAGAGCATGTTCAAGGTTCGGACATTATGCAAATCAATGTGCAAACAACCTACTGAAAAGAGGCACCAATCTTGTGGTAACTCTAAGTGAAGATGAGCCTGATGATGAGGAAGAGCCTCAAATTTCTCAAGAAGACTAGAAGAAATGAATGTTATGCAAAGTGTTAAAACACATGATCATGAAACAATACATCTTTGTGAAGATGATTCGGAAGAGACTGAATATGAACTACTTTGGAGTGCATTCAGAGAAATGAGTGGAGAGCTATGATGAATCTAAAATCCCTTAAGGAAGTCAACTCAGAAAATGAAAAGCTTAAGGTAAAGTTGACTCACTTTGAGAAGAGTTTGTCTCAAAAGGACAAGATTCTTGATGAGGTAACCATTGAATTAAAATTGAAATCACAAGATTTGAATTGGTTCAATTCAGGTGCGTCAAAATTGAATGAAGTCTTGTCTATCCAACATCATGGTCATTCTAGACTAGGATAGTCTAGTTCAAGTCCAAGTTCCTTTAGTGTTCAAAATGAAGAGTACAACACCTCAGGTATTACAAAAGAGATGTATAGATTTCAACATATGTCTCTTGATAACTCTTTCCCTAATAGATTAAATTTCAATACTGAGATATTGAATCTTACTGAAAGAATAGAAGGATTAAATATTTTAGATTCTAATTCAATAATTCCCTATGTTGAATGTGGGAGTTCAACCAAAAGTTGTGAATTTTCTTAAAACTCTATTGCATAAAAAAAGGCTTAGGTCAAAATCTAATTCAGTGGAGAAACTATTTGTTTGTTACTTTTGCTTAGTTCCAGGTCACATTAAACCTTACTGCTACAGAAGAAAGAGAAAATTATTTCGCAAAAAAATTCAAAGGTGTCTAAGATGGTGTTGCAACATCCTACATCATATTGCTCAAAACCCAAAACTAATTCTCCTCCAGATTAACAGTCATGGGCAAATGAATGTTTCAATGTGATCTACACATCTTTGAGTACAGATGTGTTTGGAATTTGGTACTTTGATAGTGGTTGTTCATGTCATATGACGGGAACAAATTCCTTTTTGAAAAACTATGAGAAAATTGATGGAGGGAAAGTGAGATTTAGGGGTGGTGCTAAAGGCTAAATTATTGGAAAATGAACTTTGAACGTGAACGGGCTTCCTAATCTAGGAAATGACTTTCATGTCAAAGTTCAATAACTAATTTGATTAGCACTAGTCAACTCTATGAACAAAATCTTCATGTGAAATTTGAGAAAGATATGTGCAATGTGTTTAACGGTGTAAATGAGTGCATCATGACAGGATCTCGAGCATCTAATAATTGTTATTCCATTGAGGAAGTTGTTGCATGCCACAAAGCTCAAATTGACGAGATTGGACTTTGGCTTAAAACATTGGGGCATGTCAACTACAAGCAATTTAGGGAGCTTGCAAATCTAGAAGTAGTAAAGGGTCTTCCCAAAATTTCTGGTAAAGTTGAAAAAGTGTGTAATTTGTGTGCAAAAGGTAAAAAAACCAAAAGGTATGCATAAAGTGCTGCAACACTTTGGTACTTCTCACTTCTTTGAACTTTTTCATATGGACTTGATGGGTCCAATTGAGGTAGACATTCTAGGTGGAAAAAGGTATGTTCTTGTGTGTGTTGATGATTTTTCAAGACTTACATGGCTATTTTTTCTTAAAGAAAAATCTGACTCCTTTGAGTGTTTCAAATCTCTTACTATTCAAATTAACACCTCTCATGGCATTTGGATTGAAAGAATATGAACTGCCATGGAAGGGAGTTTGAAAATAACTTGTTTGATGGATTTTGCTCGAAAAAGGGTATCAAACAAGAGTTTTCTGCTCCTAAAACACCTCAACAAAATGGGGTGGCCAGCTGAAAGAAAAAATAGATCTCTTCCAGAGATGGCAAAAGTCATGTTGTGTGCTAAAAATCTTTCAAAAACTTTTTAGGCTGAAGTTGTAAATACGGCTTCTTACATTTCAAATAGAGTTTACCTAAGATCTGGAAGTACTATGACACCTTATGAAATACTCAAAGTTCGAAAGCCAAACTTTAAGTATTTTCATGTCTGGTGCATTTGCTACATTCTAAACTATAGAGATCAGTTAGGGAAGTTTGACTTAAAAAGTGATAAGGGACTTTTTCTTGGTTATTCAATGAACAATCATACATTTAGAGTCTTTAATTTAAGATCTTGTACAATCCAGGAAAGTGTGAATGTTGTCTTTGATGACTTCTCAGATATTGCAAGGAAAAGGGAGAAAGATCAAGTTCGGTATCTGATTGAAAAATCTGAATGTCCAAATCTGGAAATTAAAAAATGAAGGTGTTGAAGAATATGTTGCAACACCTGATGAAACACCAGATCAACCTCAACAAGATTCTCAAACAACCTGATCAAGGAGATGATTCTGAACCAGAAAACTCTTATGATCAATCTGACTTTCATGATGACTCCGTTGTAAGAAGAGACCCCCCAGGTAGAATACGGAGAAATCATCGTCTCACACAAGTCCTAGATACCATTCATGAAAACCTTCAAACTCATGCAAAAGAACGTGGGGATTACTCCAACATGGTAAGTTAGCCTGTTACACTTCATCTTTTTCCATTTTGCATACAAACTGTTTTTTTTTTTTTTTTGTTAAATAATGAACCAAAAAATGTTGATGAAGCTCTTCATGGTGAGTTCTGGATATATCCATGCATGAAGCACTTCATCAATTTGTTTGAAATGATGTGTGGGATT
This sequence comes from Ajuga chamaepitys, assembly GCA_958295605.1. NCBI lineage: Eukaryota > Viridiplantae > Streptophyta > Magnoliopsida > Lamiales > Lamiaceae > Ajuga > Ajuga chamaepitys. The sequence continues at coordinate 12,030,749 of OY282497.1, forward strand.
TTGTTACACGACCTCATGGTGCACATGTGATTAGCACTAAATAGATTTTTAGAAATAAAATGAATGAGTCTGGAAATGTGGATACAGTCAAGTTGAAGGGCTTGGTTTTTATGAAACTTTTGCTCCAGTTGCAAGACTTGAGTCCATTCACTTTTTAATTGCCATTGCATATTTTCTCAATATCAGACCTTTTCAAATGGATGTAAAAAGTTGTTTTCTCAATAGGTTTTTTTGTTGAAGAAGCATTTTTTAGAAACCTATAGGATTTGTTGATCCTTTCAAGCCAAATCTTGTTTTCAAATTAAAAAAGGCTTTGTATGAGTTGAAACAAGCTTCAAGAGCGTGGTATGATCGTCTCCCCGAATTTTTTATTTCTCTTGGTTTTGCACGTGGCAGTGTTGACAAAATACTTTTCATAAAAAGAGATATGTCAAAAATTACCATAGCTCAAGTATATGTGGATGATATACTCTTTGATTCTACTTGTGGAAAATATCTAAAGGATTTCATACAAAAAATGTCATCCACATTTGAGATGAGCTACGTAGGGAAATCAACTTCTTTTGGGGCATCAAATCAAACAACTTGGGCATGGTACTTTTTTTTTAACCCAAATATGTCAAATCTTTAATTAAAAAGTTTGATTTGCTGAATGCAAAACACCTGAAAACCCCAATGAGTTCAAGTTTGAAATTTCGTGAGGAAGTGTTGGCCAAGGTGTTGAAAACACATTGTACATGAGTACGATTGGAAGCATGTTATATCTCCCTGCTAGTAGACCTGATATTAGCTACAGAGTTTGTGTGTGTACTAGAATCAATCTGACCCTAAGTTGTGTCACCTAAATGTTGTTAAGAGAATAATCAAGTATGTAAGTGGAACATCTGACTTAGGTTTTTGCCACTCATACTAGTCAGGTGATGTTGATGACAGAAAAAGTACATCCGGGGGTTGTTTTTATCTGGGAAATAACTTAGCTTCATGGCATTGTAGAAAGCAAAACTCTGTGTCCTTGTCTACAATAGAATCTGAATATATAAGGGTATTTGTTGCACTCAACTTCTTTGGATGAAACAAATGTTGGGTGACTATGGTCTTGACAATGACATCTTGACTATGTACTGTGATAACTCTAGTGCAATAGATATTACAAAAAATCATGTTCAACACTCACGCACTAAGCATATTGACATTAGGCATCACTTCATAACTGGTTGAAAAGAAACTCATCAAAATTGAACGCATACCTACGGAGTGACAACTTGCAGATATATTTACAAAAGGATTAGACTATGAGAGATTTTCTTTTTTAAAGAAATCTCCTGACATGTGTTTTTTGTAAAGTGTTTCACAAGGTGTTGCCACAACATGTACAGTTTTGTGGCAACTATTCATTTTGTTGTAATTTTTCATTTTGTTGTCTTTTCTGACAAATTTTGAGCTTTTGCATTTTGCTCTCTTGATTCAGGTAGGAAAGAAGGGGCTATGGCACTTGGTTCATTAAAAGTGAAGGAAGTTACAATAACGGTATAAGCCATTTTGTAATGGTGATATAGTTTTTCTATTAATCCCTTACTCTTTCTTAAGGTTTTATCTTCTCATGGTCTCAGTCTGATTTTTTATTACGAATTCAGGATTTTTTTATGATGATTTTTGTGATAAAATCAAGAGAACAGGTAAGTCTCTTTCTACAAAGAGTGACATCTTGTTTTCAGATTTCAAAATCTGAACAACTACTACAAGGTGTTGGATCACTTGGAGAAACATATATTTTTATCTTATACTTAAAGGGTTTCCTTTGCTATCATGGTTCTTTTCCTAGCTAACTGAATTAACTCAAAATCCTGTCAATCAGTTTTATTAAAAAAACGCATTTTTAATCTTTTTTCTATTTTTTTCATGTTTAAAATCCTTTTGCAAATATTCTGCTTGTCAAATCTCTCCGTTTGGAACTCCCCCACTTCCTTTTTACCTTAACCTAATTTTTAAAGTTGAGGACCTATCTTCATGGGCATAGGCAGTTATCTAATATTTGACTTTACTAGAAAAATCTGTTGTTATATATATATATATATTTCTTTTTTCAATTTATGCCATTTGTGTTTTAATTCTACAGTTCATTTTTTTAAAAAAAACACAAAATGACAAATTCTGATGAAGAAGTTTAAAATATTATAGCAAATATGAAGGACACATTAGATGAATCCACTGACCCATTTCTCTCATTTTCTCTTTTGCTTCAATATTCCTTTGACATTCAATCGGAGTATGCTCAAGAAAATTCTCCTGGTACTACTCGAAGTGCTTCAGTACCTTCTACTGAGGGCCCAAACTCTTCTTCTTCGATTGGCGAAAATTTTGCATCCATGGAATTAGAAGAATTTGTTCCCTCAGATGCATATCTAAACATGCAACTACCAGAGGATCTTGGTAATTTAGTGGATGTCGAAGACTTTCCTGACTTCTTCCCAATAAAACCAACTATGCAAGCACAATAGGGTCCCATTAATAGGGTTTTCAAGCGTCAAAGGTGGGTACTCACCCATTCTTGGAGAAGATAGACCCCTACTACCAAAAAGGGTCCCAAGAAGCCCAAGCCTCCCAAATACAGGCTTGATTTTGATGATGATGATGATGTGGTAATGGTTAGTTTTCCTGTTGCCAAGAAGGTGTTTGATAAAATGCCTAGAAGGAAAATTGATGATTTTGCGAACCCTCCAAGTTGTTGCTGAAAGTGTTAAAGCTGCTCCTTCACACCCTATTGTTCCATATCCTTCAACTTCAGAAGAAGACCAAGTTCAAGGTTATGCTCAAGATCAAACTCTTGCAGAATTTCTCCAATCCTTGAAAAAGAAGTCTCGTGCTCAGGGGGAGTCTAACTCGGAACCATTTGATGAAGATGATGAAGGTTTGGAAGATTTTACAAAATAAATTAATGAAGAGATAGATTATGATGATGTTGAAGAGGATCCTTCTGAAGAACCTGATAACTCCAGTGACCTTGATGTTGTGGTTTATGATGCTCAGAGTGGCAGTGTGGATGAGGAAAGAACCGAATCAGACTCTCCTATCAAATCACCAGAAGGTACTGCTGAAAGTGATGCAGCACTTGAGGTAAAACATTCATATTCAAACTAATTCTGTACTTTAGCAGATTTTGATAGGTGGTGTTATTACAAGTACAAAAAAACCATCTTTGAGAGACAACTAAATGTGAATCATTTTGAAAAATATGGTCTTATTTCATTCCTTAAGTCCATTCACCTAGGAAAAACTCATGATATCTCAAATCTGGATATGTGGAGGAAATAATTAGGGAATTCCATTGCAATCTCCACAAATCCATGAAAAATCCAAACAGTCCTAGGTATGGTCAAGTCTTCCTTTGCAAAAGAGTTTTCAATTTCACCCCCAAACTGATTCATGAGTTCTTAGGTTTTCCCCATGTTGAACATTAAGTGATTCATGAGTCTCTGAATTATGTGATCAACCATTTAACTGGTGGAAACAACATGTTTGGCCTAGGAACAAAAAGATTTTAGCCTCTGCCTTAACCTCTAAGTATGTAATGTTTCACAAAATTGCTTGCTTTAATTGGTTTCCTTCTTCAAACCGTAACATCATCACACATTACCAAATGATCCTTCTGTATAAAGTTGGGGATGGGATTAAGTTCAACTTGGGAACCTTACTTTTGAAACTGTCCTCTAAAATGTTGAACGAAATTCAGATTTTGATGGACTACCTTTTCCTTGCCTCATTTTCTCTATGTTAAAAAGGCAAAAACTATTTATTCCATATAGCTCCCATTTCTGTCTAGACTCCAACATTATCAAGGTTGATTGCAAGTTACTCAAACCTCCATATCTTTGTGATGTTGTGGAGATTCGGGATGACTCGGAGGAAGTTCCTACAGGTGTTTAAGAAGGTGATCCAACACCCCCAAATTCCATTTATGTTCCTATACCCATGGTTATGCATTGGATTCAAATAGCCAACTCTCGTCGTCACAATGCTAAAATCGATGTTGCCAATTGGACTCAAGTACAGAACGATCTCAAGCGTCTCCTTCCTAGTCAAAAAGGGAGAGATGATGTTGGTGTTGAAGCAGGTTTTGCAGCAGGTGGATCTAGAGATGGTGATGAAGTTGCGCCAAGCTACACAAAGTAAGGTGAATGGTTGAAGGGTGATAAAAAGAAGGAAGAAGGAACGAAAGTTGCAAGTTGTAGTTCTGCATGATTGAATCGGGTTGTAAGTTGAAGTTTCAAACAAACAATTTATCTTTTTAAGTTATGTTTATGCTTGGATGGATACAATAAATTTGGTATGTTCTTGGTGTATTTAGTGGATTTAGAATACTGATGGGATCAAGGGGGAGTATGTATGGTTGTTTGTGATCCATTGCCACTCTCCCATGTTTATGTGTTTGTTTGTAAAATACTGTGACATTTAGGGGGAGTGAGTGTGGTTATTTGTGACCCATCACCACTCCTTAGGTTGCCTGTGTTTAGATAATAGTTGTTATGTGATGTTATAATATAAGCTCAGTGTATATTGTTATGTTTGTCTTTGATTGTTGTTTTTTTTCTTTTCCAGTAAGGTGAAAAGGGGAGAGATTGTTAAGACCAGGATTTCACAAGGTATTACAACACCTTGTGCCTCACAAAGTGTTATAACATCTTGTCAAGTTTAAATAAGTTTTATCCTTGATAATTTTCACCTCACTGTATTTATATATATGTGTGTGTTTGTGTGTGTGTGTTTATTTATTTTATTAATAGATGACTGTTAATATTGGATAGAGATTTATAAAATCAACCATCTCTATCTCTAAACGGAATTAACTAACAAACTTTCAAAGGAAATTTTGTTTTCTTTCTTTCACTCTTAGGATTCTACCAACCGATGATTATAGAAGCAGAAGGAAAGCATGTGAAGAAATGTGGAGAAAAATAAAAAGAAATAACAAGAAGATATTGAGAGATTAGATCACAAAGTTGAAGCTTTTCTTTCATAACACTTATTTCTTATGAGATTCTGGAGAATTTCCAATCCTGAGATCCTCTTTCAGTTGTGCGTTAGACTAGTTGAGAGAAAGTTGAATTGATAGATTGTATTTATCAAACAATTCAACATTGAGAGTTTGATGTACAAAACTTTGTATACCACTGTGCAAGAAATGAAGATGGCTCAGATTTTATATTGTCTTAGTTTTGTTTGAATCATCTCTCTAATCTCTCTACCTATAAAAGTATGGGTATTTCTTACAAAATAATGTATGGACTAATACACCCTTATATTATAAAGCTACATACAAGGAAGATTAAGTAATAACCCACGTTAATAAATTATGTAAATAACTTATGTGTAATCCTACAATTTTACTTGATCGATTTTTTCCTGAACTTCAATTTTTTTCACATCTAATATAGTGGATCTTTTTTATTGATCAATTTTTTCCTGAACTTCGATTTTCTTTTTCACATCTAATATCGATAGATTTCTTTTTATTTCTTTTGTATCGGTTGGATATGGTGTGTGTGTGTGTGTATATATATATAATAAAGACCCTCAAAACTATTAATCTTTGTACTAAATAACTAAGGAGCGGACTATTTGAAGCCTACATTTCCTCTAAATTTATGCACCCTTTTAAAAAATACACCCTCACAAACAAGAAACAAATGGATCCAAACTTCTTTCCGCAAAACTTCAATCTTACCCTTTTCATGAAAGTAAAAAAAAATAAAAAAAATTAAATAGTTGATTGAAAAATGAAAACAATAAAAAGGAGAGGAAGGTCACATGATCCCTTTTTTAAATGGACTTGAACATTATGCAGAGGAAAGGAAGAAGAATGACCATCGAGATCTTAAAATACTTGGAAGATGAAGGACACTCAACCTTATTTCCTTATGGAGAGGATGTGACGTAAAAGAGTGGGAATAAAAAATAAACTTTTTTCATAGTAAAAAAATGAATATATATATATATACATACATATATATATATATATATATATATATATATATAGATGTGTGTGTGTTTGTATATAACAAGTAACAAGAACTTTATGGTAAATTAGGTACATATAGTTTTAAGGCAATATAAATCAACACATTTTCTATAAATCAAAATAGATAATTGTTCTACATCTTTTAATTAAAATTAGGAAGACTCAAGGCCACACATATTATGGGGGGGGGGGGGGGGGGGATATTGTCCTTCACTAAAAAATATTATACTATTAAAATAAGATGAGAACCATAGTTTTTTTAAATAATGAGATGTGATTTTATATAACCATTTTGTTGTAGAAAATCAATACAAGAAATCTGAAGAGGAAGAAAAGAATTTGAAATATCAAACAACTTTTTTATATATAGTAAAACTCACCACTTTTAAATTGTTAAAATAAGAGATGATAATAATTTTTTTACAAAAAGAGAAAAACAAGATAAAAAAGAGAAAAAAGTTAGCAACTTTGAAATATTTATTAATTCTCAATGTTTCTGTCATGTATAACATTTATATACCTATGGAAGGTTATAAAAAAATCTTATATTAGCTTAATAAACATAAGTATCCAAAACTTCCTAATATCCTTACATTTAAACCATATCTTCTGAAATTGTAAGTGTGAAAAGAACATCCTATTTGATATATAGATTATGTAAAATATATCATACCAATATATGTATATATTCTTATATGTGAATTTATTTAACATCATTCACAATTATAGCACACTGATTAAACTTATCGTATAACTTTTAGTTCTACCCTCTGTCCATTTCCCCTCAAAATTTATGTCATCTTTAAAAGAATATACATTTTCATCCGGATCTTTCATTACAATTTTGTCCATTCATTCAAAATATATCTTAAACTTAACTGTAAAATATTATTCAAATTTAAGAATTATAGGATGATAACAAAATAAAATTTTTAAAATTATTTCGATATGCATAACTAAAATTAAATCTAAAAATGATGATACTAAATAACATTTTACATTTTACTCAAAAGTTATATATAAATATGAAAATTTGAAGTGTTCTATTCATAATACTAAAGTTTGGAAACTAATACACAGCAAAAAAAATATTATTCAAATTTGAGACAAAATAAGAAGATCAAAATAAATTTAATCTTTATGCTAATAGGATTAAATTAAAATAAGAGAGAAATAATTAAGTAATACAGATAAGCAAACTTATGAAGAGCGTTACGTGGTATTTCGAATAAGTAATTTGAAATATGAGTATATTTCAAGTTATTTCTAACTGATAAAGTAGTAATAATAATAAAAATATAACCCCGTGCTCTTAAAATAAGAGCCTAGAAAAATGAATTTTATTCTAAAGCAAAGCAAGTATCATTTTTCCTTTAATTTGAGTAAACAATAACCTGGTTCGATCAAAATTTATTACACGGATATGTATGTTGTACGTTAGTAAGTTTAACATCTAAATTCTTGGAGATATAGTCATACCATTAAGGTCATATTCACGATTTTGTTGATAGTCCTCTAATATTTTGCTAATTTGCAAATTTGATCAGCTTCACCAGAAATTTGATGAAAGACATCCAAAATACAATTATTATATAAATATTTTTTAGTGTCACATCTACAATTCTATTACCATGTTAAGTAATTATCGATAAAGAAGATCAAGTATTTACCACATTGAAAATTAGAATAATATCCTTGTAAGTAGTGAAGTTAGGGAACCATAAATTTAGTTAAAAGACCATACTTAAAATTCTTTCTAAAAAAAGAAAATGAAAATCACGGGTAACACGTGCAAAGCGCGTGTAACCTTACTAGTATATCTATAAGTTTTGCATTACCTTATGTATCAACTTTGTTATTCTAAGAGTGATTATCCAAACGTGTTGCAACACTATGTGCAACACCATCCAAATAAGCGGCACAAATTCTTTCATATATAAACAAAATAAGAAGTTTAAAAAATCATAACACTAAAATGGCTTCTCATCTAAGTTAGAGAATGCCAGAGCTTGCGGATGTCGTGATAGTTAGAGATGAAAATGGTTTTGATTTAAATTTCAATAAAAAAGCAAATAATAGATTCACGTTTTACTAAATTATCCTAGCTATCTTTGTAATTTTTTTGGATTATTAATTTATGATGTTGGTGGGATCATATATTTATAGAAGGGTCTTCAAAAAAATTATTATCTTACTAGTTTTATCGAAATTATTGATTTACTAAAGGGGCCCAAGCTGGGATCGAAGAAAATTATTAACTTAGAGAGGTCATTAATTTATGGAGGTTTTACTGTGATAAAGTAGGTTTACCACATGTGATTCATAAAATGTACATATTTTTATCAAATGACAAGTATCCAAGGGCTTTGAAGAATTTCAGGTTGGATTGTACTGTAGATCTTTTTTTTCGCACGAGATAAACTCCCTAATCCAAGGCGTGACCAGTTCTCCAGAATGTGATCTCTTCCTTGCTTGAATACAATGAAAATAATATCGTATTTGTCCTTTGAGAAACGATGTGCCATAATCATCTAGGTTTCCACACAAAGCTTACAATTATTAAAGCACACACCACTAATTAAAGGTGAAGACGAGTGAGGAAAATGGCAAAAAACCCGAGAAAACAGAAAGAGATGGATTACACGATCGTAGTTAACAAGTTATTGACGCGACTGAACTCCCAGGCCCGGATCAACTGAGTTGAATTTAACTTTGTCGATTACCTTTTTTACCCTATATTAAGAGGGTGTTTGGCTGAGCTTATAAGCTCCTAAAAATAATCTTGCAAAGTGTTTGGCAAAAAAAGATGTTTAGGAGCTTATAAGACACAAAAATAAGATCTAAGAGCTTAGCTTATAAGATCTAAAAAAAATAAGTTGCTATACCCCAACTTATTTCCATCTTATTTTTTAAGATCTTAATTATTACACTCAAATTTTACACACAATTCACACTTACACATACTACACACACTACACACATTTCATACACTAATCAAAATGTGTGTTTAATATTAATTTTAAATTAGACCCCAAATTTATAGCTAAATCACTATATTCAGTTGCAAGCTTATAAGCTCTTTTATCCAAACACTTCGTTAACTTATAAGCTCCTTAAAAATTACATCTTATAAACTCTTGAAATAACTTATAAGATGTTTTAAATAAGCTTAGTCAAACACCCTCTAAGTCCGAATCCCCTACAACAAAAAATATGGATCGACCCAAGAGCCATCAAAATTAGGCATATATATGTTCATATTTCAGTTTCCGTTAAAAGAGTAAAGGTATGGGGTAGTCTAGTTATTCTAGAACCACATAGTAAAGACAAAGTCTTATGTGCACCAGTTGCACGGTGTAATTCAGGTTGGGTATCAACATTTATGTTTAAAGTTAATACATGTATTAGGTAAAAATATTACAAAACCTTTACATAGAAGGTGTAATACATTTAAGCATAAATGATGATACTATTTTACCGTGATACCTTTACCTATCACATGTAATACATTTAGGCATAAATAGTAATACATTTTGACCCATGACCCGAATTACACGGATCTAAGATCGTGCAATTGGTGCACAAGAAACGTCCCCCGAAGTAAATTACATCTTATAATGTGATGGATATTTGATTGTCTAGTTATTGTTTTATCTCCTATTCATATATTCACAGTTTGATTGTTGCTTGAATTGATTAAGATTATCTGAAGTGAAAAGAAACAAGACAAGTGAAGCATTATAATACTCAACGTATTAAAGAGAAGAGCATCTCATCTTTACTACTGTATTGCATTAATTGATTCTTGAATGATTACAACATTACACCATTTATAGAAACCTACAGCTGATATCAAACCCTAGAGACAGCTATGCCCTAGACACGTGTTAGCCACCTATAGGATTAGCTACGGATTTGTGCAGGTGCTCCTCTTGCTCTCATTATCTGCTATGGGATCCGATTTACTGTAGCTCTTCCTCATGGTGCTACTGTGCACATGCATTTTGTCTTTTCTATGCAACAAATACATATCATCATTAATATCCCCCCTCAATTCAAGGCTGGTTTTTGGAACAACATTCATCATATTCCGAAGTTTGCCGAAGAATTGTCCACTCAATGGCTTCATAAGTCCATCAGCAATCTGATCCAGAGAAGGGATGTAGTGTACGTTGACAGTTCCTTCTTTGACCTTATCACGTATGAAATGTAAATCTAACTCAAAATGTTTGGTTCTTGAATGAAAAACTGGATTGGACGAAAGTGATACTGCTCCTGTATTATCCACCTAGATTGGTGTTGTTGTATTCTGGGCAAAATGCAACTCTGATAGTAAATTCCTGATCCAGACAACTTCACAGACGATATTTGCTAAGCTTCTATATTCTGCCTCGGTTGAAGAACGTGACACAATTGGTTGTTTCTTAGAGCTCCATGAAACTAGGCATTTTCCCAAGTAAATGCAATAACCTGAAACAGATTTTCTGTCATCCACGTCGGCGGCCCAGTCTGAATCACAATAAGCCGCAAGCTGCAGCTTATCTGAGGCTTTAAGATGTATTCCATACTCATGTGTCCCATTGAGATACCTGAGAATTCTCTTGACTGCCTTCCAATGAGTATCCAAAGGACTTTGCATAAACTGACTGATTTTGTTAACACAAAAAGCAATATCTGGTCTTGTCAAAGTTGCATATTGCAGTGCACCAACAATTGACCTGTACTCTTTCCCATTTTCTACAGGATTCCCATGTACCTTAGACAAACTGGGACTAGTTATCATGGGGGTAGCAAGAGGCTTTGCATCTATCATCTTCACTCGCTCAAGAATCTCTTTAATATACCTCTTCTGTGAAAGGTGGATTCCCTCCTTAGTATAAGTAACTTCCATTCCGAGGAAGTAACTTAATCTTCCAAGGTCTTTAAGAGAAAAGAACCTCTTCAAATCATCAATGAACAGTTGCATTCCTTCTTTGCTATTTCCGGTGACAATAATGTCATCCACATATGCTAGAACATAGATAATGGACTGCCCTGAATATTTTAAGAACAAAGAAGAATCTGCCTTGGACTGAGAGAAACCAAGTGTGAGAAGAGTGCTTGCAAACTTCATGCTCCAGGATCTAGAGGCCTGTTTCAATCCATAAATCGACTTCTCCAATTTACAAACAAGATTCTTTCCTCTCTCAAAACCAGGAGGTTGTTGCATATAGATTTCCACATCAATATCTCCATTCAAAAAGGCATTATCAATATCAAGCTGCCTTATATCCCAATGTTTCGAAACAGCAATAGAGAGAACACACCTTATAGTGACCGACTTTACTACTGAACTAAAGGTATCAAAGTAGTCACAACCAGGGATTTGACTATATCCTTTGGCCACCAATCTTGCCTTATATCTAGCAATTGAACCATCCGAATGTCTCTTCAGTTTATAAATCCACCTGCAGCCAATCGTATCTCTTTCGGGTGGTAGTTCTGTCAACTTCCACGTTTTGTTCTTCAGCAGGGCAGCATATTCATCTGCCATTGCTCTCCACCATTGACAATTTTTTAGAGCTTGAATGTGATTTCCGGTTCCTCCACTTCATTTCTGAGCTCAGTCCCATAAGTCTTAGGCTTAAAGATGCCAGCCTTGGACCTTGTAGTCATATGATGCCCCCTTGGAATGGGCTCAGAACCTGCAGCATCAAGAAAATGATCAAGTGCAATGTTGGAAGTTTCCTCAGGTTGAACATTAACCTCAGCATGGGAAACAACAGTATTGTCATCATTAGGGAAAGGCTGTTGTGGAGATGGGGAAGATGATGTGGAAGATGAAGTGGTAGGTGAAGCTTGAGGAAGTGGTGGTGTAGGGGCAGGAGTAACTAAGGTAATTGGTGAATTGATGAGTGAAGGAGCTGATGTGAGAGTAGCAGGTATTTGAGATGTATGAGATTGATATGGAAAAAATTTCTCATTGAAGAGAACATGTCTGGTAATTATTATCTTATGCCTCTTAGGAAGATAGACTTTGTAACCCTTATGTGGAAGAGAATAACCAAGAAAAAACCCAGATTCACTTCTATATTGTAGCTTATGTTTATTGTAAGGTCTTAGGAGAAGAAATGTCTGACAACCAAACACTCTAAAATCAGAATATATAGGATGTTTACCAGTGAGTGCGTTATAGGGTAATTTGTGGTGGAGTGCTTTAGATGGCAGTCTGTTGATTAAATGGACAACAGTGAGAAAAGCACTGTCCTAGTGGATAATGGGAACCGAAGAATGGGCTAGCAAAGATAATCCAACCTCAACAATATGCCTATGCTTTCTTTCAGCTAAGCCATTTTGTTCTTGTGTATAGGGACAAGATAACCTGTGGATTATACCAGATTTTTGAAAGAGATCAAGGAGTGGTTTGTATTTGTCCCACCATCACTTTGGACTTGCTTAATGGTTTTACCAAACTGATTTTCTACCAGATTTTTAAAATGAGAAAAGACAACAACAGTTTCAGACTTATGCTTGAGAAGGTATATCCATGTGAATATGGTAGAGTGATCAATAAAACTTACATAATAACTAAAACCTTGATAGGATTTAATGGGAGATGGCCCCCATAGGTCAGTATGCACAAGGTCTAAAATATCATAATCGTGACATGTAGAATCTGGAAAGGGTAATTTGTGCATTTTGGACATAGGGTAAGTAGGGCAGAAATAATCACTTTCATTAGATGGAAGAGAAACATTACATAGTTGCAAAACTTTTCTTACTACATCAAAGGAAGGATGTCCTAATCTAGAGTGCCACAAACTAAGAGTGGTATTATTCTGTAACTCTACAGGTGACTTCTTGGGATTGAAAGATTGGAGGGACGATGATGGGTGTGAGCTACGATCTTGCTTGGTCAAAGCAAAAGAATAAAGGCCATGTTAGCAGCCCCCTTGGGTAGAATTTCCCCTGTGAATTGATCCTTCACCAAACATAAAGTAGGGTGAAATTCAAAAAATACGGAGTTATCTTTAGCAAATTGAGAAGCACTGAGTAGATTCTTAGTAATTTCTGGAACATGAAACAGATTTTTGAGAAGGAAGGAATGTGGAGATTTTTTAAAAGATGACTTTACTATTGTATTACCAGAATGAGAAATGTACAGACCTGATCCATTTCCAACCTGTACTTTCTCATTTCCTTGATACTCAACAGCCATGTTGAGGTTCTTGAAATCATAAGTGAGGTGGTTTGTTGCTCCAGAGTCAGGATACCACTCATTCTCATTGTAATATTCATGACCAGGTACTGATGCAACGTTTGCTGATGGACCTCTTCCTCCACTGTTATATCCTCTACCTTGCTGTTGGGCCAACATACAGGGATGATCTGGATTATCTTTATAGAAACATTGAACGGTGTTGTGATTGTCCCTGGTACAGTAAATACACCGTTTCTTGTTGTTGGTGTACCTACCTCCTCTTCCTCTAGAATTAGTTCTTCCAGCATCTCCCTGGAGAACCTCTTCCTCCTCTGTTAGATGATCCTCTACCTCTCCAAGACTGTGTACCACCACCTCTTCCTTGAGTTGCAACATTAGCAGCTGGTAATGATCCATCAGAATTGTTCTGCACCGCTTCTAGGCTCTCAATCCTACTTTCAAAACTCAAAAGGAGAGAATATACCTCTCTTAAGGTACATCCTCCTATTTTGGCAGATACACTGACCATTATTGGGTTATAATCCGAACCCAATCCACTAAGGATGTATAGAATATGATCTGTGTCTGATACAGTATGGCCAGCCGCAGTGAGAGCATCACAACACGCTTTAATCTTATTCAGATACTCTCTCGTCCCCATATTCGCCTTCTTTAGATTTTGCAGTTGAAGCTTATACTGCATTATTTTTGCAATCGATTGACTAGTAAAATTGGATGTCAAAGCTTCCCAAACATCATGAGATGTCTCCAGCCCAACTGTTGTAACCAGTAGATCCTCTGAGAGAGATGAAAGCAACCAAGAGACGAGTAACTGATCTTGTCTGATCCATGCATCTCGTTGGAGAAGAGCTTCTGCTATATTTTGTCCCTGAGTTAATTTTTCTGGGCACTGTGTGGCTCCAGTGAGATAGCCCTCGAGGCCATAACCTCTTGTTGCTGCCAAAACTTGTTGCTTCCAGATTAGGAAGTTTGATTCTCCTAGCTTAATGGTGATGAGTTGGGCCTGCGGCTGGATGACAGGAGGTGGAAGAGAGATGTTTTGAGATGGTGTTTGTGGAGTATTTGGTTCGTTCTCAGCCATTTTGAAGGAATAGCAAAAAATGGAAGGAAGGGAGTTTGGATCAGGCACCAGCTTTAACAGCTGTGCTCTGATACCATGAAAAGAAACAAGACAAGTGAAGCATTATAATACTCAAGGTATAAAAGAGAAGTGCATCTCATCTTTACTACTGTATTGCATTATTTGTTCTTGAATGATTACAACATTACACCATTTATAGAAACCTACAGTGATATCAAACCCTAGAGACAGCTATGCCCTAGACACGTGTTAGCCACCTATAGGATTAGTTACGGATTTGTGCAGGTGCTCCTCTTGCTCTCATTATCTGTTGTGGGATCCGATTTACTGTAGCTCTTCCTCATGGTGCTACTGTGCACATGCATTCTGTCTTTTCCATGCAACAAATACATAGCATCCTTAATATGAAGTAACAAATTAAGATACGTGAGATGTAATTTGTTGATTGACAGGAAAAACATGTGACACAATTAATCAATAAGACTGAGAGATTTGTGATAAATTGTTCGAACATTAATCTTGGGTGATGTGTGGAGTTACATGTATCAAATTAGACAAGAATGTCAATTTATACATGTAACTTGAACTTCGATCACTTTGAGAAGGGGATTGAAATATATATGTGATTCCCATCTGATAGAGAATTAAGTTGTTTTGACTAAATAATTGAATTGAAGTTGTATGTGAAAAATAAATTGAAATCAAAATCCCAAAATATCAGTTTGTTAGTGAATCCACCGATCCCTATCTTGCAATCATTATTTATCTTGTTTTCTTTTATGATAAAAACTAAAACACCATTAGATTTCGGTGATTTACATTATAGTACTTCTTATGCTTTATATCAATTTTTATCGTCATACAATACTAACTTTGTTGTATATTTGGGACAGAGCTGCTAAAAGAATTAACCAACAATGAGAAGCCCGTTCTTTTTTTGTAGGGCAACAAAGTATAATATTTTTAAAACAATACAAAATACTCCTTCCGTCGACCCATAAGATAGTTACATTTCAAAACAATTTTTGTTCCAAAAAAGTTTGGTTTTAATTAATATCTCATTTTATAGTCTTAATAAAAAATAATTTTAGGAATAAGTGACATATGATCAAATTAAAATTTATTTATTTTAATAGATTGTTCGTTCATCGCATAGATAAAAGTAAAAAAGAAATTGCACCTCTGTGACAAATATTTTTTTCTTTGGACGGACACAAAATAGTTTTGAAAGTACATTCAGAGTGCAAAATACGCTTCAAACATCATTCTTATGCTATCCCCATTGTAATCTTCTTATATAGAAAAAAAAAAAGAAGCAATTTGGAGAAAAACACCCTCTTTTACACAATTTTAATTTTTTCTGCCACTGTTAAAGAATTTAATAGAATATTACGGAAATATTAACTATAGAAAATTATGATTTTTTGCCAAATTCTCAAATGCAAGTATGCAACATAACCTATCAAACTTATCAATATAAGTTAGCAATAATGTTTTTCTAATAGCAACTAGGAATTTTTTAAATAAGTCGTATCTTCTGACATCTAATTGCGTTACTACCACAATCAATTTTTCAATTACAACAATCATATTTTTTAACATCTAATTGCAGCATCATCACTATAGTTAAATATATCATGATGGAATTGTGTATATACAATTATAGTAAATTGAAAATTAAAATTATTATGTCACACATTTTACTCCCCATTAACAACTTCTATGAGATTTGTTGGGGTTAGGAATTAAATTTCATGAAAATCTAACTTTTAATATGAGCGTCAAATTAAAAATTATAAAACAAAAAAAAAGAAATTACTTTAGTGTTATGTTGGGAAAGATATGAGAAACAAAATCGCTACCTGTGCTTTATATTTGGAACAAGTTGTTCAATAGAAGGAATAGGAAATAGAGGGCAACCATTTGCAATCCATTTAAATTTTTAAGGTAACCCGCTATTTTAAAAAATAAAATGCTATTGTAAAAAGATTAAATATCCTTAATCCTCTTTTACTATTAAAGGAGAATCGCCAGACAGGTGTCGCCATTTGGTGTGTTTAAACACCTTAAAAATAGCTTCTTCTGCTTCTGATACGTGTCCTCTTAAATTTTTGTTCCTGCTAGCGTAATTATTGAATTCTCTCAAATATCATTGAATAAAATATTATTTTAATTATCTTCAATTATCTCTCTCTAATTATAAGGAGGTACCGTTTTTTCGTTGGATTCTCTCCCATATGCATTAAATAAAATATTATTTTAATTATCTTCAATTATCTATCCCTAATTATAAGGAAGTGTAATAACTTTTCCCCTCGAATTTTAAAAGTGCAATAACTTTTTCGTCCCAACTTTGTTTTCTACGAAAATTATATTAAATTAATCTTATTTTTACGATCTTCGATTTAACATTCATGATGTATATATTTAAGTAAAATATTAATGTTTTAAATGTGAAATATATTTTTATGATTATTGTAATATTAAAAGTAAAATATATAAATAAATAAATACATATATGACATGACATAAAAGGGGAAGAAAAATGATTAAATAATAATATATTGATAGGTTAATCCATTGACACGTATCCCACTTTATACTCTCAAGTAATGTATATGACATAACTCCAGTATATTTTATTAATATAATAGAATATATTAATCCCGGGAGAACATCTGGTACTGATAAAATATAAAGAATAAAAAATCATATACATAAAACTAAGAAACTGAGGCCGGAAAACCTGAATAGTGGTCAGTGGGACTTGAACATTGTTTATTAATATGATTATCAATCTAAGTCCTTAAAACAATAAGCATCAGGCTGGGTTAAGAACGAGCCCAAGCACAAATATGCAGAAAATGAATTTTGGCAGGATTCCTGTTTATAGTTATAGATCACACAACAACTCAAGATGAATCCAAACCTCAAAATTCCATCACGAAATGTCAAAACTTCAAGGGCTAAATGTACATAAACCATTCAGAGAACGCAAGAAAGTTTTAAGTGGCAGAATATACACTACATATCATATAAATGTTAGACACCAGACACAGAGTCAGAGCCGTATTTGTTGTTCATTACTCAAGGATGAACAACACTCTATCATTACACTAATTCTTGCAGCAAAACTTCACATCCTAGTACAACTCTCAACTGTTCTTTTCTCCCAGGAAATATAACCACCAGCTGATTCAACGGGCCTTGCTCGACTATAAAACCTGCCGACTCTATTCACCGTCTTCAATCTTGATAAATATACGCCTTTGTAACAATCAATAATTTGAATCCTTTACACAATGCACACGAGTAAAAGCAACTGTTTTTACTGAGGTAAAACCTCCCCTACATATTAATAAAGAATGAGAGAGTTATCTTTTGGCGAAGATCAAGCATTTGTTGTGTTTGTAATCTTCTGCCATGGTCGGACCTGGGCGTGCCCCTGTATTGCTTCTTTTGGAGAAGGAGATCTTTTCCATTGCGTTTACAAATTTCCTTAGGTGTTTAATGTACTCTGGAAATGTTTCGAGATTGCAATGACCTCCACCTTTCACCCATAACGGGTCGTATTTCTCCTTTGCGAGCTCCCACAGTCGCTTGCCATGTGAAAAGTCAACAATGTCATCTTTTGTACCCTGCAAGATACAATTATGTCCAATCAATTAATCTAGCATATTCATATTGACAATTATTCTCATTCAATAGGACAATTATTCAGCAAGAGGAACTATAACTGTATAAGTTTACAAGTGAAAGAAATGCTTGCTCGACATGCTTAGAAATTGCTACCAAATCGAAGCATTTCCAGATGATACGATGGATGATTGAAACAGTAAGTGCCCACTGTAAGTTGAGTCTACAGTTTATCTAGAAAACAGGTGGACACAAAATGTAGAACACAAAACGTCAACCATTTTGGAGATATTGCATTGAACTGGACACTCAATGGCATTCCGTGCATTTGCAGGTGATGGAAATGGGATACTTTTGCCAGCTATGAAGGCAGACTCATACATTCCTTCTGGTTTTCCAGCCGCATCAACATTAATCTATGATATACAAGTAATTGTGTTCAACTTAAAGAGATTGAAGGTATCAATGATCAACCATTTTATTCAACTTACTTTTGGGCTTGAAAAAGCATAAAGTTAGACCAACTTATGGGTTATGGGGAGCTTTGTTCCCTATACACTAACCCGTATAAACAGTTAATCAAAACCAAGCTAATCTATTGAGCATTGCTATCAATGTCGTAAATCCCATGGGATTTTGGATAAAACTTGTATTTCCCAAGTGAGTTTGGATTTTTAAAAAATAAAGTAAAAAAGTAATAACAGAGACATATTCACAATGTATTTTGGAGACGAAGGACAAAAATGATACAAGAATTTTCTTACATGTATGACCAGAACAGGGCAGCTGACGTTCCTTATTTTGTCTATGTTCTGTAAAGAACACGGAGATTATCAATCAGCATACCATCTTGAATAGCAGAAGCAGAATCAGAAAGCAATTAAAAGGTCAACAACTTACTTTGAAAATGTCGAACCAGAATGTGACCTTAACATTATACAGAACGCGTATACCCGAAAGAATTGCACTATGAAGAACTACACCTCTCAACCTTGGAAAACGAGAAGCCAGATGTAATGTGGGACCACTCCCAACAGATTGGCCATATAGAATCACATCCTCTTGCTTGATTCCGTACTCAGTGTCCAAACAATTATAGACAGCCTCGATGTCGTAGTACGTGTTGAGCTCTGATGGCTGTAATAATTATATATTAACTTCATTAAATGAAGCCATTTACCATAAATGAAATCAGATATCATATATGTATGTATTGTCTTCCATTTTTTCTCCATTACATCAGAAGTTTCACATGCTATCAGAAAAGGCTGATTTTTCTTTTTAATTATGAATACAGAATAAAAAATGTTCTCACCTTACCGGTGGATGCTCCATATCCAGAATAATCATAGCTGCCATGAAGTCAAAGAAAAAAGGATATCAATTAAAACACAGAAGAACGCTGAAAGTCCTATATGGCCACAAAAAATCTGCCCTGATCCATCAGACAACCCACTTGCAAGGAAATAAGGGGGAAAAGCAGGAAACAGCATTGATCATGATGTTAAATGACAGGGATTCTTGCAATTCACATAACAAAAACAAAGAGGATAACGATAAGACGTTCATGGAGAGAACTACGGTTTAATCACTAACTTAAAATGACAGAGGTTGTAGAACCACAACTTTTAGGTGAATAAAGCTCTTGCCTATTCGCATACTCAGTAAAATCATACCAACATAGGGGCAGCCTTGAAACTCTATCCAGACAAGATAATGCCAAATCATTAATACCCACAATAGTTATACATTTGGGGGGGAAAAACAAACAAACAAGGAGAGAATAAACCCTATTCAAAATTAAACCAATAAAATATCAACTCTCAGCATCAATTCAAGCATAACTCAGAATCCCACATACCAAGATTTTAATAATCAATCCCTGCATTCTTTTACCTCCGCGATATGAAACAACCAAAAAAAAAAAAAAAATCTTGGTATCATCATAAGAAACTAAAAGAACCCATCAAAGCAACATCCTAATAACACAATAATTAATAAAAACACACATTAGAAAAAAAAAATACATATCAAAAACTCTACTTATGAAAATTGCCAAACCCACAAATAAATGAAGAGATAAAAAAATGAAATTGAAAGACAAACCTCATGATATTGACACGGAGATGAGCTCTAAGCTCAAGAAAAAGCTCTTGCATCTGCCCCAAATCAGCAGCGTTGCCATGGGAATACAGCAGGGTAAACCTCCCCACCGGATGTTTCCAGAAAGTAGCCACAATTTTATTTCCGCCTTTCGTATCCAGCTGATGAACATCGACGTTTTTATCCGCCGTTAATCCACTCATCACCAGCCGTCCATCTTCGTCATCTCTGTACACATCATACGTTGGTGGGTCCGGCGGAAAAAATGCAAATTTTGCAGCCACGCTCGATGTCACATTTCCCATTTATTTTAATTAAATAACAAAAACCCTTTACCAATAATTCGCCTCTCAACATGAAATTGCAAATTCAGGTCACCAACAACAAAAAAAAAAAATTCTGGGATTTGTCGAAATATTGGATTTTCTGTTTGGGCTTTTGTTTCTCCTCGTATTACTTGTTCCTCTCTCTCCCCTCTCCACCCTTCCGATAACCCCTTTATTTTGTTTATTATATTTTTTTCTGGGTTTGTGCGTTGATGACAAGGGAGATATTGGAAGATCCGATCTAAGCGGAAGATGGAGACAGGGGAATTGGAAGAAGCAAAAAGGAAGAGAAGTGAGTTTGTGTTTGTGTTTTTGTGTGTTGCATGTTTGTTGGTTTTTCTCCTTTTTGTGGGATGATGAGTTGTAATAAAATGGTTATGGTTATGGACACCCATTATTCATAACAAAGGTCAAGTTTACCCTTGAAAATTTATACTAGCACAATATTTTTTTCTTATTAGATCATATGGTGTGCTCATCAATCTGATTTAAATCAACTATAGTGCCATCATCAACTTGGACAATTTATACCCCTGCTATTATTTTGCATATATTCACCATTTTCAGACTAAAATAACATTTGGAAATGAACTAAAACAACATCCACACCATTTTAGAATATATATATAAGAGTTGTGCCTCACATGCTCACTCTACACCTCTCTTTAATGGGTACCCATGGCTGAAAATTTGAACTTGTTTTCAACTAAGAAACTAACAAAACTTGAGCTCTATATATAAATTTATGCTTGTCGAATTCCGAATTCCAAAGTTATCGATCTCGTCCTCGAGTATTTCAACGTCAAGCCCTGCTATTCATGTTGGTTGATCACAATGTTGACCGTGCGACTGATATAGGTGGAGCATCTTGATGATATTCGATAACAAGAGTTAAACAATTCGATGACGTATTGACTGTTGTTTGTCTTGTATTCCCATGTTGTTTAGAATTCCTTTAAATTTTAAATTTTTATTTTTTTAATCCAAAGTTTTATGTATTAAAGTTCTATAAATATGTCTATCAAGAAGATGGATACTTTAATCAGTTTAGCCAAATTCGAGTCAGATTTTACTGATTCACCTCTCAATCATTTATAGAAAGATTGAGGGGCTAGTCTTCATATCCTCTAGTACGAAGTTATAGCTTCTTGCCTCACACTTCTTATTGTGGCATTATTTCTACATAAGGCTAGTAGAGTTGACGGTTGAGAATTATATGTTTTGTGGGGGAGAGGAGATTGATTAGAATGTCAATTACTTATTTCGTAAGAAAAATATGATAGAAATGTTGAGACGATAATAAAATAATATCAAAGGGTTTGACAATGTGGGTGTTTTCACGAAAAAGGGATTTGGATAATTGGTCTTATTTTCATTGTTTGTTTATTTATTTATTTGAGGAGGTTCTATCAAATTTTAGCATTCATAATTTGCAAATAGACACGTGATAAATTAGCTGACTCATGCAACATAAAGATTGTGAAGAAGAGTATTGAGCCGTTTGTGTTGTTCAAAAAGTGTAATAGAAGAACATTCTTATCTGGTTGACTAAATTGTTTCATTCCACTTATAGATTTATTTATTCCACTTGTACCTATAATTGTGGCTTACTTTTATTGTCATCTTTAAGGATTATTTATCTATAAAAATAATATAATTAATTTAATGGGTGAAACCTAGAATCTTCAAAATAGTTTCTACAACAAGTAAAAAAGCCTTATGGAGAATCGAGTGAAACATAATTCGACGTCCCTCCATTTTAAATTTTATGATTGATAAGATGTATTTTTGGGAATCTCCCATATAATCATAATTCCTTAAAATATGAGTTAAGTGATTCTATCTATATCCCATGTTATTATATGTTCCTAATTATTTTGGAATTAAATTGGAATCAAGGAAAGTTTCTTCCATTCATTATGCATTATTTTTCAATACCAATAAACGGATTATTATTCTTCTATCATTCACTAGTAAAAGTTTATTTAAAAACTAATAATTATAATTAAATATGATTAATCTAATATTTAAATATGATATGTGATCGTTTTATCCTAATAAAATATATATTTTTTAAAATATAGGATAAAACATAAATAAAATTATAAGTAATGCAAATATAAGTTTCTCGCATGTTATATATGAATTTAATATAACTTACTTTATATATAGGTGTATATATATATATTATAGATTATGATTAAGATAAATATTTAATATAAAAAAAATCTTTTTCAAAATGATCATTTCTTATCATAGAAATCCAAACACACAATTTAGTGTGTCTGCAGCATTCTTCACCTATGTGCATAATCTCTTAATTAATTATTATGAATGTTAAAACAAACATTAATATCTAACTATCAACTCATATTATTAAATAAAATAAACTGGATAATGTTATAAGAAATTTATTTTTCTTTAATATTTTTCATTTTACTTTAACTATTTAAAGTTATCTAAATAAAGTTTAAAATTTTAACTATAACTATGTCCTTTTAAAAAATCATTTGCAAGTTTTAGTACTTTACTTGGTATTTTCCATAGACAAAAAATAACAAATTAACAAAATAAAATTCAAAAGTTATTCAATAGTTTGAATAACAAAATAATTCAATAGTTGGAATAACAAAATAAAACATATGAGTGCTCCAATATTTCTTAATACTTTCATATATATGTTGAAAAGTTTCAATTAAATTATAAATTTATATTGTAAATAGTAGATTTATTTAAAGATATACATTGGTTAATGTAAAAAAAAAATGCTTAGGTCATCAAATGTGATAAAAGAAAAGAAAAGAAGACATAATTGAGATTGGTTAATGTGACTCAGTATTGTTTAGGTTGCAAAGTCTAAAAAACATATAGTTCTAGTTGGTTGATTTTGCTTATTTAAAAGAAGTTTAGTTGCAACTTTTATAATATCATAATATAGGTTGCAAATTGTAATTATTTATAGAAAAATAAAATTAGCATATCTACAATATAAAAAATTAATAAAAATATTTCTAAGATTAATTATCATATATAAAGTTATATATATGAGCGAAAAGATCATAGTTTTGTGATTTATCAACAAAAAAAATTAGTATATCAAATAAGCATTAGCAAATTCAATAATTTAATAAGCTGATGATAAATCAAATATTAATTTGAGACAATTCATGTCAGATAAAACAAACTAATTAGATGTGATTTTAATGAAATAATCAAGTAAAATAATTTGTAAAATAGAATTATTTGAATGATTTTTAATTGTCAATACTATATTTTTTGTATAACCCACAAAAAACACTGAAATCTTACGTAAATAATCAACGAACAAATAATATAATATTTTAAATATAATATCGTATTATTATATATATCATATGGATATCAAATCAAACATCGTCAAAAGATGATTAATGTATAGTATACATAATAAATATATTAGAAATGAAAAAAAAAAATTTGCAACTTAAAAAAGTAAATAAATTTTGATTCATACCAAATGTGACAACAACTTACCAATCACAGTCTAAAATTTTAGGCTGAAAAATGTTACTTACAGTATTGTCACTACTATGTTATATATATATATATAATATATTTTTTTTTCTTTCTAATTTATAAAATAACTAAATTCTAACTGTAAATAATTAAAAATAACCATAAATATATAATAAAAGGAACAATGATATTTTTTTTGGATCATATGTAATGTAAAATTTAATAATTTTCTCATTATGTCTGTGCTTTTATTTTATATTTAACTTTTAATTTATTTAAATAAACTTTCAAGTTCTAATTATAAATATTTATTTTTTTCTTTATAACATTGAATTTTCATTTGCAACTTTTAACATTTCATTTGGTGATTTCAAACATACTTAAATAATTTTATTTAATAAAATCTTATTTTAACAAAATAGAATTCAAAATTTATTTATTGATTCGAATAACAAATTAAAGTCTTTGGTTTCTTCAAAATATTTGAATATTTCCTTATTTTATTTAGTATTGTAAATTATTTATATAAATGTTATATCCTTCTCATAAATAATTAATTTATTTGAGATAAAAATTGATTAATGCGAACAAATTTATTTAGATTGCTAAGAGTAAAAAATGCATTCGATGTTAATTTGTGCGACCAAGTATTTTTTAGCTTAGAAAGTGTAAAAACATATAACTGAAGTTTTAGTAAAAGTAGAAAATTTAAAAGATTGCCAAATGTAATAAAAGTCATAATTTAGGCTACAAAGAGTAAATTTCCTCAAAAGAGTAATTTTAACAAAATACTCATTATTAAAAATATAAATAGGTAATTAAAAATAATTTCAATAACTATTTTAATACATAATTATATATATGCTCAAAGTCGTGATAAGAAGATATTTTAGCAGATTTGATTTATTTAATAAGTTGATTATAAAATAGATATTGTTGTTTTAGCTTTTGATTTAATAAAGTATAGGACTTTCATTATTTAAACGATGAGTTTTCTCCCTGACTTAAATAAAAAAAAAAAATATTGACAAATTCATGTCAAATAAAATAAATTGATTAGTTGTATTTTTATATAAAAAAAAAATACTCATATTTTTCTGTAAAGAAATTATTTTACAAATTCTAGTTTAAAACCAAAATATTATAAGTTCAATTGACAATAAATATCAATTCTAGCACAAAAAATTAATCAACAAACAATTTGTTTATTCAAATCAAATATCTCAATATAATATATGTGATATGGATGTTGAATCGAAGATCGTGAAAAGATGAATAATTTGGTATATTATGCATAAAAATCGGATTAAAAATGAAAAAATTATTTGTGTTTTAAAAAAGTAAAAGAAAGTTATGACTTAGCAAAAATAAGAAAAAAGTTACCAATTTTAGTCTAAAATTTTTTGAGGGAAAGTTAAAATTACATCAATGCCCTCCATTTTACTTTTATATATATATATATAGATTTACCATACTCATTTCGTTCTTAAATTCATCCATTCTTTTTTAATTTCATTCCACCATACCAAACATGTCGTTATAGC
This sequence comes from Ajuga chamaepitys, assembly GCA_958295605.1. NCBI lineage: Eukaryota > Viridiplantae > Streptophyta > Magnoliopsida > Lamiales > Lamiaceae > Ajuga > Ajuga chamaepitys. Next base: position 12,056,151 of record OY282497.1, read on the forward strand.
CTATGTTAATAGCTTAGGATCAGTTTTCCTATTTATTTTCAAATGGAATTTAATAACTTTATTTTATTTCCTATAATGCACACACCAAATATGATAGGAAGCAAGAATTTCATGTCCGATACTTTGCCAACATACAAATATTTTTAATTAATGTAGCTGGGATAAATTGATATTTCATGAACGCTGAAATGTGTCCGAAAATGAAAAGGAAGTAAAGTAGGGGGGCTCCGGACACCGTAGACCTGTTAACTTTTTTTGTTAAAATGATTTTTTTCGCTGACAAAATATTCCCTTTATGTTGTTGTGAAGACTATTTTATTCCTACATTAATTTAGTCACATCCAACTCATTTTCTTCCTTTTTCGTGTGCACAATATAATATTATCGTGTATATGATGAGATAAGATTCCAGTAGATACAGAGATTAATTTTTCGTGTACACGATTATTTTATTTTATGTACAGATATGTTATATCTCGTTTACACGATATGCAACAACCCTTTCTACTCGATACATCCATCTATCCTACACAATATACTACACGAGATAAAGGACTGTCACTCACAGTCAGTGATTTTAACCTTCATCAGACTTAAAGCATGGGCGTGTACACGATGTGCAACAATTCTTTTTACATGATATATTCATCTATTGTACATGATATATTACACGAGATAAAGGAGTGTTACTCTCAGCCATTGATTTTAACCTTGATCAAACTTAAAAGCATGGATAAATCAAATACCACACGTATTTATGAATATTCTATCAACAGAAAAGTAATTTTGGCAAGAAAGCATCATAGGAAGCCTGAGAGAGGCTACTGCACACGATGAAGATAGGTGTTTTTATAATAAAAGGTGGATGGACATTGGGGAGACTGATGGACGGCTAAGATTCGGTCAAAGGCTGCTGTGGATCTAGACGAGAGTCATTCAGAATTACAGATTGCGATGTGTCAGAAAACTGACATTCCCTCTTTGTTTTGCCAACCCACATTTCTTGGAATATTAGATAATAGAAAATTAATATTTATTAAAAAATAGTGATAAAGTATAAAAATGTACTTTTTAGGTTGTGAATTAGATTAGGTATATCACAACTCAATCTATCAATAAAATATTTATTTCTCTTTCATTCATATACACAATCTATTTTACATCTTAAAAAATACATTTTTATACTTTATCAACAATCCAACACAACCCAACATTTTAATAAATATTAATTTCTTTTATCTAAATATATAACCTATTTTCCAATAAAACTAACATTTTTTGCTACGTTTTAATAATTGCGTATTATTTTTAGCACTTTTTCTAATATATTTCAAGGGAAAGAATTTATTTTAATTTCGTAATTACAATAAGATCATTTTTTTATGCACTTAAAATAACATGCTAACATAATAACTAATTAAAAATTCAAAAATAGAAAAAAAAATAATTAAACTACAAATATATGTGAGAAAAGAGATAACATTAGACTCTATTTATAAAGTGAAAAAAAATTAAGAGCTTCAAATTTTAATTCAAAATATATCAATATTTGGCTCTACTTGTAGAGAAAAATAAAATAAGAATTTCGATATTTTTTTTAATTTTTTAAAATTTTTTTAAAATAAAAATTATATCATTTATTATCATTAATACTATATCGAGTAAATAATTTAATACTACCAATGAGATGTTGACAAGTGACATGTTGTAGAATAAGATTGGGTTGTGGAATGGGTTGGTTGACCAACCCAAACCACAACCGGTTGTTCTTTCATTTATCATTTCCATTTTTTTATTTATTTTTAGTTTCTTTTGTCGCTTCTCACGACTTCCTTGTTGGGGTCATTGATAACCCTGATCTTAATCGTTTTGCCATATAGTCCATTACATTCAAGAAATTTATGAAAAAATACGTGAAAGTCTCGATACACCAGATGCACAATATAATTTGAGTTGATTATCACAATTTATATTTAAATGTAATACTTTTTGGGGTAAATGTATCACATTAAAAGTGTATTACTTGTTTTTGAGTAAATGTATTAACGTTTAAATATAAACACTCATACATTTTTCATGAAAAATTGCACATGACTTGAATCATAAAGATTTAAGATTCATACAACTAATATACGAGAGAGCTATTAAAAAAATATTGACAATTCTTCTATACAATCAGAATATTAATATAACTAATTTGGAGCTATTGATCTCATTCGTGGAATTTGTTAAGTTTTCATTCATTACCTACCTGTAACTCTATTTTACTGGTCAAAGATTTTGTTTAAGGCAACAACTATTGGCAACCCACTAAATTTCTCAACGCAGTCCAGTTCTTAATGTAGCCCATTTTATTTTAAAAAGTAAGTACAGATTTCTTAATGCAATCTACTTAGTACCAATTTTACCCTTTTTCATCATATTAAATTATTTAAAATAAATATTTATAAATGAAATAAGTAAAAAAAAAAAAGAAAACCAAAAAGAAAAGAAAGACGAAAATCAAATATCAGATTCAATTAATAATTAGTTTTTTTTTTTATTAATTTCACATTGTTTATGAGTTTGAATCTTGAAAAACAACAAAAGAGAAGAAGGAAAACTTCATCGTAAGTTTAGATTAATTTCACGTTTTCTTTTCTGAAGTTTGAATATGAAAAAAAGGAAAAAAAAAAAAGCTATCCTAAATGAACAGGGGCATCAATCTTTCTGACGTTTGAATCTTAAAACTGAAATTCAATGCGACAGCGGCGAAGAAGCGGAGGAAAGTGTAGAGTTGAGTTCTTTAGGTTAAAGGAAATGTTAGATTAAATGTTGTAGCCAATGAGTTTGATTGTATTCAGTAAAATTTCACAGATTTGTATGTTATATTTGGATTTGTTAACTTGAATATGGTGACTCTCGTTCGACCACCGCAACCAAACAGATTGAACATTTTTCGAACTTCGCAATCGTAAAGTCGGGCGATCTTCTTCCCTGTTCTTTAGGCCCTCCATTGATGAAAATTTGAACAAATTAGGGTTTATAAGGTTTAGAAGATGATGCCTTAGAAGAATAAAAATTAGATTTTTTTAATTTTGTATTTTTAATTATTAATGTCCTTTTATCATTAAGGATGTTCATATCATTCTACAATAATATTTTAATTTAATTTATTAAATTAATGGGTTGCATTCCGCAAATATCCGCAAAGAAATAAAATTACTGTATTTTCTTGTCATTGTCATCTTCTACAAACCGGTGTGTTGATATACCAAATAACTCGTCAGCAATATATATAATTTAGTTTTATGTGAACACGCAGATCTTGTCGCTCTCAAACATGACCGCACAATTGCCTGGTAGAGTTATCGGGTTTCCGCTGCTAGTGCCCACCAGAATTACCATTACCTCCACCGCGCCTTCATTTTTACTTCATTTAATCAAATTCTGTGTTAAGTGAGTAATCGATCATATTACTGATTTGCGATTCAAGTGGTCTGATCGGTTTAATCACAATAGTTAATTAGATTTTAAAATTATATTTTTCATAGAATATAATGGGCGTGTACATGTTGTTTAAGGCTCGGGAGTACGGAAATACTATTGGTTGATATAAATAAAGTGATGAAAAATAGGTAGAAAGTAGTTGTTCCCTTTGCCGATATATTGGGGTAAACCTTAAACAAACACACGCAATATATATCTCATTTTGAAGATGACATCTACCTTTAATATTAAAACAAAGTTGCAAGAAAGTAGGGAAAAATATATGTCTTCTCCTCATGAATTCTGTTATTTTTTCTTTATTTATTCTTACTATATATTGAAAGAGAGCCCTAAAAAAGGGAAAGGTATGTGTCTCACTCACCTTCTTTTTTGTGTTCTCCTCCAATAAATTTAATTTCATTTTTTTTTATGTTTTCCCTTCAAAATTTCAAGATGCTATAACTTTTTTCGTCTCAACTTGGTTCTCCATAAGAAATATATCAAATTCTTCATCTTTTAACTATCTTTGATTTAACATCCATAATGTATATATTATAATTAAAATGTTGATGTTTTAGTGTAAAATACATTTTTAGGATGCGAATGATATATTTTGATTTCTAAACATTTTTATATAAAATTAAAATGTGATATAATTTCTAAAATAATATTTTTTAAACGGATTAAATTTTTTGGAATATGAAAATTATTTACTTTAATTTATCTTTTTATTTCAATAATTTTTGGATAATTTAAATTATTTGGTTTAAAAAAAATCATAAAAATACAAATTTGTTAAGTTTACACTTTACATCAGAATAAAGCTTAAATATATTTTAGTTTGCTTTTTTTTTTTTTTTTATTCTGTGAAAAGAGAAATTATGTTACCTACGAGAATAATAAGTCAATTATATTTTATTTGAATATAACATGATAATATAATTTACCGCTCATATACTTAAGTAACTAATATGTATGTGACTTCTTATACTAATATTATGTTATTTAATACGTGTGGCTTTCAAACGGAAATTATTCAAAATATTTGACATTGTTTTGTCCTTATATGCATATGTAATTATTACAACCACTACAATGCACTGCTGAAATAATAGGAACAAAAATGAATCAAATTACAAGTTTGTATTTAAAATTTTACTTAAAATATTCAGCATCATCGGATCATGCATTCAAATAATTGAATTAACAAAATTTATGAAAATTTAATTGATAGTCTCAATTTGTGATATTGAATGTTATTAATACTAAATATATAAAAATTGAATAGTCAAAATTTATGAAAATTTAACCAATATTTTAATTTGTGATAATGGAAGGTATTAGATATAAAAAGATACACGATTTTATATTCTCAAATAATATTTAGGCTGATAATTTTATTATTATTATTATTATTATTATTATTATTATTATTATTATTATTATTATTATTATTATTATTATTATTATTATTATTATTATTATTATTATTATTATAAAAAAAATATTCATCATGTGCATCGCACGGGTGGACATCTAGTAAATGATTAAAAGGACTAGAAAGCTCAAGTGACCAAGACATCTAGTCCTGGGTTCGAGTCACCTTAGGAAAAATGGGAGGTTTATTCGTTGTTCTCAGATTAGGAGGAAAAAAATTTAAAAAAATAATAAACAAAAATGTGAGACTAAATAAAACATTTAACATTATAAAATTATTATTTTCAAAGTAAAATTTAAAATTTTTTGAAGTAGGAATTTTCCGATTCAACTTATCTGATTTTAACTTATCTTAGCGATTTTGACAGGTTCTATCCAGTTTTGACCGATTTATATCATTTTTAATTTTATATTTCTACTGAATTAATCCGTGGCGAGTCCATAATTGAACCGGTTGAGCCAATCAATCCCATCCAATTTAACAAAACTTGATGCACTTTGAACTGGTCTTGATCAACAACTTCTCCAACTCCGAATTAATAACTTTGGTGAAGCTGACATCACAAAAAATGAATAGAGGAAGTTAGCCCTGTGAAACATATGAATAACAGTCCCCATACACCAAATAGCAAATACCCTATTTTCTAGGCCCTTTAGTTTCCTGCAAAGTGGCTATTCAGTGGTCTGGTCGGCAATTGGGTCAACATTATAAATTGGACAGGCTCAAAATTCTATCGAATTTAATATTATTGAGCCCAGTCTTATCTATCCTCCTTGAATATGTCAAAATTTTCGAGCCAGCCGTGTTCCGTCGGGCTTTTAGCCCATTGGATCGGGCTTATTGGATCCGATGATACTTCGGGTCTAGATTCTTATAACCTAAAATGTCGGACGAGTTAGACTAATCCATTGAGCCGGACCAATTTTACTAGCTTCAATTGTTTGATTCCAGTTGCAAAATCCAATAAAACGGGTTATAAATAAATGGCGGCGGCTAATGCCATCACAATTACCTCTAAGTACATCACATTTTTTATGTGACAAAAATAGTCTTGAACAAAATGACTAAGTTATCATTTTTAATAATAAAATGACCAAAGATACCATAAAATATGCTAAGTACACCACATTATTTCTAATAATCTTTTTTCCATAACAATCAATTATTTTTTTCTTATTTTATGTTCCTCTTTCTCACCTTCTCTCTCATTCTTCCCCCATATAAACCCTAACATTCATTCACCTACATTTCACATACAAGAAAGACAACTAATTTAATTGAAAAATAGATCATTGCAAAGACACACTCGAAAAGCATGAACAATATAAATCATTTTGTATTTTTAGCGCAAATAGATTTCGTAATAACTTTTGAAATGGAGGGACCCACATCATAAAGTGTTGCTTACCCATCGTGGCAGTGAGAGAGTTAGCAGGTCTACGGTGCTTCGACCTGATCGACGACATCTTATTATTTGTTTTTGTTTAGTTTTTCCCCTGATATTTTAGTACCCAGTACGAGCCTTGATGCATGCTAACATTCTCATTTTTTGCATGTTCGGATTTACTAAAAGCAGCACAGATGATCGTGGATGTAGTGACACGATTATGCAAGGTATATTGCAGTGGTGTAAGGACAATGCAGAAAACGAAGGTGAAAGTATAAGTAACTATAGCAAGGCTGAAAATAGAGGCCATGTCAACTAATTACACAGCTATGGAATGATGTGAATTAAAGCCTAATGAGGGAGGCAGTGTAATAAGTCTACTGACTTTGTCATTGCTACAATATGGCAAGGGTTGTTAAGCCACAAAGGTGAATGTAAAAGTTGTTATCATGGATTTAATTTCACTGGCCAATTAATATGCTGCCGAAATAGGTGGTTTTCGGTGAAGGAAAAAGTATATGTGGCACTTCCAGTTGAGTTTTATCTGATCAATGCTGTACAAAATAAAACCCAAGCCTTTGTCGTGTATGAACTTATAGCCCTATTGGTTATTATAATATTAACCTTCAGAATCTCACTCCATATATAATCTGGACACTTTTGAAATCGGCAAGTGAAGTGTTGGCCGAAATTTCGGAGCCCAAATCCTTGCTCTTAACTCTCTCTCTCTCTCTTAAACTTAGAGAAGACAAGTTCCAGATTATTTAGTAATGGAAATAGAACAAGGCTGAGAGTAATTACATGCATAAAAAAATTGATAGATATTTATATTATTCATGTGTTCCAGTCCTATGAACAAGGAATAGGCTTTGATTGGTTTGCTTTTTGTATTGCAAACTCCTACAGCAGCTGCTTCTACTCAAAACCATGAATTGAGTTATCAACCCATGTTTTCTACTTTACTATCGAGTCCTCTTCTAGGATAGCATAGAGTGAAGTAGAATAGTTCCTCGTAAAAAGCCTTTTGCATCTAAACTTTCTCTATTGAAATTCTGTGTTTGGTTAACAACTTATGGTATTTATTATTGGAGTAAAGATATAATAAGAAGTTAATGTGGTGTCTACAGAAAGTAGAAGTATTTAAATTATTTATTATTTATATGTGGTGTTTTTAGTAATTGTAGTGTACTTAAAGGTATTTGTGGTGGCATTAGCCGCCGCTTTTGATATATCATACTTTAAATAAAATGTAACCGAATATTGATTGTGTTTTAATTTTTGTAAAAAATATTTTTAATGTATAAAAAGTCAACCATAAATAAATTGGTAAAAATTCCAAAATCAAAACTCATTTTTTATCATATATACATATATATTAATGATTAAATTATTTATTTTTAGTAGGTAAAATAGGCAGAAAAATATTTTTAATTTCCTTTTATAGATGGTTCCCTTTTATTATATAGTAAAATGCAGTAATAATTAATAGATATACATCTGATATTAATATTTGCGAACAGGTAAATAAGAAGTTAAATAAAAGAAAAATTGAATAAGAGAACTAAACCCCGACTTTAAACACTACACATTAAATTCATGGGTCTGTCCCATTCTTGAGTGAGCCACCCCTAAAAAAAAAAGAAGAAGAGGCTTGACCCGCTACGTACGGCTCTTCCTACTCTTCAACTTATTTCTACCGCGATTGCTATTCAAAGACACTGTCGAAAGGGGACAATAGGCATAGTCTTCAGTAATCTATATGGAACTGCGGTAAACTCATCTTACCGAGCGAAAGGGCACATAACTGACTCTTCCTTCTTTAGCTGAAGCGAAATGGTTTAGTTAGTTAGCAAGGGCGCCTAAATCCATATCATATAATAACACTATTTTTTTGGTTGTTTTTTTTTTTTATAAAAAAATTGAATAAGAAAAAGAAATAGATAAATAAATCATCATCTAAATTTAATCTCAGATATCAAATCCCTTAATCCCCCTCCTCCTAACTTATACTAATATCAGTATATATTTCAATTATTTTATCTCCTATAAATTAGATAAATGTAAATTTTGTTATAATAATGATAGAAATAATATTGAAAAAAAATAAAAAAAAATAAAAAGACACCTATTTTAATATAAAGAATAAGTATAGAATATGCGAGTTGCAAAGTAAACTGGGAAGAATAAAAGAGAAAGAGGAGAGAAAGCAGAAATAGACAGAAAAATCGCGTATATTATTTCACAAGAGATGTCTCTTATATAGGTTTAGGGTTTAGGTTTTAGGTTTAGTTTAGTTTAGTTTAGTTTAGTTTAGTTTAGTTTAGTTTAGTTTAGTTTTAGTTTAGTTTAGTTTAGTTTAGTTTAGTTTAGTTTTAGTTTAGTTTAGTTTAGTTTAGTTTAGTTTAGTTTAGTTTTAGTTTTAGTTTAGTTTAGTTTAGTTTAGTTTAGTTTAGTTTTAGGGTTTAGGTTTTTATGTATACAGGATAAATGAAACGCCTAAAATGCCCCTCTATCAATTACTTTTGATGAAGGCACACTAATGTGTTTTTCCTTCAACACTCCCCCTTGTGTCAAATCAAAAGGGTGAATGGTGCATGAATGTTGCCTCATTAAAAACCTTGCCAAGTAACAAAATTCAGTGGGAAAAATAAACCTTGGTCGAAGGGAAAAAGAGTGCAACGCACCTATGTTGAGACTCCCCCTGAAGTCTACACCTCTCACCTAATACGTACATTATCAAGTGAGCTACATGTTTCTCAAAGTTGTCTTGGGCAGTGATTTTGTAAGCAAATCAGCTGCATTTTCTTCAGAGCTGACTTGAGTTACTTGAATCTTGAGTAAAGCTTGTTGTTGTTGGTTATAGAAGAACTTCGGTGATATATGCTTTGTATTGTCGCCTTTGATGTATCCTAGTTTCATTTGTTCGATGCAAGCAACATTGTCTTCATATATACAAGTACGTTGTTCAGTGGTAGAACTCAATCCACTACTCTTTCGAATGTGTGTGATGATCGACCTTAACCAAATAGACTCACGAACTGCTTCATGTAAGGCAATGATCTCTGAATGGTTTGATGAGGTAACTCCAAGGTTTTCTTAGTAAATACGTAACCAGTTTGGGAACGCCCTTTATGTGGATCGGAAAGATAACCAGCATCAGCAAAACCAACTAATTGTTAGAAATTCTCGACTACATCTAATGTGCACGACGGAATAATTATCGAGAATAACGATCGTGGTCTATAATTGAATTGATTGTTGAGCTATAATCACGCAAAAGATCGAACACTTACTTGTTAGCGTAATTAATCGAAAGGAATAGCGTGATTGAATTCACCACTTCAGGTATCCACGCGTATGCCATCCGCCGCAAGAATTATCCTCGGTACAATTGTTCAATAAGTGATTGTTAGGAAATCACTTATTGATTCTACAGTGCCTCTATTTTTATCTGATAAAAATTCTTAATTCTCTACTGCAGAGAATATATATATATATATATATATATAGTACTATATAACCCTAGGTTTATGGGTCTAATATCCATGTCTGTTTAATTAATTAATTAGTCTGACTTATTAATTAATAAAGCTCACATATCCTGATCTAGTTTATATCTTTCAATCTCCCACTTGGACTACCATTAGATATAATTCGAAGCAATAACCTTGTACCCTTTAGCGGAACAACAATATACATAAAGTGTGACCCTTTAGGCCCCCATTATCGACGACAATCTAATTAAAGTCTGCACAAAACTCCTAGGCTGCGTTGTGCAGCGAACTCGAAATATGAAGGACGTTTACGTGAATTCGTAAAACAACCTTTATATGAAGTTTATGTAATATCCCTTTATTCACGAACCACCCGATTAAGCCTAGGATCTGCCATGTGTCTATCCAAATAGCTCAATCACTTTTCTCATCTTTATTATATGACACATTCTATCATATTCAATTACTTTAATTGAATACATCTTTTGCGTTGGCCAATGACTATTGTCAAATAATATAGAGAAATATGAGTGTTCTCTCGAGTTTCAATCGAGGAATGAATCTCAATCTTGGCTCAATTACCATTTTCATTTGCCTCATGATGAACCCAACACAAGGCGTGTCTTATCCTCCTTTGGGAGGCAAGCGTTGTACTTGGCCAAAGTTCATCACTTAACAAACAAAATGAGTATTGACCTCAGGTTAAAGGATCATTATATACTCCACACATTAATAAACCTTAGACACTGAAACAAACAGTTTAATAGTAGGGTATACCAATACTCTCCAAAGTACTCATGCCATCACAGATATCTAATATCTCGTAGTTGTGAGACCTACTACATTCTCTAAGAATGTGATGCATACTACATGCTAACCTATCGCGTGTCGTCAATATCCCATTCTTGATGATCATCAGTTATGGCAATTTTAGAATCATACTATATCATTTATGTCTCACGCCATAAATTGACAGTCATGATTCAAGGGAACAGTTATAAGAATAATAACAAACCATCAAAATAATTATTCGAATAAATGCATAAACCCAAAAGACAATCAAATGTCATAGAATGCGATCAAGAATGAATGTCTCAAACGAAAGGTTTCTAAGACATACAAACTACAAACTCCCACTGAATTAAAGCCAACTACCAACGTCCCAAGCTCTCAAAGTGCTTGTTGTGCCTTGCTATACACAATTGTTTGGTTGAAGGATTAGCCAAGTTATCATCAGTGGATACTCTATCTAACTTCACATCTCCCTATCTATTATTTCTCCAATCAGATTATATCTCCAGGGAATTTACTTGTTTCTGTTCGTGGCTCTTGGTTCCTTTTGCTAGCGCAACCGCACTTACCGTTGTCACTACTTGGAACGACACCTAGTTCTTTTACGAACTTTAACAAAGCAACAACCCCTTTTGGCAGCTTCAGATGTAGCAATATACTCGGCTTTAGTGGTGGAACTGACAGTTCTACTCTATTTGAAACTATTCCGATTCACTACACCACCATTGAGAACGAAAACAATCTAGACAAAGACTTGAAGTCATCATGGTCCGTTTGGAAGCTAGTATCAGTATACCCAGTAACTGATGACTCTAGCTGCTTACCATAGACTTTAAGAAATATTATTTAGTCCTTCTAAGGTACTTAAGAATAGTCTTGACAGTTCTCCAGTGTTCCTCAGCGAGATTTTGCTAAAATTTGCTCTTTACGGATTGCAACATGGAACGCTCCCCATTATCAGTTATCGTCGACATATATGATAAGGAAGACATTTCCATTCTTACGTTTACTATAAACGCATGGATCATCTTTGCTTCTGACAAAATCAAACAATTTGATAGCTCTGTCAAAGCAAATATTCCAACTCCTAGATGCTTCCCCGAATCCATAAATGGACTTCTGTAACTTGCATACCCATTCGGCTTTCTTTGGATACAAAACTTTCCGACTGTGACATATACACAGTGCCTTCGATTTCTCCATTGAGAAATGCGGTTTTGATATTCATTTGCCAAATGTCAAATTCATAGTATGCAACTACTGTAAGTAATATCCTAATGGACTTGATCTTAGCAACTGGCGAAAAAAGTTTCATCATAGTCAATGCGCTTGCGCTGACTATAACCCTTTGCCACCAACCTAGCCTTGTAGGTTTGTACCTTGCCATCTGCATCTCTCTTCTTCTTGAAGATCCATTTGCAGCCTATGGGACGAGCCCTATCTGGAAAATCAACTAGTTCCCAGACTAGATTGAGGTACATCGAGTCCATTTCAGATGTTAAGGCAACCAGCCACATCTTCGAATTGGTGCCCGATACCACTTCGATATAGGTCTTAGGTTCATCGTCTTCAAGAAACGCTACATTCTTGGAAACTATCACCTTGTGATCTCCAGGGCTGTAGAATTCATATCCTTAGTTTCCTGAGGATCCACAAAATAACATTTTTCACTTTTAGTCTCCAATTTATCAGTCGTCATTTTCTTAACAAAAGCAGGATAACCCCAAGTCCGTATATGGTTAAGACTCGACTTCTTGCCACACCATAACTTATATGGTGTTTGCGTAACCGATTTAAGAGGAACTCTATTCAGCACATAACCAACGGTTAGTAAGGCATAACCCTAAAGGAATAAGGGGAGACTGGTGAAACTCACCATGGATCGAACCATATTCAATAAAGTTCGATTTCTTCTTTCAGATACTCCATTCATCTGTGGTGTACTCGGAGGTGTCCCGTCTGACCGAATTCCATGTGATTTCAAGTAATCAAGAAAATCTCGGCTTAAGTATTTCTCTCCTCGATCTGATCAGAGAGTCTTAATACTTTTCCCAAGTTGTTTCTCAAATTCTAACTTAAACTCCTCAAATTTCTCGAAGGCCTTAGATTTTTGTTTTATAAGATACACATATCCATACCTTGAAAAATCATCAGTGAAAGTTATGAAGTACGGATATTCACCTCTTGCTCAAGTTGGAACGGTCCGCACACTGCTGTGTGGATCAACTCGAGCACAACCTTGGCACGTAACCCTTTCCCAGAAAGTTGGTTAACTTGTGATATTTCCTTTGAGATAAGATTCGCAAGCACCATATGATTCGAAATCAAATGATGTGAGATAGTCTAACTTTCTCAATCTTGTTATTCTTCTCTCATTGATATGACCAAGTCTACAGTGCCACACATGTAGATTTTATTATTCGTATTACTTAGCTTAGGTCATTTATTCTTGTACATTGAGAATATTTTGTTCACATTCAAGCATATATATTCCATTCGAAAGAAAGAAACTTCTTTAAAATAATGCATTAAGCGAAACAAGCATCTACTGTTTGCAAAATAGAAGGAAAAGTCATAAATGTCTAATATTGGAATGGAAATAATATTCTTTAAAATCTAAAGAACAAAATAACAATTATATAAATCTAATTTATATCCTGAAGGAAGATCTAATCTAGTCTATTTTCAATGTACAAAACAAACTACCTAAGCTCTCATCCAATGCACCATGTGCTTTGAACTTCGGACAGTCTCTCTTCCAGTGCCGCTTCTCATTGCAGAACAGACACTCATCCTTTGGTATTCTCGGCTTCTTTCGAACTCTTCCACTCTTAGGCTTCAAGACCGCATCCTTAAATGCTTTCTCCCCTTTCTTCTGCTTATTCTTCTGCTTGGAAGCATGCAGAAGATCTCACCATGAGTAAAGAGTTGCCTTTAGAAGTAGATAATCCATAGGTCTTGAGCATGTTGTGAAGTTCTGGCTGTGTCGTCTTTGTATTGCTCATGTTGAAATTCACTATGAAATTTTCAAGTGAACTTGGAAGTGACTGCAAGATCAGATTAGTGGAGACACTAGAGGGTAGCTTCGTTCCGATCGATTCCAACCTCTCAATCAGTCCGATCATCTTCAGTATATGTTCAGAAACCCAGCCCCCATCATGAAGCTTATACTTGAAGAGATCCCTGAGTATCTCATACTCCATGGTCAGAGCTTCTTAAGCGTACAGACTCTCTAAGTGTTTCAGCATCTCATAAGGGAACATGCTCCAATGTTGCCTATGCAGTTCAATACTCATAGAGGACAACAATAAGCATTGAGCCGATGTGGCATCCTCAACATGTTTCTTATGAGCTTCTTCGTCAAACGTAGTGTACTCAGGAGAATTCTTGTCAGGGATGACACTGATTGGTTTGTCCAAGACATACTCGATCTTGTCTTGCTTTAGCACCAAGCTCAAACAACAGAGCCAATCCGTAAAGTTTGACTCAGTCAACTTGTTTGTTTCCATCAAACATTTATAAGCTAAATTCGACATTTTATCTGACGAGAAAATAAATAGAATGGAAAAATAAATCAAAATAAAGTAAACAAAGATCACATTCGTATCACTAATCAAAACAAGAGTTTATTGTAATGATTAGCTCCCACTAATTTTAACATATTTTGCGTCCCCAAACACAAAATACGGATTTATAATAATTATAAATCTTAATGGCCCAAGATCCAAGTCTATATTACTGTAGCCTCTGCTTTGGCTGATGACTACAATAATATCACTCGGTAGGCTTCTAAGCCAATTGCAACAACAATTTTGCAATTCTTGGTTTATTAATCCAATTAATATTGCGTCCTCAAACTATTTTGGTCGCTTTGGCATCTCAAAATCATTTAAGCAAGTCAATTCCATCACACGACGCCAACCATACATCTATGAATGAGCCCGAGTCTTGTCGATTTAGAGTAAGCACTTTGGTGTAAAACTCATGGTCGAAAAGATTAGGAATCTCAAGCAGTTATGATGGACGATGCATTTTGTTTCTAAATAAGACTTGGTTTCTAGTGGATAATTGTTATGTGATACTAATTGTTTAAATTTAATATATAATACTAAATTATTACACAATTACTGGGTGCCGCCTACCCAGGCATAATAAATGCGGACCACACATATTGGGCGCCGTCTACCCATACATAATTACACAGACTACATGTATTGGGCGCCGCATACCCAAACATAACGCGGACTTAACTACTATAGTAAATGAAATAAGCATAAAATCAAATCATTGCTTATCACATAAGATATCAAATAAAAGCTCAACGAATAAAATTATTAATCCAATTAAAATTTTATTCTTTAATTAAATGTGGATTAAAATTATATATACATTAATTCAAAATTAATATATACATACATTCCAAATTAATATTAATATATATGTCTCTTATTATTATTTCAAAATAATAATAACAACAAAGTTTATTAATCTAATTAATAAATTAATATCAGTCTATTAGATTAATATATTAATTCCAAATTAATAGTAATATACATTTAATGTCAATTCCAAATTAACATAAATATATAAGTCTAATAGATTGATATATTAACTCCAAATTAATATAAATATACATTTGCTATTAATTCTAAATTAATATATATATATATATGTATATGTATATGTATATGTATCTCTATTATTATTATTCTAAATGACAATAATAAATTAAAACTTATTAATCCAATTCATAATTTTAATTATTAAAATTCTGGATAATTAATCATACTCAGCAAGTCCAGTTAAATTGAATAACCCAGTCCATATTATTTGTGCAGCCCAAGTCCATGTTCAACCATGTCTATGTAATAAAGCTGACCCATCCATTAATTTATCAGGCCTTCAACTTCCAATTCAACAGGCCCAGCCGCAGCCCAGCTTATCCAGCCCGATTATCGCCCGGCCCAAATTCAAACCAGCCCAAAACCCTTTAGGGTATGGGCTGGTGGCGCCACTCTCACCGTCTGCACCAACACCGCGACCGGACCCGCGTCGCCGCCGCGACCAGCAACAACAGGCGCAACAACAACAGTAGACCGTCGCCGCCGTCAAAGACAACAGGCGCGTAGCAGCACCAATCGTTGTCGCCGCCAATCTCCGTATAGTAGCAGCATGATCCTCGTCGAAGCAACAACGGCTGCCGCCGCCGCCAACGAACGCCGCCACATTAGTAGCAGCAACGCCGTCGTCGGTTTCGCACAGCAGCGCAGCATTGACGGTCGTCGTCGCCGCCCCCGCTCACGCATAAGAAGTAGCAACGCGGCACCCATCGCCGGACTCTACCTTGCACAGCCACAACGCAACAGCGGCGGATGCCGACGCTGACAGTAGAAGGTGATGGTTGACCAATTTCAGTTTTAAAACGTGATTTTAATGTTCACTCAAAATTACAGAACTGGTTTTGTAAACTGGATTGCCAAAAAGTGATACCAGGTTTCATGATGATGAGTTTGAAAATTCCGAAACATTTGATAAAATCCGAAATTTTCAGAACTTTAATTTTATTAATCTTAATTCACAGATAATTAAATTAAGTCAATTATAAATCAAGCCCTGGGCTCTGATACCACTGTTAGAAATTATCGACTACATCTAATGTGCACAACGGAATAATTATCGAGAATAATGATCGTGATCTATAATTGAATTGATTGTTGAGTTATAATCATGCAAAAGATCGAACACTTACTTGTTAGTGTAATTAATGGAAAGGAATAGCGTGATTGAATTCACCACTTCAGGTTTCCACTCTTATATCGTCCGTCGCAAGAATTATCCTCGTTACAATTGTTCAATAAGTGATTGCTAGGAAATCACTTATTGATTCTACAGTGCCTCTATTTTTATCTGATAAAAACCCTTAATTCTCTACTATAGAGAATATGTATATATAGTACCATATAACCCTAGGTTTATGGGCATAATATCCATGTCTGCTTAATTAATTAATTAGTCTAACTTATTAATTAATAAAGCCCACATATCCTGATCTAGTCCATATCTTTCACTAATACATTAATTGGTGTATCGGTGTAGGGGGTAGCTTCAACATTTTCTTTAGGGATTACAATTTCATCTGTGTTCCCTTTTCTCTCTTTGTAAGGAAAGAACAAGCCCATGACAATGGTTCCTTTTAGGTATCGGAATATATTCTTGATACCATTCCAATGACGCCGCGTTGGTCCTGAACTAAACCGAACATTGAGAAAGCAATATCTGGTCACGTACATTGAGCTAAGTACAATAATGCACCTATTGCACTTAAATAGGGAATTTCAGCTCCCAATAGCGCTTCATCATCTTCCTTTGGACGAAATGGATCTTTCTTTAAATTCAAACTTCGACCAATCATGGGAGTGCTAACAGGAGGCACTTTGTCCATGTTAAATCGCATGAGCATCTTCTGGACATATGCAGACTGGTGCATAAGTATTCCACAAGCTCGGTGCTCTAGTTCAATGCCTAGACAAAATCGAGTTTTCCCAAGATCCTTCATTTCAAACTCGGATTTCAAATAGCTCGTGATTTCTCTTATTTCATTAAGAGTACCTATTGTGTTCATGTCATCAACATAAACTGCTACAATCGCAAATTCGGAACT